>JAHVAK010000533.1:1200000-1800000 GCA_019845155.1 Luehdorfia chinensis
TCCACCTAAAAGAAATAATGAGAGAGTCCAAACTCCATAGGCTTCACCAGATGTATTTGAAGGAATGTCATCAAATACTAGTAGAATTTCGCCGTCAATTCTTTCACAACATAATGAAGACATGAAAACATTCTGCGATCAACCATCAACATCAGCTATCCACAATAATCCTGTGAGTCTTGAAGACGACTTGTTTCTTTCGGATGACTCCGTGGCTGATCCAGAGTGGCAAGACCCTAACAAAAGCTTAAATAATGATAGCACAGATTCGCTTCATGAAGACCAAATTGAGGAGGATATTATAAGAAGAAAGAAGAAGAGCAAAACAGCTAGATGGCATAAGTCAAATCCGGAAAAATACGAAAGAAATAAGGAAAGAGTAAAACGATCTCAATGCCTTCCCTTTAAGAATTATAAGCGTCAAGTACAACCACCTAAAGCACCTATGCTTATTACTTTAGATCTACAAAAAGTACTGCACTTACCCAATAGTAATATTTCACTTCTTTATTACTTACGAAAATTAAATGTGTACAATGCCACTATTTACGAGGCACGAGAACCCAATGATGGTTATTGTTTCATATGGAACGAAATCAATAGTAAGATCTTTGAATTCAGTCTTCCTCAAGCTGTTAACGAAATATCTATATTTTCTGATACCTGTGCCGGGCAAAATAGAAACCAGTATTTACTGAGTTTGCTTTTATATTTAGTCCAAACAACTAAACTAAAAGTAATTGAACATAAATACCTCAAATCCGGTCATTCTCATGTGGAAGTCGATAGCATGCACAGTGCAATTGAACATCAACTTACTCAGTTCCCAGTCTATCATTGAGTATAATCATTGAGTGTACTCAATGATAGACTTGTCGAATGTCATAAATTTGGCATGGTCAAGCAAAAAATCACAGAAAGGTGGAAAGATTAAGAAAGCTTACGAGCCAGTTCAACTATATTATTCGGACATCATCGATTTATTATCAAATGATGGAGAGGTAGTTCAATGGCGCAAGGTAAAATGTTTCCGATTTGAGAAAGCAAAACCCAATATAGTGATGTTCAGATACGACTTCGTGTCCCCGTATAAAGAAATTGATGTCAGCTTATCAGACGCTGAACAAAAAGGTCTAAAAAAAGTAAAAACTACTTTACAAAAATCTTCGAAAGCGTAAGCGGGATGAAACCACTTTTGTCTTTGATGACTACAGACTAAAGAATGCGTACAGCCAGCCAATTCCTATTACTAAATCCAAAAAGAAAGATTTGATAAAAATGTGTGAACAAAAGATCATACCATTAGAACTACACCATTGGTATTCAAACTTGCCTGATCAACCAGGACATGAGTACGTTCCTGAAGATGATTCTTCATCGGCTTATGAAATCTAAGTATAATAAGATGGAAAGAAGCCAGTTATCAAAAGTTTATGAGTGTTATTTTGTTTTAAATATTTTATTGTTTTTTTTATTAAGACTGACGTAAACATAAACTAACTTAACATAACTTCATTATTTTGTAAGCGACGAAGAAGATTTCGAGATTTATTTCTTTTTTTTTTCCATATTTCTTTTCAAGTCCCTGTTACTTATTTAACATTTATAGCGCTTATCTATAATAAGTAATAAATACAATATTTGTAGATTTGTTGTAATTTAAATTATGTCAAAAGTCACTAATTACATTTTCTGATTTTTTAAAAAAAAAATTAATTTGTTCAGAAGTGACAATACCTAAAATTTATTTATAAAGAGTAGATCTATACACTGGCATTTTTATTTCGACTGCACCCTTTATGATTTTTATGTAATGGCTATTTTTCTATCAAACTTTAGTTAGTCATTTCTCGAAATCAATTTCATGCTCTTTAATGACTTCTTGCAGTAAGCCGACGATATCAACTATTTTCTTGCGTCTTATTATCAATGGGCGTATCAGGGCGAACAAAATTCTAGATTGCTTAGTTAGAGAGTCACCATAAAAAAGTTAAGGTCTAACTGACTGAGTACAGCACTTGTCAACCGAAACAGGCTTGCTGACTAAGTAGCCATATTTGTTTATGTTTACGTCAGCGAGCTGAAAGTTTGTTTTTAAATAACGATAACAAGATCTAAAATTGATAAAAATTACTTAGAAATCATTTTATTGTTGTTTTGATCCTGATAGTTAATTCATTTCAATTTTTATTTAACAAATTACAAAATATTTTTTATGTCAGTTTGATGGTTGCCATTGGTTACGATAGAACAAATTATACTAAGGAAAAATGGCGAAACGGTCTAAGTTGCTAGATGTCACAGACGAAAACTAAATTAGAAATTCTGAGTGGCTAATAAGCATACTCAGAATTTTGTTCGCCCAAACTGTCAAAATAATACACTATCAGTAAATATGAAAATTACAAATTTAAACTGAATAATTCAATAGACAACACAACCATAATTCTCGCGCAATTTTTCCTATGAGTTGGCATCAAAAGTCGCTGGTATAGTTTTTTTTTTTTTATAGAATAGGAGGCAAACGAGCAGGTGGCTCACGTGATGGTAAGTGATCACCGCCGCCCATGAACACCTACAATACCAGAGGAATAGCAGATGCGTTGCCGGCCTTGAGAAAGGAATAGGCTCTTTTCTTGAAGGTCCCTAAGTCGTATCGGTCCGGAAAAACCGCTGACGGCAGAATATTCCATAAAGTGCAAGTGCGTGGCAGAAAATTCCGCGAAAAACGCACTGTGGTGGAATGCCAACCATTAAGGTGGTGACGATGGAATTTGAGGTTAAAACATACTCGTAGTTATAACATTCAGAGAAGTTTACTTTTTATTCATTGATTTATTCTAACAAAATAAACATAACCAACATTATAAAATATATTTTTATTATTTAACCTACCGTCCGTACAAAGCGTTATTTATTTTTCTTCTCCATCTTCGCTTTGATTTGTTTCACAGATTTATTAGTGAATGCGCCTAAAATAGTCTTTAAAACTGCGAACAAAATGAGTAAGATAGCCAAAAGGGCTGCTACTTGGTCCAACATCCACAGTTCATACCACTTATATAGATAGGACTTCGAACGTAGATGGTGAGCACCTGCAAGAAATAAATAATGATATAAATCGTCATATATTCTTTTTCTCGCGTGGCGGCGGATTAAGAGTATCTGCCAACCCATCTCATCCCGTGTATGTATGTATGTTTTAGATATTAGAAACGAAAACATTATTGAAACATTACTTTAACAGACAATGGCAGTTAAAGACGTCTAGTCTAGGAGAAAAAGGAATGTAATCTTTAATATTATTTTAATATTTAAAAAAAAGTCATCACCGTCATGTCAGCCTTTCACTAGTCCAATGATGAAGATAGGCCTCCATAGATTGCCACAAAAGTTTGTAGTTCTCGTTTTGGGGCGATTTTGCCATAGTGGCCCCGCTTAGAGGGCGGGTTGGCAACCGCAGTTTATTTATTCAGATGTTACAGGTCGGTTTTGCCGCCCATGTCCTGGTTTTCATATTCCCTGCGTCGACTTTTACGACACCCACGGGATGACATGGGGTTGTAGATTATCTTATACCGGCCATCACACGGCACCCAACAATTTATACAAAAGTATTGGGAGCTTTTTAGCGGCGTGAAATTTTTTAAGTGAAACATGGTGGCATTCGATAAACAAATCTACTGGTTTTCATTTTCCCACTGTCGACTTTTGCGACACCCACGGGATGAGATCGGGTGGTAGATTCTCTTACGCCGCGACTATACGGCTAATGCTCGCACGTTATTCCTAGAAAGCAAAATATTTGCATAGGAATCCTAGCACCAGTAACATACGATACGATTTTCTAACGATTCTCACCTTTACTTTCGATGGCCAGTTCAATGTAATACGAGATAAGTTTCCTCGGCTTCACTGGGCGATTGTTGAAAAGGTTCGATATCGACTTTGCTGTCTTGTAATAACTGGAAAAGACGAATAATGTTCTAATTAATAAAAGAGCAATGGAGGTGTGGAATGTGTTCGAAGCGTCGTCGTTCATCGTCGTCGTCGTTTCAGCCTATCACTGATGATGATGATGATGTTCTCCTAGCCGATTTTGACCACGGCGACAACTTCCGAATACTGTTGAGAGCCATCAACTGCGCAGGAGATATTATAGTGCCACAAGTGTACGCGCAAACACAGAGGCACTCACTCGTCCCAACCTAACCGCGCCCGATGTAACGCTGATGCGATAAGATCGGAGGTAGGCTAGGATGCAGTGTCAGAAACACGGGGACAATCACAACACAACCAGACCCGAAAACCAACAATTTGTGGTTTAGCACAAATGTTGGCTCCGGCTGGGAATCGAACCCAGGACCCGCGGCGTAGCAGTCAGGTCCTCTGACCACTAGGCCACGCGGTCGTCAAGCCTATCACTAGTCCACGGCTGAACATAGTAAACGCAAACACAGGATCACTGACTCCACGCAACCTACTCGCACCCATGTATTGTATGTACATTATTGGTGATAGGATTCCTATGCAGGTCGGATACCTGTAGTCTAGGTAGGTACCGCCCCAGGCCAGTTACTCGTATTTTGTTGTGAAGCAGTAGTGTGCAAACATTACTGTGTTTCGGTCTGAAGGGCAGTGGGAGCTAGTAGTGCAACGTTTGACCATAACAATTGCTGCGTCAGACAGAACATGTCTGACCTGATGTGGCACCGCACTGAGCGTGTGACTCAGAGACATCAGTTTTTAAGTCTCATATGCTCGGTAATTTCACTGGCTGTCAGTGCCTTTCAGACTGACATAGTAATATTTGCACACTACTTTTACGGAATAACTGGCACTGCGGTGTTACCTTACCATCACTGGTAAATGTAAATAACTAATCAATTTCATAGGATTAATTTATATTTACCTGTCGTTAGAAAGCATTTCGTTTAGAGCTGTCTTCAGTTCAGGTGCCATATCCGGCGAGAAGTTGACTTTAATGGCGTGTCCCGCTCGCACGGATCGGTCTGCGTTGCCGGGCTGGTCTGCGAAGACCGGGATGGCTATGATCGGGACCCCGTAGCGTAAAGACTCTATTGTGCTGAGCAGACCGCCGTGGGTCACGAATATCTTCACGTTTGGATGTGCTGGTGGGGAATAATCTATATAAATAAAATGATACAGGTCTGCCGTTGTACGCACATCACGTCACATGAAGTTTCGCGTCAAGAGTTATTGCAAGAAAGACAGTGGTATCCACAAGGCTCAACTCTTCTCCATTTAGGTACACATTTTCATCCAATCGTTTAACATTTGGTGTTGTGAATTTAATACATTTATTTTTATTACCGTTTAAAAGCAAATTGTTAACGTTAAACCGATGTACTACTTTTGAAATAGCATTATTCACCTCGTCATATAATAATAGTTAACGTTTTATTTTGAAAATGTATCATCAGCAAATAATACTATATCATGGTTATCCCCTACTAAGTAAGGTAAGTCATTAATGTAAATTAGGAATAGAAATGGGCCGAGAATCGAACCCTGCGGGACACCTATAGATACTGTTGACCCGGAAGAACTCGCACTATTAATAACTACTTTCTGCGTTATATTGCTCAAGTATGAAGTTGGAAGTTTAAGTGCAGAACTTCTTATACCGTAATGATGTAATTTCCGGATGAGTATATCATGATGAACGCAATCGAAGGCCTTAGAAAGATCACAGAAAACACCCAAGGCATCCTGCGAATTCTCTAGTAATACATTGTATATACTCGACAGTATCATATGCGTGTTTAACTTTTTTGGATGGGTCAAGTCATCAACTTCACACTAAGTGAAGTTATGTTGACCACTTGTAATTTTTATTTTGTATATACTGTGCATTGTTTTAATTGTGTTTTTGCGATAACAATTATTTGAATTCATTAATTGTAGAATCACTGTGCACTACAACAGTGAGTACTGAATATACTTATATGTTTAACTTATATGTAGAAAAATAAATGATGAACACAAAGTATTTATTGACGAATATTACCAACATTTTTATTGATATTTCCGTTGAAAAATTTGATATTATTTATTTTTCTAATATTTGATACCTGCTATACATCGTGCAATGAATCTAATATAGTGCACTGATAGAAGGATTTGTTAGTATTTACTTTCTTTTTTTTATTTGATAAAAGTGACGGAATGTGCAGTACGTTCACCTGATGGTATGTGCAACGTCTGCCCATAACAAATGCTGTGTCACCCAGAACATTTCTGTGTGATACCACACTGCGCCCGTCACCTAGAGACATCAGTTCCTAAGTCTCATATGCCCAGTGATTACGCTAGCTCTCAGTGCCCTTCAAACCGAAACACAGTAATGTTTCACAGTACCGCTTCGCGGCAGAATAACTGACCCTGTGGTGGTACCTACCTAGACGGGTTCCTGCATAGGAATCCTACCACCGGAGATTTGTTAATATCTAATAATATTTATTAAAAGTTAACAAATCATTTATTAAAGGTAATTTGTTTGTGGTTGAAAAATATTTATTAGTATCTAATAAATTATTTGTTAATACTGATACTTTAAGGTATTTCAATGTGTAACCTCATTTTGTCAATTTTTTTTAATATTTGATAAATTGTAAATTTAGGTTGAGAATTAGTATATCATACACAAAATAATTATCCCGAAAAACTTTTCTTAAATTGAAAATGATAAATTACTACCGAGTCGGTGTCGAAAGTATCCGTCTAATAATTGATCTCGATTTTAGTCTAACCGATTTCACCGACTCCATTTTGATCGCGTTTAGAAAAACGAAGTTTACCTGAAATATCGTCACAATCTTAAACAAAAAGACAATTTATTTCGTATTTTGCGACATCAAACAACCTGTTTTTATGCATGGGTACATACATATGTAGTATGCAAACAATAAATAATACGAATTAAAAATAATTTTTGTGTTTGCATAGTTGTGCAATTGACAATGACAGCTCAATAAACGCGTTTAAGGAGCTGAACGTCGAAAATTGGGCATTCAGAATTTAAAACGCATTTAGCATTGACTGCGTTCATTTGATGTTGATGAAATTCAAACTGTAGCATTTAACTCAGTTAAACGCTTAAACTTCGTTTTTCTTGAACTGATCGCGTTTAGTTTCAACGGTGAAATCCGCCCTTAATTTTCGAACTTGTGTAGATTTTGACGTTCAAATGAGCTTTAAACATACTTAAATTGAATAAAGAAATTTTCACTTTGACTTCGAATAATATTCAAAAGTAATACAGTCGATAGGTATCCGGCAGAGTAGAATGGCACCCACCTCTTTTCTACCGAGGAGTTTTAAGAGGCGACTAAGGTATTCTACAGACAGCCTTTATTCGTGCAGGACAACACCATCATATGCAAAGCTGTCACTATACTCGTGGGGACGCAATAAGGAGTAAGAATTTTTTGACTCCTACCAAAATGGCATCGACGTGGTTCGCTATCCGTCACGTCGCGTATACCGCGGGAGCGAAAAGTGGGCTACTTTTGTAGCCTCTGCAAATAGCGAAAGGCAATATTAAAAACAAAATTACCCAAAATACTGGTTTGCGGCAACCAAGGTCGTACATGTACGTTCTTAGGAAGTGCGTCCATTTTCTCTTCAAATTTCCACAGCACGGTGTAAGGCAGCTCGCCTAGTACCTTGATCAGGTCGCGTTTGGTTTTCTCGGGAAGATCCGCGGACTTCAGCACCGAACCCATGCTGAAGTAGACCACGCCTCTTGTTGAGGAGTCCAGAATTTCCTGTAGATCCTGATGAATATCGAAAAAGTTTATATTATAGATTGCCCCAGTCTGCGGAAGACAAAGAATTTAAATGAATCCAAACTCTATCGTTTAGCCGTGTGGTGGCGGACTCAGAGAATCTACCACCCCATCTCATCCCGTGGGTGTCGTAAAAGTCGACTGAGAGAAAATAAAAAACCTGGAGATGGGCAGCAGCATCTTCCAGAAACATCTGAATAAATAAACTGCGGTTGCCAACCCGCCTGCCAAGCGGGCAGCTATGGCAAAATCCCCCCAAAACTAGAGATACAAACACACAACGGCCCCTAGTCTCCGGCAGCCCAGCTAGTCCGGACTGCGGTAGCGGTCATGGTACTGGCGGGGCAGGGGGTACGAAGAATCTCCGGAGGAGGAGATCGTGCTACCCCCACCGACGAATTCAACGCATGCACGCTGAGGACTGACGAGAAAATCTTGCAGCTGGACGAGGAGGTAAGCAAGTTACGCTGGGGTATTAGCAAGCTGAAGTGCCAATGGGCCGGCCATATAGCTCGTAGAACTGATAATCGTTGGGGAAGAAAGGTTCTCGAGTGGCAACCTCGTACCGGCAAACGCAGTGTAGGGCGACCCCCCACTAGATGCAGCGACGACTTTCACGGTTTTGCGGAAAGTCGATGGATGCAGGTGGCTTAGGATCGTGTTTTGTGGAAATCTATGGGGGAGGCCTATGTTCAACAGTCGACTGTGATAGGCTGAAATGATGATGATGATTCAATAAAGAATTCAAATAGGGAAGTATATCTGTATATCATAGAATAGAATAGAATATAATGGATTTATTTGGCAAAACATATACAACAATAACAATGAGAAAACAAATGAGCACATAAGAAAAAACATAAGCAACATTAAAAAAGCGAAATTCCAAATTAAAAAAAAATACGATAAAGCAAAACAAGAGTCAAATAAAAAAAAACTAATTATCATTTTGGTATTACTTTACACATACATCAACTTTCTTCGAATAGCGGTCGCCATGTGCATCGAAGAATGAACTGCGTCATGCCAAAATGGTACCACTCAGCAAAAAACTGAAGCATTCGCTCCAGCACTGATTTTCAGTGGATCATCAATCGGGTTCGGCAATAAGAAATGTTCGATTCGTAAAAAAATGGCGGCTACGTGGTTCGCCACCCGTCACGTCTCTTTTCGTGCGAGGGCAAAAAGTAGGACACGTGAGTAGCCTCTGCCTACTCCTTATGGGGAAAAAGCATGATTGTATGTATGTATGTATGTAGTGTGCAATTACTACTAGGGCTCAGTGTATCTTTACCAAAAAAACCTTAATAATGTTGTGGTAGAAAAGTGTTTGACTAATGAAACGTTTTACTCTGTTCATTCATACAGTCACGCATTTTTCCCGTATAAGGGACAGGCAGAGACCACATCTGTAGCCCACTTTTCAGCCCAGCGCGAAAAGAGATGTGACGGGTGGCGAACCACGTCGCCGCCATTTTGGTACGAGTCAGAGAAAAAATTCTTACTCCCCATTGCGTTCCCACGAGCGGTATAGTGACAGCATTGTATATAACGGTGTTTTTCTGCACGAATAAATGCTGTCCATACAATACCTCAGTCGCCTCTTACGACACCTCGGTAGGACAGAGGTAGGTGCTATTCTACTGCCGGATACCTCGGCGTTTTGTTCACGATAAGAAAAATCCGTCTAGTTAGGTACCACCACAGGACCAGTTATATTGGCGCGAAACAGTATTGTGCGAACATCGCTGTGTTTCGGTCTGAAATGCACTGATAGCTAGTGTTATCACTAGGCATATGAAACTAAAGAACTAATGTCTCAAGGTGTAGGGCGCAGTGTGGTGTCACACAGAAATGTTCTGGGTTACAAAGCATCTGCTATCGGCAGACGTTGCACTTACCATCAGGTGATCGATCTGCTCGTATCGTCACTATATCCAATAAAAACTGCTAACTAGCAGCGAGAACCCTCTGGGCTACTTTGAGCTTTCTAATGTGGCCTACAATGATGGAAAACTTTTCTGTTGCACTTACTTTTGGCAACACTGAGCTCGTAACTCACCTTTGGCAACGCCGGCGTGTTCTCGTCGATGTGGTAACCCCCGATTTCGACCACATTGGGGGGTAAGCTCTGCGCCGGTGCAAACGATGTATGTGAGTTCACGAACATGATGGAGATATTGTGGAGCGCCTCGAAGAAAGGAGGCAGCGGCACTCCTTTAGCAGCGGCGAGAGGTGCAAAATGCTCCTCGTACAGAGATACTGTTAACGGATATTCCCGCCTGAAACCAGAGATTTACAGTCTTAAGTAGAGAAGCCGATATGTGTCCGGCAGAGTAAAATACCTCTTTCCTACCGAAGTATCGTAAGAGGCGAATAAGTTATTGTACGGACAGCCTTTATTAGTGCGGAGAAACACCGTTTTTTTAGTTGACGAGACGAACAAAACATTACCTGATGTTTAGTACAACGTTTGCGCATAACAGATGCTGTGTCACCCAGAATATTTCTTTGTGACATGACACTGCGCCCGTCATCAGTTCTTAAGGCTGATATGCCCAGTGACTACACTAGTTCTCAGTGCCTTTAAGACCGAAACCCAGTAATGTTTGCACACTACTGTTTCGCGTCAGAATAAGTGGCCCTGTGGTGGCACCTACCTAGACGGATTCCTGCATAGGAATCCTACCATCAGTAGTAACATAATACAATTGTTATACCTTTGAGGTACAGAAATAAGAGGTAGGGTTAAACTATAGTAACCTATAATCACAATGGGACTGCAAGATACCATGGTTTGTCTTTAATATTTGTTGGTGTTTTCGTCAAACTTAAGACTTAGTTACTTAATTTTATTTACTATAATAAAGCTAGAGAGTTTGAACACGCTAATGTCAAGAAATATTGATCTGATTAGAAAAAATATTCATTGCTGAAGGTCCTAAGCTGTAAAACTTTATGCCACAACCTTAAGAAACCGCATACTGAGAACCGAAAACTAAGGGGAAGGGAACTAGGAATGCTCAGGTCAGCGAGGTACCGTATCGTACCTCGCTGTCGACTCTCGCGACGTGGGCGTTGTCGACCGGTAAGGTGCTTGGGGAGCATTGAGTTACGAGACTGTCAGCTAGACATTCTGCCTTTTCTTCGTCTAGGAAGGCAGGCGGTTTGTTGGGTCGTACTAAGGGCGGCATTGAAAGGGAGGTGCCTCCTTTCAGTGATTTTGGAAGTCGCCAGAAGGCGAGGTGATACGGTTAGATGTTAGTAAGACTTATGCCACCGATCGTTTCTGAGCTCCTGTCTGCGTGTTCGAACCTCACGCTGCAGGGTGCGTAGAGTTGCTCTATTACTGACGGTAGGATATAAATTGTGGGCGCGAGTGGCTGCGTTCTTGCGCCTCGTTAGGTCTCTAATGTCGTTAGGTAGGACCCAGCCGTGGTCGTCCTCCGCTGGTACCTGTCTTGAGGAGTCCTCGACGACAGTTTGGATGTGCCTAGTGAGTGCATGAACCACACTGAGTTACCGTTAATCGGCTGGAGTGTAGGTGTGGAAATACACACCTTTATCGGACAGGTGTCGGGTTACCTGGCGGTAGACATCAGTGGTCTCCACCTGTAATTTGATGCCGTTTGAGGTAGGGACGGCAGTATATTTTAGTCTGGACATGGCAGATGTGATCTCTTGCCACCTGTCCAGCGCCCGAATGAAGATAGGCGGTGGCCGCCTAGGGTGAGCAGCGAACTGCGAAGGATTGCGCTGTGAGGCGGCAGGGGCCAGCTGTGAGGCAGCGATGGCCTGCTGTGAGGCAGCGGGGGCCTACTGTGAGGCAACGGGTGCCTGCTGTGAGGCGATTGACGGCAGAGCTAACAGCTGGCGGAATAATTCCTGGTGCGTCGCGTGCGTCTCTATGAGTACGTTACCTAACGCTGCCAGTGAGATGGCCTCCTGTCCTTTTTTTCCTTTTCTAACTATATTAATTTCCTACGGGGAAGTGGCTACGGGAAAGAGCGTCAAATACCTCGGGGTCACTTTAGACGCAGCGATGTCGTTCGCTGCACACATTAAAAACATACGCAATAGAGCGGCTTTTATCTCAAGCCGTCTATACCCATTAACTTGCTCCTCAAGCAAAATGTGCTTAAGACACAAACATCGCCTCTATAAGACTTGCAGAAGACCCGTAATGGACTATGCTTGCGTCGCTTTCGCTCACGCGACGGGCAATCAATTAAAAAAGTTACAGAGCGTTTAAAATCGATTCTTGCGAACTGCCACCTGAGCCGGTTGGTATTGGTGAAATGACCTTAATCTCTGAACACTTCAGAGAATTATCACGGCGGTTTTTCGAAAAAGCTGCGGTTCATTCAAACCCGCTGGTGGTTAAGCAGCAAATTACCGACCAAATAGAAACGCGACCGAACTCAAACGTCGACACGGACGTCTCAGCTATTCCTGACCACGACACCGTCAGTCACGATCCCGGCCACACTGTACACACAGTCAATAGCTTTAATATAACACGCACCACGACGCGCGACCGCCGTAGAGAGCGGCGCGCAATAGTCAATAATCACACCGCGTACACACGATTCACCCGTGTTCCAGGGCGGTTCTCACCGCCCAGAGTTACCGACACACAAGTCGACAGTCCGAATGGAGGCCCGCAGCCTCCCTCGGCCGATCATTAGACGGCTTAAAATATTTAAGATATTCGAAATCGCGAAAGCGAGCGCGACACAGTCCGAATTTCGAGGTTTTTGTAGGAGTTTATTTATTTATATAAATAAATAAATAAACTCCTACAAAAACCTCGAACATAAGTTTGAGTCAAACCAAACCTGGCACGCGGGCCCCTGGCCCGCGAGCACAGTGTCCGATGAAGCTGTAAAAGCCAAGAAGGCTAACAGCAATTACATCACCGAAAAGTCCGTCGAGCGTCGAGTGCAACTGAGCGTCGAGTGTTTTATATTTATAGTGGATGCATTGGAAACTTCCACCCCATTGATGACCGCGTAGCCTTGTGGTCAGAGTGTACCTGACTTCCTGAGTTCTCCGACAATTGCACAAAAACAACAACAAATTGTTTGCTTTCCGGTCTGGTTGTGTCGTAATTGCCCCCGTGTTTTTTACACTGCGTCTAGCCTACATCGGGCTTGGGTAGATTGGGAAACGTACCCACGAAAGGAGAAAGGCAGAAAGGCTCCGATTAACAGCAGAATAAAAATCCCATTTAAGCCAAAAGGTAGCCGATAGGTGACCGGCAGAGTAAAATATCACCTACCTCTTATTGCATATGGTTCCAGATCTTTGACTACATCAGAACAAAATTATTGCCAATTAGAAAAGGAAATGCTGTATTTGGTTGTTACAAAATGTATCAGTACACTTATGGCCGCAATGTGAATGTAGAATTAGATCACAAACCTTTAGAGATCATTTTGTTGAACCTCCTGTCAAAAGGTATTGAGTAATATTTACAACATTAAATCTAATTATTTAAAAACAGTATTTCATTGGCATAATTATCGTGTGGTGGCGGCTCGTTAAAAGAATACTACCACTCCATCTCATCCAATTGATCTCGTAAAAGGCGAGTAAGGAATTTAACTGCACTGTGCACCCAACAGCGCATGGTGGCGATGGGCTCACCACCTATCACACCAAGTGCATTATATTATTTTGGTGAAACGCGGATTGTGGCAATCATCTGTTTTTGCAGTGAGTGTCCGGTCTCTGACTACCCCTTATGGGATACAGTCGTGATCTTATGTATGTATGTATGTAACCTTTACATAAACGCCTACCGAGGTGTCGTAAAAGGCGACTAAGTTATTGTACGGACAGCCGTTATTGGTGCATAATAACACCATGTATATGCAATGCTGTCACTAAACTGCTCGTGGGTACGCAATGGTGCGTAAGAATTTTTTGACTCGAACCAAAAAGGCGCGACGTATTTTGCCACCCGTCACGACTCGTTTCCCGCGAGGGCGAATAGTGGGGTGGAGTGAGTGGCTTCCCTTTATATGGAAAAATGTACCGTATGTATGTTGTAACAACGCCTAAATAGAATTCCTAGGCTGTCCGTCAAGGTAGGTACCACCGCAGTGTTACCTATCTTGACGTCAGTTCTTAGGTTTCATATGCCCAATTTTTACACTAGCTCTCGGTGCCCTTCAGACTGAAACACTAATGTTTGCACACTACTGCTTCACGGCAGAATTGACCTGGGATGGTACCTACCTAGACGGATTCCTGCAATGGTGCAGCTTTTCCAAGAAATTACGAAGAAGAGAAGCCACAATACATACCAAGTATCGAACATCAACATTCCGTAGCCGAACGTGTTGAGCAGCCGTTGCCAGAAGTTCATGGGTATGGGGGCGTTGTTCATCAGGGAGGGGATGGTCGGCACTGAGCGCACCGTGTCCACAAGGTACTCTATGTATGGATGCATCACCACACCGCTCAGCCTGATCCAGGGCGCTTGCAGGACTGCCGCGTAACTGGAATGTATATTAGAGTATAAGTCTTAAGTCACACGGTTTTTGCGAATGTTGCCAAGGAAAACGATAGCTACCCGCCATATCGGGTGGTCAGACCAAGGGAGGACGTCTCCTCCCACAGGTAAGCTTGAGATGTTGTATATATGGTTCGCATCGCAGAAACTTTCATAGCGCAATAATGGACGTATGAGATATTTTTTGAGCTTTTCATGTGGCGACTTAGATGTCCCTACATCACTTCCCCGCTGAGACTGGAAGTCGCAGTTAGCTTGAAGATATTGTGACGTCTGGCGATGAGGTGCAGTCTGGCGTTGCGGTGAGTTTGTGTCTAGGGTATTCAGTGCATCGAGTTTTATGGAGACAGTGTTGATGCCGCAGGAATCAGCCTGAGGAGAGGGTCCACTGTTGATGAACCTCAGTGGCTGAGAGACTAGGAAGCACGCTTTCTGCCGACAGTAGTCTTGTGCTGTGACTGCCATGGCTGCCGATGACTAGTTTTTTTTTTATTATTAGATAAAGTGAAGGGACGAGCAGAACGTTTACCTGATTGTAAGTGAAACGTCTATCCATAACAAATGCTGTGTCACCCAGAACATTTTTGTGTGGCACTACACTGCGCCCGTCTTCCAGAGACATCAGTTCTGAAGTCACATATGCCCAGTGATTACACCAGCTCTCAGAGCCCTTCAGACCAAACACAGTAATGATTGCACACTACTACTTCACTTCAGAATAACTGGCCTGGGATAGTACCTACCTAGAAATATTCCTGCATAGGAATCCTACCACCAGTGTTGCTGTGTTTGGGAGAACCTGGCTGCATTGTTCATATCACGCCGAGAGAAGTTAGCTGCGTGCTGAGATCACGTCGGGGTCACCATTTTGGCGGATTGTATTGCCAAGGAAAGGGTAGCTACCTACCGGATCTGGTGGTCTGATCTGAGGAGAACGTCTCCTCTCACCTATTCGTATAAGTAATATTTAGATGTTGTATAACTTTAATAACGCGTTTAAACTTTTATAGCGCGATTATGAACGTATGATATATATCTTAAGCTTTTCACGTGGCGACATAGATGTTGCTACACGGTCATTAGCAGCATAATTGTCTCGATTTTTGCGGGAAATCCACGATTTTTTAAATTATCTATGTGCATACTCATTCCGAAAGCCTAGACAACCTGATTTGGTGACCTTCCTCTTACTTTCAAAAGTAAATCTCATCGTCATGTGTATTCTGCCTATCTTGACTGACCGAATTTCAGAAGTTCAAGCTGAGAATTTGCCAGGGGACAATTTAACGCAGTATTTTAAGATAAAGGGAATGACAGAATTAGAAACACCATACTGTGTTCAATGGGCGGAGGTTGCAATCTTCTGGATACCAAAATAAGGAAAATGGCGCCTAAGACAACCGAGACGTGCGTCTCGCCGCTTTCAATAAAGAATGGATGCATACGTATTAGTCACGATAGGAACAAATTGAGGGATACTCTCACCGTATCCCTTTGCCCAGCAGTCGAAAAATAGAGGTAAATATAAAAAATATAATTACATTGTTAATTTACATTTTGTTTGTTGTTACAAATACATTAGACTGAATAAAATAAAACGTTTACGTTGATACTGAAAATGTCAATCATATAATAGTATGTAGTTTGTTTAGTTTCGTACTGTCAATGTACTAATGTAATACATAATAGTCTGTGGTCAAACAGTAACACAGAATAGAAATTGTCGCCATATAATTTATACTTAAACATAAATATCGTTCAAACTTAAAAAAATCATGAATTACGGTCGAATTTTGACCAAAGGGCGACCATTGGTCTAAGTTACGTTCCATAATATCATTGATTAATAAAGGTTTAAAATAAACACATATTTATTTTTCTAATTAGCTAATACAGTCACTGGGGACCGCCATCAGGTGCCATTGGTGCGTCATTTTCACTAGGTAATGCCTCGTTTTGAGGTGAAACACGTGTCGTGTTTTGACTTTTGCAGTGTGTATTGCCGCATAGTAGTGGTAGAGATCTGGTGGCGGTTCTCGATGGCGGATTTAATTAGTAGGACAGTATCAAACGGTAGTAGCTACAAAAAATTATCAAATTACAAAAAAAAAATCTCTCTCACCCAGCATCTATATCCGAGAAGAACCACTCGGAAACGACAGCATCAAATTTCTCGTTCAGTATAACATCTCGCACCGCTGCGGTGTTTAAAGTAGCGAGGGAGATGTTCCTACCGAACTCGTGTATCAGTGCGATGCTGATTTGATTGTTGTTGGTGATATCCAGTGCTAAAATTAAAAGAGTAATCATAATCATTATCATCACTTCAACCTATCACTAGTCCACTGCCGAACATAGGTCTTCCCCACAGATTGCCACAAAAGTTTGTACAGGCGGGTTGGCAACCGTAGTTTATTTATTCAGATATTCCAGGAAGATGCTGCTGCCAATCTCCAGCTTTTCGTTTTCCCTCTTTCGACTTTTACGACACCCACGGGATGAGATGGGGTGGTAGATTATCTTAAACAGCCACCACTCGGCCTTAAAAAAGATTAAAGAAGAGTAATAATAATATATATTTACTTTCGCTAAAACGTTTTATGTAAAGTTACTGAGTTAGGATACAGGAGTCAGTGTCGTCGCCCATAATCAATGACACATAAATGTGAATAAAGACTACACAAAATAAAATAATCGTCAGTGTGTTTTGCTCGTCTCGTCCATTCTACAATAAAAAAAAAATTCATGATCAAAGGAGAGAGAGTAAATTTTGAAAACGGTACAAGAAATTAAAAATTAATGAAAACACTTCGGCATTTTCTAAATACCTGCTCAGTGATACCCATACACGATAGAATACCCTTAAAACTCAACGACATTAGAAAAGTTATGGTGAGTGATGACATAAGTGACGAAAGGGCGGTTAAGAAATCGCCTGGGTAGTGATACGTACCGGCGATACTAGGCGATATCTGAAGTACTCTGAAGGATTCCTGCTAAGTAATAGCGACTGATTGAAATCAGAAGTACAACGCAATAGTAGTATATAATTACTATTTATAATCTTGTCTCTTAAGTCTCTTAGAGATAAATTTAAAGAAATTAATATCTTAACCTTGGCCTCTCAATATATATTTGAAAACAGATTGTATGTACACAAGAACATAAATCAGTTTACTAAAAAAAAGTGATGTACATAATGTAAATACCAGGAACAAGTATAAATTAATAATGCCAGTTTCTCGACTTCACAGGGTCAGTAACTCTTTTATGAGGCAATGTTTAAGTTTTTACAACAAAATTCCAGAAAGAGCACAAAGTCTTTCAATCAAAAAGTTCAAATTTTTATATCAAACAAAGACTTCATAAAAAAGGTTAGTATAATATTTAAGAATACATAGGTGATGATAACCCCCGGGAATGAGGACATCGCCGCCAAGCTATTTCTACATCTTTATAATACTGCTGTTATTGTACATTATTTTAAAAATGACTTTCTTACTGGTTCTTCCTAGGACAGAGGCATTCCTATGCAGGAATCCGTCTAGGTAGGTACCACCCCAGGGCCAGTTATTCTGCCGTGAAACAGTAGTGTGCAAACATTACTGTGTTTCGGTCTGAAGGGCACTGAGAGCTAGCGTAACCACTGGCCATATGAGACTTAAGAACTGATGTCTCAGGGTGACGGGCGCAGTGTGGTGTCACACGGAAATGTTCTGGGTGACACAGCATTTGTTATGGGCAGATGTTGCACTTACCATCAGGTGAACTTTTTTCTCGTTTCGTCACTTAATCAAATAAAAAAAAAATTATTTGCGAACCAGTGTAGTTTGAAAAAAAATACTTTCAATAAGTATTATTTAAATAATCCATATTGAATAAAAAATTATTCTTTTCTATTCTATTATTTATTAAGTGACAATGAGAACGCAGAATCTGATTCTCACCCTTCCGTATTCAATGCATTCATTTAATCCCGATATATCTAAAATACAGTCCATGATTGCTTTTCTTCGCGTTTGCTTAATTTGTGTGATACACAGAACTAATACGTCCAGAGACACGAGCTTCGAGACAGATTTAATTTTGTCAGTTTGGAATTTCGCCATCTGTATTATGCAATCCGTCAACCAACACTGGAGAATTGTAGCCTAGTGGTCCTTTCTACAAAAACTTTCTCAAAAACGTCAGGATGTATTTGCCTAGCAGTAAGAGTTAAAGAAAAAGAAAAGTAATTGCACAAGCAGATTAACTTACCTTCTACAACAGCCCGTGCACCACTCACTTCGACCTGCTTCAAATTCTTGTCAGTTGTCTTGTCAAGATATGCTGTCACCCATGTAACCTTAAAAGTAAATGTTACTTAGCATAAAATCATTATTATTAGAAAAGAAAGTTAATTTGCTAAGATCAGCATGCAAATTTAAAATGTTGTGCATTACCTCGTTTTTGTAGAGCACCGCCCTCCCATATACTATAACACTACTACTAGGCAATTCATACAAGTGAAGTCGAGAAATTTATTATTACTTTTATAGTTTGCTCGTGCTAAGTATTGTGGGAAAATGGGCGGTGCTCTTCAAATATTAAGTAATACACACCATTTTAAATCTTTATTTTCTTTACTAAATACTAAGATTTCATTGGCCGTTTTTGGCATTTCAAAAACCAGGAGATGGGCCAGCAGCATCTTCCTGGAACATCTGAATAAATAAACTGCGGTTGCCAACCTGCCTGCCAAGTTTTGGCAACTATAGCACTATAACTTGTAGCAATCTGTGGTAGAGGCCTATTTACAGCAGTGGACTAGTGATAGGCTGAAATGATGATGATGATAATGATGAAGAGCGTATTACTGATCAATGCGAAGTTCATCATTCATAAGTCCACTGCGGGTCATACCTTAATTCAGTTTATTTACACACAGTTTATTAAGACAAATTATGATTATGTAGAATCCTGCGAAGACTGGTTTCCAAACTATTAAATATTGTGTTTCAGGATACAGTGTCGTCTTCCAATTTGTGCTATGTAGATCCTGCAGTCCTCCGTTAAACCATGCAGGTCGACTTTCTGTGTAGCCAAGAAACTGGTGGTTAGATTCCTATGCAGGAATCTGCCTAAATAGGTACCACCGCAGGCCAGTTATTCAGCCGTGAAGCTGTAATGTTTGCAACATTACTGTGTTTCTGAAGAGCACTGAGAGCTAGTGTAATTACTGAACATAAGAAGACTGATGATGTAAACACAAAAATGTTCTGGGTGAAACAGCATTTATTGTAGTTAG
Organism: Luehdorfia chinensis; assembly: GCA_019845155.1. Taxonomy (NCBI): domain Eukaryota; kingdom Metazoa; phylum Arthropoda; class Insecta; order Lepidoptera; family Papilionidae; genus Luehdorfia; species Luehdorfia chinensis. The sequence continues at coordinate 1,219,619 of JAHVAK010000533.1, forward strand.
ACGGTGCAGTAAAGGTTGACTCCCGTCTCTTTCTACTTAGATATATAATAATAAAGAAGACATTTCGTTCAGCAAATCCATATCCTGCCGCCAAGCATTACAATTAAAGCGACATCTATGTCGCCACATGAGAAACTGAAGAAATATCTTATTCATTCCATAATGGCGCTATGAAAGTTTCTGAGATGCGAACTATATATACATTATCTAAATATTACTAGTAGGAAGAGACGTCCTCCCCAGATCAGACCATTCGATCTGGCAAGTATCTACTCTTTTCCTTGGCAATATCATATGCCAAACTTACAATTAAGCCAAATCCTCTCAATTCCCAAAGATTCTGTTGAGCAGACTGCTTTTGGGACTGATTACATATGACCCGTCTGCCGGAGTGAATTACCTTGTGCCCAGCTGCCAGCAACGATTTAACGATGCCTCTAGCCAAGTGCGTGTGACTCCTCGATGGAGCGGGGTTGATGCATAGAATATTGTATCCCGACACCGACGACACGGCGGCGAGTGCTGTCAGCAAGACGAGCACATTCGATTTCATTATGTCACTGGAAGAAATAATATAGAACGATTAAATGTCCGTAGTAAATTGGTTTATGGGTTTTTTATATGAACGAAAGTGACGAGACTTGCTAATCTATAGTTTACCCTATAGTGAGTGCAACGATCCATAACAAATGCTGAGTCACCCAAAATATTTCTGTGCGGCGCCACATCGTCCTGTTAAGTGTAACAACGCACTGTGCTCGTCAACCTGAGACATCAGTTCTTAAGTCTCATGTGCCCAATAATTACACTAGCTCCCAGTGTCCTTTAGAACGAAACACAGTAATGTTTGCACTTCTGTTTGACGGCAGAATTACTGGCACAGCGGTGGAACTTACCTAGGCAGATGCATAGGAATTCTATCCTAACCAGTAAAAACAATAATAACAAAATTGTATGTAAAATAAGCCTTTCTTCGTGAATAATAGATCGCGTGAATGCCACGGCTTCTTAACTAGATTCCTTCACGTTTTGTTTTACTCGGCGTTCATAGATCGCATCATGAGTTTTTAATATAGACATACGTACAGCCACGTCTTTTTTCCATAACGATGATGGCACACATGGAGCCCACTTTTCGCCCCCGTTGAAAACGAGACCCTACAGGTGGCGAACCACGTCGCCGAACTATGGTATTTTTTGTAGGCATTAAGGCTGTCCGTACAATACCTTAGTTGCCCCTTACGACTCCTCGGTAGGGAAGAGGTAGGTGCTATTCTACTCTGCCGGGCACCTATGTGCATTTTAATATGTTAATTAAAGAAAGAACTTAAATACAGACACAATAAAAATAATCGTATTAAAGATTAAAAAGCTTAAAAAACACGCTTATAAAGGTAAGCGTGGCATTTGCCATTAGATAAGCTATTCACTAGCTTCGTTACTTAATACCATAAATAAAAATAGTAAAATTATAGCTTAAAAACTAGAAAACACACCTGAACAGCAATGAGCTGATGCTCTTGGTGGGACTGGTATTCCCACCAAGATCATAAGCTTTTCAAGGCGATTGGACCAATGACAATACAATAGCTTCATAGTCATGTTATTGTCATGAAGTTATTGTATTGTCATCGTTCCCTAACACATGTGCAAAACTTCAAATTATTCGAATGTCTGGAAGTTAAAAAATTATTATTCCATTGTAAGTTACATACAGGTGATTGGAGCTTTAAGAAGCAGATACCGTTACACTACAATTTTAATAGGATGAATACCTTTATACAAATATAAGGAACTCAGATACGCACTAACTCTGACCCCTAATGCCCGGTTCCTATATTCATCATTTCAGCATTCCATAGTCCACTGTTGAACATAGGCCTCCCCCATAGATTGCGACAAAACACGGTCCTGAGCCACCTGCATCCATCGACTTTCCGCAAAACCGTGCGGGTCGTCGCTCCATCTAGTCTTGAGAACCTTTCTTCCCCAACGGTTATCGGTTCTCCGAGCTATATGGCCGACCCATTGCCACTTCAGCTTGCTAATCCTTAGGGCTATGTCGGTTACTCTAGTTCTGCTGCGGATAACATCGTTACGGATTTTATCTCGCAGAGAAACTCCGAGCATAGCTCGCTGCGCGATTCTGAGCTTCCTCATGCGGCCTGTAGTGAAGGACCACGTCTCGGTTACATATGTTATCACTGGCAACACGCACTGGTTGCACACTTTGGTTTTGAGAAATTGAGGTATTCTCGACGAGAAGATGTGACGCAGTTTCCCGAACGCTGCCCAGCCGAGTTGGATCCGTCGATTGACCTCTTGTTCGAAGTCAAAGAACCTACCTAGTCGGAAAATCTGTCCTAGGTATACTTATTCGTCGACAACTTCGATTGTAGTGTTCCCAACAATAACCGGTATAGGTGTGACATGGACGTTAGATATGATCTTCGTCTTGTCCATCATCTTAAGTCAGTTCATCTTAAGACCTACCCGTTGGGAGACACTATTGAGGTCATTGAGCATAGCGCTAAGGTCCTCCAGCGATTCTACCATTATGACTATGTCGTCGGCAAATCGAAAGTGAGTGATGTATTCGCCATTGATGTTGATATCCTTTCCAGTAGCCCAGTAGCAAGAAAACATCTTCCAACGCAGCGGTGATGAGTTTCGGGGATATTACATCACCCTGTCATACACCTTTCTGAAATTGGATCGATTTCGCACACTGGTTCTGTACTCGGATAGCCATCGTAGCATTGGTATACAAGCACTGCAACACATCGATATACCGACAGTCAATTCGGCACCTCAGAAGCGACTGTAAAACCGCCCAAATTTCGACGGAATCGAAGGCTTTTTCATAGTCCACATACGCCAGACATTGCGGAAGGTTGTACTCATCGGTCTTTTGTACAATCTAGCGAAGGGTATATATGTGGTCGATGGTACTGTAGCCTTTTCGGAATCCGGCTTGTTCGGGAGACTGGCAGTCTGCTTGCGAGACGATTCGTTATGACTCTCGAAAACGGCACATTAACCACGCTTCTACTCCACGCTTCCGGCGTAGCGCCGCCCCGGATGACTGAATTAAACAGCTTCTGAAGGAGTACTAGTATCGGTTTTCCACCCGCTCCGCAAGCTCCGCTGTGATTCCATCCTCATCCGGCGCTTTGCCATTCTTAAGCTGTTTGAGAACCATACTAATCTCGCTCAGACTGACGTCCGGGATATCATCAAAATAGTGTCGGACGAGATTTGCTCTTGGGTCGTTACTCACACTAGTGTGTGGCTCCAACGACGATGTGTACAGCTGTCCATAAAATCTCTCGATCTCACTCAAAATATCTGCTCCAGTGGAAATGACGCCACCGCTTTCGATCCCCAACTTAGTCGCTTGTCTCGTTCCGGCAGACAGATCCCTGGCAAAGACCTTGGAGCCTTGGTTTCGCTCTATCGCTTTCTCAATACAAGCTGTATTGAAGTTGCGAAGGTCTCACCACATACATTTGGAGATCAGTCTGTTCAATTGCCGATATGCTGACGCATCAGTTGAGGACTGCAGCTTCATTTTTCGCCTAGCCTCCATGACATTGATAGTGTGATCGGAGAGTTTCTGGATCTTTTTTGTGCGGTTGGTCTTGAAAAACTTTGCCCCCACCGCATGGACAGTTTCCACGAGCCTCTCGTCGTAGCGCAATCTTCCAGGCACTGAAAACGATTTTGCAATTCGAGCTCGAAGCTTTCGAGGTTTTGGATCCTTTCCTATATTCAACGTACAGTTATTGGTAACTGTTACTATTTGTTTCTTTACTACATGTAACGAGGCGTTACTTTTTTTTAGACTGCTATCATGTTAGGTTGTTAGCCTAATATATTATCTAAACTAATATTATAAAGAGAATGATGTAACTCAAGGTATCAAAAATTTACTAATAAAGTCGTTATTTGGCGTGCGCTGCAAAAACTGTTGATGATAAATAAAATAATGTATTACATTTACATAGACATTTACATTTACATATACTCACAAAAAAGTCCGCGAGGCTATATGTCTAACTATTATAGTTAAGTCACAATAACCACTTTTTGTTCAATTAGTCAATCAAAACACGGGTAGCAGCGAAAGATGATGACATTCGTATCTTAATATTAATCCTTATCCTACTAAATAGTTTTGTAGTCAAGGTTGATTATGTACATGTAAATTCCTCTTTAAATTATTCGAATCGGACCTATCGTTTAGAAGTTACAACGGGTATAAAAATGGTAAAAGTAAGAAAAATACTGCTATGTGAGCGAACTGCCATACGCTCGCCCGCGCTACTAAGTGATTAGACTAAGTTTTATTAATTACCTACCAACTCATTTAATTTTTTGTTTAATGAAACAAATGAATAGTGGTTTGTAATTATAATTATATATTTTTTTAATTTTAAACTTTGAAACGCTCTATAATAAATACAGCTTCTCCATCTCGAACGCCGCGCCGCCCGGTTTCATGCGACTTGGGCATCAACGAGGTGCGCGGCTCCCATTGCGCAGCGGTCGAGAGCGGTCGTTTTATGCCGTCAAGCAGTAGTGCCCAAACATTCTGCACGTCTCATGGCTTGGTGCTTTATACCCGACATGTCAAGGTCAAGTAATTCGGCAGTCTTCAAATGCCTCTATCACAATTATATTGCACTTATATGCTAATTTGACTAGAATAAACTCATATCTAGAAAACACTTTAAATAATTCAGTTAAATTCTTTTGAAAAATCATCTAATATTGCTACTTTCAAAAAAAACAGTTTAACAAAAAATTGACGTAGATGTCGGATTGTCTTAGGTATGTGGTCACGATAACACCGGGTTTTTTTAGCCTGTGCAGAAAGTCTAGCACTCGTAGTTATTAAAAAAAACTAACTTTTTCTTATTGTTTTCATCTGAAATGCAAATAACTCGAAATATTTGAACCTCAATAGGTTTTTTTCAGAGTAAAATGAGCATTAGACGACACTTTTGGATTTTCCAAATTTTCTGTTTCGGTCTGAAGGGCACTAATAGCGAATGAAATTGGACACATGAGACTAAAGAACAGACGACTTAAGGTCACGATAGGAGTGGTGTGCCACACAGGAATTTGAAACCTTAGAGCTACTGCTATGTCCTTGGCTTAAATATTATATTTTGATTAATACACTTTTAAATCTCGGACCACATTATCTTATCCTAGTTCTGTTTCAAACTTTATTGGGTGTAATTAAATCTATTACACGTTCTCGTGTGTCGATGTTATTATTGTTATAAATTACTTATGTCACTGGCACTCAATATGTTTTTAATTACTAACGGTTTGCGATTGTATCCAGTTCCGGTTTTGGTTATCGATTGTAAGTTATTCATTCTAATTATTAATAATCTTAAAAAATATCAAAAATCACTAACGGAAGAAACAAAATAATCCGAAACGCATAATTATTCCGCCTTAAATAAATTTATTAGATACTTACGTATTATAAGATATTCACTACTTTATAACTTTAATAAGTTATTAATACACTTGATATATTTTCGAACGAACGCGCGGGAAACTCGTCTCGCGTGACGCACGACCACTCTCCGATCTCAAACCTGCTTTACTGTTGTGATTTGTAGTACTGTAAATTTAAAAATGATTCCACTGCCAAGTTTGTTAAGCTACCTTAATAATGACAAATATAATATTGCCACGCTATGTATAAATAGTGGCATGCTATTATTTGATTCTGATTTATGATACGCAAAGAAAACATATTTCTGTAAGAGAATTCATATTGACACTACGATCGTTTTTCCCCAGGTGAATCTACCGTCACTCATCCTATTCCGTGAGCATCATGCAAGATGATTACGGGAAATGCCAAAAAAAGTCTTGGTCTCCGGCAGATGTCGAAACAACCATCACTCCCTGACCACGATACGGTCAGTCACAAGTGTACGCATAAACACAGAGGCACTCACTCGTCCCAACCTGTCCGCGCCCGATGTAACGCTGATGCGATAAGATCGGAGGTAGGCTAGGATGCAGTGTCAGAAACACGGGGACAATCACAAAACAACGAGACGCGAAAACCAACAATTTGTGTTTTAGCACAAATGTTGGCTCCGGCTGGGAATCGAACCCAGGACCCGGTGTAGAAGTCAGGTGCTCTGACCACTAGGCCACGCGGTCGTCACACAGTTAATAGCTTTAATATAACACGCACCACGACGCGCGACCGCCGTAGAGAGCGGCGCGCAGCAGTCGACAATCACACCGAGTACACACGATACACCCGTGTTCCAGGGCGGTTCCCACAGCACAGAGTTACCGACACACAAGTTTATTTTATTTATTTATGTTTGGGTCAAACCCAACCTGGCACGCGGGCCCCTGGTCCGTGAGCACAGTATCCGATGAAGCTGTAAAAGCCAAAAAAAGGCTAACAGCAATTACATCACCGAAATTATTAATAAATAAACATCTCAAAAATGCCATTCTAAATTATTGAAGGCGTGTAACTTAAGCCTTAACTTAAGCCGTGTGGTGGCGGCTCGTTAAAAGAATACTACCACTCCATCTCATCCAATGGATCTCGTAAAAGGCGAGTAAGGAATAAAACTGCACTGTGCACCCAACAGCGCATGGTGGCGATGGGCTCACCACCTATCACACCAAGTGCATTATATTGTTTTGGTGAAACGTGGATTGTGGCAGAAGAGTGCCCAGTCTCTGACTACCCCTTATATACATACAGTTATATACATACAGGGATACAGTCGTGATCTTATGTATGTATGTGTAACTTAATAAGCTGCAGCATCTTAAGTGCGAAATGTTACTGCAATCACCAATCCGGCTGCCGAGCGAGGCGATTATAATAACATACATACGAAGATCACGACTGTATCCTATAAGGGGTAGTCAGAGACTGGGCACTCACTGCAAAAACAGATGTTTATAATAAATGTAATGATTATCTTGAAACACAAATTTTTTGAACTTTTATGAACAAATGAAAAATAATTCTTTTAAATAAAAAAATAAAACACATTGTTTTAATAAGATGATCACATCCCATGACACAAATTACTATAAGTGTTATTAGTTTTTTTTAAGCAGACAGGGCAAACGAGCGGACGGCTCATTTTATGTTAAGTGATCACCGCCGCCCATGAATATCCCCAACACCAAAGTAATCGCGGGTGCGTTGCCGGCCTTTGAGTAAGGAATAGGCTCTTTTTTTGGTCCCTTCGTCGTATCGATCCGGAAAAGCCGCTGACGTCAGAAATACTGAAAACTTTTCTTTTGCCGATTCTTGTTACACTCCTTTGGCCAGTTATTCTGCCGTGAAGCAGTAGTGTGCAAACATTACCGTGTTTCGGTTTGCAGGGCACACACACAGAAATGTTCTGGGTGACACAGCATTTGTTATGGGCAGACGTTGCACTTACCATCAGGTGAACGTTTTGCTCGTTTCGTCACTTTATCAAATAAAACACTAAAATAAATAAGCGGTTCGTTCTTTTCAAACAAAGAGCTATTTATAAGACCAAGGTTTTCTTTTCAGACAATAAAAACGAAAACCTTTCTGTAATACTGCTTTGCCATACTTTCGTCCTTGCTTTCAAAGAAGTTCTATACTTTGCTTACCGCAGATAGTTCGATGGATACCGGAACAGGTAAAAATATTGTCTGTCATATCTGGAGAATATAGTTGGCGGGATGAAGTTACCAATCGGGCTCCTTCAGTTTGTGCTTGTCGTGATGAAAGATGACATTGTTACTGTTAAACTTAATACCCTAGCCGCCAAATAACATGGCGTTAAAAAAAAGTAGTTTAACATCAAAGAATTATTCATTTGTAGTATCTAGAAATCATAAGATAAAATACGTAATTTAAATACAAAAATTAAATAGGAATTTGGAAAATAATCAGAATATATACACTATAGACTATGTTAACTGTCTCATTGATTCCAAAATTTAAAATTACCCCAAAATGAGGCAATTTCCTTACAGGTTGCAACATTAAATCGCAAACGGCCAACAAGTCATGCTGACAATTCATTATAGTTTCCTTACAAAAAAAAACAACGGAATAAAAACATAATACAGTCAATTCTTTTTTATAGTTGGCAATAGTTTAGCTATTTAACAAGCTAGATAACAAATATTTCTATGAACTGTGAAGGCTATAAAACTATAACCAAATTATGAAAATATAAATATGAATATGAAAAAATTATGCCAGTTACCCGACTTCACAGAGTCAATAACTCTTTTATGGGACAATGTATACGTTTTTACAACAAAATCCCAGAAAGTGCTAAAATTCTTTCAATCAAAAAGTTTAAATTTTATATTAAACAAAGACTTATTAAAAAGGGTTATTATAATATTAAAGAATACATAGATGATGATAACCCCTGGGAATGAGGTGATCGCCGCCAAGCCATTTCTACATCTTTATAATACTGCTGTTATTGTACATTATTTTAAAAATGACTAAAAAGCCCTGCTGCAGCCCGCTGGGTTTCTTACTGGTTCTTCCCAGGACAGAGGCATTTTTGCGAACCAGTGTAGTTTAAAAAAAGAAAAAAAATGACTTTCAATAAGTATTATGTAAATAATCTATATTGAATAAAAATTTATTCTATTCTATTCTATTCTATTCTATTCAAAGTAAGAAAACACCTGTGCTCAGCAGTGAGACATTTATAGGTTCGTATCCTCCCATATACTTTGTTCGTATCGCACGTATTTCTTCACGTCGACTTCAATTATTACTATAGAGCAAAAGCTTATTATTCCCGGGGTTGCTATAATCTATTATCAGCGTAAATATCTCAGTTACGTATCTGTTAAATACAAACGTCCCACATACAGACATACAAAGAATATCATGATTTTCACAAAAAAAAAGAAAAATTAAATAAATCATATAGAGATCGAGATAAAGAATGTCGATTTGCTCCGCCAACATAAATATACGAATTAATTGAAAACTCGATAAATTCCATTATTGATTGTGGTGAATAATTCCGCGTGCTACAAGATTATCGAAGATTTAAAATAACTTGAAGATATATTCTTCGATTACACCGAAGCTGGTCAGCAGCCAGGAGCAGCAGAATACCTGGAGACGATATCTGCTGTAAATCCCATCGCAAGTGATCTTGGATTGCGTGAAGGCACGTGGGCTAGGCACTCGCTGTAAATTTCATAGTACGCGAGTGACCTGGGGTTCGATTCCCGGTGCCGGCACCACTAAAATTGTTAATTGCAATTTTAAGTGCTGATTTACCACGTGATCGGCGGTGAAGGAAAACATCGTGAGGAAACCTACAAGTCTGAGAAATAAAGAAAATATTTTCGAAGTCATGTGCAGTCCCCCAACTCGCATTGGAGCAGCGTGGCGGATTATTCCTACCTCCATAACGCTCTCAGAAATGAGAGGAGGCCGGTGCTCAGCAGTGGGACATTTATAGGCTGAAACTTTACTTTACTTTTCACGTGGGCACTTCTATCGCCTGCTTATTGTGGATATAATAGTGTTTTTAGAGAGTTAATCAATGAGTCTTCTAATATCGTGATCAGCCATAATAATTATTTATAGGTATTGATAAAAAATATAAAAATATAATCGTACGTATGTACACGTGATGCCGCTATTTTCATCACCATAACATAGGCAATAGCTTACTAACTCAACTTTACTTCGTTAATAATATATACTTGGCAGGCAGGTTGGCGACCGCAGTTTATTTATTCAGATGTTCCAAGAATATGCCGCTGTCCATCTCCTGGTTTTTATTTTCTCTTGACTTTTACGACACCCACGGGATGAGATTTAGACAGCGTTCGAAAACCCTCGAACATCGGTCAGGTCGATACGTTACCCAACGATTCACGCCTTCTAGCCTTAGACGCTGCATTTTCTATATAAATATAAGAAATCATTAAAATAATGTTATCTTACCTGACCAGCTGCAGAGCCGCCGATGAGAATAGTCGCTACAAAAAATTTGTGATATATAAAATTGTCAGTCATACCTCTGTACGAACAGATTTAACTCAAGAACTACAGCTACTGACGTGAATTCTATTTTATAATTACTATGGGACCAACTTAGACTATACGATGAAAGCATAGTATTTGTTCCACCAGTTCCAAAGTTATAAATTTTTATTCGATTGTATTCCGCAGAACGCCAGGTACAGTAGCAAAACTCTTGACTATTGAAAAGTTTTCATGAGAAATTAATGTAAAAAGTTCTCTAATAATTGTAATATATGGAATCTCAACTTTGATATTTTTTAATTACCTATCTTAAAAATCCCAAAGATGTGGGTAGTTGTACAGCTAGTAAAAAGTTAAGTGACAGCCTATAAACTATCACTAGTCCACTGCTGAACATAGACCTCCCCTATAGATTGCCACAAAAGTTTATAGCTCTCCATTCAAGGGGGACCTTACCATAGTTGCCACGCTTGGCAGGCGGGTTGGCAACCGCAGTTTATTATTTTAGATGTTCCAGGAAGATGCTGCTGCCTATTCGATGTAGCTAAGATGCTGCTGCCTATCTGGTTTTCATTTTATCTCTGTCGAATTTTACGATACCCACGACAAGAGATAGGGTGGAAGATTCTCTTAAGCCGTCACCACACGGCTATGTCCTCGACATATTTTTATTTCTCAGACATGCAGGGTTCCTCACCATATATATATTTAAGAAGCCTACTAGAAAGAGCTTACTTTGTATTGAGCGTAGATCGGACTAAAAATAATAATTAAAAGAGGTGAAGGTACTTCGGGTTAACTATGACATCAGGAAATCTGTCACCTCAGTCCCCCCGTGACCACGGGTGCTGTAAAGCGCCCGAAACGTCCGGTTATAAATAATTTAAATAAAACGCTATAAAAATCTGTTAAAATTAGTTTTAATTAAATATCTAGTATTCTCATAAATTAAAGAAAACATTACTAATCTCATTTTAACGTTTTTGTAGATTCGTCAAAGACAATGCTAGTGAATCAAAATGGCTGCGTAAAAGAAATAAATGATTATGATTTAATCCCAACATGTAACAGATCATGCTACTCACGATGATGTGCCGCAATCTAATCTAATAACGGATGAATATCATACTTGCGTCATGCTGTTTGTTACTCATTGAGATTACTGACTGATTGATTGTAATCAGTTACAAAAAGAAATAATCCTACCGCCATATTGTTAACGCGTAAACATGTCGCACTTCATGCATCGTAATACCGTTTTGCCCCATCTCATTCCGTGGGCGTCGTAAAAGTCGACGGAGGGAGGATTAAAACCAGAAGATGGGCGGCAGCATCTTCCTGGAACATCAGAATAAATAAACAGCGGTTGCCAACCCCCCCGCCATGCGTGACAACTATGGCATAATTCGCCCCAAAACGAGAGCTACAAACTTTTGCAGCAAACCATAGGAGAGTTGGCAATCGCAGTTTGTTTATGTCCATCTCCTTGTTTTTATTTTCCTCCTGTCGACTTTTACGCCACCCACGGGGATGACATGGGGCAGATTCTCTTAAGCCGCCGCCACACGGCAATATTTAACGATACGGATATTCAATTAACCGTATCCATTTCAAATATACCTCATAAACGGAGGACAATGTGACAAGAGCCGTGGTAGCTCAGGGGCTTGCTTCAAATTTCATAGTACGCGAGTTACCTGGGGTCGTATCCCGGGGGCTGGCATCACTAAAAGTTGTTAATTGCAAGTTTAAATGCTGATTTTACACGTGCTCGGCGGTGGAGGAAAACATCGCGAGGAAACCTGCATGTCTAAAAAATAATACTATTTGGAAGGCATGTGAAGTCTGCCGCATTGGAGCAGCGTGGCGGATGCTTCCTAGCTCCGAAACCCTCTCGGAAATGAGAGGAGGCCTATGCTCAGCAGTGGGACATGTATAGGCTGTTACTTTACAATAGACAGCGAAAACTAGACACAAGTGCTATATACCTTATTTTTGTAAATTAATTTTTCACTTCCACAATAAATAAAATAGATTAAGAAAATCACTAACTTTTTATTTATCGTTTTGCTAAAGTGCTTAATTTTATCTCATATGTATTGCTGCAAGAAAGTAAAGATTATAGATTATAAGCCTGTTCATAGATTATAGCCGATTTATTTATTATTTTTTAACCATAATAGTCTTAATGATTTTTTTAAGGTAGATGAAACCATTCCGCCAGCATTCACTTATTGGAACAACATTATTCTTTTAATTTTTAATTCTTTTATATGTATATATATATTTATGTATATATGAGATAAAGACCTTAACATATTATACTTTTTTAATGAGTTTATAATATGAAGGAGAAACAAAATATTTCTCAGGATACGGCTGCCTGGGGCAGCATCTCGGAAAGCGCTTGACGACAAGCGCATTAACTTCACGCGCGCTAGGCCGATCGCGAACGGCATTAGTGTCACGGTGCCGACACCGACCGACCATCGCGCGTTGACGAAATGGTTATCCGACAGGAAGATCGGTTACCATACCTACGCACTTGAGGGGGAACGTATCCTCCGCGTAGTGATCCGCGGCGTCCCGAAAGACATCGAGACGCAATTAATATTAGAGGACCTTAAGTCCAATGGCCTCCCCGCTCTTCAAGTTCATGGCATGACGAACATGCGAACTAAGGCGCCGTACAACCTAGTGCTCGTGCACTTAGAGTTGTCGGACGACGGTAAAAAGATTTTTGACATACCTAGTGTATGCAATCTCTCTGGCATCGTAGTCGAGGCACCGCGTAAGCGGTCCTCGCCTAGCCAGTGCCACCGCTGCCAACTTATGGCCATTCCGCGCGCAATTGCTTCGCGAACCCTCGTTGCGTGAGATGCGTCGGGGGGCACGTGACAGCGGAGTGCAGTCGCGACCCAAATACCGCGGACCCCCCTACCTGCGTGCTGTGTGGGACGGTGGGCCACCCTGCGAACTATCGCGGGTCTCCTAACGCCCCCAGCGGCAAGCGGCGTCGCGGGAAACGCGGTAACCGCAAAGGGAAGCCTAAACAGGCTAACCCCCGCGCCCCTCCCACCCCCGCGGGCAAAAAGACTACGTCGGCGGAGCCTCTTCCGCCGCCGAAAACTAACGCGTGGACCCGGCCCTTGCCTATGGTCCCCGCGCCCTCCGCTAGGAGCGCCGCGACGCCGGTAGCTGCCACACCTGCCCATAGCCTACACGAGGATTTCGACATCCTGCTGCAGTATATGGACAGTGTCGATATTGACGAACTTACGTTGTTCGCAAACAAAATTAGAACGGCACGCTCTCCTAAAGAGCGTTTACAAGCGTCGATTGAGCACATCGGAGTGCTCAACGCTATTAAAAATTTTAAAGCCAAATAGGCAACTAAATTTTATCCGCGTTACTATAATTTTTAATTTTAAATCTAATAATAAATGGTAAATTCATTCGTTAATAAAAAAACGCGTTTGAGGCCCTCGCCTCAGTACATACACCCGCGTACACATACACGCACCCGCTAGCACAGCGGCGCACCGCACTCGCCGGCGAGTGCGAAGTCTTAGGTTCACAGCCGCTCGATTCATTCGAGTTCTAAGGCTGCCTTCTTTTTCAGATGGTTTTTTATTAGTTATTGTTTGTTTTATATTCCATATAATATTGTATGCAATATAAAAAAAATAATATTCTGTTTCGATGGTGATCCAAGCCGAGGTTCGTACCTCCTTCAGAGGGGCCCTTGGATCACTTCGAGCCCCCCCTTGTTAGTCGGATACCTTTTATTCGTTTTCAGGGGTCGAAGTGCAGCGCAGTTGCTCAGCAGCGACGTTGTCCTCCTCACTCGCGGGCCTTCTGCTCGCGAGTCGCTACCTATGACGCAGCCAAAGCCATAAGGCTATTTGCATATACACATACAAAAACAAAAAAAAATGTGGAGCTCGACCGTGAGATCACCAAACGGCCTCAGTGGAAGACCAGCGCCGGTTGCTTACAGCCGGCATATACTGAGTTATGAGGGACCGATTTTTTGAGTTTTTATTAAAATTTTTGAGTATTATGTAAATGTGTTGAATTTACAAATGAACGTGTTTTCTTTCTTTGTTATCGTAATAATTTCCGTAATTTTGGTACCGGGGAAACAAACATGTGGTCTAAGTTGATCCCAAGAAGAATATTTAATTACTAGCGGGCCCTGTTTATAAATTACATTTAATTATGAAACTTACATTTAATTATGAAGCCGTGGTAGCTCAGGGGCTAGGCGCTCGCTCTAAATTTCATAGTACGTGAGTGACCTGGGTTCGATTCCCGGTGCCGGCACCACTAAAATTGTTAATCTCAATTTTAAGTGCTGATTTAACACGTGCTCGGCGGTGAAGGAAAACATCGTGAGTAAACCTGCATGTCTGAGAAATAAAAAAATATTTCGAAGACATGTGTAGTCCGCCAACCCCATTGGAGCAGCGTGGCGGATTCTTCCTAGCTCCAAAACTCTCTCAGAAATGAGAGGAGGCCTGTGCTCAGCAGTGGGCAACATTTATAGACTGAAACTTTACTTTTACTTTTTTTACTTTATGAAACTTTAAATACATTATAATGTAATAAATGTTGATTAATAATCTGATACACGGAGCCAAACTTGACAGGAACCCATGTCCAGAAGTGGATTTTTCAAAAGCTAATGCTGGACCACGAATGCGATCAAAAATATGAATTTAAACATCAATTTTTAACAATCACAAACGTGACGTCAGCGCCGTCTCGCAAGCCGAAATAAAACAACAATTATTTCCTTAATAAAGAAATGACAAATCTTCATAAAAACATTTTCACGAGTGTAATAATAGATAATTTACACTGTTAAACTATTCCCAGATAACATTTAAGATATGTCTCTATAACAGTGCGAGGTACTTCTGGAATAGGTCTAAATTATCTTGCTCCTGTTGCTCATTATTTAATCTGTGGACTTGCACTTCATTTTGCGACGTAACAAGTGCCTGTAGACAAAAAATAAAAAAAATTGAAACAACAGGGGTCGATAGAAAACAAAATGCGCGGTATGATAAATTTTGATAATTTGACTTTGTAATTTAAAAAAATATATTTGATAAAACTGACGGAACGAGCAAAACGTTCACCTGATGGTAAGTGCAACGTCTGCCCATAACAAATGCTGTGTTACCCAGAACATTTATGTAAGACACCACACTGCGCCTGTCACCATGAGACATCAGTTCTTAAGTCTCATATGCCCAGTGATTACGTTAGCTCTCATTGCCCTTCACACCGAAACACAGTAATCTTTGCACACTACTGCTTCACGGCAGAGTAACTGACCCTGGGGTGAACCTATCTAGACGGATTCCTGCTAATTCAACACCTTACCTATGACTAGGGCTTTCGTTATAATTCTCCTGGAAACTTCAAGTAAGGAATTACATACTCAGTTTTCTTAAATTTTTGGTTCAGTAGTTATTTTCCCAAAAAAAGAGAGAGTTTACAGATATGGTTTACAAAGAGAAATAAAGTTTATATCCAAGCAAAAATTCTAACCATTGTATCACCAGAAGCAGCGCACACTACAGCCGCATCCTCCACGCGTCGTACATTAATGTCGCTGCTGGTGAGCCGCCACACACACAGAGTATCGTCGTGTAACAACGCGAACATATCAAATGGATTGCTACGGGCCCACACTAAAGATTTTATGGACATCTGAAATTTGAACATTAGCTTTTGAGGGCCTTGTTATATTGTATCTGATAGTCAAAATTAATCACGCCTTTTTCCCATGTAAGGGGTAGTCAGAGACCACACCCGTATCCCACTTTTCAGCCCCGCGGCAAAGCAACGTGACGGGCGGAGAACCACGTCGCCGTCATTTTGGTACAAATCAAAAAATTCTTACTCCCCATTGCGTTCCCACGATCAGTACCTATAGTGACGGCATTGCATATTATGGTATCATCATCATCATCATTTCAGCCTATCACTAGTCCACTGCTGAAAATAGACCTCTCCATAGATTACCACAAAAGTTTGTAGCTCTCATTTTGGGGGGATTTTGCTATAGTTGCCACGCTTGGCAGGCGGGTTGATACCCGCAGTTTATTAATTCAGATGTTTCAGGAATATGCTGCTGCCCATCTTCTGGTTTTAATTTTACCTCTGTCGACTTTTACGACACCCACGAGATGAGATGGGGTGGTATATTCTCTTAAGCCGCCACCACACGGCTAAACGATAGAGTTTGGATTCATTTAAATTCTTTATCTTCCGCAAACTGGGGCAATCTATAATATCAAATTTTTTCGATATTCAACAGGATCTACAGGAAATTCTGGACTCCTCAACAAGAGGCGTGGTCTACTTCAGCATGGGTTCGATGCTGAAGTCCGCGGATCTTCCCGAGAAAACCAAACGCGACCTGATCAAGGTACTAGGCGAGCTGCCTTACACCGTGCTGAGGAAATTTGAAGAGAAAATGGACGCACTTCCTAAAAACGTACATGTACGACCACATACGTACATATGCCACCACACGGCAATATTATGGTATAATTCAACACAAATAAAGGCTGTCCGTACCATGCCTCTGGGTCGGCTTTTCTACGCGGGTGAAACCGTGGGGCTCAGCTTGTTTACAATAAATGTACACGTTAAACTCTAAAACTACGTAAATAACAATAAGAAATTTTAGTTAAATTGAGCGCCTAGCCCCTGAGCTACCGCGGCTATGGTGTAGATAAACCTTTACCTTTCTCTCCTTTCCAACATCAGTAAGTTGAGAACTTGAGGAATCCATCTTAACACTGCTAATGAAACGACCCTTATGGTCGGCCTTGCATTTTTCAGAAGCCGTTGATGGTCCGTTCCTGCAATATCAAATCAATTTTGAAAAAATAAATTCACGTCACGTCACATAACAAACGAGTACACAGTCTAACCCATGGTAAGGGTCGCTATGGCACATAGATATGCATATAGTCACGTCTTTTTCTCATATAAGGAGTAGGCAGAGGTTACACACGTAGACCACTATTCGCCCCCGCGAGAAACGCGACGTGACGGGTGGCGACCACGCGCCGCAATTTTGGCACGAATCAAAAAAATTCCGACTCTCCGTTGCGTTCCCACGAGCAGTACTGCATAATATTATGATATTAATCTGCATGACTACCAACACTACAATACCTTACCGGACGATCGAATCGTGTTCCGATTTTAGCACTGAGAGCTAGTGTAATCTCTGGGCATATGAGACTTAAGAACAGATCTCTCAGGATGACGGTCGCAATGTAGTGCCACACAGAAAAGTTCTGGGTGGCACAGCATTTGTTATGCACATACGTTGCACTTACCATCAGGTGAACATTTTGCACGATTCGTCACATTATACAATAAAAATAAAACTAACGCCTCAATGTAAGGAGCACAGTGCAGTACCACAAAATAATTTACAATCCATGTTCTGGGTGACACTGCAACTATTAAAGGCAGGGGTGGCACTATTAATCAGGTGGACATCTTTATATTTTGTTACTTGTTACGATAAATTAAAAAAAATAGAAAACTAAAGTAACTTTCGAAGCCCTTCACTACATAGAAGTTATACTATTCCAACACGACATAAGCAACTATAATTGTTAAAAAAATATGCTAAAAGATTTAACACTAGAGTGAAGCGAGGGAAGATTGCTTGTACTGTCAAATTTCAAAGTATCATTACCGGGTGATTTTTAATATTTTAGTCTAATTCGGAAGGCTTACCTACAATCCAATGTAAGGAGAACTCTAAAGTCTTGTATGGTGCATAAGTTGACAGTCCCAGATTCGGTAGCTGCTAAGATATATGGTAGGCCATTCTGGGATACCTCTAACCATGTTATTGAGGATGTGTCATCTGTATAAAAAATATAAATGTATATCTATTATATCATATTGCTCCAATTATTGAAACGAAAAACAAATGAAATCACAGAATAAATAATAATTATTACGTACTGGCAACACAGAATCTATTGACTTTAAAGATACCCGCATATCTTGTACAGCAAAGTACCTCTCCGCAATTTTTGGCTACCAAAAAGTTATCTGCGTTATTTATTCTCAAAATTTTCAAATCATTACATACAATTCCAGTTTCCCATTGGTCTTGGCTTATTTTGTGAGTTTCCAACGATTTTCTATTCTTTGCACTGGCAGCACTCCGCGGTCGTGTGGTGTCCGAATATAACCTACCGCCGGATATTTGGCGGGAAGAGTTTGGTCTTAACATACTTTTATATTGTCTTTTGTTAGATATTCTTCTTTTCGCGGCATTTAAATTAAACGTTTCACTAAAATTATTTGCGAATGCGTCTTTAATATACACATCTAAATGTTCTGTGAGATCTATCGTTTGTACTTTCACCAACGCAAGCTTCGACCAAAAGGCTTTACCTATGTCATTGGCGTTAGATCTCATTTTCTCTTGTACTATCGACCATAATATCAAAATACCCGCTCGCTGCAATGAGCATATCTGGAAAAGAAATACAACTAGCTAAAATAACTGTAACATTCTAATTTTTTATTCTATTTTATTTATATAATGCATGTGCATGTGTATGTGCATGTGAATATATATATATATATATATACATATATATATATATATATATATATATATATATATGTGTATGTATGTGTGTACATGTGCGCATAAATATTTATTTTACAATATACTAAGTCGTTTAATAATATGTCCGGAAACTGCACGGTAAACCTGAGCCATCGACAGAATAACAGCGCTGTGGCAACTCTGCCATAGCATTATGCTGTGTCGACAGCCTTTTCGTTGCTACAGCCCAACGTACGTTTGTAAATGTAATACGTCGTATCTTATTGTTTACTTATTTTTTGAATTGTTAATGTATGTTGTGTTGTAGTATTGAATAAAGTTTTTACTTTCTTTCTTTCTTAAATACTGCGATAAAGTGAAGCTAAATTATTACCTTATATCCGTAAGAACAGTACTACTAAGAGACACTTATTAGAATCATGCGCTACTTTGCGGAAATCCATTATAATGAAGGAAAGAAAGTTAATTTGCTAAGATCCGCACGCAAAAAATAAAATTGTGTATATTACTTAGTTTTGAAGAGCACCGCCCGCCCTCCCACAGTAGCGTGCACGAGTAAACTAACACCGCCACCGTAAACTGCCACCAGATACCCTCCACCACTTCACACTACTACTAGGGAATATACACCACTGAAGTCGAGACCACGACACGTGTTTCAGCTCAAAACAAGGCATTATCAAGTGCGACATTATCTCTACGACAGCCGAGTGACGACGACAGTGCCTGGCCGATTTTGACCACGGCGCCAACTTTCCGAAAACTGCCGGAAGCTATCAGCTGCGCAGGAGACATTATAGTGCAACAACTGTACGCCCAAACACAGAGGCACTCGTCCCAACCTACCCACGCCCGATGTAACGCTCATACGATAAGGAAATAGAATGGCGAGGTAGCATATTGTTTACACGTGTCAATAATGATGTATATATACAATATATTAGTTATTATATAGTATAAGGTGTTAAGTATATGGAAGTAAGTAAGCCGAAATATGGTGAAAGTATCAACAAGTCAAGTCACTTTTACTGTAAGCTTTTCACACAGAATTAAATACCACAAACCAATAAAATAAATGAAACGGCTGATTTTTTGGCTTCGCCATTGAATTTGTATATATAGGTTGTACGTGTACTTTCCAGCGTGTTATATTTCTTGTTCTATTTTCATCGTCATCGGTTCAGCCTATCACAAGTCCACTGCTGAACATAGGCCTCCCCAATAGAGAGCCACAACAGTTTGTAGCTCTCATTTGGGAGGTGATTATATTCTATTCAGTTTATTTTATTTATAATTTTTTATTTTTATTTTATTTTTCTTTATTTGGAACAGCATCAGCCTTAAACTAAAAATAATTACAATTTAGACATAAGCATGGTTGGCGAATAACAGCTTTTTAGGTACAATAAATAAAAATTCAATGACATTATGTAAAACGCGTAAAAACTGTGTGGATGAGAGTATGTTTGAGTGTTTTTCGTATGTGTGTTGTGTAGTTGTTAGTTGTGAAGTTTTCCAACTAATTTAGTTAACAATTTACCTGTGCAATAATTTTCCGCCCATTATCACGGCGAGCAGTAATTTGTGAATCTCCTATAAATTCCATACCGACGACACAATCCAATACTTCGCTGTATACTATACTGATGCCGCTGCTAGTATATGCACTTGATTGCATTGGACACAGCTTTTCCTGAAAATCAGTATTAATATATTTGGGGGTAAGTACCATAATACCACAATGTACCGCGATAACACGCTTTGAGCTTAAGAGTCCTCCTCGCCATCTTCTGCTGAATTATTACTTTAGCAAACTCTTACGACAAAGGTAGGATTCTCCAATAAAATTTTAATTTAAATTTCTTCAAGGACATCTGGACAATCGATGTTGTTTTGCAGATGTAGATTGTACAGTAAGTTCATGTCAATTAATGTTCTGCGTTCCTTGAGAGTTAGCGTGTTATTCCTGTGGCAGCTTTCTTGGTATGTGTCAGTTTTTAGCGTAATGTGATTTTTGTAGTCAAGATGTTTTATAAATAATTTTTGAATACGTTCATTTTTATCAATATAAGCCTAGTAACAGGGATTCCAAATGCTGCTAGCATATTCCAGAACGCTTCCGACGTATGCATAGTAAACATTTTTTAAACTAATAGTGTTTTAAAATATTTATTTCCAAGAATTTTCTATACTATGCCCAATTGGTTAAATTACTGACAAGTCGGTCAAGATGCAGTAATAAACTTGTGGCGACATCTGTGTGGCGACCAACATACCATATTTGCAGTTTCTAATATACTAGCTATATAAATATATAATATCAAAAGATTACTGGTAGGAGGCGACGTCCTCCCAGATCAGACCACCCGATGTTACGTGTACATGAAAGTTAATTTCGGGGACCGGCGTCATCATCGGTTTCTAAACAGTCCACTGCTGAACACAGGCTGACTCATATTTGGAGATTTATGAATTGCATCTCAGACTCTACTACATACGTCACTGATTTGGATATTTTACGTCTGACATATTCGATAACGTTATTTTTCAGCCACGACTTTTATGGCATTTACTTTAGTCAAATTTTACGATACCCTGGGGACTAGATGTACAATTCTTAGAAAAAACTTATACATGACAATGTTATTAAATTCTCAATCTAGTCAGCAGCCAACCTGCACTGGAGAAAAAGTAACCTTCATAATCCGATAATCCATACTAGTATTATAAATGCTAAAGTAACTCTCTCTGTCCCTCTGTTTGTTACCTTTTCACGGTTCAACCGCTAACCGATCTTGACGAAATTTGGCACAGAGAAAGCTTACATACTGGAGACGGACATAAGATACTTTTTATCGCAGAAAATAAAATAGTTCCCACGGGATATTTAAAAAAACCTATGTTCACGCGGACGAAGTCGCTGGCGTAAGCTAGTAAGTTGATAAAATCAATAATAAAATATAAAATTAGAACCTTCTCGCAACTTTTGTGACTATTCTTTAAATTCCATTCCCTATCCAGTTCAGTCTGCGCTAGTCGATCCGAATCTATGTCTACCAAATTGGTAGGTTTTTCGTCACTTACATCATCCTGCATCCACGTTGCTTCTTCGGATAAGTCCCATAAGTGAATCGTTCTGTGAAAAGTATTAAGCGTTAAAATTTCTAATCAAATAGTCTTCCTCATAATATTTCTAATAATAGATATAATAATAGATAAAACTAATAGCTCCCGACGGGTGACGTCATAACTGTCTCTAAAATGCCTGATCGAATATACACATACTGGTGTCGCGAGACAACATTAGGTGCGAGGCGTCAGGTACTGATGTCGCCTGATAAGCCTGGTAATCACGGAAAATCTCTTCTTCATAGCCTGCCAGGATTATTCTGCCATGTCCAGCAGTTGATTATAAGGAAACTGATGGAAGATTACGTATTTACTTTTGATAATTAATAATGTTATATTAAATTGGAATACAAATCCTAAGCTATTCATAAGCCAAACTATCGACAAATTTGTAAAACATAACTAAGTGCTGAAGGAGCTTCCATTAACTAAGCTTATAAACCGCATGGGAAACTATAAAATAAAATAAAGAACGAAGAAGCGTTATAAATAAAGAATAGATATTCTTACCCATCTCTCAAAGCAGCGACAACAACTCCATCAGTACGCCCACTAAAGAGACCAATTGTAACATTGTCCGTGGCAATCAAAAATTTTAGAGGTTCTTGTATTGCTACACTAATATCCCACACACAAAGTATACACTTGTGTATAAAAGCATTGCTATGAGATTTCTCATGTACAGTGAGTATTAAGTTACTACTAATTTTAGAAAATAGTACATTCGTTATCTTGAGTTCTTTATGAAACGATATCCTATTGCTAACGTTTTTGGTAGAAATGTTAACATAGCCTTTACTAAAAGGAATCTTAGAACTCTTAATCAAATTACTCATGTCGGGGATGCCAGCATTTAAACTTAAAATTCTACTTATCTTACTTTCTACTTTTTTAAGAAACTTTTTTAATCTATGTGCGTTGAAGTCAGATTGTTTTAATTTAATCCTGTATACATCTTGTTGTAGCATTTCATCAGTGCCAACGCCATCTCTTTGTTCTAAGAAAATTCTTAAAGGATTTTCTTTATAACTTTTGTCGTTATAATTTTCATTAGGATCCACTTCGATCTTTTGAGATACTAAAGTGGAAAATTTACTCAAAAAATCGTCGCTCTTCTTTATTTTATCCATTTTAGTA
Organism: Luehdorfia chinensis; assembly: GCA_019845155.1. Classification (NCBI taxonomy): domain Eukaryota; kingdom Metazoa; phylum Arthropoda; class Insecta; order Lepidoptera; family Papilionidae; genus Luehdorfia; species Luehdorfia chinensis. The sequence goes on from JAHVAK010000533.1 coordinate 1,242,547, forward strand.
TTTAAATATATGTCATCTTTAGAGAATTTCACCGGACACTGGGTCCATTTGTTGCCATAAAAAATTTCTTCTGTCTGTATTTCCTCATTAACACCATCATCGAAAGTCTGCACTGCAATTTGTGTGCAATTGCTGCTGCCGAATGTTGCCATATACAAATCGTACGGAATAGGTTTCATTTCAAATAGCATGTAAGTCATTTCGTGCAGTGTTATCATACTCAAGATATCTTTTGCTCTTTGCTGAAGTTGCTGGAATATTCGACGTTTGCGTCTATTTTGTTTTGATAACGTAAAATCTATAAAGAGAGGTCTGAAACAAAATTCGACTATAAAACTATTCTATTAAATATCCTACGTTAATGGATAAAAATTGCATGCAGCCTTATGTTCTGTTATTTTAAAATGCCTTTGCATATATTACTCATTTACGATCGCGTAAATCACGGATATTAGGTTTGAATGTTAGCCAAAAACAATATGTGTGCAAGAACCCAATAATAAAAATAATATGTCTGTCTATGTAGTATGAATATAGTATAATTGTATCATGTCAAATTTTACCCTTCCACTAATTTTATGCTGTGTAATGACTTCTTAAATTTACACAAAACACAACATCTACCCATAACAAACGCTGTGTCACCCAGAAAATTTCTGTGTGATACCACACTGTGCCCATCACCCTGAGACATAAGTTCTTAAGTCTCATATGCCCAGTGATTACGCAACTCATCCCAACCATTACATTACATCAGGATAGACCACAAATCCTTGCAAGAGAACACTGATGTCTACCAAAGATGACTCGTGAGGCTATTGAAATTATATAACATTCTAATTTCAAAAGGGAAGATGGCTGGGTTCTGCGACCAGTTTGGAATCCTAAAATTAATTTTGCAATTGCAAGACTTCAAGACACTGTAAATACATTATAAGTAAATCGGACCAACGTGAATAATTAAAAGCTGAAGGTAAACCGTAACTTAACTGTAACGTTAGGGTCAGTACCGTAGGGAAATAATAAGTAAAAAACCCGATCGAATCCGTAGAATTTTGTGTATTAAATGATCTTGAGTAAATAATAACTTCATCATCATCATCATCATCATCATTTCAACCTATTACAGTCTACTGTTGAACAAAGACCTCCCCCATAGATTGCCACAAAACACGGTCCTGAGCCGCCTGCATCCATCGACTTCCCGCAAAACCGTGCAGGTCGTCGCTCCATCTAGTGGGGGGTCGCCCTACGCTGCGTTTGCCGGTACGAGGTTGCCACTCGAGAACCTTTCTTCCCCAACGGTTATCGGTTCTACGAGCTACATAGCCGACCCATTGCCACTTCAGCTTGCTAATCCTTAGGGCTATATCGGTTATTCTAGTTCTGCTGCGGATAACATCGTTACGGATTTTATCTCGCAGAGAAAATCCGAGCATAGCCCTTTCCATAGCTCGCTGCGATCTGCTGGACCAGAAATTTTCAACGTAATGGCAATCGATATTAAGTAATTATTTAGAAGTAGTGGTTGCCCTGTCGTTAAAAATTTACAGAAATTCATTAAATCAAAAAACCCTCCCAGAAATGAGAGGAGGCCACTGAGCACATTCAGCAGTGGGACATTCTTAGGCTGAAACTTTACTTTACTTTTTTTAAGTTTGAACATAATTGAGGTTTGAGTAATTATTTGTTGGAAATATTTTAAAATTCTGTGGCGACTATCTCTGCTGTTTGTCCACAGACTTTTAGGTGTTTGACATTGCCAGTATCAACGTAAATAATGAATTGTTTTTTTATTCCAATTTAATGTATTTGTAACAAATAATATACTTAGCTTCCTAGCCTAGCTTCTCCATACAAACTTTAACTATGCCAAATCTCACATATCTTGAATTAAATTAAATTAATAAACAATGTGGCCGCTAAGTAAGCATAATATTCGTGATTTAGTTGTTTAAAACTTATATACTCATTCTAAATATGAGTTGGTACCTGTCCAAAACATCAGTGTGAACTATCTTTATACTGGATACGGCGCTAGAACTTGACATTTCCTGAAAGCCTTCATCTGTTAAAGAGGGCTTTTTGTCACCACCCTCTGATCCTTCTAAGATGAAATCAAGCTTAACTGGTTTGAGTTTCTGAGCGGATCGTTGTGGATCTCGAAGGTCATAGCTACCTGGGTAAGTTGACAATAATATAATACAAAACTGGCAAATTATTTAAGACCTTACTACCTAACTTTTATTGAGTTGTGTTAACAGGGACTGGCCGTTAAACTTAAATTTTAAAGAACGTGAACTTGACTTCTATCCGGTTTCTGACCGACTGACTTTCTGAGGGAATCGACACCATTAAAATATTTAAGTACTGATTTGCAACGAGCTATGCAGTCAAGAAAAACGTGGTGAACATGGCTGAGTCATAAAAAATAATTTGAGGATACAGCGTGATGTAAGGTTCAAGAATCCACACTTGATGATCACCCAAATCAAGTGTGGATTATGCTAAACGTGCAACAAGTTAAAACCAGAACGTCAAATGATTTTACTGCTGTGTTTTTACTATTGTCTAATACTGTCTTTTAAGCTAACGTGTTCACTCTCATAGCCGTTTAATATAGGTATTAATACAAACGAATATAGTACACATATTTAAAAAATTAAAATACATTTACTGCAATCTCAGCTAGTCTGCTATCTACAATAATTTTTAATCAATAATTCGTATAGGTAGTTGTCAAATCTTGAACATACATTTATGATTTTATTAACTTTATTAAAGGTTTTTTTTTATTGTATAAAGTGACGAAACGAGCAAAACGTTCACCTGATGGTAAGTGCAACGTCCGCCCACAACAAATGCTGTGTCACCCAGAATATTTCTGTGTGACACCACACTGCGCCCGTCACCCTGAGACATCACTTCTTAAGTCTCAAATGCCCAGTGATTACGCTAGCTCACAGTGCCCTTCAAACCGAAACACAGTAATGCTTGAACACTACTGCTTCACGGCAGAATAACTGGCTCTGGGGTGGTACCTACCTAGACGGACTCCTGCATAGGAATCCTACCACCAGTAAAATGCTGTAATTTCTTACCCGAATCTAGCATCTTCTCGTCATCCTTCACATCTTTTGTACTCGTTTCGTCTATCGTCTCTAAAACAACATGCGATTTCGTTTCCTCGTCATTTTCTTCTGACGACTTTTGCTCTTCATCAGTCATGCTCGAGTTTCTGTCACTTTGAGACTCACTATGATAAGAGTCAAAGTCTGATTCGTAACTTTCAAAATCGTCTTCGTAACTAACTTCCTCTTCGCTGGATTTTTCCTGCCGAGTCTAAAAGAATATCTTCACCGTCAAAAACTATTAAACAGTGACACATTTTCGAATTCTCAATGGACGGCAACGTCTAAGGTATGTCACTCTTGCAGACCGACTAGTGCTCACAGACATCTCGCATCTTACTCACTATTGTCCACTACCGTTCTGGATAATTTAGCTCGAGCAAATTGAGATTTCTGCGCCATGGATCGCATATATTGTTGTTAAATCCACTTCCTTTTAATATGGTTTAGGAGGTCTCACAAGGTCAAGGTCTGCCACATGTTCCATACTTGTGAACAGGTGCTGCTTGTGGGAGGCTGGTCCGCTCGAGTTTGCAATACATTTATATTATCTATTATTATTAAATCTGTTTGAATTTTTTGTCATGGAGCGTGCTTCGGTGGTCTATGAGACTATTCCATTCTATTGTCAATTAAAACATAATGTTTTATGACTAAAATAAAGAGAATATCTGGGGAGTTTCTTTCGCCAGTTTCTTCTCCATAAGAGATTGACGAAACAGTGGTGGATTGTAAAAAAAAATACATTTAACAAACGATATTTACATTTCTTACGTTGAAAAATAAATTAATTTCATTTCATCCCCCTAATTTGACTTTTGCGACACCTAAAAGATAGTGTAACAGAGTCTCCAACGCCGTCATATGGACGCAGAATATATATATTTTTATATACCGCGGGACTTGGGTTCGAGTTTAAATCAGAGGCACACACTGTTTATCTTAAGTGTTCAAAAGATGAAATTAAGATAAATATTATGGTATAAAGCTGTAAAAAACGGAAATGTTTTTTCTACGTATTATTTACTTCGTCAGTTCGAAAATATACAATGGCAGGTTGTTGCTCAATGTGTGTCCTATCTTATGTTATCGGCTTTTCCGGCGATCACGTTTCGTTTTCTGATATAAACGGTTGTTTCATGACATGCTCCCGAGCGGGCTGGACGTTTTAACAAGTACTAGCGAGCGAGTAGATTTTGTTGTAGATCAAAATTCAAAAGGACATTGTTATCACTATTGATAAGAACTGGATACTTGAAAAACTTGGTTTCAAAGACATGAAATTTGACTGCGAAACTATCATAAAAATATTGAAAAATTTGTATAGTTGCATACCTTTTTCTGTTCTCCATTTAAATCCACATAAAATGATTTAGGCTTAGCGCTCAGCCTGCGAGACAGATTTTGCATTTCTGCGTTATTATCTACAATATCAGGCTTCAATACCTTAACTTCATTTTCATCTAAAGTTCGCGTTTTCGAACGCTGTCGCAAAAATATCTCCGTCATATTTGGTTTTCCTTGGCCTTGTTCTTGGCTTACTGACGCAATAGCTTCGTACCTTGTATCCGTATTTAAATTGGGCGCGCCCTTTTTTAAATCTAAATTTGATTTTCGCTTCGAAATGGGCGAATTAACTGTAATATTGGATGGTTCTGGGGCTTTTACGATCCGTGGAGTGTTTTTTCTAGATGACATTAAATTTGACTTTGTCTCAAATTTTCTTTCAGTCGCCATCTTTGTTGAACTTCTTACGCTACTAACTTGACTAACGGACGAAGGGGTAGATTTTAATAAACCTTTCATCGGCGATACATTCTTGGCAATGTTTGACGATGACGAAGACGTCTTTTTAGGAGCTTGTGACACACTGGGTTTCTTTTTGCTATAAATATCAGATGGGGTAGTTTTCTGTAAATAATTCCGAGGAGTGGATATGGTCTTTTTAAGCTTCTCCTCTTGTGGTTTTCTAGACGATAAGGGTAATTCGTCTTTGACTGTCTCTTTGCTTTTTGTTTTTCTGACTATCTTATTTGATGAGGTCTGCATTTTCGTTCCAATTATATTCACTGAAAAGAGGTAAGTAAGAAGTCATTTTAATTAATTTTTGTGTCTATATATAGATTTTCAAATGTACAAGCAAATACAATAAGGTAAAACTTCTAGAAAAAATTAGAATATCATCAGCACGAAGGTTATTCATCATAAAATAACCTTCATGCTTGACTACAATTTTTTTCAAAGCGATTCATGTCCAGTGAAGGAGACGAGACGGTCTGTGTCCTACAGTGTGACGTCTTAATTAATACTTTACATATTTTAGATAAATGATGTTAAGAAACGCTGCGGAGTGGAGTCATGAGAGATTCCATTACTCTTTCTCGTTACATAGGTTTCGTAACTAAGGGAATATATAATCCATATAAAGGGCAGTATCACCTCTTTGTAACCAACTCTAACTTTCAACCCACCAGCTACACGTGACAACTTTGACACATATCTAATTTCCAAACTTATTTCACACTAATATAACTTACTTATTAGGATGGGGCAGTGACCCAAAATATGTCTTGGCCTTTTTTTGTGGAAGAAAGAGACGAGGCGAGAGAACCATTCACCTGATGTTAAGTGCAACGTCTACTCATAACAAATTATGTGTCAGCGAAATAATTTCTGTGCGGCACTACACTAAATACACTAGCTGATAGTGACTTCAGAAACACTGTAATATTTGCACACTACTGCTTAAACTTAAAAAAATAAAAAATTAAAAAAAAATGACACAGCATTTATTATGGGTAGATGTTGCACTTACCATCAGATGAACGTTTTGCTCGTTTCGTCAGTTTATTAAATAAAAAAAATTGGTTATATGAACAACCGTAATGCCAAGTATTATACCGTTAAGCAGTGGTATGCAACAACCGCCGTGTGGCAGTGGCTAAAGAGACTCCACCACCCCATTGCATCCCGCAGGTGTCGTAAAAGTCGACAGATTGAAAATAAAAACCAGAAGAAGGGCAGCAGCATCTTCCTGGAACATCTGAATAAATAAACTGCGTGACAAGCGTGGCTACAATGGAAATCCCCCCAAATGAGAGCTACAAACTTTTGTGGTAATCTACGGGGGAGGCGCTATGTTCAGCAGTGGCCATAGTCCACAGGCTGAAATGATGAATGATGATGCAAAAACCACTATGTTTTCGTTTGAAGGACATCGAAGCTAGTTACAGGGTATTTCAGACTTAACCGATCACTCGTGGTGACGTGCACAATATGATGATACCGCACCTGTAATAGGCAGGCATGGAGCTAACCATCAGGTAATAAATTTCGTCACTTATACGAGTATCTATAAAAAAACAACACTCATTTATTGATTCTATCTATACTCAAACTATATATAGTTAAGCTATATTTTGATGAATTATTTTGAGAGTCTCGTGCTTATGCAGATCGGTTTAAACCTTATCACCTCGTGGTCAAACGTTAGCTTTAACTTAAAACAAATATTTAGTAATTATTACATCATATTACTATTGTCACTCACCTTTTTATAAAATCAATCTTAAATTGCCAGTGTTAGTTTATTTAACAGATATTCCCTCTAAAATCATATGCTTTACACACGTCATTTAACGTAACAAAATTATTATATCAAAGAATATTCGTAATAAAAACTACCCATAACTTTTATTATGCATCATGACAATTCAGGTCAATTCAGGTTACCATGGTTACCGCATATTCAAACGTTTGTGTGAACATACATTATAATTAAATCGATTTCTGCTAAAGTGGTAGGATATTACAATTCATAAATAATAAGTAATTATTACGTTTTAAATATTACGTTTATATTATTTAAGTTTGAACAACAATTTTATTAATAGTTGTAAATTAAAGCAAGCAGCAGCCCAGATCAAAACCCTGCAATAACAAATATTCCTTATGATTTTCAGCTTCTTGGATCAGATTACTAAAGGAAAAACTTAAATATAGAATAAAATTTCGTAAATATGGTAATCCAATAATTCCTTATCCTGAACTACCTAATCGTTGTCGTCCAATTTCTATTCTTCCATATCTCTCTAAAATTCTGAAAGCCTGTGTTCATGAGGAAAAATCTATTTTCATTCAAAAACATAACCTATTGAATGACTTTCAGGTTTCGCTCTGGTCACAGCACCGCCACTGCACTTATTAAGATCACAGATGTCATCAGAAAAGGGATGGATTCTTATTGACTTTTCAAACGCTTTCAACACAGTCGACCACGATATCCTTCTGTCTATCCTATCCTTTCTGAGATTCTCATCCTCAGCCTTAGAGTGGTTTACATCCTATCCTGGCGGCCGCCAGCAGTCGGTCCGGTTAGTACTTCAGTAATCCGCTTGGACAGACTTTGAAGCTGGGGTGCCGCAAGGCGGTATATTGTCTCCTATAATGTTTTCTTTATTTATAAACTCAATTTCTCTATCTATTATCAGTTGTTCGTACCGTCTGTATGCCGATTATCTTCAGCTATTTGTACAATCCAGCACAAACGACATTGACAGGTATTAGAAAACTAATTAAGAACTTAGATGCCATCAGAATTTGGTCATATAGATATGGTATTTCAGTAAATCCGTCAAAATGTAAAGTAATGAATGTGGGTAGCCCAAGAACGTTGACTAAGATTGACTATGAAAGATTGGAACCTGTATTATATAATAATTAATGGTCTATTATATAATAGACCATTTATGCATGTATGCATGTATATGAATATGTATGTAAGTATATATATATATATATATATATATATATGATTGTATATATGTCTAAACTAATATAATACTAAACAAAAACTACTAAACCGATTTAAAAAATTCTTTCACCTATATACAACTACATTATCTCCGAATAATATGAGTTGTATTCAATTAAAAAAATAAAACGAGATTCCTACGAAATCTGCCATGATTTTACTCAAGGTATCAAAAATTTACTGATAAAAGTCATAATCTGGCGTGCGCTGCAAAAACTATTAGTGATAAAGAAAATAATGTACTACATTTTCATAGTACTCATCATTACTCACAAAAAAGTCCGGGAGGCTATATGTGTAACAATTATAGTTAAATCACAATATCCGCTTTTTGTTCAAATTAGTCAATCAAAACACGGGTAGAATCAAAAGATGATGACATTCGTATCATGATCCTCCTATCTTATTCTATCCTATTTATATTTATTTATATCCTTATTCTACAAAATAGTTTCATAGTCAAGGTCGATTATGTACATGTAAAGTCCTCTTTAAATTAAACGAATCGGACCTATCGTTTAGAAGTACGCGTATAAAAATGCTAAAAGTAAGAAAAATGCCGCGGTGTAAGCGAGCAGCCCTACGCTCGCCCGCTCTACTCGCGAATAGACTAAGGATCTATTAATTACTTATCTACATATTATTATTATTTTTTGTAAACTAGAAACAATTGAATAGTGGTTTGTAATTTTAATTATATATTTTCTTTTATTTACAACTTTCAAGTTTAACGTCTCTCGAACGCTGCGCCGCCGCCCGGCTTCATGCAACTTGGGCATCATCGAGGTGCGTAGCTCCTTTTGCGCAGCGGTCGAGAGCGGTCGTTTTGTTTTGCGACATCAAATATTGGCTATATTTCATGGCTTATGTTCCCATAGATAAAACATTATTTTGGTAAAATAACGTAATCTTATCTGACCAGCTGCAGAGCTGCCGATGAGAATAGTCGCTACAAAAAATGTTACTGTAAGGAAAAAAATGCCAAATAAAGTACTAATTTATCTTTCTAATATCTATCTACCTGTGCGAAGCCGGGGCGGATCGCTAGTGTATTATATATGTATTGATTTTATTATTAGCTGTCATTTGGTTTAGTTTCGCACCTGCAAACATCGCACACAAGGCATTAAATCCGCCCGTTGCAACACCTTAGAGTAAGGTGTCTTACAATAAAGTATTAAATTAATAAATAACTGGTTTACTTTTTTTTTATTGTATAAAGTGACGAAACGAGCAAAACGTTCACCTGACGGTAAGTGCAACGTCCGCCCACAACAAATGCTGTGTCACCCAGAACATTTCTGTGCGACACCACACTGCGCCCGTCGCCCTGAGACATCAGGTCTTAAGTCTCAAAATGCCCAGTGATTACGCTAGCTCACAGTGCCCTTCAAACCGAAACACAGTAATGTTTGCACGCTACTGCTTCACGGCAGAATAACTGGCCCTAGAGTTGTACCTACCTAGACGGATTCCTGCATAGGAATCCTACCACCACTAACCTTAGAACTACTTAGGGTCAGAAGTGCTCCATGTTTTGAATTGTAAAAGATAATTATAACGATTGGAGTCACCGTTGGCATCTAGCCCTAAGCTAATATGGATGTTTATAAAACATATAAGAGGCGTGAGCACCACTTACCCAGACCAAATGACTTCTGATAAAAATGTTACAGCCACTGGATCAATAATTTCTGACCTTTTTGTTACAATTCTCTACAGTATATAACACAGATTTTCTCTCCGTCCCGGATGAGTCTCATGTGTCCACTGCCACGAATTGTCTGACGACTTTAACTGTCGCTTTTGATCAGGTTATTAGGGTGTAAAAGAGCCTTGATGTTACGAAAGGACTCGGTTTAGATGAGATACAGTCTATTTTTGCTGTTAAATGCGCCACTGCTCTGGCAATGCTTCCCATAATTGTCAATAAATCTCTTAGCTTTTTTTTATTCGATAAAAGTGACGGAACTAGCAAAACGTCCACCTGATGGTAAGTGCAACGTATGCCCATAATAATGCTCTGTCAGTCAGAACATCAGTTCTTAAGTCTCATGTGCACGTTGATTACTCTAGCTCTCAGTGCCCTTCAAACCGAAACACAGTAATGTTTGCACACTACTGATTCACGGCAGAATAACTGGCCCTGGGGTGGTACCTACCTAGGCGGATTCCTGCATCGGAATCCTACCACCTGCAAAATCTGTTATTTTCCCAACTGCTTCGAAGAAAGCTCCTGTTATACCTTTGTTCAAAAGTTGTGAAGCCAGCTCTGTGAAAAACTATAGGCCTTTAAATAAGGCCAATAATTAATGTTTTTGCAAAAGTTTTTGAATCTAGTTTTATATGTTCGCCGACGACTTAAAATTTTATAGAGAAGTTAATTCAGTTGAACAAGAATCACTGTTGCAAGATGATTTAAACAAGCTCGTCTTGTTGTGCAGAACGAATGCTATGACTCTAAATATCCTTAAATGGTACGTGGTTCGCTCCACTAGGAAAAAAACTTTCACAAAAAGTACTGAGTTATGAAGATTTTACTGGTGGTAGGATTCCTGTGCAGGAATCCGTCTAGGTAGGTACCACCCCAGGGCCAGTTATTCTGCCGTGAAGCCGTAGTGTGCAAACACTACTGTGTTTCGGTGTACAATAAAAAAAAAAAGATTTGACATATTTTTTTTTGATAAAAGTGACGGAACGAGCAAAACGTTCACCTAATGGTAAGTGTAACGTCAGCCCATAACAAATGCTATGTCACCCAGAAAATTACTGTGTGTCACCACACTGCGCCCGTCACCCTGAGACATCAGTTCTTAAGGCTCATATGCCCAGTGATTACGCTAGCTTTCAGTGCCCTTCAAACCGAAACACAGTAATGTTTGCACACTACTGCTTCACGGCAGAATATCTGGCCATGGGGGTACCTACCTAGACGGATTCCTGCATAGGAATCCTACCACCAGTAAAAATAATATCCGTAAGAAATCACTTTTTCACCGCAGGAAGCTGCTTAATAACTTGCTTCTGTATAAACTAGTAAATGCTAGCCCACAGTGCCCTTCTAACCGAAACACAGTAATGTTTGCACACTACTGCTTCACGGCAGAATAACTGGCCCTGGGGTAGTACCTACCTAGATGGATTCCTGCATAGGAATCCTACCACCAGTAAATAATAATCCATATTTATGCTACTTACCTAATGTCTCAATTAAACTTTCTATGCCTAGAAGATTGGCCGAGTTCAATAAAATACATACCATTCGTTGAAAAATCTGCACGTACAAATTTAAGACATTTTTTGGCATTAAACAGATTAATGAGAAATTATAATGCTGTTCACAACTTCAGTGTCGATGTCGCCATAAATTATATCTTTTAAAACGGGAGCTGTTGGGACAGTGGTCAAAAATTACATGAAATTGACATTTTCTCAAACAGCTTTCCCAAATTCAAAAATTACGTACAGCAGACAATAAATAATCATTTTATTATTTTTTTATTTCAAGTTTGTAATGTATGGGTAACCGTGTGGTGGCGACTTAAGAGAATCTACCACCTCATCTCATCCCGTGGGAGTCGTGAAAGTCGACAGAGGGAAAATCTAAACCGGAAGATACTCCTGGATAAATAAATTGCGGCTGCCAACTCACCTGCCAAGCGTGGCAACTATGACAAAATCCCCCCAAAATTAAAGCTACAAACTTTTGTGGCAATCAATAGGGGAGGCCTATGTTCAGCACTGGACTACTGATAGGCTGAAGTGATGATGATGAATGTATTTTTTTTAAAGAACACGAGCAATTCTATTAAGATTACTAATATTCCTGTTAACCACTCCAACTAAGCCTAAAAGGTTGTGCAAGGAGATGGTTCAAGTCAAAAGTCGAATGGCGGGCTCGATCCTGCGACGTCATGATTGGCAGTCCTTACCCTAAACCTAAGGCTAGTGATAGCACTATAGCACTATTGGAAATTAATTTATAGCTCTTGTTTAATTAATGATTTTCTAATGTTTTGTTATATATATGTTTTTGTAACTTATTTTTATATAATGCTGTTGGTTCAGTTATTGCACCTCTAATTGGGGTGACACACTCTGAAGTTGGTTTTAATGTAATTGTTTTATTGTTGGTGTGACGTGTGGAGAGACCGCGTGGTGCGTCCCATATCAATGCTGTCGCACTTCTACGAATATTGCGTTATTGGTTCGTTGTCTTTGGTTCACTGTACCGAAGCACAGATATATAATTTCGGTGATGTAATTGCTGTTAGCCTTTTTTGGCTTTTACAGCTTCATCGGATACTGTGCTCACGGGCCAGGGGCCCGCGTGCCAGGTTTGGTTTGACCCAAACATAAATAAATAAATAAAGTCCTACAAAAACCTCGAAATTCGGACTGTATCGCGTTCGCTGCGTGCTTGCGCGATTTAGAATATCTCAATACGATTTTAAGTCGTCTAATGACCGTCCGAGGGAGGCTGCGGGCCTCCATTCAGATTGTCGACTTGTGTGTCGGTAACTCTGGGCGGTGAGAACCGCCCTGGAACACGGGTGTATCGTGTGTACGCGGTGTGATTGTCGACTGCTGCGCGCCGCTCTCTACGGCGGTCGCGCGTCGTGGTGCGTGTTATATTAAAGCTATTAACTGTGTGTACAGAGTAGCCTGGATCGTGACTGACCGTATCGTGGTCAGGGAGTGCTGAGACATCCGTGTCGTCTAGCACGTTCCGCGGGCGACGTTTGCGTTCGGTCGCGTTTCTATCTGGTCGGTAATTTGCTGCTTTAACCACCAGTGGGTTTGGATGAACCGCGGCTTTTTCGAAAAACCGCCGTGATAATGCTCTGAAGTGTTCAGAGATTAAGGGCATTTCACAGTCGCTGTGAAGATCTACGTTGCGTTGGTACCAAACGGCTCCGGTGGCAGTTCGCAAGAATCGATTTTGAACGCTCTGTAACTTCTTTAATTGATTGCCCGTCGCGTGAGCGAAAGCGACGCAAGCATAGGCCATTACGGGTCTTATGCAAGTCTTATAGAGGCGAAGTTTGTGTCTTAAGCACATTTTGCTTGAAGAGCAAGTTAGTGGATATAGTCGACTTGAGATAAAAGCCGCTCTATTTCGAACGTTTTTTATGTGTGCAGCGAACGACATCGCTGCGTCTAACGTGACCTCGAGGTATTTGACGCTCTTTTCCCAGGGAATAGAGCGTCCGAACAGGGTGATCGTGCCTAGTTGATTGTTGCCGATTGTGTGAATTCGTCTAGTGGGTTTTGGCGTGCCCCTCGAGAAGTATATCGCTACAATTTTCTCGGGGTTTACCTCTATTCTCCATTTCCGGAACCATTCGCCTAGGCGATCGGCTGCGGCTTGGAGATGAATCGTTATGCGGCCCTTGTGCTTGTCGGAATAGTACAGGGCCGTGTCATCTGCGAAAAGCGCAAGATTGACTTTCTGGTCTCTAGGAATATCGCTAGTATATAGTGAGAAAAGGAGTGGGGAGAGGCAGGAGCCTTGAGGGACACCTGCTCGGAGAGGGCGGCTTGAGGAGCGCGTTCCCTCTACCCGGAATCGAAATAGGCGGTTGGACAAGAAGGCACGTATGATGTTCACGAGTCTATCCGGCACTTTAGTGTGATACAACTTGTAATACAAGCCGTCGTGCCAGACTTTGTCAAATGCCTTTGCGACATCGAAAAATAAGGCCCCTGTGCCTACAGGCTTGGGGCGGTCGTTTAAATTCTCTAAAATGTGCTCCGTTAAGCGGTGCACTTGATGAGTACACGAGTGTTCGGGGCGAAAGCCGAACTGCTCGTCTGGAAGAATATTATTAGTAAGGACATATTCTTTTAATCGACTGAGTATAATTCGCTCATAAATCTTAGCCATCGAGTTGAGGAGACTTATTGGGCGATAATTGGACGGAATGTTCCTAGGCTTGTTAGGCTTCGGAATGCCTATAACGTCGGCTTGCTTCCAGTCGTCCGGGAAGGAGCAGCTGGAGAGGAGCGCATTAAAAATAGTAACTAACAGACACAATAGCGGCGTAGTTAGAGCTTTCATTACCCTGTTGTTTATGCCATCGAGGCCAGGCGCGGATCGGTTTTTAAGCTTTTTGATTATCTTAGTGACTTCTTCGAGTCACTGGAGGCAGTGGTTCGCCCACTGGTGGTATGGCAGCCCTGCGTTCGATTTCCGCGGCCACCTGCTGCAGATGGTCGGGATCCACAGGCGCGTGAGACGGAGTGCATTGGCTCTCTAGACTGTCTGCGAGCCGAAGCACAGAGTAACCCTTACATAGTCAAGGGCGCTTTTTACGTGACCGGGGCCTCTACAAAGTTTGTTATTATTATTTATATGCACTATTTATTACAATTTTGTTGGGTTTATGTTATAGTGAAGTAAAGAAAGAAACTCACTGGGCTGTCTATCGTAGTTTATGACATTTGATAATGCATCGTTTTAGGGCGAAACACGTGTCGTGGCCTCGACTTCAGTGGTGTATATTACCTAGTGGTAGTATTGTAGTGGTTGAGGGTATCTGGTGGCGGTGTTAGTTTGCTTGTGCACGCTAAGGGAGGGCGAGCGGTGCTCTTCAAAAACTAGGTATTATTTTATATTTTTTATTTTGCATGCGGCTCTTAGCAAACTAACTTCCTTTCCTTCATTATAATGGATTTCCGCAAAGTAACGCCAGATTGTATTAACTTTATGTCTTAACTACTCTTCTCCATCACCTCGAAGAAACCGACCGAGGGAAATTAATAAAAGATCTTTGGCAACAGATATGACGGACGGACGGTCAGTCAGAGATGCAGTCACAGGTGTAAGGTAGACACCTTGCCAGTGAAATCGCCAACCCGCTTACTAAGCGTGGCGATTACTTGAAGGATAAGTATAGTACTCCAATAACAGGAGTTTTTTTAAAGAGGCATATGTCCAGCAGGGGACTGCTGCAGACTGATGTTTTATATTTATTTTACCAACAATATCTACAGCTAAACATTAAGCGTAATGTTTTGAATAAATCTAAAATTTAAGCCTTTATAGATTTTTTTCTAAAGTGATAATTAATAAAAAAATAAAATGTTATGCATATGTTCAGCAATGTTAAATTGATCGAAAAAGATACTTAGTTGTTAGAATATATGGCAGAGTGGTGTGTGTTCAGTGCGTATTTGTGTGTCGTATGTGGCGCATCTCCATATGATGATGTTGTAATATTATATGAATTGCGAAGCCAAATATCTGTATATCAATACGTGAAGAGAAAACTATGTACGCCTTTTTAGGCATATTGCGCGCACGAAGGAGTGTGAGATTTGGCGAGGAAGCTAAAATTTATATATTCGTAGCGACATCTATGTCGCCACATGAGAAGCTCGACAAATATTTCATACATACCATAATCGCGCTATGAAAGTTTTCTGAGATGCGAACTATATATATATATATACAACATCTAAATATTACTAGTAGGAGGAGACGTCCTCCCCAAATCAGACCACTCGATCTGGCGGGTAGCTACCCTTTTCCTTGGCAAAATCAACCGTTAAAATGGTGACCCCCGACATGATCATCGCAACCAGCTTCTCCGAACCACAGCAACAACGTCATCGCCATGGCAGTCACAGCACCATACTACTGACGGCACAACTCGTGCTTCCTAGTCTCTCAGCCACTGAGGATCAACGGCGGCCCCTTCTTCTCAGGTTGACTCCTGCGGTATCAACATCTGTCTCCATAAGTCCCGACGCACTGAAGACCTGGACACAGGATCGCCGCAACGCCAGACTGCACCTCGTCGCCTGACGTCACGTGTTCTCCACGCTAACCTACGACTTCCAGACTCAGCGGGGGAGTTATGTAGCGACATCTATGTCCTCCCCAGATCAGACCACTTGATCTGGCTATGTCAGGTATATGTATATCTGCTAATGTCAGGTCAGTCACGAGAGTGACAATAGATAATTCAAAAGGACTTTTAATGAAGATTGCTTGACTGATGTAGACAAAACGAAAAGAAAAATTCTGGTCTTAAATTGAATTTTCCTATAACTGTACACTTTGACAAGCACTTGATTCATAGGAAACTATCAATATTAAACATCAAAACTCAAAATATACACAGAGATTAGAAAGTTCAATTAAAACACTACCGTCACTTTTAGAGTTGACGCCAAAGGTTCATATAATATGTTCATAATCATCATCATCATCATTTCAGCCTATCACAAGTCCACTGCTGAACATAGGCCCCCCCATAGAATGCCACAAAAGTTTGTAGCTCTGATTTTGTGGGGGATTTTGCCATAGTTGCCACGCTTGGCAAGCGGGTTGGCAACCGCAGTTTATTTATTCAGATGTTCCAGGAAGAAGCTGCTGCCCATCTCCAGGTTTTAATTTTCCCTCTGTCGACTTTTACGACACCCATGGGATGGCTTGAGGTGCTAGATTCTCTTAAACCGCCACCACACGGTTGATATGTTACAAATTCATTAAATTAAATAAAACATTGACATTGACATTTTCAAACATATTAGTCTGTCCTTTGTTTATACGGCCAATGTCAAATCCCTTAACAATCTATGGTTAAACAATGAAACAGAGAAGACATCTTACTTTAAAAAAAAATACAAATTGCCGTCGAATTTCGAACATAGGGCGGCTACTAATCATAAATAAAACAACAGTTAATAGTCACATATAGGAAATGTACTTCGTTAATTACAATTTCTTAATTCTCGATATATAATACGTGAACGGACGTACTCAATAAATACAAACAAAAAAAACGCGCGAAACTAATTCCTCTTCGGTAATCAGATCGCAAAATAACTATAACAGATAAATATTGTAAATAATTTACTTGATTCTGTTAAAACAGCTTGCTTTTGAAACGTTCTACAAGCCGGTGCCGTAAATCGCCATATTTGTTTTTGCAGTGTGCAACAGATTATTTTGGTAACATCAGTTCTGTGTTATTTCACAGATAATTTATAGAGTAGGAGAGCTGATTTAAAAACGAACATTTATCTCGATCTTACGCAATATATATACATTTATGTATTAATACTGCCTTAACATAAGTAAGTTCACCGGACTAAAATTATATATATGACTCACCCACCCTACTCTACCTATCTACATGTGTATCGACAGTAGCTCGGAGATGGTTTCGTTTTTTTTTTAAATAATAATTACAATCCGGCAATGATTGTCGCCGGGTCTTCCACTCCCTGCTTAATCTTTTTGAGAAATAGCACAGCTTCACGGCCATCAATCAACCTGTGATCGTAGGTAAGAGCAATGTACATCATTGGCCGAATTACAACTTGACCATTTAATGCAATAGGCCGCTCAAATATACCATGCATTCCCAAAATCGCCGATTGTGGTGGATTAATGATTGGCGTACCCATAAGAGACCCGAATACACCACCATTGCTGATGGTGAAAGTACCACCATCCATCTCTTCGATAGTTAGCTTGCCTGTTCTAGCCTTTTCTGCTAAACCAGCAACAGTCAACTCTATGTCAGCGTATGTCATAGATTGGACATTTCGGATTACAGGCACCACCAAGCCTTTGGGCGTAGCGACAGCCACAGAGATGTCGACGTAGTCTCGGTAAATAATCTCGTTGCCTTCAATAACGGCATTGACAACCGGCTGATCGATCAAAGCGCTGGCTGCGGCTTTCACAAACGGCGACATGAGACCAAGTTTTACACCATGTTTCTTGGTGAAAGCGTCCAGATTCTTCTTACGGAACGCCATGATATGGGACATGTCGAGTTCGTTGAACGTGGTCAACATCGCGTTGGTGTCCTGGGCGTCCTTCAAACGCTGCGCGATTCGCTGGCGCATCCTGTTCATTTTGACTCGCTGTTCGGTGCGGGTGCCTGAGATTTCCTTGCTGTAGTCCGCTGGTGGGACTTTAACTGTCGCTGTTTCGATAGCTTGAGCGTGACGTATTGCTGCCACTGGGATGGATGAGATAGGGGCAGCTGCTGGTGGAGGAGTTGCTCTAGGTGGAGGAGGGACTTGAGGCGGAGGAGTTGGAGCAGATGGCGGAGGAGGTGGTGGTGGAGTAGCTGCTGCTGGTGGCGGAGTGGCCGGGGCTTCAGTCTTTGGTGGCTCTGGAGCAGCCGCTGCTGCCTTTTTTGGCGCTTCTCCAGTTATCTCCAGCCTGAACAATTTCTGACCAGCCTTGACGGTGTCGCCGTCGTTTACGTACAATTCCTTTATGACACCGTGGGTAGGCGCCATTACAGGAATAGCTGTCTTGTCAGTTTCGATCTCTAGAACAACTTCGTCAGCCGCGACCGCATCTCCAACTTTCTTGTCAAGTTTGACGTCACCTTCAGACACGGAGTCAGGGAAACCAGGTGTCATAACATCCTGCTCCTCGTACAGCGGCCTGGTAAAGTGGATAGAGGCGATTTGGTTATGAGCTGCTATGACCCTCGCGTGGGCCAGTCTCGTTTGGGACAGAGCACCAAGGACCTTGGGCACATCGGTGGACCGGTACCGGAGACTTTGCCCTTGCCTCCGATATAACGTCTGCAAATGTTTCGAGCAGCGCCGCAACATTTTAAGTAAGTATTAACGCTTTACCCTGCAATTAAAGAAAAGATTCGAATTAATAATTAAATATTTGTGATAATCACTTCTTTAATACACAGATGAAACTACATTTTAAATGGATCTTTTATTTAAAGTCAAAGTCATAATTTCCTTATTCAGTTTAGTCTTACTTAAAGGTCTTACGAATGTCGAAATCTACACTGGTTCTATAATAGACCATCACAGTGAAGAACCAGCAAGATACTCTGGGTTTTTTTAATGCCATATTACATAAAGATTGCTTCAGGCTGGTTTCGAAGCCGAAAAATAGCCGGCAGTACTCTACTGAATAGCACCTACATCTTTCCTACCGAGGCGTAGTAAGAGGCGACTAAGGTATTGTACGGACAGCCTTTATTCGTTCAGAATAACACCGTAATATGCAATGCTGCCACTGCTCGTGAGAACGGAAGGGGTAGTAAGAATTTTCTGACTCGTACCAAAATGGCGGCGAAGTGGTTCGCCACCCGTCACGTCTCGTTTCCATCGGTGGTGAAAAATGTGCTACGTGAGCGGCCTCTGCCTACCCCTTATATGGGACAAAGGCGTGACTGTATGTATTTAAAAATGAATTAAATAAATTATCTATCTGATGATCTTCAATAGATTATACAAGATGACAATAAGTCAAGGTTTAGCTTCACTTTTGTTCTGATTAAAAATTATTAGCCATTTAAATATAGTAATGTGCAATGGTCATATATAAATAAATTAACTACAGAAAGAAAAATTACAAATGTGGGAATTTAGCACAATTCTTTTTTGTATCAAAATAAGGCCCCATGGTGTCATAAGAGTCAACTAAGGCAAATTCCTGAAAAATAACATGGCTTCCGACAGTTGATGGTCTTGAATAGTAGATGTGGCTAATGGGATCACTTTTAAACCAAAAAGACACTTAAGGACTGATTAGAAAACTATTTATTTTAACATAAGCATTTTTGAATTTACTTTTGATGAAACCTAATCGTTATGAAATTTATATAAAATACAAAAGTTATGTCAGATAACTTGACATGTTACTTCTTCAAGTGATTTTCACGGAATTAATAAAATATGACACAATTCAAAAAAAAATATTCAAAGTAATTCAAACATAATACATACTTAAACCAAACAGATCAGAGTTGACATCAAAAGAGTATGTATAATCTGAGATTACCAATCAACAGATGGTAAGTGCAATGTCTGTCCGTAAGTCCATAACAAATTGTATGTCACTACGACAATTTCTGTTTTGCACCACAGTACGCTTGTCACATAGTTACACTAGCTCTGAGTGCGCTTCAAACTGTAACACAGTAAAGTTGGTCTACTACAGCTTCACTGCAGATCAACTGGCCCTGCTGTGGTACCTACCTAGACAGATTCCTGTATGTATGTAATCGTACCACCAGTAAATTTGTGAATTACACAAAAAAATAGAAAATGTAAAAAATATAATTATCTTTCATTCGTTTGCATTGATTAAGTACAACAAGTGAAGTGCGTTATTATGTACAACTGTGTTGTATACAACCTGAGCATATGACTACATAAGCTTTTACTTTAGAATTTCTTAATACTTTATTTTACTGGTGGTTGGATTCATTATCATCATCATTTCAGCCCATCACCAGTCCACTACCGAACACAAGCCTCCACCACAAAAATTTGTAGCAATCATTTTGGGATTTTGACATAGTTACCATGCTTGGCAGGCGGGTTGGCAACCACTGTTTATTTATTCAGATGTTTGTGATGCCCATCTCATGGTTTTCATTTTCCCTCTGTCGACTTTTACAACCCCCTCGGGATGAGATGGAGTGGTAGATTCTCTTCAACCGTCACCACAGGTGGTAGGATTATTATGCAGGAATCCACCGCAAATACAACCGCAGTGATTCTGGCGTGAAACAGTGAGTGCACTGTGTTTCGGTTTGAAGAGCACTGAATCTATTAACTACAGGACATATGAGATTATAAGAATGAATGTCTCATAGTGAACAAAGTGCAGTATCACACAGGCTTCTGTGAGATAATGGAACTGATATGGGCAGATGTGGCACTCACCATCAGGTGAATGACTTGCTTGTCCCACCACTTACACTTTGCACTGTGGTGCCACACAGAAATTATGTATTATTAATAAATAATTTATTAAACTGATGTCATTGCTTCTTTTATGCACAAATATTATTTATTACTGCATTATTACAGTTATTATGAATCACTGCACTGTAAACTGATTATAAAATAGGTAGTGAAAAAACTTTCAAAACTAACACACAAACTCTAAGGAATTATTATTTACAGAACTGATGTCTCAGGGTGACAAGCAGATACAGCATTTGTTATGGGCAGCATCATTTTATTTAAAAAAATTCTCAAGATTTTCCTATAAAAGAAAAACATATGATAATGGACACTGAAGTGAAGGATTTTATTGTTTACATCAATTTGTAGAATTTATTGTAAATGTGTTGACAATATAACATGATGATATGATATGACATGATGACATTTTCAACCTCTATATTGACATTAATGAAGTAATTCTGCAATCAAGTGATGTTGTTGACCAGTGTGTTACAGTTTTAAGGGCGGTATGGAAAACTTAAGAATATTTTACAGGGCATAAGAGACTTGAAAAACAATATCCAAATATTCCAGTGCAGAGTTCCTTGTCACACTGGCACCTTATACTGTTATGGCACTTGCCATCAGGTGAACAACCAGCTTCTCTTATCACTTACTTCCATAAAACTTCTATTTCGTGTTAGTAATAGAGACTTTTCAATTGAGGTAAATAAAAGTGCAGAAAATATTCTTTTAAGATTTAAAACTAAAAATGTGGGATGAATGAGCCACATTTTCAGTGTTGTTATTGAAGAAAATCCAGATATGCAGCCACTGAACTGCCAAATAGACATGGCAAAAGTGTGTCCTTAGTGAGATTGGTTGAGATTGTTTAGTGAGATTCTCTAACCAAAATTTACATATAGTAATAATAAATCCAAATTAGTGAAATTATTAGTATCAAATGAAACATTAGTAATGACGCAAGTGTTCCAAAAATTTCACACAACACATCGACTGACAAGCCTCAGATCAAGTAAAGGGATACTTAAGACAAAATTCATTGTGATATTTAAAAAATTTGGTGTTCTTATAAAACAGGAATATATAAGGGAATTTGTCATAGATTATGCCATAAATATTATATAGTTTCTAAAATATAATCAAAAACTAAGTAAAATATTCATGGTGATACTTTTTAACATTTTATTATGTTTAAACTACATATCCAGTCATAAGGACAGAACAGATAATTATTATGAAGTATTTTTTATCTGCCTTCTTGTAATTTTAAAATTCCAACTATTCTTTTTTTTATCTTGTTATGGCAATAGTTTAAACTTTTTGCCAGTTTCAAAGTAAAAATTCCACCTTTTTTATTTGCATGTGTGTAATTTGCACAGATATGCATTATACTACTGTTTATTTAAATCTACAAAAATGTAGATAAGTATTTTTTTATGTGGACAGGATGAATGGAAGATAAGGTATGAGTCAAATCACACTAAACCAAATTGTATTCCTACAGACTTTTAAAAAAATATGTAAGATAATTAAATCAGATATTCCTTTATAATACATTTATAAAACTCTTTTTTTAATTAACTCAAATAGATAAATCCTATATTTTTAACATGTTATACTTATAAATATACATTGCTAGGCAGCCAGGCAGGCCAAATATTATCTAACAAAAATTTACATATAGTAATAATCAATAAATCTCGATCTAAAATCTCTTTTAAACTGAAAATCTTTAATTCATTTTGGAAATGTAATTAATATTATTAATATTACTTAAATTATAATATTTCTATAATTTTACACTTAAATGGAGAAAAATAGTAATAACTGCCTAATACGTTAAATCATTTTTAATGTAAAATAACAGATTAAAAATAAATGTAAATTAGAAATATTTATACAATTTTCTGGGTGGCACAGCATTTGTTATGGGCAGACGTTGCACTTACCATCAGGTGAACGTTTTGCTCGTTTCATCACTTTACGCAATAAAAAAATGACTAAAATTAATCCACACCCAAAATAGATATATAAAAAGATATTCAATTTCGAAAAAAGAATATAAATGACATTACTAGTTGGATGACAGAAGATTGATAAATGTTTGACTGTTAAATTGATAATGTTTCAAACAAACAAAACTAAGTTTTTTATTAATTGCCAAACCGATTAAAATACTACAAGACGAACTGTTTAAATGTACTGTCCTAAATTTCAGTCTAAATCAAAAACTAAAGATGAAACACATGCGAGAAAATTCAAGGTTAGATAATGGTGTTAATAGATTTATTAATAATAAAGCAATATTCCTTACCTTCCAGATGAGGTAAACAACTGATATCTATGCAAGTTTTAATTATTTCAGTGACAAAAATGTTACATAAGCTCAAGTCCCATGACAGATTCGATCCACAAACTGTGCTAAAAGAAATCGAGTCTCAATCGATTTTATAAGCTTTGTTACAGCATAGTCTTTGCGACACGTACAGAATGTAGAGAACTGATACTTCACTTTATTTTGGACGCTGGTTATTACTTTAATTTAGATGTTGACGGCCCAAGACCTACATTTATTTCAATCCGGTCCTCGTCTCAGATCTTTAATGTAGTTGGTGGCAACTGTCAATCAAGATGGTTGAGATCTTTCAGTTGAGAACATTGTCTACGTTCGGAAATGCAGTATAATAATGTCCCAAACATGTTTTTTTTTAATCACAATTAATTTAGTTAATTCAATCCTTATTTCATGCTAAATTCTTAGTAATATTTAACTATTTACGTATTTTTCAATATTCACTTGCATATACACTGCAAAGTAAATATTAACAAAGAAATAGTAACTTCCAATTAACAAAAGGAAAGATATCTTTTCTCATTAATGTTCCTTGATAACTAACTGATTGGGTCCACTGGTGAGCACATACCTTATCTCATTTATAAAAGGGGTTTGGAGCCAGCGGGTTGAAGGACTTTCCATGTCCCCGAAATATTTTTTATTACTTAGACATGCAGGTTTTCTTACGGTTTTCCTTCACATCTGAGCACATAGTAAGTTAGCTGTGAAAATTGTAGAACAATTTTGCGGTGCCGTCACATAACTCTGGTTCTTCGCGTAGTATGAAATTTAATGCGAGCATCCAACCCCTGAGCTACATTATTTTACATACCTTATGTTAATACGAGTACATTTAGTTTTTCCATCCGCAGAATAGCGAGGTGAATTTCGATGCTACAGTAAGACCCGCAGCGACATCTACGTAATCACATTAGAAGCTTAAATAATTACACATGTCAGTCTCAGTCTTTTAAACACTCACTGCGTATAGAAGTTCTAAAGACTACGAGTAACAGGAGACGTCCTACCTAGATCTGGCCCTTGGCACCTTCGTCTCCTGCAATGGTAACCCCGACATGATCTGAACACGCAGCCAGTTTCTCCACACCATACCAACAATGTCATCGGCAACTATCGAAATCCTAAGCTATGGTGGTCACAGTGCATGCTTTCTAGTCTCACAGCCGCTGAGCATCAACAGCGCCCCCTAATTAATATCATTATTGACCTATTGGGTTAGGCAGAGACCACATGCCAATCACACCAGCCATACTTCTCAAACTTCTGATTTCATACTTTCATGCTTCTTCTGCAAGTTTTGGAACGCTGTGAACCGTTTCGGCCAGCATTCTGTTTTGTTTTCATTGACAGTTAAAGTTACACGGAGGTCGACACTATTTTGCATTTGCATTAAAAAATTAAAGCAGTAGTAAGAAAATGGCAATTTGTTGCGAGGGCGAGGCAGTGTGCGTTAGGTAAGTAATGATTTTGCCACATCTGCACTACTGCGACTTGGTTTATGGTCTATTCTTAAATAAAAAAACTGTAAAAAGGATACCATGGATTACCATCTCCTTTAAGGGACATTTTGAATTTAATTTCAAAATTTAAATGATTTCTCAGCACCACCTGGATGACCAGCACTCCACCACTGTGCGCTTCGCCAGTAAATTTTTGCCACGCACAATCACTTTTTGTTGCGCTTTTGCGGACCGCTACGACCTAGGGACCTTCAAGAAAAGAAACTATTGCTTTCTCAAAGGCTGGCAACGCTCCCCGAATTCCTCCGGAAGTATTGCGGATGTTTATGGGTCAAAGTCGAAATTTCTTTATTCAGTTTAGGCTTCTGTAAAGGTTTGTGAATGTCAAAATCTACACCTTAAGACCTTCTCAGAGAAGAACCGGCAAGAAACTCTGGGCAGCGGTGATCACTTGTGATCAGGTGAGCCACTTGCGCATTTGCTCTTCTATATAAAAAAATATTAATGGTTACTTGAGCACCAAACTTTGGAGGCAGACGCACTGAGCAAATAAAACGTATGACTGTGGAGAAGGTTTATGTTAATCTTATATAGGTTTTTTATATAAAAGGCGGCAAACGAGCAAACGGCTTACCTGATGTTAAGTGATCACCGCCGCTCATGAACATCCGCAACACCAGGGGAATCGTGGGTGCGTTACCGGCCTTCGAGAAGGAGTAAGCTCTTTTTTTTGAAGGTCCCTAGGTCGTATCGGTCCGGAAAAACCGCTGGCGTCTGCAAGTTCCACAGAGTGATCGTGCGTGGCAGAAAATTCCGCGAAGAGCGGATACTGGTGGAATGCAAACCATCCAAACCAAAGGTGATGTGGATGAAATTTGGTAGTATGCCGCGATGTACGATGGTGAAACTCAGCGGCTCTAATGATTCCAAATTCCTCGGAACACTCCCCATGGTCAATACGATAAAAAACGTAAAGAGGCGCAACGTCTCATCGCAAGGATCAAGATGCTCGGAAAGAACCTGGTCGCCGACGATTCAAGCCGCTGTTCGCTAGATGCGGTCAAATGGGAGGAGCTGGCACAGTATTCCACGTGTGGCCTAACTTGCGCCTTGTAAAGTTGCAAGCGGTGGGCCGGCATGAAATACTGTCCGCTACCGCTCTACTAAGCACGCCGAGTTTTTTTTTTAGGACTATTTGGCCTTTCCTTCCAAATGACGACGGAACTGAATGTCACTCGACATGTCTAAGAAGGATTCCGATACTAGCTGAAGCAACAAGGAAGGGTGCTCTCAAAATGAAAAGACACAAAGAAGTGTTTCTATTTAGCGGTAAACGCGAAAACTTGTGTCTTTTTGGTGTTGAACTGAACTAAATTAGTCTGCACGGCCTGTGTACAAGGCATCACTAGTCCTGTCGTCTGAACAGCAATGAATTTTCCTAATTTGCAACATATACACCGCATATATATATATGAATAATCGTTACATAATGACAATATAGGCCTCCAGTCCGCATGTTGTTGGGATACTTAATATAGTACCCCAAAGGTGGTATCTATAGTGGGAAACCTACCTAAAAGACTGGTACGAGTATGTTTATATATGACAGTAGATGGAGCGACGACCTGCACGGTTTTGCAGGAAGTCGATGGACGCAGGTGACTCAGGACTTTGTTTTGTGGCAATCTATGGGGGAGACCTACGTTCAACGGTGGAGTAAGATTGAAATTATGAAGATGCGATGCTGTCACTTTACTGAATGTTTTTGACTGAAATGGCGGCGACGTGGTTCGCCACCCATCACGTCTCGAGTGGGCTCCGGATGTGGTGTCCGACTACTTCTTCTCTGTATGTATATATGTTGTCTTATATCCTCAGTACTTACTCTATCTATCAGTACCATAATGTAATGTTTACACACTACTGCTTCACAGCAAAATAACTGTGCCCTTCAAACCGAAACACAGTAATGCTTGCACATTACTACTTCAGCAGAATAACTGGCCCTGGGGTGGTACCTACTTAGTACCTATTTTGCATGCGAATCTTAGCAAATGACCCTTTCTTTCCTTTATTAGATTTAAAAGTAACGTCTTCTTTAACGTTCGTAATATCGTTTTGATATTGGTGACTAAGTTTAGCAAGTGGGTTCCGTAAATAAAAACTCAAATTGGAATATGTATTTTATTGCGATAAACAAAAAACAATCCACAGTTGGACAAAAACGCATCACACGCACGTACACACAATCATGTCGATATTTTGTACATAAATCATTTGTATTGTATATATTATTAAAGGAATCTCCGAGAGAAAAACTGACTCGATCATACTCGGGACTCTTCGAAAAGCTTCGGTATTGCTAACGCTACAAGGTAATGAGCAAAAATAAAAATTAACGTTTAATATTTTTGGTAAAATAATACTTGATTATCATACAAACAAATGTACACAGATATCTATTATGCTGTAACATTAAAAATAAATACACCAGTATAACAAAATAAAAAAGTAGTCTAAACAGCCGCCATTTTGTAACATGTCGTGCCTTTGCCTTCAAGATATGTCACTTTTTTATTAACCTAGAATATAATAAAAATTCACACTGCGAACGCATTTACTGACAAATTACTTTAGAATTTTTACAGTAATACAATTTTCACAGCACAATGTAAATAAGATATATGATATTATATATTCACAATGAATCACTAATACGAATGAAATGTTTTTAATTAGTTATTGCAACATTTAATTTTCTCCTAGGCCAACCTCATACTGTTGAAATACCGTTTAATATTGAGCGCACTTTCGTTGCCCCGTTGTTATTTTTTATATATTATAAATTTATTAACAAATTGTATGTTAATAGTTATTTATTATTGTCATTTGGTAAACTGCATCATTATTAATTAAAATAATTTAATCGGTACTTCTTTTACATTTCGCTATGCGACCGGTTTGGCTTACTGAATTTTCTATTTTATTTTGGAATAAACGACTTTTTTCTAAACTTTTTGCCAGTTTAGTATCAAATTAAATTCGCTTCTTTCGATTTTTTTTTCTATTTTCAACCCGTTACTCTGCTGTTGCTGAACATTTATACATAGAGTCACGCCTCTTTCACGTGGGGGTAGGCAGAGACCGCATCTTTCCACTTGCTACGATCCTGACACACATCTTTCGCTCCTTCTACTTTCATTAGTGTTCTCATTCAAACTCGTTGGTTGCGGGTATTTTTAAGATGGTCTTTTGACGATTTCGAATTGATCGTGATACCTTCGCCTACGTCGACCCTTAACGGCTTGCGCACACTCGCCTCATAAATCTGCTTCGTCAATCTTCTTTCATATGGATGAAAGAAGATTGCTTAGATTAATTATGCTTAGATGGTTTGGAAACGTACAAGGATGGCCTCTCTATGTGTCCAAGCATCCCATTCTCTATTTTTGTCACTCCATCATCTACCACACCGCAACATTCCCTTATCAATCTGTTCCTCACTTGGTGCATCAAGGTCACACCAGCTATACTTTACAAACTCTTCATTTCGCCACACACAGCATTAATCTTACTTTCATGCGAGATACGATGACTAGTGTCGTTAATATGGAGACAAAGACAAACACATTGAAAATTTACATTACGCTGCACAAGCACTAGAAAAATTGCACATTATATTATGTTAAAATGCTTAAACGTGAAATAGCGCATAGTTCAATCACACAAACCAATAATACTAATACAAGAACTAAATCACGTTCATGTTAAATAATACATTTTTTATTAAAACTGTGCCAAAATTTATCCCAGCTACAACAAAACGTGCGCAGTGTCCCTTAAAACTATTTATAAATATATAATGCTTGTAAAAATTATCATAATTTAATTAAACTCAATGTATGATACTGGCAACCCTTTGGTTACCATAAAAAAAACTTAATCAATTTAAAATTCGAAAGTAAAACAAGTTAAAAATAAAATAAAATATAAATTAACGAAAACAGAATATAATAGCCTCCACAAAATCTATTTAAGATTTCATACATTCAAATTCCCAATAAATAATTTTTGATTTTCAAACACCAAGCAAGCATGTCAATATTTTAACAATATAATTTAAATACAATGTTAAGTTTACCTTCATCATCATAATTGACGATAAATGGTGAAGATGACATCCATTTAAAAAATTAAAAAATCAAACCAAAAAAAACCAGTCCTAACGAAATTTACAATACTTAAATGCAATATAATCTGTGTGTAAATATGAAAAAAACCACTAGACGGAATCCAATGTGATTTACAAACGGATTGGGTCATAACTAGGCAGGTTTAGTTGTTATTAATTTTAAATAAATAAATATCAGTTTATTGCCACAGAGAAAACACAAAAATATTCCTTAAATTAATTTTAGGCAAGAGGAGGTGACCCAGCATTTGCTGACACGAGATTAATCCGATGCAGCGCCGATTTTCAGGCACTCGCAGTCTCCCTGAGATGTTATGGGGGGTTTGTGGTATTAGAGGGCTCTCATTTCACCATTAAATATAAGAATTTGCCAGATGTCATTATTATACGGTAGAGAATATAAACAAAGAAAAAACAAAAATGAAAATTATATTTTAAAACCGTCTAATATATTTATGAAGTATTTAAAAAATTTTGGTATAAATATTCTATAACAGAAATACTACAGTAAGCCTAAAGCTTATTGCGGTCTGTAATAATTAACTAATTCTATGGACCAGATCGGTTATTCACATCTATGTTGTTTAGACATCACTTGGACATATTTTTCATCTGCAACAATTTTTTTTTACAAACCGTTTCCCGGTATATTTATATCACAGAATAAAAAAACAAAAGACTAAAACCAACTGTCAAACCGACATTTTAGGGCTTCAGCAGACGATGGACGGTGAGCGTCATACATTTTGACTGCAATGGGGCGAAAAGATTTGTTTGCATTAATTTCCCTATACGCCTAGCAGGTCCGGGCCTAGGGCTGAAAAATTTAGGGGACGAGCAGAACATAGTGAGATTTTCTATTCATTGTTACTTAAAAGACACCGATTCGACGTTTCAGCCTATCACTAGTTCACTACACAACATAGCCTTGGCCAAGGATTGCAACAAAAGTTTGTGGCATTATTTTGGGGGGGTTTTGCCATATTTGCCACGCTTGGCAGGCGGGTTGGCAACCTATTTCTTCAGATGTTCCAAAAAGATGCTGCTGCCAATCTCCTGGATTTTCACTTTCCCACTGTCGACTTTTACGACACCCACGGGATGAGATGGGGTGTTAAATTCTCTCAAGTAGCTACCACACGGTAAAGACACTCATTGAGATAATTGTATCATTTACAGACACGGTGTTTTTTTACTTTTAGTGAATTCTTACACGTTAATAAATTTTTCGTGCGTGTGGTGGCGGCTTAAGAGAATCTACGGCCCAATCTCGTCGCGTGGGAATCGTAAAAGTCGACAGAGGAAAAATTAAAACCAGGAGATGGGCAGCGGCATTTTCCTGGAACATCTGAATATCCGACTGCAAAGCGTAGGAAATATTACTACAAACTCACGTGTTTTGTGGCGATCTATGAAGGAGACCTATGTTCAGCAGTGGTGTAGTGAAATGGCTGAAATGATGGGGATGGCAATCTTTCGTAGGCCTAGTGCAGCCAGGGTATCAATTCAATTCACAAGAGCTTCATAAGAGCCTTATACAAGCCTAAACTGAATAAAGAAATTTTGACATACATTTGTCAGATGGTTCGGTATGTAATTTTTTTCACATCACTTCAGCCTATTATTAGTCTACTGTTGCAACATAGGCATCCCCCATAAATTGCCACAAAAGTTTGTCGCTATCGTTTTGGGGCGATTTCGTTATAGTTGCCACGCTTGGCAGGCGGGTTGGCAACCGCAGTTTATTATTATACTGAGATGTTCCAGGAGGATGCTGCTGGCCATCTGCCGGTTTTTATTTTCACTCTGCCGACTTCTAAGAAACCCACGGGATGAGATGGGGTGTTAGATCGATCCTCTCAAGCCGCTACCACACGGCAAATTTTTTTTTAACTGTTTTTTAATACTGAACATAAATTTGGAAAAATAACTGTCAAACTATAAAACACTATAAATAAAATGTCCATTGTCTGTGGGAAGCCTTATGCAAGGCTTATAAATACCTTTTAAAATTATATAGCCTACTAACTGTGCCTATATATAAGGCCGATCCCGATCGTTGATATACACACATTCTTTCCTATTAAAATCGGATTTTGGGGTTTTAATTTTTTTGCGCGGAACACTAATTACATTTCTAAAATAAAAGTAGGTTAGCCCTTATAATATCAGCTATCTGTCAGTGAAAGTCCCGTCAAAATCGGTCCAGCCGTTTTGGAGATTAGCCGGAACAAACAGACAGACAAACAGACAAAATTTTTAAAAATTATCTTTTCTTATAAGTACCGTACATACTTTCATAAGCATTGAGTAAAAAGTTGTTATTTTGTTATCACAAACAGACACTTCAATTTTATTTATTTGTATAGATTCGTTGAGACAGTGTTGTATTATATATCTTTGGCGTGGATATTGAACTTATATTAGAATTTCAGAATTAACAGATGCAAGTCAAAATACAGATTATACATTTGCTTAATTTACTGCTGTAAGGTTGGCATTACTGCCCCCGACTGTCAATTTATAAAAAAATATTAGCGTCAAACTAAATAATATAAATTCATTAACAGTAAACGTCTAAATAAATCCATGGAATATAATTATTGCACAAAATCGTTACTGCACTGCGACTGTAAAGAATCGCAAATAATCATTTGAAAATACGTCATTCCCTCACCGCATAGGGAAAAATTAGACCCCTCCCACTTTTGAATTTTATTCCATCTCTTTTATACTTCGCTTCTCAACACGCCTTTGCTCGTCGACCTGGAAACATTAAAACTGTATCTGAGAGAACAGTTTCTACTAGTGGTAGGATTCCTATGCAGGAATCCGTGTAGGACCGCAGGATCCGCTACCACGGTACCACAAGTTATTCTGCCGTAAAGCATTAGTGTGCGAACATTACTGTGTTCCGTTCTGAGAGCTAGTGTAATCACTTGACATATGAGACTTAAGAACTGAAGTCTGAGGGTAACGACCGCAGTGTGGCGCCACACAGACATGCTCCGAATGACACAGCATTTGTTATGGGCAGTTGTTGCACATACCATCAGGTGAACGTTTGCTCGTTTCATCACTTTATGCAATAAAAAAAATAAAAAAATTGTCATTTAGGATGTGGACATAGAAGTAAAACTACCTATAGGGTTATTATATACTCTGTCAGTACAACAATATGTTTTTGATTAATTTTTTTTTCTATAAGACAAAATGACGAGGCGGGTCACCCAGAAAATTTCTGTGTGATACCACACTGTGCCCATCACCCTGAGACATAAGTTCTTAAGTCTCATATGCCCAGTGATTACGCTGGCTCACAGTGCCCTTCAAACCGAAACACAGTAATGTTTGCACACTACTGCTTCACGACAGAATAACTGGCCCAGGGGTGATACCTACCTAGACGGACTCCTGCATAGGAATCCTACCACCAGTAATTGATAGATTAGAGCATTGCACCACCACAAACAGGTGGATTTTGGTGTTAGGATTCCTATACAGGAATCCGTCTAAGTAGGTACCACCGCAGTGCCAGTCATATGAGACTTAGAGCTTATCAATAAGCTGCTAGGAAATTACTTACAAATTTGTAGCGACATTTATGTCGCCACATGAGAAGCTTGAAATATTTCATACATTCCATAATCGCGCTATGAAAGTTTATGAGATGCGAACTATCTATACAACATCTAATTATTACTAGCAGGAGTCGTCCTCCCCAGAACAGACCACTCGATCTGGCGGGTAGTTACCCTTTTCCTTGGCAATATCATCCGCCAAACATTCTTATAGTGTGCTATGGCGGTGGTCTGCCTACACCATATAGGTAAAAGGCGTGAATGTATGTATGTATAGTTCAGGGTTTCGTCACAACTTATGACTTGTTCCTTTTTTTTTTTGGATAAAGTGACGAGACGAGTGGAACGTCCAGCTGATGTTAAGTGCAACGTCCCATAAGAAATGCTGTATCACCCAAAACATTTCTGCGTCACACCACACTGCGCCCGCACCCAGAGACATCAATCCCTAAGTCTCATATGCCCAGTGATTACACTAGATCCGAGACCTACTGACCGAAACACAGCAATGCTTGCACACTACTGCTTCACGGCAGAATAACTGGCCCTGGGGTGGTACCTACCTAGACGGATTCCTGCATAGGAATCCTACCACCTTGGCCTTCCATTAAGAAAGTAGTCCAACATCATGATACAGATTTTGGGTTAAACTTACATCGGGCTCCCCCAGCAGTGTGCTGGCAAGGTAAGGCGCTCGGAGGACTCCACGCCAATACAGTTTCTCCAGTGGTCTGTTCACAGACCAACCGGCACAGCGCACACCCAGCGACCTCCAATACTGAACTTCACTCCTATGGCGAAATATCAAAAGTATACAAAAACCTATTGAATTATTGGAATCGCCCCATTTCATCCCGTGGGTGTCGTGCAAGTCGACAGAGGGAAAATGAAAACCAGGAGATGGGCAGCAGCATCTCCCTGGAACGTCTAAATAAATAAACTGCGGTTGCCAACCCGCCTGCCAAGTGTGGGAACGATGGCAAAATCCACCCAAAATGAGAGCTGTGATAGGCTGAAATGATGACTTTGTTCTCTTGGGCGATTTTCGACCACAGCGACAAATACTGAATACTGTCGGAAGGTATCAACTGCGCAGGAGATATTATAGTGCGGTACGCGCAATTCGTACCAACGTACCCGTGCGCGATGATGATGATGTCGTTTTTAAAGGACCAAACTAACTGTGCCCCGCGGTTTCACTCTCGTATAAAAGATGACCCTGATTGATGATATACATATATACATCCCTATATCAATTGGATTTTGGGGTTTTTAATTTTTTTGCGCGGAACCCTAATGATTATTCTAAAATTAACTTTAAAATAAGTAACTTAGGATAAGTTACCGCTATAATATCAGTTATCTGTCAGTGAAAGTCCCGCCAAAATCGGTCCAGCTGTTTCGGACATAAGCCGGAACAAACAGACAGACAGACAGACAGACAGACAGACAAAAAGACAGACAGAAGACAGACAGACAGAAAGACAAAATTTTAAAAATTGCTTTATTCTTATAAGCACCTTATATAACATTATTAGCATTGAGTAAAAGCTGTTATTTTGTCTGAGCAAGCGTTCACCCGAGGGTAAGTGATCACCGCCGCTGATCACATCCACAATACCAGAGAAATTGTGGGTGCGTTGCCAGCCTTAAATCGCTGACGGCAGCAAATTCCACGAAGTGGTTGTGCGGAACCATCAAAAGGATGTGGAAGGATTCAGTTAGAATTAATCCAAACAATATTTTAGTCGTCATGGACTGACTGATTGACCACACAAGTCCAAAAAAGTAATAATGTCATACTGCAAGACTTTTAAATTCCAAATACAGTCGACAACGGCGCAGGAGATTTTACTGGTGGTGGGATTCCTATGTAGGAATCCGTCTAGATAGGTACCACCCCAAGGCGTTATTCAGTCGTGAAGCAGCTGTGTGCAAACATTACTGTGTTTCGGTCTGAAGAGCTCTGAGAGTTAGTGTAATCACTGGGCATATGAGACTTAGCAACTGGTGTCTCAGGGTGACGAGCGCAGTGTGGTGTCACATAGAAATATTCTGGGTGACACAGCATTTGTTTTGAGCAGACATTGCACTTACCATCAGGTTAACGTTTTCGTCGTTTCGTCACTTTCTCAAATACTGAGACACTCACTCATCCTGACCTACCCTCGTTCGAAGTAACGCTCACGCGATATGCTCGCAGATGGGCTATAATGCAGTGACAGAAACACGGGGACAATCACAACACTACCAGACCCGAAATTTGTGTTTTTGCTAAATGTTGGCATCGGCTGTAATTCGAACCCAGGACCTTAATGTCTTGCTGTAATATTGACTTAAATTTACAATCACTTATACTCACGGGCTGACCATATCCTTATGAACCAACACTGCGCTCGCCCCACACCAGCGTGTGCTCAAACGCCACAGGTGCGAGTGGAGGAAGTCTGCGATACGCAGCAACCCTTGGACTGCCAGGTTGTCACCAAACCTGCACACGATTATAAAGCTTAATAAGTATCTGCGCTTTGAAGGACCAAAAATCTTGCGAATGAAAGATACATACTGTGCTACATTGAATATATAGACCTGAACACAGAATCCTGTTTTGCTAGGATACCATACTGTTTCATACCGGTGGTCAAGCTAACATACAGTCACGCCTTTTTCCCATAAAAGGGGTGGGCAGAAACCACATGCGGAGTCCACTTTTCGCCCCCACGGGAAACAGAACGTGACGGGTGGCGAACCACGTCGCCGCCATTTTGATACGATTTAAAAATTCTTACAGCCCATTGCGTTCCCACAAATCAAGCTAATATTGCCATGTTTTTTTTTTTTGGAAGAAAATTACATAATAAGCAATTCGTTAATGATAAACACTACAACTGTCCATAACAAATGCTGGGTCAACCAAAACATTTGTGTGGCATCACACTGCACTCGTCACCCTGAGAAATAAACTAACAGTGCCCGTAAGACAGAAACACAGTAATGTCTGCACGCTACTGCTCTGTCTGACGGCAGAATAACTGGCACTGTGGTGGTCTACCTGGGAGGATTAAAAAAAATAAAGTAAAGTAACAGCCTATAAATGTCCCACTACTGAGCACAGGCCTCCTCTCATTTCTGAGAGGGTTTTGGAGCTAGGAAGAATCCGCCACGCTGCTCCAATGCGGGTTGGCGGACTTCACATGTCTTCGAAATATTTTTAATTTCTCAGACATGCAGATTTCCTCACGATTTTATCCTTCACCGCCGAGCACGTGGTAAGTCAGCACTTAATAATAATAATAATAATAATAATAATAAAAGTAATATTTATTTCTCTTTCACAAAGTTACAAAAAAATCAAATTACAGTATGTAAGGTACAATATATAAACAGTACTTTGTGAGAGACTGGTATCCATACTAGGTTGCCCTGTCTTACAGATTACCAGGCGCTCGTCGTTCGGACAATTAACTGCTTACTATTTATAGAGAAAAAAAATAAAATAAAAAATAAACTAGACAATATAGGTGAGTGTGTGTTTGTGCGCGTGTTCGCGCGCGCGCGATTGTGTGTGTGTGTGTGTGTGTGTGTGTGTGTGTATGAGAGTTAGTATGTGTGGGTGCGTTCTAGTGTGTGTGTGTGTGTGTATGTTTGTCAGGGTGTTACATAAAAACCGACTGTGTTGTTTGTATTGATATTATTTTAAATATAAATTATAATATTGATTTAAGCAAATTTTCCGAAGCGTCATAGTCAAGTTTTAGTAGCCACGCAGATAATTCTCTTTTGCATTTGCTTTTGGAAAGGGGGTATATATGAATACATTTATTAATTTTATTGTATAAGTAGCACCCAAGAAAGCCAAAAAATCTATGCGAGAATTTTGTTTTAAATAACTGTGACTGGCAAATTGTGTCTTTATTTCGTTTAGGTACAGAACAAGAAGGGACGTATTCAATGAGTGAGTGTTTTCTGATGACCGTTTGTAATATGAAAAGTTGACGGACAGTAAGTACTTTAGTGAGTTGGTGCAATTCTGTTGTAGGATAAAGGTATGGAAGAAAGAAACTGACTTTCAAAACAGCTCTTTGAGCGCGTTCTAGTTTGAGCATATTGGTCTTAGAAGCTCCTCCCCATACAGTAATACAGTATGTCAGTAATGACTGGCACAGGGCATAATATGCCATTTTAATAATTCTGACATCAGAAACATGTCGAAGATTTTTAAACACAAATATTAATTTCCTAATTCTTGATGTTAGAACGTTTATATGTAAGTTGAAATTCATATTTTTATCAATAATGACTCCAAGGTACTTTATATTTTCTACATTTCCAAGTCTGGGGCAAGAACATACTGTCGATGATAGTTCACATTTATGGACTGTCAAGTCATAAGTCGAGTTATGTGGTCGTTTGAAATTTGAAGTTTTTAAAGTGAATGATATATAAAATTGCAATTAACAATATTAGTGGTGCCGGCACCGGGAATCGAACCCAGGTCACTCGGGTACTATGAAATTAAAAGCGAGCGCCTAGCCCCTGCTACTGCTAATCAGTTACCACGGCTGTGGTAACTGATTAATTTTTTTTATTGACATGAATATACTCGCGTACTATGAAATAAAAGGCGAGCACCAGGCACCTGAGCTACCACCAGTAACTAAATCTAAAACGTCGGTTTGAACAATTCGCGTCTCGAAATAAACTTCACATTTCTTCTACACTCCGACCACCGACCGCAGACTTAGCATAGCGTTTTTTTTTATTGGATAACGAGACGAGTCAAACGTTCACCTGATGGTGTGCAACGTCTGCCCATAACAAATGCTGTGTCATCAAATTTCTGTGCGAGAACACCCTGAGACATCAGCGCTTATGTGTCACCAGCTAACGGCATTACCTAGGAGGATTCCTGCATGAAAAACCTACCAACGGTAAGAAAATCTAAAACATTGTTTGAACAATTGGCATTTTGAAATAAATTTCAAATTTGTTATTTTTTACTAGAGCGAGAGAGATTTACCTATCTTGCTCACGCATGAATTTGGGAAAGTTTCGTTAAATCTTTCTAACATGCTATGGTTTACCTTGGATTATTCGGTCCATTCTCCGCGTCGTAATTTTGAGCGCTGAAGCAATATGGACGGTAGCTTATGGCGCCGACGATCTGAGGGTCTTTGTTTCTTATCTGTAATAAAAGTAAAGTGCGGCCTATAAATATCCCACTGCTGAAAACAGAAGAAGAAGCGAAGTAAGCTGAACTTTCACAAGTATAGCTGGATTATTTGTTTGACCGACAAAATGAGAAGCAGCGTTATAAGGGAACTGACACAAATTGAGAGAGGGATGCTCAGATGCTTTGGACACGTAGAGGGGAGGAATGAAAGGAGATTGACGAAACAGATTAATGAGGCGAGTGTGAAAGGGAAAATCTATTTATGCCAGTTACCCGACTTCACAGAGTCAGTAACTCTTTTATGGAGCAATGTATACGTTTTTATAACAAAATTCCTGAAAGTGCAAAAAGTCTTTCAATCAAAAAGTTTAAATTTTATATTAAACAAAGACTTCATAAAAAGAGTTATTATAATATTAAAGAATACATAGATGATGATAACCCCTGGGAATGAGGTGATCGCCGCCAAGCCATTTCTACATCTTTATAATACTGTTGTTATTGTACATTATTTTAAAAATGACTCAAAAAAAAAAGCCCGCTGGGTTTCTTACTGGTTCTTCCCAGGACAGAGGCATTTTTGCGAACAGGTGTAGTTTAAAAAAGAAAAAAAATGACTTTCAATAAGTATTATGTAAATAATCTATATTGAATAAAAATTTATTCTATTCTATTCTATTCTGTGGCATCCGGCTCGAAGGACCATTTTTTTATGGAGGACTGTATGTAGTGTTTCATTTCACATCTTGTACATTTACTTATAAATATTGCGGTATTATATGCGTATAGTTTCCAGTCGAGCTGTATGTGTTTCTTAAACTCCGCGCGGGGTGTCGGACGAGGTAGCTCAGTCAATCATGCGCAGGCGCAGCGACTGACATGCGAACGTTGCCAATATGCAGATATCGGTTCGAATTCGAAGCTCGGACCAATGACTTAGCAGGCAAGTAAACCAGAGGTAGAGTGCTGTGATTTAAAATTAGACAACTCAGACCATTGCATATGGTCAAAATGACCATGTTGTGGCCTTCCTATTTTATATGTACCTGGTACAGAATGAAAGGATTGAAGCTTGTGACCACCGCATACCGATACAAAGCTGGTTGATTGGTGAAAGCCTTCAGAATTCCATTCACCACCTGAAAAATATTACAACAAAATATATACACAAAGTTGATGATAGGATGGCGGTAGAATTCCTATTCAGTAATCCGTCGTAGTGTGCAAACATTTATCGTAATCATCATTTCAGCCGTGTGGTAGCGGCTTAAGAGATTTTACCACCCCATCTCCTCCCGTGGGTTTCATAAAAGTCATCAAGAGAAAATGAAAACCAGGAGATGGGCAACAGCATCTAAATGAAACATCTGAATAAATAAACTGCGGGTGCCAACCCGCCTTCCAAGCGTGGTAACTATGGCAAAGTCCCCCCGAAATGAGAGCTACAAAAATTTGTGGTAATCTATGAGGGAGGCCTAAATTCAGCAGTGGACTATTGATAGGCTGAAATAATGATCATAGGCTTCTGGAAGGGCTATAAGATGAATGGGGAAGCGGGTATGCGTTAGGCATATCTCCATGTTAAAAGACATGGCAGGGCTACTGCGCTACGGGTCGCGCGTTTGATTCACGCTAGGGAAAAGTATAGCCTACACATAGTCGTTGCGAGTCTGAGTGATATTATTATTTATGTCAGTAAAATGCACCCAACAACAGAACGACTAAAAATACTACTCCTACTGGTGGTAGGATTCCTATGCAGGAATCCGTCTAGGTAGGTACCGCCCCAGGGTCAGTTATTCTGCCGTGAAGTGGTAGTGTGCAAACATTGCTGTGTTTCGGTTTGAAGGGCACTAAGAGCTAGCGTCTCAGGGTGGCAGGCGCAGCGTGGTGCTACACAGAAATATTTTGAGTAACACGCATCCGTTATGGGCAAACGTTGCACTTACCATCAGGAGAACGTCTCGAAAAGTGTAAGACTGAAAAAACACCGACTGACTGATGGACGACAGCAGCGTCTAAGAAACGACTCAAACAGCCTACCATCATCATACTGAACAGAAAGAGTAAGATACATATTTACCTCTTTATCTTCACCCTTGATGTCAATAATCATCCTCACATTATTGGCGAGCAGGTAATCCAGCGCATCATTCAATAGACACAGGTGGACCTCTTTGAACTGCTGCCTAGGAAATAACAATGATCAATTCATAGTCCCTCTATTTGAAAACCAGCGCTTCAGTACCTTAGCGCTTTTTTTATTGGATAAAGTGACGAAACACGCAAAACGTTCACCCGATAGCAAGTGAAACGTCCGCCCATAACAAATGCAATGTCAACATTTCTGTGTGACAGCACTCTGCGCCCGTCACCCTGCGACACATCAGTTCTTAGGTCTCATATACCCAGTGATTACGCTAGCTCTCAGTGCCCTTCAGACCGAAACACAGTAATGTTTGCACACTACCTCTTCACGACAGAACTGGCCCTGGGGTGGTACCTACTTAGACGGATTCCTGCATAGGAATCCTACCACCAGTAAAGTGCTGCGGCAATTAGCTGATATCGAGACCTTATTTGACTTAACACTTTTTCTTTTCTGTGTATTCTTTTGTGTTGTCAAATAAAATAACCTTTCTTTTTTATACGCTCTATATTAGCTTCACTTGTATGTTTGTATGTTTGTAACCGACTCCTTGCGGCTCGATTTTCTCCTACTTTGAACGATCCGATTTAATTTAAATTTTGCAAACCAGACAAAGACCGATGACAATGCAATCATTCGACTAAAAAATAATAGTTAAAAAAAATCGCGCTAATATATTACTTGTTATAGAGGCCATCGTCTTGAATTAATTTGTAACAAAATAAATTATAGTTTAAAAAAACTAAAAAAACTCGCTTTTATAGAAAATCCAACTAAATTACTCAATAGATGGCGCTAATATATTACCTGTTATAGAGGCCATCGTCTTAAATTAGTTTGTAACAAAATAAATAATAGATTA
This sequence comes from Luehdorfia chinensis, assembly GCA_019845155.1. Classification (NCBI taxonomy): domain Eukaryota; kingdom Metazoa; phylum Arthropoda; class Insecta; order Lepidoptera; family Papilionidae; genus Luehdorfia; species Luehdorfia chinensis. The sequence goes on from JAHVAK010000533.1 coordinate 1,282,972, forward strand.
AAAAAACACGCTTTTATAAATAAACCAAACTAAAAAGTAGAAAATAAATAATCTATATATAGATTATTTTTTTAGTTTTTTCAAACTATTATTTACTTTTCTTTCTTACCTTTCTTTTATACGTGTAAATATATGTATGTCTGAATTTACATACATGAAAAACTATTGTCATTAAATTACTTAAATCTAGGTGCCATACAGGCAGGGTAGTATAGCACCTAACTCTTTCCTACCGAGGTGTATGAGGCGACTAAAGTATTGTATGGACAGCCTTTATTAATGCAGAATAACACCATAATATGCAATTTTGTCACTGTACTGCCTGTGGGAACGCAATAGTGAGTATGAATTTTTGACTCGTTCCAAAATGGCGGCGACGTGGTCCGCCACCCGTCTCGTTTCCCGTGAGGGCGACAACTGTGCTACGTGAGTGGCCTCTGCCTACCCTCATAAGGGAAAAAGGCGTGAATGTATATATTGAGGATGTGTGTCCTTCAAAATATATTCTAACCCAGATGACAGCAGCTCTAAAATTGTTGTGCGATTTTAAGCACTTAAGGATGTAGCGACATCTATGTCGCCACATGACAAGCTCAAGAAATATTCCCATACGTCCATAATCGCGATATGAAAGTTTTCTGAGATGCGAACTATATACAACATCTAAATATTACTAGTAGGAGGAGACGTCCTCCCCAGATCAGACAACCCGATCTGGCAAGTAGCTACCCTTTTCCTTTGCAATATCATCGCCAAAAGGGAAACATAATTTCGAAGAAATGTGAAAGGCGAGGCCAACTCTTCCTAGCTCCAAAGACATCTTGAAAAATGGGAGGAGGCATGTGTTCAGCAGGGGGAAATTTATAGGCTGTTACTGTAATTTTTTATTGTATAAAGTGACGAAACGAGCAAAACGTTCACCTGATGGTAAGTGCAACGTCCGCCCACAACAAATGCTGCGTCACCCAGAATATTTCTGTGTGACAGCACACTGCGCCCATCACCCTGAGACATCAGTTCTTAAGTCTCAAATGCCCAGTGATTACGCCAGCTCACAGTGCCCTTCAAACCGAAACACAGTAATGCTTGCACACTACTGCTTCACGGCAAAATAACTGGCACTGGGGTGGTACCTACCTAGACGGATTCCTGCATAGGAATCCTACCACCAGTAAATGCTTAATTACTTTATGTGATAGCTGCCAACTCCGGGCAGTGTTGTGGTAGCAGAGGTGGACATGGTCTATGAATGTTCCTTTTTTGTTCGTTGTTAATTTCAGCCTACTAGTCCACTGCTGAACATGGGCCTCCCAAATAGATTGCCACAAAAGTTAGTAGCTCCCATTTCGAGAGGGATTTTGCCATAGTTGCCGCGCTTGGCAGGCGGGTTGGCAACCGCATTGTATTTATTCAGATGTTCCAGGAAGATACTGCTGCCTGGTATATACCTCACATATATATATATATATATATATATATATATATATATATATATATATATATATATCATAATATGTGTAACAGTTATACTGGTGGTAGGATTCATTTGCAGAAATCCATCTAGGTAGGTACCGCAGTGACAGTTGACTTTGACTGTGCCATGAAACAGCGGTGTTCAATCATTACTGTTTCATCTGAAAGGCACTGAGAGTGTAATTACAGGGCATGAGACTTAAGAATGTCTCAGGCGGACAAGCGCAATGTGGTGCCACGCGGAAATGTTCTATGTGACGCAGTATTTGTTATGGGCAGAAGTTGCACTTACCATCAGGTGAATGTTTTGCTTGTCTCGTTCCTTCCTCGTAAAAAAATACATACATACATTAACACCTTTTTCCTATACATTGTCGCCACCATTTTGGTATGAGTTAAAAATTCTTACTCACCATCGCATTCCCATGCGCATGATTGCTGTATAGCTGTCCATACAATACCTCAATTGCCTCTTAAGACACCTCGGTAGGAAAGAGGAATGTGCTATTCAACACTGCCAGACATCTATCGTCGTTTAAAAATAGTGCACTATAAGAGTAATGTAAGGTTGTATACACACCTATTAGGATGCGTAGCCCCAATATCAATATCTTTAATCTTTTCCCAGTCCATGATGTGTACATTGGTGATATCGGTGCCTGTCAGCCGCTCTAAGCCTCGGTCGTGTAACAACACTAGCTGACCGTCTCTTGACGACCTAACATCCAGTTCTACAAAGTGACAATCTCTCTCGACACACTGAAAAAAGAAAGGCTTGTATGTAAATGAGTAAACATTTCAATTAGGTTGACAAACTTTCTGAAAGGGAAACTGATTAACAGCATTAAAAACATACACGCCAGATCAAGTGACAAAACAAACTCATTTATTCGAATCTACGTTAAACATGTTATGATAGTTTTACATTTAATTATTAATACACAACATAAAACTAAGCTGTTGCTTATTTAGTCCTTGGTTTTACCCATCATTGACTATGCAGACGTGTGTTACCCGGACCTATCCCAATCCCGTCTTGATAAGTTGGAGCGCCTTCTTAACAATTGCATTAGATTCATTTTCGGTTTACGTAAATACGACCACGTCCCTTCTTACCGTTCTAAGCTTAGGTGGCTTTCTATTCGTCAAAGGCGTTGCTCCAGAATTCTATTATTATTGTATTCTGTATTAACTGATTCCAATCCTCCTTCATATCTTAAGAATACTTTCCAATATCTTCACTCTGCTCATGACAGAGTACCTCGTTCGATAAACCATCTTAAGATTTGCATTCCACAACATAATACAGGATACTATAACTCTTCTTTTAATGTTCTAGCTACACTCCTCTGCTACGCCCTCCCTGATAAGATCAAAACAGCCCCTAATAGAAACATGTTCAAGAAATTAATTCGTGAACATTACCTAAAGGATCATTGATGTCATTCGGCTTATCTCATTTTCGGTTTTTATTATTTTACATATATGTATGTATGTATATTTATTTATATATATACACTCGGCGTCAAAAAAATCGCACATCCGAAAAAAATAATTTAAATACTATTTTAATACAACAGGCTAATGGCAATGTTGTGGTTTGAGGGTATCATTCGAAAGGTAATTTCATTAGCTTTTAGGAATTTTAATTAAATTTTACTTTTATAACGAGACGAAAGAGAAATTAAAGAAAAAGACAGGGTATGTAAAAAATTTGCAAATTAATAATTTTAAAAAAAACCTAATAAATACAAAAAAAGTTCTTAAAACCTAGTGTTACCCCCCCTTGCCTTGATAACGGCTTCCATGCGATCTTTCATGGACCTTACAAGGATCGCAACAGCCTCTTGGGGTATTTGTTCCCACTCTTCAAGTACCGCATCTTGGAGCTCTTGAAGAGTGGCTGGAGCTGGATCTCGAGCTCGCACGCGCCGTTTTAGGTTATCCCAGAGATGTTCTACTTAAGGTCTGGACTTCGTGCTGGCCAATGCATAACAGGGATATCGACCCCCTGTAAATAATCCCGTACAATAGCCGCGGTGTGGCAACGAGCATTATTATGCATTAACATGAATCCATCACCTACATAACCAGCATACGGGGCCACATGTTCCTCCAGGATTTCAGTAATGTACCGACCAGCATTTAATGACCCTTGCCCACGGCCACCCCGAGTCCGGGAAACGCACACAAGTTCCGTTTTCCCGTCGACGGAAATGCCGCCCCAAAACATACACGAGCCACCCCCGTATTCGACGGATTCTTCGAAGCAGGGTTGTGTGAACCTCTCCCCCTGTCTTCTGTAGACCCTTCTACGTCTGTCATTACAGAAGAGACAGACCCTCGTCTCATCAGAGAAGAGTACGGTCCGCCACTGTTCTAGAGTCCACTCGCAATGATTGCGAGCAAACTCTAGGCGATCTCTGCGATGCTGTGCAGTAAGTTTTGGACCTTTAGCAGGTCTATGGGCTGTTAAACTCTTTTCGTGTAACCTTCTTCTTATCGTAGAAACACTCACAGATGTTCTCCGAGTTGATCGAAGCTGTTGTTGCAACTCAACAGCATTTGTAAAACGGTTTCGTAAAGATGTCGTAACGATGAAACGGTCATCTCTTTCTGATGTGCACCGTTTTCTTCCAGATCCCGGTTTTCTAACATAACCACCAGTCTGCTGAAAACGATGGAACACCCGTCGAACTGAAAAACGGGACAGGTTCAACTGTCGAGCATCGTCACACTGCCGCATCCCCGACTGCAATAGGGCAATCACTTGAGCGGCTTCTTCAGAGCTGGTGTCCATCTTTACTTGTTCTTACTTGGGTTACTTGTTCACGTGTGTTCACTGCAAAGTCTAAATTATCCATATTTCATCCAGATCGACCCTTTTATACCCCTTTTAGGTGGTGTAACTAGCGTCCTTACTAACGAGCATTTGACAGTGTTTATTTTTGACGCTCTATAATGATAAATGTTTTAATGATTTCATGATTTTTTTATTAATAATGTAAAGCTATTCAAATACCCATTTCAAACATACCAATATTTATATAAATATAATTCGTTTCTAGCCATTACAGCCATTTTTCGCGCAAACTCAGAGAGGTGCGATTTTTGTGACGCTGAGTGTATATATATATATATATATACATATATATATATATATATATTTATATATATATACATACATATATATATATATATATATATATATATACATACATACATATATATATATATATATATATACATACATACATATATATATATATACGAGGGTGGATTGAAAAGTACTCGGCCTAACACAGATCCATTCAATTCTAAAAATCAAATCTACCCACATTATTTCGTTCAGTTCAGACTAGTTCATTGTGTGAAGTTCGAAACGTGTGCGATAATTAGTTGTGATTTTATAAATTTATTAACAAAGTAATCGGTCATAATTTCCGCGAATGGAGCAAATCGAGCAGCGTGCCGTCATTAAGTACCTCCATAAGAAGGGGCTATCATCAAAAGCCATCCATGATGACATGGTCAGTACATTAGGCGATTGTGCTCTGTCATATTCATCCGTCAAAAAATGGATAGCAGAATGTAAGCGTGGTAGAGAGAGTGTGAAAGATGAACCCCGCTCTGGAAGGCCTTCGACGTCAACTACTGACGAAAATATTAAAAAAGTACTTGATTTAATAATGGGAGACCGCAGATTAAAAATTAGAGAGATAGCCGAGCATCTCTTATGAACGAACTCAAAACATCATTGTCAACGAGTTGGGTTTCCACAAGGTGTCTGCGAGGTGGGTTCCGCGACTGCTTTCAGTTGAACAAAAAAGGACGCGATTGACTATTTATTCATTACTGTACACCGGAAACAAAACAACAATCAAAACAGTGGAGAAGACCTGGTTCACCACCCCCTACCCTAAAAAGGCTAAGTCGATTTTGTCGGCAAATAAGGTGATGGCTTCAGTATTCTGGGACTCGAAAGGTGTGATTATGATTGATTATCTTGAAAGGGGTCAGACTATAAACTCTGATTACTACTGCACCTTACTACGTCGTTTACGAGAGGAAATAAAAGAAAAATGTCGAGGAATGCTCAGAAGAAAAGTCCTGTTTCATCAAGATAACGCCCGTGTTCACACGTAGGTACAGTCAATGGCTGGAATTCACAACTGTGGCTTTGAACTGTTACCGCATCCGCCGTATTCACCTGATCTGGCACCATCAGACTTCTTTCTGTTCCCTAACCTAAAAAAGCACTTGGGAGGTCAAAGATTTTCGACAAACGACGAGGTCAAAGCAGCTGTAGACGCATATTTTGACTCTAAGGAAGAATCATTTTTTTTAACGGTCTAAATGCTTGGAAGGGGAGGTGGCAAAAGTGTATTGAACTTGATGGTGATTATGTAGAAAAATAAAAATATAACTGATTTAGTATGTGTTTATTTTCTTGGTTAGGCCGAGTACTTTTCAATCCACCCTCGTATGTATATATATATATATATATATATATGTGTGTGTGTGTGTGTGTGTGTGTGTGTATACATTTATATATGTATAATTTATTTATTATATATCTTATAAAATCATAAATTTATTTTCCTCTTATTTCTTTTTTTTTATTTAATTCTTTGGTTAGCACCTGCCTTCTACTTTTCACCATAACAAGGGTTGACTGGTAGAGAATGCCACTAGGCATTAAGTCCGCCCATTGTAGCCCTTAGCTAAAGGTGTCAGCAATGAAGGACAAATAAATAAATAAAATTCCATCATGATAATGAGTATACAATCATAATGTAGGACTTTAGTTATAATTAACAAAATATATCAATTCTCCTAGCCATTTGATTAAGTTCATTTATGGTAAACAGTTGTAGCAAGTAGCTCAGGGGCCTGGTTCTCGCATTTAATTTCATAGTACGCGAGTAACCTGGGTTCGATCCCCGGTGCCAGCACCTCTAAATTTGTTCTACAATTTTAAGTGCTGATTTACCACGTGCTTAGCGGTGAAGGAAAACATCGTGAGGAAACCTGTATGTCCGAGGAATAGAAATATTTCTAGCATATGTGAAGTCCGCCAACCCGCATTGGAGCAGCGTGGCGGACTATTCCCGGCTACAAAACCCTCTCGTAAATGACAGGAGGCTTGTGCTCTGCAGTGGGACATTTATAGGCTGTTACTTTACTTTTTATAGTAAACAGCAATGATACATAATAAAAGATTGTTTCTTTCCAATTAATTGGCACATGGTATGCCAATAATATCAGGCCACATTTCTGGTGGCGATATCTGTATCGATGATTCAGACCCAGAAGATGTATCTGATCCCCTTCGTTGTCTAGATATTAGCAGGTTGTCAAGAGTCTCGCTATTGGTTGGTTCAGCGGGTCGTGCCAGTATTTGATCAACATGCCGACGGTTTAACTGTCCATCTTCCGTCCTCACCGTATGACTGGCAGGGCCTTCGACGCGCTTGATGGTAGCGCGCTGCCACTTCTGGCCTGGCCAATAGGTTCGCACTAGCACGGGCTGATGGGTGTGAAGTTCCGGGTTGGCGTACGTTGCGTTGCCTCCTCCAGCTGTCGTTGGCCGCGCTCTGGCATGCTGTCTGGGTGCAGTGTCGACACTGCCGTCCTGTATCTACGTCTGTTTAACATCTCCGCAGGAGTCTTGCCCAGGTGATTTGGCACCACCAACCCATTGTTTGAAGCTTAGATAAGACTGCACGTAGTCTTTGACCATGCTCCTCCATATTTCTCCCGGTGACAGCGACATCATCCAAGAGCCACGCTACTCCTTCCATGCGAGCGCTGCAGACATATATAGAAAATACCAGGCGCTGCGTTTACTCCAAACGCGAGACGGTTCATCTTCATTAAACCTAACGGGGTGTTGAGTGTTAATATAACATAATATAGCCGGTTCTTATCCACCTTTAGCTACATATAAGCCTGTTTTAATTAAATTTTACTGAATATTCTTCCACCGCCCCAGTCTTACAAGGGATTCATTAACAGCAGGCAAAGGTGAAGGTGTCAGTCTCAATTGCGGGATCAACAGTTGACCTGTAATCACCGCAGATGCGAAGGGAACCATCGTTTATACGATTCTTAATGGAGTCGCCCACTTGGAGTACTTAACAGGGGTCAATATACCTTCCTTAATCATTCGTGTTAATTGTTCCTCAACCTCTTTCATAGGAGGAAACAGGCCGCGCCTTCAAAAAACGCGTCGTGGCATCACCTCTAACGTGTAACAACACTACTGGACCTTTATATTGTCCCAGTTCTTCCTTGAACGATTCAGGAAAAGTTTGTAATAATTCCATGGCACCAGTAATGAAAATATTAATGCATATGTCTCCTTGCCTCATTGTGATAAAAATATGGCGCGGGCTTTGTTTACGTTATCACCTGTTACACCCGCGACGTCCAATGCACACAATAAACGTTCCCTAAATTCACCCCACTTGTCAGTCTTGGGATTTTCCACTTAAATTAATAAATTTTCCACAGTCGCCATTAAAACATACACGCCAGATCAAGTGACAAAACAAACTCATTTATTAGAATCTACCTTCAACATGTTATGATAAATTTACATTTAATTATTAATACAAAGTCAAAGTCAAAGTCAAAATTTCCTTATTCAATTTAGGCTTGTTTAAAGCTCTTATGAACGTCAAAATCTACACTGGTTCAAAAATGACCTTCTCAGAGAAGAACCGGTAAGAAACTCTGGGGTCTTTCTTTTTACTCTGGGGTCTTTCTTTTTAATATATATATATATTCTTTTTACACAACAAGCATCATTTAAATTGTGCATTTGATGACAAAACCTGCAGAATTTGTAATTAAGAATCAAAATATGTCAATCATCATCATCATTTCAGCCTATCACTGGTCCACTGCTGAACATAGGCCTCCGCCATAGCTTGCCACAAAAGTTTGTAGCTCTCATTTTGGGGGGATTTTGCCATAGTTGCCACACTTGGCAGTGGGGTTGGAAACCGCAGTTTATTTATTCTGATGCTCCATAAAGATGCTGCTGCTCATCTCCTGGTTTTCATTTTCCCTCCGTCGACTCTTTACGACCACCCACGGTTTTTTTTTTTTTGGCTACATGGTTAATAATTTAATATGTCTCAGATTAAATCTAAAAGACCCTGGTAATCAGAATTCATCTTCTACTATTGCTGGACGCGGTTTGAATCACTGGAGCCAACATGGTGAATAGGGGGGGTGTTCCACCAGCTCAAAGCCCGCTTCCTGAATGGCAGCCATGGCAATTGCAGCTTTGTGAACCGGTGCGTTGTCTTGATGGAACAGCACTCCAGCCCGCAGTTTGCCTCGCCTTTTCTCCTTAATAGCCTCCCGCAATCTTCTTATTTGTTCTGCATAGTAGGAGCCTGTAATAGTGGCCCCCTTTTCCAAGTAGTCCACCATGATTATTCCTTCAGCGTCCCAAAAAACAGACGCCATAACCTTCCCTGCTGAGCTTGACACTTTGAATTTCTTCGGCGTCGGTTCATCGGATCGTTTCCATGTCATCGATTGTTGTTTTGTTTCAGGATCAAAATGGTGGATCCAGGTCTCGTCCATGGTCACAAAACGTGACAAAAAATTATCCTTGTCTGCCTGGAACTTTTCGAGATTTGCTCTTGACATGTCGACTCGTTTCTTCTTTTGCTCGTCGTTTAACATTTTCGGTACCCAACGCGCGGAGACCTTTCTCATATGCAATTCGTTCGCAAGGATTCTTTGAATGCTGCCATATGAGATCCCTGTGACCTCAGCTACATGCCTGATAGTCACTCTTCGATCTTCCAATACAACTTCTTCAACTTTTTTCACATTTTCTTCAGTGAGGGACGTCGATGGGCGTCCTTCGCGGTGTTCGTCTTCCGTCGATGTTCTTCCCAACTTAAACTCCTTAGCCCAGCGTGCAACTGTGGAATATGGAGGAGAAGAGTCCCCTAATGTTTCCACCAAGTCGCTGTGTATGTCTTTGGTAGACATTTTTTTCAAGCAGAGGTATTTAATGACAGCTCTGATTTCGTGTTTTTCCATTTTGATGTTCACTCCTTGACAGTCCGTATTCAAATGAATGTAGCTCCCGGGAATCGTGGCCTATTTATATGATTTTTTTTCCCTGAACTAGTGGTTAACTGAGTAAGTGACTGAAATTTTTTTGTATTTTTGTGTGCACTAGAAATAACTGATTATCATTACTTTTGGATCACCCCTCGTATGTGTGTATATCGATGCACATGGTATAACTTTTTTTGGAGAAAAATGGGAGAAAAAATATAGTAAGGTAGGCCTGCTTTGCTCTCTCTCGTATTTTAAGAATACTGAACTTAATCTAATTAAAGTTTTATTGTTCTGATTGTTTTACTGATATCACCCATTTAGGCAGTGCCTTCAAAGGTTGGAGGTTCAAATCCCACTATGGAAAACATTTGTAAAATTTACATTATAACTGTATTTATTAATTATTATATACTTAAAAACCTACTAATGTTATTATCAGGATATTGTTAATAAATTAATAGATATTATCCTGAGGACAATTGTAATTTTTATCATTAATCCAAAAAAAGTTCAGATTTATGTAAATTGTAAATTTCTGTTATAACATACACATACATAATAATTATTTCTTCATCATCATCATCATCATTTCAACATAATCCTCCCCCATAGATTGCCAAAAAGCTCACATTTTGGGGGGATTTTGCCATAGTTGCCATGCTTGGCAGGCAGTTTGGCAACCGCAGTTTATTTATTTAGATATTCCAGGAAGATGCTGTTGCCGATATCCTGGTTTTAATTTTCCCTCTGTCAACTTTTACAACACCCACGGGATGAGATATTTCTCTGGGAGTAGATTTTCTTAAGCTGCTACCACGCTGAAAATTATTTCTTATTTTTGTTGAAATCCTATCCATCAATTAAAGGTTAGGAATAAATAATAAAATAATATTATTTATGTATTCAGTGATTTTTTTTCTTTATTTGATTAAAAGAGCATATAGAGTCTGCTACTCTTTTTCTGTAATTCTTATGTGTATATAAACAATAAAACCAGAAAAAAAATATAGAAGTATGAATGCAGTTATGGAAATGGGTCTGTTACATACATACATAAGATCACGACTGTATCCCATAAGGGGTAGTCAGAGACTGGGCACTCACTGCAAAAACAGATGACTGCCACAATCCATGTTTCACCAAAACAATATAATGCACTTGGTGTGATAGGTGGTGAGCCCATCGCCACCATGCACTGTTGGGTGCACAGTGCAGTTTAATTCCTTACTCGCCTTTTATGAGATCCATTGGATGAGATGGAGTGGTAGTATTCTTTTAACGAGCCGCCACCACACAGGTCTGTTAAATTAGAATTATTTAGCTTAATGAGTCAGATTTTTCACAAAAGGAAAAATCCTACACTTTTCATATTTAAGGTGTGAAGCATCTATTACTACAATCACCTTTCTGTCTAACAAGACTGATGATTGTGGCACATCATAGCGTCTTGAGAGACACCATTGTCCAGCAGAGGATTATGAAGGGGCTCACAAAGAACGAAGAATTTAAATCACAAAAATTAAATAGGCGCCTTCTTTATTGGCATCAAGTCCGCACTTTGTATCATTTATATATAAGGAAAGCAATGAAGATTCTTAATAAATAAATTATATAATTGCCAAGAACTTACATATTTAAATGCTTGCATTGTATTCTCTGGTGCATCCAAACCAGCTCCTCTATGAGCTATGCATTTTATCACTTTCTCGGGGTTTAACTCACTTTCCTTGCTCCAGGGGTCAGGACCAAATATATTGATTACATTATCTGGGTCTGGCTTCTTTAACCTCGTAATATAATACGCCGCAACTCCCAGTATTCCGACATCAAGTCCAAGAGGTAAGACTGCGCGTATGAACGTTATAAATATGTATAAAAAAGAAAAACCATAGTAAACACTGTGGTATAAACATTTTAGTGTCGTAATAAACATATTTTTGTTCGTTCGTTGTTAGTTATAGTAAAATCTATGTTAAGATTTTCGAAAATAAATAAATAGGGACTAAGAAGGCGGGGCTTTGTGACAGTTGCGTTCCGATTCCGAATCCTGGTCTTAGTCATATTCTGATTGTTCTGCTAATTACTTGATATAACGATGACATCACAAATTATTAAACCCAATTAACAACCAAACATAGCAATATCATAATAGTATGAATATAAAAGATATGACTTAGATATTAAGTAAGGAAGCAGCTTACTTTTGACAAACATAGCAAATGTTTTAGATTTAATGTAATTTAACAAAATCTATGTAATAAACGTTCTACAAAAACTTTATTTACAAGTCATAGATATTCCAAGTATTGATAATAACTTATTAGTTTATTCTGTGGTTTTAGCATTGAGATTTTAACTATGGTTTTATAGGTCTAAAGGCTCGGATAAAATATCAATTTATTTTCAAGTTTTCAAACAGAAACCTAATTCAAAACTATAAAACTAAACTTTCCCAGCTCGATTATAGGTTATGGAATTAAAAATAAACTACACTTTTTTTAATATACATATTTATTTAGTTATGTCTAAAAAACTACAAATTTTAGATATTTAATTAAAACTAAAATACAATCGTTACTACTACTTTGCAATCTACGAAGCAGTCGGAATACACATTATTGATTCAGTTTCTTAATAAAAATAACTTATACCTAACTACTCGATTCTAATATACATAAGCGTGGTAATAGTAACTCAGGGCTGAAAGCGTGAAAAATTCTGATCACGACATCAACTGCAGTTTCATTTAAAACGCAATTTGCTTGACCGCATAATTGCAGACAACAACCCATTGCACCCAGATGCAACTAAAGGTTTTCGTGGTTATACTAGCGAAAAAAACAAGCTACTTGGAGTTTTTGAAGAATAAACTTCGACGTTGGCTGGCCACCGGTCACATCTCTTTCCCGCAGGGGCGCAAAGTCGCCTATGAATCTGGACTTATTTTGGAAAAAGGCGTGACTGTATCTTTGTACGTTGAACAATAAATTAAATAAAATAATCTATTTTTTATTCCACTTTGTTCAACATTTAAAATATAAGGTCGTCTTCTATCTTCGTCTTCACTATTACATGATACTACATGCATTCATATGTTCGCCATCTTCTGACGACGCAAGAGAATCTGTCACACCATCTCTTAAGAATTTACTAACGGAAAAGCCAAATTTCGAGGCCTTCGACAGACGGCAGAATAACCATCTAAAATACACATATTCTACATCTAAAATACCCAGACAGGGAAGTAAAGTGAATATACTTTAAACAACGGCAGGTAAGCGGAGAGGCCTGTCGAACAGTGAACTGTGAACACGCTAATGATAATGATTCAATTATTCATTGAAAATCTAATTTAAAATGGTTAAGACCGTCTTAAATCTAAGTTGTGAAATATATGTCCTATTTTCCATTTAAACATCTTATCCACCAAATGCCGAATGATGAAAAGTGCGGTTTCCACAACAGTCAACACGCTGGCTCCAACGAACAACGCCGTAGTTCCGCCCAGTGAAGCTGTTTAAAATAATTAATAAAACGTTTAAACGTCTACTAAGATTAATGGAAGTCCCATTAATCTTAGTAGACATTTAAACGGCAATGGCGGCAACTCGGAAAAGTGGCAGTAGTGTTTTTATTTAATTTTGTAATTTCTATGTATATCTGGAGTTTTTATTTTTAATATTGATAATTTATTATGCAGCAAGTGCTCCTGAAAGTGTACAGTCATTGGAAAATTCAATTCAAGACCAATATTGTGCTTTTCGTGTTGTCTCCATCAGTCCAGCAAATCTTTAGTAAAAGTCAACTATCGTTTTACTGTCGATCAAAATTTTGAAGTGTTTGTGAGCTTCTAGAAGATTGTATACTTGAATATGTTACTTGACACTGGAAAATATTTTGTGAATGTTTCCATTAATAAATAAATAATAAGTGTATCGAGTGAAAAATGCGCGGGAAACGTCGAAAGAGCTATTGTGTTAATATGTGAAAATATGAAGTTACACTTAAGCGCAAACCGCGCGATGCCAAAATTAAAAAAAAAACATGATTAAGGTAAGAGACGACTTTTGGCGCCAACTCGAAAAAGTGGCGGTACTGTTTTTATTGAATTTTGTAATTTCTGTGTATTATTTGAGTTTTAATGTGTAATCGTAAAAGTGTACAGTGATTGGAAAATTCCATACAAGACCAAAAAAAATGTTTTTTTCATTTTGTTCGCTCTTCAATAAAAATGTACTGCCATTTCTACGGTCGATCGAAATTTTTTAATCTAGCTGCTTGAAGATTGTATACCTGAATATGTTACTTGACACTAGAAAATAGTTTAGAAATGTTTCCACAAATAAATAAGATTTTTTCGCGCCAAGTCGAAAAGTAGCGACGGTTTTTTTTTAATTTCTGTAGTTTCTGTGTACCTATATTTAGATTTTTGATGTTAAATATTGATAGTTTATTATGCGGCAAGTGCTCGTGAAAGTGCACAGTGATTGAAAAATTCAATTCAAAAACGAAAGGGTGCTCCTCTTTTTGTTTTCATTAGTCCAAGAAATCAAATAATTCTCCGTAATCACTAACAACACAAACACACTAACACACATAAATAGTACACTATCTACGAGCTATAATGGTGACAATTAAAAAAAACGGAAGTCTATATCAAAGCCATATATACAGCCCACTTCAGAAGGTATGCCTATCCCACGTTGGAAGAATTTGCCGAAATCACTAAGTGGCTCAGGAGCCAAGCGCTCGCCTTAAATTTCATAGTAAGCCAGTGACCTGAGTTCGATCCCGACGGTGGCACATCTAAAATTGTTCAGCAATTTTAAGTGCTGAATTAATATGTGCTCAGCGGTCAAAACATCGCGAGGAATCCTGCAAGTCTGAGGAATAAAAATATTTCAACGTCTTATGAAGTCTGCCAACCCGCATTGGAGCAGCGTGGCGGATTCTTCCCGGTTCCAAAAACCTCTTAGTAGTAGTAGCTTGTGCTCAGCGGTAGGACTTATAAGCTGTTACTTTACTACGCTTGGGAGGTGAATTGGCGATCTCAGTATCAAACGCTGACGCCCTTCAACAATCTGAGCAATTTAGGTCTGGAATATTCGAGATGATTATTTCGTCAACTGTCGGAAGTTAGGAGATTTTTTCTATTCTTTCCCTTTAGTCGCTCGTTACACCACCATCATACGGCACCTAACATAGTTAATAAAAAAATTATGGATAACCTAAGGAAACAAAAACAAGACCATACTTTTACGAATCGTAGAAGTGTGGTCATAGCTTTACATTTACATTCTGGAGGGAAGGATATTGCAAAGTTGAGACATGACAGAAACAAAACATGTTGTAGGTAAACGAAACAAAAATCATAAAATATTTTCGTGCATATACATACATACAGTCACGCCTCTTTGCCATTGGGGTAGGCAGAGATTACATCTCTCCACTTGCTACGATCCTGACACACATCTTTCGACATAGTTGCCACGCTTGGCTGGCAGGTTGGCAACCGCAGTTTATTTATTCTGATGTTTCAAGAAGATGCTGCTGTCCATCTCTTGGTTTTCATTTTCCCTCTGTCGACTTTTACAACATTTACGGAAAGAGATTGGGTGGTAGATTCTCTTAAGCCGCTACCACACAAAGCTCAGTTGAGTCCAAATTTTTTTAGACAGCTCCGATAGAAAAGTAACCAATAATCAAGTCAAACAGTAGCCACTGAAAACAAGCGCAAGTCAATAATATTAATTCTCTTTTTTTTAAATAACACAACAAAAGGGGTTTCTTCAATTATCATGCAACATATAAAATGACACCACAAAACTTCAAATAATAGAAGGACTCGAACCAAACAAGTCTTCAAGACTAAATATCACGTCTCTGTGCAGCCTGAACTTGGGAGGCATCAAATTATACCTTGCAATGGCTACTGAATCTTCGTCCTCACTTTCGTTTCTGATTGCGAAACACCAAACAAAAGTAAAAGTTCATTAGGTACTTATTAATAACAATATGATAACGCAGTATAAATATTTCATAAATATAAAGGCACTAACGTATTGCAAAATGCAAAGTTAGTTTCGCGCCAAAATCATACTTTTTTTTTATTGAAGTAAGTGACAAGACGAATACTCACTACACACAGAACTAAGCATTTAATGTTTTGGTGGCACCGCACTATGACCGTCACTATGCGACATCGGTTCTGAAGTCTCAAATATGCGTATATCCCCGTAATTACACTGACTTTAGTGCCTTTCTTACCGAAATACATTGATGTTTGCACACTTCTTGACGGCACAATAACTGACACTGTAATGATACACGACTATTATGAATCACAAAAAAAAAGTGCATGTCTGATTTTCGATATATTTCATTTACTTTACCAAATTTGACAAAATCTGAAGTTAAAAAATCTTCGATCTGTATCTTCGACCGGATTTAACATAAAACAGGCTACCAAATTATATTCGTCACCATTCCACCATAACATCTCCAATGGCCGTGTGGTAGCGGCTTAAGAGTATCTACCACCCCATCTCCACCCGTAAAAGTCGACAGTGGGAAAACGCAAACCAGGGCAGAAGCAGAAGTTTCCTGGAACATCTGAATAAATAAACTGCGGTTGCCAACCCGCCTGCCAAGCGTGGCAACTATGACAAAATCCCCCCTAAGAGCTGAGACCTACAAACTTTTGTGGCAATCTATGGAGGAGACCTATATTCGAAAGAAAGGAAGAAAGAAACTTGTTTATTCGCAGGGCAACTTCAACACGATAATTACAGTATACAAAAAGTACATAAAAAAAACTGTTACTAACCTTAAATAAAATAATTAAAACTAATGTGACCAAATGGTAAAATCTGTGCTGCAGCATTAGCCCACGAAATGGATCGAACTCAGCTATTGTCGAGATAACCCGACACTGGTTTTCAGTCCGACCTTTAACTTATGGGAACTCGGGCGACTGCGCGTGCGCTTTTAGGAATTGAAAACAGTGGAGGCTGAAATGATGATGATGATGATGATCTCCAATAGTCCAGAATCTACATGAATTCTAGCCCACGCAGACAAAGCCACGTCACTAATGTCGTAACACGTAAAGACAAAATTTAAAGAACTTCTCCAAAAGAGGGGGGTGAAGAAAAATAACTACAACGTGTACTCAAATGAAATGTGGTACACCTTCCTATTCAATATTCGTGTAATATATAATTTCCTATTCAGTATTCAACGTTCTTGATTTTCTGAAAGTTCAATCTTAACCAATAATTGTGGAGATGGAAAATATCGTTTTCGGGTTACTACTGTTCCCGTCTCTCTAACACTGCATCGCATGGGTATTCCATCAAAAAGTAGTAGGAGAGAATCAGTGAGTACTCAAAGGTATACATTACATAAAAAAAAGCAGAAGAAATGATCGTGGTGAAAAACGACCGAGAAAACAATATCAATTTGAAGCATGAAGCTGTGGCTACCCCCTGTAAGCTGTGGCTATAGATATTCTACAGTAGTGCGGGCAAAGTAGGTACAAAGTATCGATTGAATGTAGGTGACCATCTGCCCAATTACATTGGCAATAACAGTGATGTTGTTGCAGCTTAGTCGACCATGTTTTTATTAGATAAAGTGACCAGACGAGCAAAACCGATGATAAGTGCAACAGAACAAATGAAAAGTACATTTCTGCGTGGCACCACATTGCGCCCGTCACCCTAAAACATAAGTTCTTTAGCCTAATATACCCAGTGATTACACTACGAGTAGCTCTCAGTGCTCTTCAGACCGAAACACAGTAATGTTTGCACACTTATGCTTCACGGCAGAATAACTGTCCTGGGGTGGTACCTACCTAGACGGAATCCTGCATAGGAATCCTACCAACAGAAGGATCGTATATTATTAATCATGAATAGTCTTTTCTTTTTAACTGTGGTTCTTTTTGAATGAAACTTATGGCTAAAACTACAATTTATCCATACATAAAAATATAGGTTAGAATAAAAATGTATCTCCTCTAAATGAAGCCAATGTTAGTGGCATTAGGCCATGAAGAGTAGAGCAATAATTTACAATTGTAATAATATTTGTATTACACTACTTTTAAACTCTAAAATAGAACCGTCAAATAATCGAAACGTCTTACCGAATAGAGATCTTCTTTGTGTGAGAGTAATAGTTGAGTTCGGCACATTGGGGTAGGCAGGAGCATTTTGCCAAGTTTTTAGGCAAATTGATGAGTATCTCAACGTTCCGCCCGATACACGCCATCCCATGCGCATCGCACACGTCGCCATCTTGTTAAAACCCAAAACAATATGAACTCTGATCGAACTAAACCCTTTCTATATTGAGCTTTTAGATGTCGTATATTTCTAGGGATTAACTTAGCACAAACTGTATTTAACTGTTTTGTGACAGTAATGTTTGACATTCAAAATTATTGAACATAATTTTTGTTTTATAAAAAGGTATAAAGGTTCTCAAAAAGGTTATAGTCAGAATACCTAGTGAGAAGTATATACACTTACGTTTTTAAATATAACATACATTTAACTACAAAACATAGTGTGATTTACTGGTGGTAGGATTCCTATGCAGGAATCCGTCTAGGTAGGTACCACCCCAGGGCCAGTTATTCTGCCGTGAAGCAGTAGTGTGCAAACATTACTGTGTTTCGGTTTGAAGGGCACTTTTAGCTAGTGTTATCACTGGGCATATGAGATTTAAGAACTCATGTCTCAGGGGGACGGTCGTTGTGTGGTGCCACACAGAAATATTTCGGGTAACCCAGCATTGCTATGGGCGGAAGTTGCTCTTACCATCAGATGAACGTTTAGCTCGTATCGCCCTTTTCTCCAATAAAAAAAAAGAGAAATGTACAATTTTGGTTAAGAATTGAATTTCCAATCACCGTAAACTTGAACGCGCACTAGCTGCATATCATGATAAACTATCAATATCAAACATCAAATTTCGATATACACAGAAACGACAGAATGCAATAAAAACACTACCGGCACTTTTCGAGTTGGCTCGAAAAGTCCTTTTTTTACTTATACCTGAACTAGCTGATACCCGCAACTTCGTCCGAGTGGATATAGGTTTTTAAATGTCCCTTCGGAACTACTTGATTTTCCTTTATATAAAGTTTCCTATGTCCGTCCCCAGAACGCAAGCTATCTTTTTGCCAAAATTTCATTAAGATCGGTTCAGCGGTCGAGCCGTGAAAAGGTAACAAACAGACGGAGGGACAGAGAGAGTTGCTTTCGCATTTCTGTTATATGTACGGATTTATTACAATGACACTGGCAAAACATGGTTGCCATTAATAAATAAATAAAGTTTAAACCACCAAAACGCTAACTACTAACCTAATTAACTAATAACCTAATTTCTACATTAAAAGGTTACGTTATTATTCATTTTAATCATATAAAACGTTATAGTTACTTAGTTTAAATAATAAGAAACATGATTATTTTAAAAATTAAAGTAAATAACTAATTTCCTTTATTAAAACCTCACCTCCTTTGATATGAAAGTACGGTCGACATCCACAAAACATTAGCGCCATCCGATTTCGACAATGCATTTGGCAAAGCCCAAAACTGTACGCCTAGAAAAATTAAGTCGATTGTATTCCTTTCCACTGTGTGTGTGTGTAGCATTCAGTTCATTCAGTCCTGTAGTCATACCTACCCGATAGCCTTCCATTTCTTTCCTATATAAGAAGAAAGCGACTTATCTGTACCCAAAGCACAATTAAATATATAAATAATTAAAAATTTTTTTTAAGCACATCCTGTTCGCTGTTCACCTTTCTGTATCGTTCTTACAGATACTATAACAAACATCTACAACATCTTGACATATTTAACAATCGTATTGATAAATACTCGTATAAAAGGAATCTGAGACAGACAGTTTACGGCACTATTAAAACGTAATAATTCCTTGTCTTGTTTCGTTTATTTATATTAGCTTAATTATCTGTTTACATATTCTTCGGTGCTTCAGCGCCTACTTTCGTTTTTTTATCTGTGGAAACTTTACTGAATTCTTTTTATTGTAAATGTCAATGTTCAAAATAAAATAAACTATCTACAAAACTTTTGGCCAACTCGCAAAGTCGCATCAGTGTTTTTATTTAATTTTGTAATTTCTGTTTATATTTGGAGCTTTGATGTTTATTATGCAGCAAGTGTCCCTGAAAATGTACAGTGATTGGAAAATTCAATTCAAGACCAAAATTGTGCTTTTCGTTTTGTCTCCATCAGTCAAGCAAATCTTCAGTAAAAGTCAACTATCAATTTACTGTCGATCAAAATTTTGAAGTCTTGCTGTTTGAAGATTGTATACTTGGATATGTTACTTGACACTGGAAAATAGTTTATGACTGTTTCCATTAATAAATAAATAATAATAATAACTATCTACAAGTATAGAGACACCGATGGTATAGTTGGTTTAACTAACAAGTTTATACATTTTTATAGTATATCTACATAGATAAAATTAATAAATATTTTAGAGTGCCTCTAAAATAATTACATGCGCCTCCACCACTAGAACCAAGTTTCCATCATAATTTAACCATACCTTGATGGAACTGCTGAGCCATTCATCGGGATATCGGCAACGTCTTTGTTCTGGGGTCAGGGTCTTCACCCGAGACGCGGCCTGTATCTCTACAACCTAGAAATATTTCAATTAATCGCTTACAAAACATAAACTACTTCTTCCCGTGGGATTAAGGCGGAAGAAAACCTTTCACTCCGCCTGTTGTTATGACTAAAGGGAAATGCCCGAAAAATCTCGTGGCTTCCGACAGGAGGTGGAATAGCCGTCATAATCGCAACAGGTTCAAAATATCATCGTCATCAGACTGCGACTGATCTGTCTGTCCAATGCTTGACACAGGCCTCTTACTGTGGAATTAATAGCCACTTAGCCAGATATTCGGCTCCACGCATCTTGTTGCCAGATGACTTACGCAAATTGAAAAGATTACAATTAGAATTTCAATTGAATATTCGAATAGTCTCCTTAGGATCCGCGATGTAGCAAGTTAGTGCTTACCTTCTGAAACGAAATGGCATTAATTTTGTAAGTTTAATTAAATCGACGAAATGGAGACACAAACCTTAAAATCGATTAGCAGCTCTTCATTTGGCAACACCTCGTCTGTAGGATTCGATATTGCTGTTGCTATATCGAACGGCGAATGCACGAAGTACTTTATGCAGAAGAAGAAAAAAATATTGCATTAATTTATATGAAACTAATTATACGGATTTTATCGCGTTTAATTTTACCATTTATTACCCGACGTTTCGAGTGCTTTACAACACCCAGTCACGGGAGGACTGAGGTGACAGATGTCCTAATGTCATAGTTAACCCGGAGTACCTTCAACTTTTAATTATTATTTTTGGTCCGATCCAAGCAGAATGAGCTGTCTTGAAGTATTGCAGTGGTTTGATTTAATTTTGTTAATTATGGGATCCCAAGCCGGTGGTAATACTCAAACAACTTCTCTACCTATTAAAATTAGGATGTGTTTTTAATTTCAATAGCCTCGCGAATCATCCTTAGTAGGAACCGGTGTCCTTTTGCGAAGATTTGTGGTTCATCAAATCTGGTCGGGATGATCCAGAACATGGTCACAGACTGCAGACTTCGATAAAATCCGTAAAATTTGTTTTCGCGTAAATATTAGAAATCATTACATTGCATTAAATAAAATGTTTCATTATTTTTTACTTTAATAACATCAGATTTACTTTAATCAAATCAGATTAGCTTTGTTAGATAAGGACATCTTCAAAAACACTAAAAATAATATAGGGCCGGTTATTCTGCCGTGAAGCAGTAGTGTGCAAATATTACTGTGTTTCGGTTTGAGCTAGCGTATTCACTGGGCATATGAGACTTTAGAACTGATGTCTCAGGGTGATGGGCACAGTGTGGTGTCACACAGAGGTTTTGTTGCACTTACCATCAGGTGAACGTCTTGTTCGTTTCATCAATTTATGCAATAAAAAAAATCTACAGGATACAAGAAAATATGTTTGTTTGTTTGTATAATTGTCGTACCGATATCTATTCATAATAAGAAGACTACTGCTAATGTGCTAATGTAATAATTTAAGGGTAAACAATAAAATATGGTGCAATTTTCTGAACCTATGCAATACCATTTGGTTTGCCAACATTTCACAGACAATAAAAAATAAACGTTAATCTTATTCTTATCTTAAAGAGAGAAAAATAAAAACAATATTTTTATTTAACCTCCTTTTGATAACTTTTAAGCTTTGGTCTCTAAATCTAAAGCAGCAAGTTTTTTTTGCTGTGAACACTATTCCCTGTCGGTAGCCGATATCAGATCATGAAAATCACCCAAATAGAATTTAGGTGAAATGAAAGTTGGCATCGCATGAGTCGAAGATAGACTTAAAGGTGAAGCCTATGCGTTCAACCATATTCTCCCTCTAGGACTGCATTTTGAATATCTTACTCTGACCACGTTACTCGAAGAGTCTATCCTCACGAAGCACTGTCCGCTATGGTAGTGACATTTAAATAGCTCTTGCTGTTTCCACTCAGTCTCCCGCAGCAGAAACTGGTACTCGGCGTACACCGAGTTGAACGTCAAACAAGAGCCTTCCTCGGTCATGACCGGTATCCATTTTACCTGGTAATGAGAAGTTATTGTCGAATAATTTTACTTTTAAGAAATTTTGAAGGAAGGCGTTTTTATGAATCGCTATACGATTGTGTAGTGATATTACGAAAAAAAAATAGCAGTGGTACACCATCCATACAACGGAAAATAATATTTCAGCTGACATAAGCGAGCGATGTATTGTTAGATATTCTTGAAAAATGATAACGAAGTTTGGGAAGGTAGTAGGTTTCCTATTTATATTATTCTAGCAAGATTTTCTTCTGACTAGTTTATGACTACGGCGCCAACTTCCAAATACTACCGGTAATTTAATTCGAAAAGAGTACGCGCGTACATACTCACTACTCGCACCCATGTTTTGTATGTACATTACTGGTGGTAGGTTTCTTATTCAGGAATCTCATTGATACAATTCTCATGAAGTAGGAACCACCCCAGGACCAGTTATTCTGCCGTGAAGCAGTTGTGTGCAAACACTACTGAGTATCGGTTTGAATAGGTACTAATGGCTAGCGTAATGACTGGGCGTATGAGACTTGAGAACTGTTACCCTTACACAGAAATGTTATGGGTGACACATGACGCGGCACTTACCATATAAAAAAAATATTTTATTTAAGCTAATACTTGGTGAAATATGTAATTCTAAATTCGGAAAACGTGTCCCTCACCCACCACCACTACCGTGACCACTGAGCTAGGCTTTTCAATAAACTTTATTCTTTTTTATATTTACCTAATTAAATCTGATTCAAAGAAAACATTCTCAGTCACGTGGACACAAAATTTCCAAAAGGTACGGCCCTGGTACGTTGATTTTTCTTTTTTTTTCTTTTTTAAACCACAAAAGATTATAGTTACAAGAACTGAAAAGTGTCCGCGAACTTGACGCGCGCATATTTAAAAAAAATGTCTATGTGTTTCACCTTCTTGTTGATCTGTGACACGGTGACATCTAACGTCACATTCGGAAGCACGTCCCGCGCCAATTTCAGCAAATCTATATCCTTGACAGTATCATCGTTTTGATACCTCCAGAAGTTCTGTAAATTCGTCCTGAATGAGACGTCTGCTACTTGTTCGATGAAGCCGTAATAATACTGGTAACGTTCAATGTCTGAGTCTTCCGTTATCTTCCAAAGCCTAAAAGTGAATTATATATTACTTTATTACCGTGTGGTAGCGGCTTATGAGAATCTACCACCCCATCTCATCCCGTGGGTATCGTAAAAGTCGACCGAGGGAAAATTAAAACCGAGAAATGGGCAGCAGCATCTTCCTGGAACATCTGAATAAATAAACTGCGGTTGCCAACCCGCCTGAAAATGACAAACTTGTGACTATCTATGGGGGAGGCCTATGTTCAGCAGTGGACTAGTGAAAATCTGAAATGATGATGATGATGATGATGATGATTATTATTACCTATAAACTGTAATACTTACTCTGGAGGAATTAAGAATTCTATTAATTCCTGAAAAAAGTTTTCAAGAATTGGATAGATATGGGTGGATCAGAACGTAGTTTGTGACTATACGCCTATAGGCAGCAGTGGAGTTGACCTGAAATGATGATGATGATGTCCTCCTGACCAATTTTCGCCCACGGCTATAACTAACAAGCCATTGAAAGCAGTCAACTGCGCAGGAGATATTATAGTGCCGCAAGATACCCACAAAAACAGTAGCACTCACATACTATATAACGCTCATGCGACGACATCGGAGGTAGGAGGAATAGGTTGTAGGATTCCTATGCAGGAATTCTTCAAGGTGGGCCTCCGTAGGGCCAGATATTGTGCCGTGAAGCAGTGGTGCCTGCAAACATTACTGTGTTTCGGTCTGAAGGGCACTGAGAGCTAGTGTAATCACTGGACATGTGAGACTTATGAACTGATATGTCATTGTGGCAAGTGCCGTGTGGTGCCACACAGAAGTGTTCTGGGTGATCTCGATCGATGATACACGTATATACTTCCCTATTAGATTCGGATTTTGGGGTTTTAATTTTGTTGCGCGGAACCCTAATTATTTTCTAAAATTAATGTAGCCTAAGTTACCCGCTACAATCTAGATATTGTTATAGATAAACAAACAGACAGACAGACAAAATAATATATAAATTCTTATAAGTACTGTATATACTTTCATAAATAAGCATTGACTAAAAATCAGTTATTTTGTTATTACAAACATACACTCTAATTTAATATATTTGTATAGATAGACGAGACGAGCAAATCGTTCACCTCATGTCAAATGCTACGTCTGTCCATTACTAATGCTGTGTCACCGAAGACATTTCTGTGTTACACAGCACTGCGCTCGTCGCACTGGCCGATCAGTTCATAAGTCTCAGATGCCCAGTAATTACTATGATTATCAGTGCCATAATCCGAAACACAGTAATGTCTGCACACTACTACTTGATGGCAGAATAACTTACATTGAGGTGGTTCCTACCTAAACGGACTCTCGTATAGGACTATATCCTACTACAATTTAACCACGCGCTGGCCCTCTCGGCGTAGAGAACCGTACTCCGGGTGAAGGACGAAAGGATAGTCGTCGTCGTCGTCTTTTCAGCCCATCACAAGTCCACTGCTGGACGTAGGCCTCCCTCATAGATAGCCACAAGTTTGTAGCTCTCATTTTGTAGGGATTTTGCCTAAGTTGCCACGCTTGGCAGGCGGGTTATTTATTTAGATATTCCAGAAAGATGCTGCTGCCCATCTTCTGGTTTTCATCGCCCTCGACACCCATGGGATGAGATGGGGTGGTAGATTCTCTTAGGCCGCCACCACACGATAGTAATTCAGCCCAGATACGCTTTTGGCTAAGTCCTATAGACCCGCTGGCCGTCGATGGATGTCCAGCTGGGATGTCGTGTGGCGGGTGAACACCCCTCCCTCCTATTCTTACGAAAGCGACAACGAGAAATAAGATCCCGCCCCACTAAGATCGCGCAGGGCAGTGACAAGCGGCGTGCCCTCGTGTCGCAGGCCAAGACCCACTTCATATCGCTGTGTGATATGACTATATGTATGAGTTCGTAATGTATTTAACAACTACAAGAATTTTCATTGCGTTACCTCGCAATTTCTCTTCTCGCTAGCTCGGGTTGCACACGATCAAGGAAGCAAGCAGTGATGGCGGGGAAGGCGGTCCACCAGGCGCGGTAATCATGCTGCAGCGACACAACCACAGGCTCAGAGTTGTACCGCGACAGTTGGTTCAGTCCACAGAACACCGCTCCAGCGAATGCGCTTACAGTCAGTACGAACCAGAGGAATCTAAAAAAACAGAGAATCTAAAAACAGTTTTTTTTCGTATAAGTACCGTATATACTTTCTTAAGCATTGAGTAAAAATCTGTTATTTTGTTATTACTAACAGACAGTTCAATTTAATTTATTTGTATAGATACGTTGTACGTGCCATATTAATACCTGTTTTTTTCTATTTTGAGACTAAGAATCTTTTTGTATTTTGAAGTTAATACATAAAAATTTGTTTATTAAATGCATGTCCCATTTTAGTAAGTACATGTATTGTGTGTGAATGTGTGATTGTGTGCATACATGTATGCGTTTGAGTGTATGTACCATTTGAGAATTTTAGATGCAGTTTTGAACATTGTGTCATGGTTAAAGTAGTATGCGAAGAAGTTGTTCAACTTCGTCATAATTTAGTTTCTGCAAACGTTCACTCACCCTCTCCTTACACTTTCGTTTCGCGAGTGGGTAGATATTTAAGCGTCTGTTTCTTTTATTGTATACTCGTACATAAGGACCAAGGAAGTTAACAAATCTCGTGCTGAACTTCTTTTCACAAATGTACCGATCTCCGCTTTCGTAGGTCTTTCAGAACACTTGGTACTCGTATGTTATCAGGGTGATTCCCATGAGCGCTGTCTCCGTTCTGCGGATAACTCTATTCTTTTTGTCCCTTTTTGTCATACCGGCTTCTTGTATAATTCTTTTACCCCAAAGGCTGTCCGATTTTGAACCAATAGCCAAATAGCATTCGGACTAGCACCGGCAAGGCTTATTTTAAGCGCTTGCTCTTGAACCACTATCTTGCATTGTCGTAGTAGGTATATTTTCTTTCTAATGTTTGTTATAAATTTCTACTTCTTTTCTTTTACTAAAGTTTAGTTTAGTTATTTGCTTTCTTTCTTGAATTCGGAAACGAGTCATACTTTACGTATATTTATGTGTGTGTATTTGTATGTATGCATGTATTTATATTTGTATGTATGTATATATATATATATATAATGAATATATTATATCAATTTTTGTTTGTTATTATTATTATATATTGAAGAAAAGTAAGTTACTTTGCTAAGATCCGCATGCAAAATATAAAAATGGTGTATATTACCTAGTTTTTTGAAGTGCACCACCCGCCCTCCCTCAGTAGCGTGCACAAGCAAACTAACACCGCCACCAGGAACCGCCACCAGGTACCCTCCACCAACCACTACAATACCACCACTAGATAATATACACCACTGAAGTCGAGAACACGACACGTGTTTCGCCCCAAAACGAGGCATTATCAAGCGTAATAGACTCTACGACAGACGGCCGCCGAGTGAGCGGCGCGGTCAAAGAGCTGCCTATTTATACTACAGGTGACGCAAACGGCCCCCACCTACGACATTGCGATTACAACATCGTGATAGCGACCGCTTGCTCACACAATCCACCACCCGAATTACATAAGCAGCCGTTTGCGACCGAATCGATAGCAAACGACTACTTAGAGTATATTTAAACTTTAAGTACTGGATTTAAAGATATTTAAAAGTGGTGAATTCGAGACGTTTGTTTGTTCATTCAGCAGTGCAATGTTATTATTTTTATTTTTAATTATTTCTAATTGTTCCAGCACACACAGCCGAAGCCCCTTGTCGCAAATATGTAGGACTTTAAATGTGTGGTCGCTGGTCAGGTTATGCCCAGTTTCCAAAAGATGTTTTGCGAAGTGTGATCTGTCGGGATTGCAATTTCTGTACGCGGCCAAATGCTCCTTGTATCGGGTATCGAAATTGCGACCAGTCTGACCCACGTAAACGGCGCTGCATTCACTGCAAACAAGTCTATAAACGCCGGATTTTTGGCGTTCATCAATTTTGTCTTTGACGTTACAAGCCCCACTCAGCGAATTGCTTGTCCTGAACGCAACGTAAATATCGTTACGCCTAAGAGTCCTTGCTATTGTCTCAGATACAGGACCCAAGTAGGTCAAACTGCTCACATATCGTCGAACACTTCGGGATGTAGCCGCGTACAGATCTTTGCGAACTATATGAATTTGTTTCTTTTTTATAATGGTGTTAATAATATTTTTTGAATAACCGTTAGAGACCGCAATCTGATAGATGATTTGGAGCTCCTTGGTCTCTAACGGTTATTCAAAAAATATTATTAAAATATTATTAACACCATTATAAAAAAGAAACAAATTCATATTTTGAATAACCGTTAGAGACCGCAATCTGATAGATGATTTGGAGCTCATTATTAACACCATTATAAAAAAGAAACAAATTCATTTTTTGAATAACCGTTAGAGACCGCAATCTGATAGATGATTTGGAGCTCCTTGGTCTCTAACGGTTATTCAAAAAATATTATTAAAATATTATTAACACCATTATAAAAAAGAAACAAATTCATATAGTTCGCAAAGATCTGTACGCGGCTACATCCCGAAGTGTTCGACGATATGTGAGCAGTTTGACCTACTTGGGTCCTGTATCTGAGACAATAGCAAGGACTCTTAGGCGTAACGATATTTACGTTGCGTTCAGGACAAGCAATTCGCTGAGTGGGGCTTGTAACGTCAAAGACAAAATTGATGAACGCCAAAAATCCGGCGTTTATAGACTTGTTTGCAGTGAATGCAGCGCCGTTTACGTGGGTCAGACTGGTCGCAATTTCGATACCCGATACAAGGAGCATTTGGCCGCGTACAGAAATTGCAATCCCGACAGATCACACTTCGCAAAACATCTTTTGGAAACTGGGCATAACCTGACCAGCGACCACACATTTAAAGTCCTACATATTTGCGACAAGAGGCTTCGGCTGTGTGTGCTGGAACAATTAGAAATAATTAAAAATAAAAATAATAACATTGCACTGCTGAATGAACAAACAAACGTCTCGAATTCACCACTTTTAAATATCTTTAAATCCAGTACTTAAAGTTTAAATATACTCTAAGTAGTCGTTTGCTATCGATTCGGTCGCAAACGGCTGCTTATGTAATTCGGGTGGTGGATTGTGTGAGCAAGCGGTCGCTATCACGATGTTGTAATCGCAATGTCGTAGGTGGGGGCCGTTTGCGTCACCTGTAGTATAAATAGGCAGCTCTTTGACCGCGCCGCTCACTCGGCGGCCGTCTGTCGTAGAGTCTATTACGCTTGATAATGCCTCGTTTTGGGGCGAAACACGTGTCGTGTTCTCGACTTCAGTGGTGTATATTATCTAGTGGTGGTATTGTAGTGGTTGGTGGAGGGTACCTGGTGGCGGTTCCTGGTGGCGGTGTTAGTTTGCTTGTGCACGCTACTGAGGGAGGGCGGGTGGTGCACTTCAAAAAACTAGGTAATATACACCATTTTTATATTTTGCATGCGGATCTTAGCAAAGTAACTTACTTTTCTTCATTATAATGGATTTCCGCAAAGTAACGCCTGATTCTATTAACAATATTATTATATATTACAGAATAGTTTACGTATTTATATTTTAGTACTTTTTTTGTAGATTAATTTGGTTATTTCTTTCTTTTTTTGTTTCATCTTGGCACCCACTACATCTTATCTACTCGCCCTGAACGTAGACTGGTAGAGAATGCCTTGTAGCATTAAGTCCGCCTTTTCGTGCATCTATTTTTTGTGTGTGCAAATAAAGTTTCAAAAAATATTTCCCGCGTTTTATATTGTGCTATATTTTATAACCAGAGCTACGATCCGCAGAATCATAACATATTAGGATGCAGGATACACTGATCATTACCGCCGAGTGCACTTCACTCGGCGGCCGTCTGTCGTAGAGTCTATGACGCTTGATAATGCCTCGTTGCCGCGTGGGGCGAAACACGTGTCGTGTTCTCGACTTCAGTGGTGTATATTATCTAGTGATAGTTTGTAGTGGTTGGTGGACCTGGTGGCGGTTCATGGTGGCGGTGTTAGTTTGCTTGTGCACGCTACGAGGGAGGGCGGGCGGTGCTCTTCAAAAAACTAGGTAATATACACCATTTTTATATTTGGCATGCGGATCTTAGCAAATTAACTTACTTTCCTTCATAATAAATGAGCTTCATACGCAAAAATAAAACCGATCACAAAACCTACCAGAGTTAATAAAATACCGTATCTTTAATCCTCTACGCGGTCGCTTCTAAATTTTATAGTACTGCCGATTGCCCTGCGCTCTGCGAGTATCAGCACATTTAAAGGCTGGCTCTCAGCTCCAAATGCCCAATCTATACTATGAATACCTATACCCCGCTGTAGAGTATTTATATTTTATTTTACTTTCAGTGGAATTATCAAATATTTTCTATCGAAAACTCAGATCTCGAGCTCAATGGTGGGAAGTCTGACTGAAAATAATTATTTTATGAGCAAGTATACGAGTAAGTACTTTATTCCGGTTGTAATTGAAAGAAAGATTGAAGTAATGGAAGACTAATGTTATTCGCTAAAAGAGGTTTTAAATCAAGAAATATAAAGTATTGGTTAAATAATATAATTCTGGCCACGGTAATTCTTAAAATAAAAAAAAACAAATTACTAATAAATAAATTATAAATGTCAAATTTGCGTATAGTAAAATTATGAAAGTATAAGAGATATAAAATTAATGCAAACCTTTCTAGAAAGTGAAAATTAGCAGTGACAGTATGCTTGAGGCCGTGTAGAGTTGTCTCCTGGCAGAATCTGGCGTAAACGGAGTACACAGGTGTCATGGAGACTCTGATAGACTCCATTATAGAGTTCATACGGGTCCGCCAGCTCAACATTGCGGTATATTTCTGTTTGTTTTCTTTTCTTTCCATTGATGACTTGTGATGCCCGGGCTGAAAGTGTTTGATTGAGACAGATCATTGCTGCAGTTAAGCCACATACAACTTGAGAGAATTCATAATCGCCTCTTTTGGCACGCGGTACACAATCACGATACAAGGCGTCTCAGGCTAGACGTCTCGTATAGTGATTGTGTGACGCCGCTTTTTGAAATGAATGTGGCCGCAAATATTATTTCTCAAAGGTGTTTTCTGTCGGTATTAAATATCTCCCTTAATACTGTATCAAAATTTATGTTTGATACGCAATTTTGAAGATTTTTGTTATCTCTAATGATGAAAAATAAGTATATGACTTAAACGAATTTTTTTGGTAAAAAAAAATATTATAAACATTGAATTAAATATTTTTATTTTTAAAAAGCCCCATCTGTTGACAATCTAGTTATATCCTCAGATACGCTGCCTACTCACTTTTACTAGACAGCGCATAGAACTAAGTCCTTACTAAGCATTATGTAAAGTAATAGTAATCATTTTTGTGAGAGCACTCTTGTAACATTTAGAATAAGATCATTCATTATTAAACGACATCTAACTCTGTCAAGACCTATCTTTATTTTATATGAGTTTTAAATATAGTTTTTAAAAACGCCTTGGCATTACGCTCAAACCTGACTATCTGTTCAACTAACATGCACGACAGCTGGTGGTTGGAGTTGTTTATATTCTTTATATAAGGTAGATGATCCCATCTGTCCATGATCACGATACTGTGTGAAATGTGCACGGGTTAGCTGGTTCTTAATTAATATTTATCGATTAATTAAAAATTGTTTATATACTGAACATATCACTCGGAGTGAAATGTTTTTTTTTAATTTTATTTTGAAGGAAAATGTACATAGATTCTCCGCGGGGCAACGAAGTGGTACTGATGCCAGAAATCAGTCTAGTTTGGTACCACCGCAGTGCCAGTTATTCGGTGGTCAAACAGTAGTATGCAAATATTACTGTTTAGGTCGCTCTTGTTATGGACAGACGTTGCACTTACCATTAATTAAACGATTAGCTCGCCTCGTCTTTTTCTTTAATAAAGAATGCTAAGTCATCCAGCACATTTCTGCGTGGGCGACAAACTGTATATATAATTTCTGTGATGTAATTGCTGTTAACCTTTTTGGTTTTTACAGCTTCATCGGATACTGTGCTTACGGGCCAGGGGCCCGTGCCAGGTTTGGTTTGACCCAAACATAAATAGTTAAATAAACTCCTACAAAAACCTCGGAATTCGGACTGTGTCGCGTTCGCTGCGTGCTTGCGCGATTTCGAATATCTTAACAAACTGTGCTCGTCATCCAGAGACAACAGTTCATATGCCCAGTAATTACTCTATAGCTAATAGTGCCCTTTAGACCGAAACAGTAATGTTTGCTCACTACTGCTTCACGACAGAGTTACTACTTCCTACCTAGGCTGATTCCTACATGGAAATCCTACCACCACTGAAATGCTTAATCGTTACGGTCAACTTACGGAAATGCCAGAAACAATGTCAAAACCAAGCCAAGTGAATGAATGGAGAATTTAAGCATTTTACAATACGATGCCATAGGTGTCCGACGGGGTAGAATAGCACCTCTTTCCTACCGAGGTGTCGTAAGAGTCGATTAAAATATTGTAGGGACCTTTATTCGAGCAGAATAATACCATAACATGCAATGCTGTGGACTATACTGCTCGTGGGAACGCAATGAGGAGTAAGAATTTTTTGACTCGTACCAAAATGGCGGTGACGTAGTTCGCTACCCGTCACGTCTCGTTCCCGGCGGGGGCGATAAGTAGGCTACATGTGTGGTGTCTGCCTACCCCTAATATGGGCATGATTGTATGTATGTGTGTACAATATGCGAGTACAAAACAAAATTTATGTCACCTGATCTCGATTACTTCCTTTGCCTCTATAATACTCGTCGACCAAACTTTGTAACCTGCCAAGCTGTTATACCCGTAATTCTTTTACACAATGTGAGTAAATGTGGTTGGTAGAGTTATTTAAAAGCCATTTACAATTATAGTTATTACGTTAACAAAATCAAATGGATTCCTTTCATTGTCACTAATTGCAACCTAGTCCGTCATTTTGGTGTCCGAACTTTCGTTTTTTTTTACGAAAATGAAAAACAAATGCAGGCAACGTTGTTAACATTACGAGGATTATGATTGAACTTTCAAACTCAATCTCATCTAGTATCCGCGCATGGTTAACGGTTAAGTGTTTTGGGGCGTCCATTATTACCGCGTGGTGGCGGCTTATGAGAATCTACCACCCCATCTCATCCCGTGGGTGTCGTAAAAGTCGACAGAGGGAAAATGAAAACCAGGAGATGGGCAGCAGCATCTTGCTGTAACATCTGAATAAATAAACTGCGGTTGCCAACCCGTCTGCCAAGCGTGGCAACTATGGTAAAATCCCCCCAAAAGGAGAGCTACAAACTTTTGTAGCAATCTATGGGGGAGGCCTATGTTCAGCAGTGGACTATTGATAGGCTGAAACGACGACGACGATTAATTTCGTGAATCGTTTAGGCGGGGGAAGGGTTCGCGTTTCTTCTGTTCTGTGGGTCGAGCCGATTATCACCCTATCTCACGTGAGGGAGATGGTTGTCTCGGCAAATATCACGTAATTTGTTTTTCGCGAGTAACTATTGTTGCGAGAGAACTGTCCTAAATAAATCATGTAAAATATAATATGGCTGAATCCTACTCAATAATATTACACCACACCACAAGAAGTTTACTTGCGGGCCTTCTTTACTTGCAGGCCTCCTTTACTTGCGGGCCTTCTGCTCGCGAGTCTCTTCCGACGAAATTGTTAAACACATATACAAAAAATAAAATAATTTTCTCACTGTGATTCTAGACTTTCTTACTGGTCATAATTAAAAATAATTAATCAAATTATGTTTTTTAAAACAAATCTAACGCAATCAAGCCCAGATTAACGTATTCACACTAATAATACACATTTTTGAACCTCAAATGAAATTTGGTAGGTTTCGAGCCAAATCTCAGGAAACCCTAGAAGACACTGCGTCACTTTCAATCGGGGCCTTCGTGGTCGATAGCTACCGGGAACACCCTGAAAAGCTACTCGGGAGGACGATGACTCTCCTCCCAAATGAAAATAGATCTGCGCCCCGCAGTGGGTCGTTTGCAGACTGTACCTTCACTTTTAAATACACTTGAAACACTTTAAACAATGTTGCTTTTTACTCTATTGATTCAGAAGACAAAGACAGTCCTAACATGGTAGATAGCATAAATAAGATAATACAAATTATTACTTAATCGTTTTACACAATGGCCCGTGTCTAGAACGGCCATTAGTGTAATCGTTCTGAACGAAACCATTTCGGACAGACACCGTTTGGGTTTGGTGAGTAGCTACGGTGAACATGAATTTTATCAACGCTGGATAGACCGATTCCTACAATAGTGTGTGTTTGGAGCACAGGTAGTGTTGCCACTGACACACACAATATGATTTTGTTCTCAAACTTATTATTACGCAGACACAGCTGACGTCGGATTTTCGTTACAGCATTAGTCTAGTTTAGTATGCCCGACATCTCAAGCACACTATTTATTATTTAGTCTAACAGATACGATCGTGGCAGGATTCCTATGCAGAAATTCGTCTAGGTTGGTAGCATCGCAACGCCAGTTATTCTGCCGTGAAGCAGTAGTGTGCGAACGCTACTATGTCTCGGTTTGAACTTGCGTTATTACTAGGCATATGAGAATTAAGTGCTAATATCTCAGGGTGACGATCGCAGTGTGGTATCACATAGTAATGTTCTTTTTGTGGGCGGACGTAGCACTTACCATCAGGTGAACGTTTTTGCCCGTTTCGTCACTTTATTGAATAAAAAAAAGAACTAAAACTTGTGGCTTATGGAATAACCGTCTTAATTAACCAGACTTGTAAACAGTACCGTCTAAGGAGGTCCGCAACTGAGGTCGTCATTGCACCCCACGCTTCCCACAACGCACAACTCTTCAGACTGATTATCCCATTTTTGATTTCCATTGCGTGATGTATTCTTTCAATGTTGTAGATTGCGGCGCTGCTGAGCATTGGATACATCATTTATCAATATCGCAGTATACTGTTCAAGGTGCATAATGATGACGAAGAGGACGAAGTCGGGTACCGAGCCGCCCGTGTGTCCAGGTCGCGTTCACGGTACGTAAATATCAAGTTGCCGAATGTATATATTACGCATTCGAAAATTATTTCGTTTCCCAAAAGCGATTGCTACCAGCAATCTGTCTTGGTTACTGTCACCACCTGTACCACCGCAGGGCCCATTATTCTGCCGTGAAGCAGTAGTGTGCAAACATTCTCAGTCACTGGACATGTGGGACTTAGGAATAATGTCTCAGGGTGACGGGCGGAGTATGCGGCCACAACAGAAATGTTCTGGGTGACACAGCATTTGTTATGGACAGATTACAGAGACTTAAAAGATATTCACAGTACCGCAAGCACACAGCGAACGCGACAGTCCGAATTTCGAAGTCTTGTAGGAGTATTATTTATATATTTATGTTTGGGTCAAACCAAACGAGGCACGCGGGCCCCTGCCCCGTGAGCACAGCATCCGATGAAGCTGTAAAAGCCAAAAAGGCTAACAGCATTTACATCACCGAAATTATATATATGGACAGACGTCGCACTTACCATCAGGTGAACGTTTTGTTCGTCTCGTAACTTTCTACTACGAAAAAACCCGCGATCATCCCCATAGCCGCCGTAACATCCAATTCAAATATGTACTTTACACATATTTACAATTAACAGACCGTGACTGGCGGACAGCATGTATAGTGTGAGATGACTCTAAAAAGCAATCCTAAATTTGAAGGCTCGTGACTAGTGAACTTATGACTTATGAACTGTGTATAAGCTGGTGGTAGATTAACTATGCATGAATTCATCTAGGTGGATTTATTTCATAAAAAAAAAATATTTAATGATTAAGTATTTGTAAAATAAACGTTCCTATCAATTTCAGCAATCGCTCAGTTGAATAAAACGAAATAACCGTTTATAATTCTCGCGGTGCTGAGCACAAGTCCTCTTTTTTTTATTCGATAAAGTGATGAAACGAGCAAAACGTTCACCTGATGGGCAGTGCAACATCTATCTATAACAAATTCTGTGTCACCCAGAGCATTTGGGTTAAACATCACACTGCGCTCGTCACCCTGAGACATCAGTTCTTAAGTGTCATATGCCGTGTGACTACGCCAGCTCTCAGTGCCCTTCGAACCGAAACACAGTATGTTTGCAGACTATGCTTGCAACACAGTATGCGTCACGGCAGAATAACTGGTCCATGGGTGGTACATATCCAGACTAATTCCCGCATAGGAATCCCCACCACCACCTTATCACTCTGTAAAAAAGCTTTTTTTTATTGGAAGTAATTGACCAAGCGAGCAAGACTTCCACGTGATATAATAGAATAGAATAGAATAAATTTTTATTCAATATAGATTATTTACATTTCTTTTTTTTATTCATTCAATCAGTCATTTTTTTTTCTTTTTTTAAACTACACTGGTTCGCATAATGCCTCTGTTCTGGGAAGAACCAGTAAGAAACCCAGCGGGCTTTTTTTTAAGTCATTTTTAAAATAATGTACAATAACAGCAGTATTATAAAGATGTAGAAATGGCTTGGCGGCGATCACCTCATTCCCAGGGGTTATCATCATCTATGTATTCTTTAATATTATAATAACCCTTTTTATGAAGTCTTTGTTTAATATAAAATTTAAACTTTTTGATTGAAAGACTTTTAGCACTTGCTGGATTTTGTTGTAAAAACGTATACATTGCCCCATAAAAGAGTTACTGACTCTGTGAAGTCGGGTTACTGGCATAATTAATTTGTGCTTGTTCCTGGTATTCACATTATGAACATCACTTTTTTTAGTGAACTAGTTTATGTTCTTGTGTACATACAAAACGTTTCAAATATATATTGAGAGGCCAAGGTTAAGATATTAATTTCTTTAAATTTATCCTTAATAGACACTTTAGAGCCAAGATTATAAATAGCTCTTACGGCCCTCTTTTGCAAAACAAAAATCACTTCTACATCAGTTGCATTTCCCCATAGCAAAATACCATAAGACATTATGCTATGAAAATAACTAAAATTAACCAATCTAGTAGTTTCAACGTTAGTCAAATTCCTAATTTTTTTTACAGCATAAGCTGCAGAGCTATGTCTACTTGCTAGTTTAGATATATGGGGGCTCCATTGAAGTTTTGCGTCAAGTGTTATTCCAAGAAAGACAGCAGTATCCACAAGGCTCAACTCTTCCCCATTCACAATATAGTAGATAGTAGGTGCTATGCTTGCTCATAGCAATGCGGAGCCACCTTGAACAGAAAGTTCTGTTGCATAACTGGCACTGCATTAGACGGATTGCTGCAAAGGAATTTTACCACCAGTAATGCTAGGAACCACTAGGATGGACGCCACTCATCACCTGGTCATTACATCAATGGCCTCCATACTACGGATTAAGAGTGAGGTGTTTCATATTAATGTTATTATCAAAACCAGTCGTTTTCTAATACTGTTTCCACAGATCCTATTCGAGGTCAAAATCCAGACCGAGGTCCACAAGCAGTTATCGAAGCTACAAAGTAGATGACACAAAGGCTTCGCGTCGAGGCAGAAAGTCCCAGAGACGATGCCCCAACTGCAGAATGGAATGAGTGATCAACCTCCCCTGTGACATTAAAATTTATGTAGTCAACAAAAAATGTCTTTGAGAGCCTATTGAAACTGAATAGTATGTAGTCTGTCTGTCATGTTTGATAAAAAATTTCACATTATAATATTTTTAAATCTGATTTGGTTTACTTCTACAATGCTCTTGTATCATCTTATTTTATACCATTGAATTATTGGGTACTAAGTACTAGAGAAGCCATTTCAAACAAAATATGTCGCGCAACACGATGACACGAATATTTCAAGAATTTTACTGTGCCACACAGAATTGTTCTGGGTGACACAGCATTTGGTATGGGTAGACGTTGCACTTATCATCAGGTGAATGTAGTGCTCGTCTCGTCACTTTCAACTATGAAAAAGATTATGTTGCCTATCGCATTGGCATTAATTATTTTCCTCCGTCGACTTTTACGACACCCACGGGACAGGATGGAGTGTATTTCCCTTTGCCGTCATCACAAGGAAATATTTAACAAAATGAAATCTTTTCACTTATTTGATCTTTAAATTTTTTTCTCGATTCTATTTAGAACCACCAAACTCTATTTTTCTCTTACAATAGAAATTCTATCCGTATCTCATTCGTTACCTTAGTAGTCGATTTGCATTGGAAACTTGTTCGACTGATCGATGATATTGTTGGCGTCAGAAGCCGATTTAAGCTAGATGGCGCCCTGGGCCCCATGCGATAAAGCACACTTTTTGTTCTGTAATTAGTATTATCAATACATTTTTAGTAGTAGTTTTAGTGATTGTATACATTCACACATACAGTCAGGCCTTTTCCCATATAAAAGGTAGGCAGAGGCCACACACATAGTCACAAACGAGAAGGAAAAATTCTTACTACATATCGCGTTCCCACGAACAGTATAGTACAGCATTGCATACAATGGAGTTTTCTGCTCGAATAAAGGCTTTGCGAACAATGCCTTAATCGCATTTCCACTCTGCCGGACACCTATCGGTACAAAATAATTCTACTCTTGCAATAAAAACATCTTTTAAACATAACAACGACCAAAGTCAAACAATATTGATATTTATGTGCCCTTTTAAATATTGCCCAAGGGTTGCTAGACGGGCGGGACTTGCGAGCCCACGCCTAAATCCATCACTGGTTGGCGTATTATTTGTGGGATCAGTTGATCAAGCGATCAAGACTATTTTACGCGAAGCCGGAACTGCCAGCTGGCTGTGATCTATTTGGTCACTGGAGTCTGTATTTATATCGGAAAATCAGTGGGTCAAACAAATCAAGTGGACCTGGTTATTATGAAGAAGCCTTATTCAAAACATCTTTATGATCAAAGTAATGATAACGTTTTTTTTCTGTATGCCCCGCGCACTGTCTGTGTCCGTGACTGTGTCCAGTAATTGAGAAATTCCATTCAAATCCGGAGATCCAGCATTTAATGAAGGAAAGTAAGTTAATTTGCTAAGATCCGCATGCAAAATATAAATAATGTTATCCTCAGTAGTCGTGCACAAGCAAACTAACACCGCCACTAGATACCCGCCACCAACCTCTACAATACTACCAATAGATAATATACACCACTGAAGTCGAGAACACGACACGTGTTTCGCCCCAAAAGGAGGCATTATCAAGTGCCAAGTGCCGCATGCAAGCCGAGCCGAGCCCGGCTTGCATGCGGATCTTAGCAAATTAACTTACTTTCCTTCATTATAATAGATTTCCGCAAAGTAACGCCTGATTCTATTAACTATATCCAGCATTTAGTTTTGCCTGTGTCAATCTAAGAAATCTTCAATCAACCTAAACTGTAATACACTCAGCGTCACAAAAATCGCACCTCTCTGAGTTTGCGCGAAAAATGGCTGTAATGGCTAGAAACGAATTATATTTACATAAATATTGGTATGTTTGAAATGGGTATTTGAATAGCTTTACATTATTAATAAAAAAATCATGAAATCATTAAAACATTTATCATTATAGAGTGTCAAAAATAAACACTGTCAAATGCTCGTTAGTAAGGACGCTAGTTACACCACCTAAAAAGGGTATAAAAGGGTCGATCTGGATGAAATATAACGTTTTCAGCAGACTGGTGGTTATGTTAGAAAACCGGGATCTGGAAGAAAACGGTGCACATCAGAAAGAGATGACCGTTTCATCGTTACGACATCTTTACGAAACCGTTTTACAAATGCTGTTGAGTTGCAACAACAGCTTCGATCAACTCGGAGAACATCTGCGAGTGTTTCTACGATAAGAAGAAGGTTACACGAAAAGAGTTTAACAGCCCATAGACCTGCTAAAGGTCCAAAACTTACTGCACAGCATCGCAGAGATCGCCTAGAGTTTGCTCGCAATCATTGCGAGTGGACTCTAGAACAGTGGCGGACCGTACTCTTCTCTGATGAGACGAGGGTCTGTCTCTTCTGCAATGACAGACGTAGAAGGGTCTACAGAAGACAGGTTCAAACAACCCTGCTTCGAAGAATCCGTCGAATACGGGGGTGGCTCGTGTATGTTTTGGTGAGGCATTTCAGTCGACGGGAAAACGGAACTTGTGTGCGTTTCCCGGACTCGGGGTGGCCGTGGGCAAGGGTCATTAAATGCTGGTCGGTACATTACTGAAATCCTGGAGGAACATGTGGTCCCGTATTCTGGTTATGTCGGTGATGGATTCATGTTAATGCATGATAATGCTCGTTGCCACACCGCGGCTATTGTACGGTATTATTTACAGGAGGTCGATATCCCTGTTATGCATTGGCCAGCACGAAGTCCAGACCTTAACCCAATAGAACATCTCTGGGATGACCTAAAACGGCGCGTGCGAGCTCGAGATCCAGCTCCAGCCACTCTTCAAGAGCTCCAAGATGCGGTACTTGAAGAGTGGGAACAAATACCCCAAGAGGCTGTTGCGATCCTTGTAAGGTCCATGAAAGATCGCAAGGAAGCCGTTATCAAGGCAAGGGGGGGTAACACTAGGTTTTAAGAACTTTTTTTGTATTTATTAAGTTTTTTTTTTAAATTATTAATTTGCAAATTTGTACATACCCTGTCTTTTTCTTTAATTTCTCTTTCGTCTCGTTATAAAAGTATAATTCTATTAAAATTCCTGAAAGCTAATGAAATTTTTTCCTTTCGAATGATACCCTCAAACCACAACATTGCCATTGGCCTGTTGTGCTAAAATAGTATTTAAAGTATTTTTTTCGGATGTGCGATTTTTTTGACGCCGAGTGTATTACCATTGACTACGTACGTAGTACATAATAATGCATTTTACTGCATGTTTTCATTTACTGACAGCTTTCTTTGAAGCAATCTAAACTTATAAGCCGGCTTGACATCTTCTTTATTCTTCTTCTTTGTTGATCTTGGCAATCGGCTACCAAATCGAGCCATTTTCGTCGAGTAATAATTTAATTATAATAAGGACTTTGTCTCGATGGACAGTAAAATGATAGTTGACTTTTACTGAAGATTTGCTGCACTGCAAAAGACCAAAGGAAAAGTACAATTTTGGATTGAATTGAATTTTCCAATTACTGTACACTTTCACGAGCACTTGCTACATAATAAACTATCAATTTTAAACATCAAAACTCAAAATATACACAGCAATTACAAAATTCAATAAATATATTACCGCCACTTTTCGAGTTGCTGCCAAAAGTCGGCTTTACATCATGGTGAAGAGTACACATATTTTTTTTAATTCTCTTCTTTTTGATCGTGGCAATTAGCTACCAAATTGAGCCATTTTGCCAATAATTTAAATATAACAAAAACCTAATTTCGATCGACAGTAAAATGATAGTTGACTTTTATTGAAGATTTGTTGGACTGATGAATCATGATGGAGATGATAACTTGCTGGAATTGAATTTTCCCATCACTTTACACTTTCACGAGCGCTTGCTGCTTATTAAATTATCAATATGAAACATCAAAACTCTAAATATACTTAAATATTATTTCGATTTTCACGTTTAATACTGACGACTCCGACTTCAACGTTGCGGGTCCCGGAGTTCGAATCCTGCTCACAAAATAAAAATAGTTTTTTTTTTATCGTAGAAAGTGACGAAATGAGCGAAACGTCCGCCCACAACAAATGCTGTGTCACCCAGAATACTTCTGTGTGACGCCACAATGCGCCCGTCACCATGAGACATCAGTTCTTAAGTCTCAAATGCCCAGTG
Organism: Luehdorfia chinensis; assembly: GCA_019845155.1. Classification (NCBI taxonomy): domain Eukaryota; kingdom Metazoa; phylum Arthropoda; class Insecta; order Lepidoptera; family Papilionidae; genus Luehdorfia; species Luehdorfia chinensis. The sequence goes on from JAHVAK010000533.1 coordinate 1,324,288, forward strand.
ATTACGCTAGCTCACAGTGCCCTTCAAACTGAAAGCTCTCTCGATACGTTCGATGGTGTTTCATTGGGTTCATAAAGAAGACTCTTTTTACTTTTAAGTAATTATGTAGACAAAAGGCTGCTTTGACAATATGTATAAAGTATTAAAATCACTTTCTATAGGTCTGTGAAAGATTCGGTATTTTTGTGCCAAAATACCAAAACAACTCGTCTCGGTCGATTAAGTCCATAGTTAAAAAAAGTATTTTTGCTGTCCTGGCTAACTGATGCTTCAGGAAAAGGTCCCATTAAATATTCCTTTAAATCAAAACCTTCATCTCCAATTAACACGTGAGGTGTGGTGTATTCATTTCCCGGAAGCGGTTATGGGGGTAACAGTGAGGTATACTTATATATGAGGTATTCTTGATTAAAAGCAGAATTTTCAAAGATTCCGCTATCACTCAAACGTCCATAGTGTCCAATGTCAACAGTAATGAATATATACAATGGATCTACAATCGCAAGCAAAACAATAAAAAAAAATGTATAACAAAAATAATTTGATCCGCTGTTAGGAGGACATTTAAAAGTAATATATTTTCCCTCAATACTTCCTACACAATTGGGGAAGTTCCATAGTTCTCTGTATCCAACTTCCGACTGCCTCCATATCTCTTCTGTTGGTGTTGGCATAAACGTCGGTTGCAATAAATTCCATATTTCTATGCAAGCATTCTTCACAATGTTACCCACCGTACTGCGCTCAACGTGATAAGAAAAAGCGATCGTTTGATAAGAGTCACCGGTAGTTAAATACCTAAAACAAAAGAAAAATAATATTTAAATTATATATATGTACAAATGAAATTCTTTAAATCATAAACGTGACAGTCCATGGACAAATGTTTGTTATGGTCGGTGAGTTACTCACATTCCTCATCTACAAGTGATGAACGATTGATAAAAGAAAAGAACAACCTCTAACGACGTATCGTTACGGAGATATCTTTTTTTGAATATTTATATAAAAATAGTGCACTTACAAGTAATACCTTTTCTAATAAAGATATAAACAAAAAAAGGAAAATTCATGTTTCGGACGATTTCGCAAAACTTTAAATATCTTCGAAACTAGAAACGGCCATAAGGTACCTTTTCCCGTGGGCTGTGACATACGTAAATTTATTAATATAATAAAAATGTTTTTTATAACACAGGTGAAGCCGTGAGAAATAAATAGAAGACGATAAGACATGGCTACACCAAGTATAAAAAACTTCTTATAAGCTGAGCCGTGGTAGCTCAGGGGCTAGGCGCTCGCTTTAAATTTCATAGTACGCGAGTGACCTGGGTTCGATTCCCGGTACCGGCACCACTAAAATTGTTAATTGCAATTTAAAGTGCTGATTTACCACGTGCTCCGCGGTGAAGGAAAACATCGTGAGGAAACCTGCATGTCTTTGGAATAAAAAATATTTCGAAGACATGTGAAGTCCGCCAACCAACCCGCATTGGAGCAGCGTGGCGGATTCTTCCTAGCTCCAAAACCCTCTCAGAAATGAGAGGAGGCCTGTGCTCAGTAGTGGGACATTTATAGGCTGAAACTTTACTTTTTTTTTATAAGTTCAATAGGTTCTAGCAGAAAAAATATCAGTTATACATGGGCGTCACATCTAGCATTTTTAGATAACTTCAATGTACCGCGAGCGTCTTATTCAAATGTTTTATTAGAAGCTGCACAGCTTTCTCCGCGTACTCAAACACCTACACCAGATTCCGACCATTCACAAGATATGACATCACAATATATTCCACCATTAACGCCATCATCGTCACAGATTTCGACATCATCTCAGGTCATGGCTCTACAATCGCAGGGTAGTACCACTACGGCATCAACATCAAGAGTTTCATCTCGCAACAACAAACGATCATCAGATGAAGATGATGTTAAGAGAGTGTTACAATTTTTAAATGCCAAAAATAAAAAGGAACTTGATGTGGTCGACAATTTGTTCCTCAGTTACGCTTATACTTTTAAAAAATTCCCACGGCGAGAACAAGCAATTTTCAAATTTGAATTAGCTAAATTGTTATCGAATATTGAATTAAAATTGCTCAACTATAATTCTAACGTGTCATATTTTAATTATACTTCGACCACTTCACCTACTTACTAGAGTTCTCTTGAAAACTGCACACTTTATTCACTAGCAACTCAACCGATAAATCTCTCTGGTGGCAACAATACAAATGTGGCAGTACAGACTTCTGAACAATTATCTGAAGAGCAATACAATTCAACACAAGTAAATTTACATCAACTTAGTGATTTTGATATTACTTAGATATGAATTTATTTTATATATGATTTTATTTTAGTTAATAAGGAAATCGTTTTAGAACTCGGCTTCGTGCAATTTGAAGTGAAGAGAGGGTATCAGCACTAGAATGACATGTTCATTAGAATTAAGTTGAAAAAATTAATAATGTTACAAAAGGTTACTCCTATTAGGTTAGCTGTGATTGATAATTTTGACAGCAAATAATGTAGATTAAAGTTATTTAAGACTGATGTCAAATTTATATTAAATAAGTGATATGTTGATCTTAATAAGATAAGATTAAAATTACGCCTGTTTTTGAATAAGAAGATTGATCCTAATTACAACGTATTGATTAATTTGTTGCTGTTAAAGTTTTTAAGTTTAAATTGTTTAAGTTATAAAGTGTTTAAATTATAAAACAATAAATTGCGAATCTTTTTCTTGAATCAATAGCCCTCCTCCAATTCGTGTCGAGCTTGCATATTTTTTCCTTTATTACTCCATCTAATTCTTCAAAACATATCTGCGACATTTTAAAGTAGGTATAAAACCTGTCTTCGTGTGATGCCAGTTCCCGGCAGAGTCAGATTTTCCCCATAATCATGACGCCTTAGATTTATATCATGCACCCGTTTACACTGTTTTTTTTTACACTAACAGAAGCCGACGCGAACGCCGCCAGTGTGACGTCCCGTCGCCATCGTGCCCCGTCCGCTGTCTGATCGAACCTTAACTCCCTTTTAGTCATTTATAAATTCATCTTTTGTTTATACCTAAAATAATATGATTTTATTAAGTATAATAAAATTAAGCTTAAAATTAAATTAATTACGTCTTAAAAACTGTGTTTGTCTTTTGTTTTAATTAACTTAGTATAGTATTACCAGAAATACAAAAAAAACTTGTATTATACAATCTCTATAAATTGTTTTTGCAAATCCTCTAATTTGCCAGCTGAGCCTACATATATACTCTTTGGCTGAGCCCTTATACTGGCAATACAATCTAAACATGTCATTGGCGACTACAACAAACCATACCGCCTTAGAGTAAAAAGAAGAAGGAGAACACATCTCCAAAATATTAGCATTTTTGTCAATTATAATATACTCTTAGTCAATTATTTATAATTCATTTAAATGGATGACGATCAGTCTTCCAACGATGTTGTCTTGGTGGAAATAGAACCTAATGGAGGCGCAAGACGAAAAGGTGAGCATGAAATGCATTTTTAATAATATATTAATGATGATGATGACGTTCTCTTGGTCGATTTCGACCACGGCGACAGCTGTCGATCTTGTCGAGAGCTATGAACTGCGCAGGAGATATTATAGGTCCACAAGTGTACGCGCAAACACTCGTCCTACCTACCCGCGTTCGATGTCACTTTGATACGATAAGATCGGTGGTAGGATGCATTTTTATTTTAGCTCAAATGTTGGCTCTGGCTGGGAGGATTCGAACCCAGGATAGACGGCGTAGAAGTAAGGTACTCTGACCACTAGGCCACGCGGTCAGCAACAATAGGCCGGCCATATATCTTATCAAACTGATAACCATTGAGGAAGACAGGTTCTCCAGCAACCTCGTACCGGCAAATGCAGTGTAGGGTGAACCCACTAAATGGAGCGAAAACCTGCACAGTTTTGCAGGAAATCAATGGGCATCCAATGGTGGTGGGTGGCTCAAGACCATGTGTTGATGAAAGTAGAAGAAGTGAAAGATGTGTCAGGATTGTAGCATCATCATCATTTCAGTCCAGCTCAAGAACACCGCTGAACATATGCCTGTAGTGTTAATTTTTTTTATTGACGTAAGTTAATTATATTTGTTAAGAGAACTCTAACCTTTCTTTTGTTTATTTGTATTTCTTGGAATTGCTATTGAATCCAAGGTGCAGTTTCTAGTACATATTGAAAAATGGCAACTAAATGAAGTTCTGCCATTTTTGCTATTATAAGAATCAGACAGCAGACTGATGAGGCTACAGCTAAATCAGTGTACTTTGCATACTTCCACAGTATTGTGTCCTATAATATAGTTACTCGTATTACTGAGGAGATCTGCATCCGTTCTGGAAACAATATTCATTTTGCACAAATCAGCATTTCAGGCAATCTTTATCTTCGGTCAGATACAAATATTTTGACAGTTCCATCATTGTATATTGATGAAGATATAATGTATGGAAGCACATGAATTTATTTAATAAAAAAGTGACTGTATCCTGTACTATGGGCTGAGGCGACTCATAAGAGGTCCCTGTGTTCTTCTTCCTTATTTATGGCGGTATTGTTGTAGTCGCCAATGACATGTATAATTTTACTGCCAGTTTAGGAGCTCAGCTGGCAAAACAAGGTCCCTGTGTTAATGTTGTCCAAAACTAAAAATGTCTAGTAAATCCATAAAATTTTATAAAAAAAATCCTAAAAGTGTGATTTAAAAAACTGACATGGAAATCAACAAACTTGCCAAGAAGACATTAGAATAAGCATATTATTAGTATTAATAGATCATTACATAGATGACAAAGATGTGAGGAAAACTTACTCTGCACTTGCAAATTCCCTGGCTAGCAAATATGTGATATTGTGATTAAATTATGTATTTTATACATGACATGTAATGTTATGTACAAAATTTCTTCTTTCCTTCTAATATGATATTGAAAAAAAGAAAGGCCCCCAGAGTTTTTGCCCGATCTTCTCTAAGAAGGTCCCATTTTTTGAAGTTTTTACCCAAATTATCCGATTTTGTATGTTTCAAATTACATTGTATTACTTTTAAAAATAATATAATAAAAATATTTTTCAGTCGAGTCTCGTCCGTTTGTCAATTCAAAGGTTTTTTGGCTGAAAATCAGCACTGTGTGGGACTATTCTTACACAGTCCATGCTGAGCCAACCCCTTTTCGACACATAACTATTTTGTTTACTTTTTATTTATTTTCATTTAATATTCAACTGTATTATGTTCTTGTGCCGAATAAATGTTTTTTTCTATTCTAAGTGGTGTAGATTTTGTCATTCAAAAGAGCTTTACACAAGCCTAAACTGAATTAAGAAATTTCGAGTTTGAAGTACCAAGACAAGCAACGATCTTCGTCATCATCATTAATATTTCACTGCTGAATCCAGGTTGGCAACCGCATTTGATTTGTATGGATGTTCCACGAATATGCTGCTGCTCTTAGTTTTAATTTTCCCTCTGTTGACTATTACGCCACCTATGAAATTGGGTAGATTCTCTTTCGCATTGCAAAATGAAGGCGAAGAAGTCAGGTACGGTCGCATAGACATCTTAAATCCAGAATTTCACAAACAAAACATATTCCTCAGCCACCTGCATCTGTAGACTTCCTGCAATACTGTGCAGGTTGTCGCTCTTTTTAGGTCGTCCTACACTGGGGTTTGCCAGTCTCGTACTGGCAAATCCAGTGTATGAGAGATACTTTCTTACCCAACATTTGTCAGTTCTATGTGCTATGTAGTAGCTATAGCTATGGGAAAGTTATTTGATATTACTGGTTGTTAATTATTCACATTATATTATGTTTCAGATGGACCAATAATAGAACTTTTTAAAAGTCTTATAACTAACGACAACAAACAAAACACCGTTTTGACTAACGCTCAGTTAGTAGATATTTTACAGAAAGAGTTTAACATAGACATCCGTAAGATTCACGAGTTAGAAGTAGAAATATACCTGAATGTGGTTAAAAAATATCTTAAGGATTGGCCAGAATGGGATGAATTTGAACAGACTATCGTTGATTTGAAATCTGAAAACAATGATGATGCTGTTGCAAGAATTTTAAATGAAAAATATACCAATCTCAAGAAATATTTGAGTAACATGTTAGAAATAGCAAAATTTTATGCACCAAGTGTTATTAAAAAGCTACCAGAAAAAGGAGAAGTTACCGTAATGAAAAAGACAGAAAAAGAGGATGTAGTGATGGAAGTGCAAGCCACTAGGATCCAACTGAATCACTTAATATACAGACATCCATTGCATAATAACAAAATTTTTAATGTGAATGACCCGATACCCGGCATGTATGATTATCAACATGTATTAGCTCTAGAGTCAATTCTAAATTGGTGGGGAATTAACATAGAAATAAAAATGAAATGGCAAAAACTGGGTACTTTATTACTGAAATATGAAAACCAGCACAAGTTACAACATACTCTTGTGAACAAAAAGCTACAGAGAAAATGTCAGACATCAGAGCTGAATCAACTGTGGCAAGTCAAATTTAGAAGAAAATTTACTACAGAGGTATCCAAAGAAGATATTTTCAAATGTTTTGATATTTGCGGAAGCAGTGAGAAATTGGGACCCGTTTTAGTAGTCATGCGTAAGTTCTTTAGCAATGTTATACAAAGTATGCCTAGAAAAATTGGAATTCCGGCCGATTTTAGAAGATATTTAAATGGACACAGCTACGTTAGATACTTGTATGAGGATGTGAGCGATGAATTAGCTGAAAATGCGGACAAATATGACTTACAATTGGAGGAAGTGATATCACCGATGTGTCAACTTTATATCGGTAACGCCCCGACCCAAGATCAAGAGGACTCTGTAAAAATACACTGTTCTTTGTGTAAGCTGACACTAACGGGGGAAAATGTATTGTCGAAACTAAAGAATCATTTTAAATACTGCCATAACTTTGAACCTGACTGGCAGTGCACAAAATGTCACAAAACAATCCCGACAGATGGTCTGACACAGGCGAATTGGCGACACGCATGTTTTCCATCGGATAATATGTTGTATAAGATTTTTTCGAGATGACATAATATGCCATTATTTTCCTTAATCCATATTTTCGATAAAAAAATTTATGGTGACCGCGTGGCGTAGTGGTCAGCGAACCTTACTTCTGCGCCACCGGTCCTGGGTTCGATTCCCAGCCGGAGGTAACATTTGTGCAAAAACACAAATTGTTGCTTTTCGGGTCTGGTTGTGTTGTGCATGTGAAATGAATGTTTGTAAAACGTACCCACGACACAGGAGAAAATCCTACTGTGGGGCTTCTTTTTTAAAAAGAAAAAAAAAACATATGGTGATTTAATTATAATTACCTTTTGGAGGCAAAATAATTGCTCATGGTAAATAAGTTGGAAAATTGCAGCAGAACCTCTTTAAGGTAACTATAATACTGTGGTTTACTTTCCACCTGCCAGGAGTGTGAATGGAGTAATCTTCTGCAAAGAGATTACATTGGGGCTTTCGTTATACTTGCAGAACAAACAAATTTGGACAAAAAGCATATAAGATGCTTAATAGACACCTTTGCTATTAACAATAATGTTCTTTAACTTCGTGAAATTTGTCGCCCACCTCTAAACGTGATCGTGTGACACCATCACCGGTTTCGTTATGCTGCGACTAACATATTTGACATGACGGAGGCCGAAATTTTTGATGAGTCATAAAATGAATTCATTAAGGCCATTTTGTGAAAAAATTTAGGATGAAAAATTTAGGTTATATACAGCCATGTACAATACAATTATCATAAGTAAAAGGTGTAGTGAATTGATTCCGCATCGATACATTCGAGAATGCGTAGTAAGGCCGCTTTCACACCAAACGTATTGTGAGCATGCACACTGTGAGGCTAGTTTGTGAACGTGAAGTCTGACTACATTTTTCATTCACACTGTACTGTGATGGAAAATTCCGGCATGGAGTTACTAAGTGCAATAATTGGCCGAGAGACAGCAGTCAGTTCAGTGTGGACGAAAAGTTAAATATGTATGGAAAAGCAGTAAACTGAGTAACACTCGCTCACCGTTTGCCGTGGGTCCAGAACCCATACACTACTACCAATTCCCCTCAGGTATGTTCTCGCTAGTCTGGAACCGTACTAGAAACCAACATGAACATAACTGGGTGAATCAGCCGGAGCCACAGCCCAAGGTACTAGTCCGTAAGAACAAATCCCAAATCAGAACGGTTTCAAATCAATAGCGTCATAAATGGCTCTGTGCAGAGGATGTCTGGAGAAGGATGAAACGGCGGCCCATGTCCTGCTGGACTACCCTACGGTCGCGACATACCGGGCCAAGCATCTCGCCTTTTTTTATTGGAAATAGTGACGAGACAAACAAAACGTTCACCTGATGGATAGTGCAACGTTTGCCCATAACAAATGCTGCTTCACTCAGAGCTTCTCTGTGTGACACCACACTGCGCCCGTCACCCTGAGACATCAGTTCTTAAGTCTCATGTGCCCAGTGATTACGTCGCAGGGAACATCAAAGGTCTGCTGCTATTCCTGGAGGAGCTTGATTGGCTAGAGTAAACCATTATTTATTACTGAGTTGCGGAAACCGGCTCGTTGCAATCTACAACACGCTCACAGTCGGTGGCAGACAATATGTTTGGTGTCAACGCGGCCTAACTGAATTGCGCACGTTGACCACCTTACACCCGCGCTCCCACTTCTTTCACTTCAACTTCATTCAATTACGATAAACGATACAATCTTTTGTTATAAGACTGTGCTTATAGAAAAAATGAGGCCTTAAATTTAACTCGAAGATTATATTTACTAATGTTATGTGTATTCGTATAATAAACGAATTAATACTAAAAGTTTGTATTTTCTTTCACAATTTTGTTAAAAAAACACTTATTGACTATGTTGTGTAAGTATATCTATATGTGTGTTGGTGTTTGTGTGTGTATTTACGCGCGTACGTTTTCAACAGTCATGAAAAAATACTTATTAAAAGCGAACATATTAAGTTCTTTGTGTTGATTGGTAATCTCAGATTATACATACTCTTTTGATGTCAACTATGATCCGTTTGGTTTATGTAGTTTGAATTATTTTAAATTTGGAATGTCAATCTTATTTGTTCAGATTGAATTGTCATATTTTATTAATTCCGTGAAAATCTCTTGAAGAAGTAACATGTCAAGTTATCTGACATAACGTTTGTATTTATAAATTTTATAATGATTAGGTTTCATCAAAAGTAAATTCAAAAATGTTTCAGTTAAAATAAATAGTTTTCTTATCAGTCCATAAGTGTCTTCTTGGTTTTAAAGTGACCCCATTAGCCACATCTACCATTCAAGACTTTGAACTCTGTTATTCAAGATAGACCAAGATAACAAAATTATCCTCTAGAAAAATGAGGAGTGTTCGTACACACGTGTAGTATTTGGTTCATATTTTAAATAAGCATGAATTGTAATTACGGTGATATTTAGTAATTGATATGACTGGTGATGATAATATAAAGAATTAATGTTAGCTTAGTAGCTAACCAAACGATGACTTCCTGGCCGATTTGATTTCCGATGACGGCGACAACTTCCGAATACTGTCGGAAGATGTCAAATATCCAAGAGATATTACAGTCTCACAAGTGTAAGCAGGGATGCCAATTTAGCCTCTAGCCCGAAGTCTGGCCCAAAATGATCGACTGCAAAACTGTACGGGTTGCCCTGTTATGGCGTTGTACACTGCTATGTAGGTTCGTAGTATGCCCGAAATAAAACTGTTTGTTCTTCTTGACTTGTAAGGCCGAGAGAGAGAGACCGAAAGCGGAGGAGGTTCTTCACTATTGCCCTATTCCATTTTCTTCTTGTAGGTTCTTCTTGTTTGTTCTTCTTTGTAGAGCCGGATCCGAACTGATTTTTGCTAAAAACGATCGCTCTTTTATAGGGCTAAATCTCCTCCGCTCTCACGTCTGTCCCTTCCCCTCTGACCTATTTCTTTATTTACTTCCTTATATACTATACTATTTTACAAATTATCGACTTAAAACTATTGCTATTACATACATAATCATATTTATGGTCGTTCATATATGCGAGACACACCGCGCGACGCTCGGTTTAGCTCTGACGACGATTTTACCGGCGCGACCGTCCCCCGCTTCAGGAGTATAAATGTGTGGCCCTGTTTCGGACCGCGTCAGGATTCGCCCGCTGTACGTCGTGCGGATAACACGTCTCGCTGTTGTCTGCAGTCTACCCGCACGGACCACTTTATTTTCGGCGTTTGCAGGTGTCTATTTTAGACACCTGTTAAACGCCACCCTTGCCCTCTTAGGAGGCAAGGCGTTCGCTACCTACTACTACAAACTTTTTCCGGGTCCCCACGGCGCCACTCTGCCTCCCCCTTCAAGGGGGCGAGGTACGAGGGGTTCTCCCGTGGGTGACTCGTTGGTCGCGGAAGCAGTCGCCACATTAATTCGCCATGGAGGGCGGAACGCCCCCCAAACCGTCGACATCAGCCGACCCAGTACCTGCGTCTCCAGCCGCGTCACCAGCGGCAACCACTACGACGGCCACCACTACCACTACTCCAGCCACTTCGCCCCAGTCAGAGGTAGACAGTGACGACGATAGCGGCAGCGACGGGGAGTCTGAGGAATCTTCCAGAGAATCCACCATCGCTGACCTATCGCCAAAATCGCAGATTCAATGCGAACTTGTGTTGACCAAGCGCATGAGTGCGCTTGGACTCATAAGGCCCGAAGTCGCCAAAAAAAGGATTGCCGAGTACTTCACCCTAATGGGAGAGTACCACAAAGCACGAGTCCCCACAACGCAAGAGGATCTTCGTATCATGGCCGAGCTGCTCGAGCGGGGCAGCGAAGTTTCGAAGCGGCTCAGAAGTCCTCAGAGCGACGACGACTCCCAGGAGTATAAGAAGCTGCGCGAAGACGAGGCGGCGCGCCAGGACGACAGTGTGGCCACCAAGCCCGCACGGTACCTGCAGAGGTACCTGTCCAAACTCGAGCGAGACGAGGGCCTAGCATGGTTCTCGTACTCGCTTCCGACTGACCGTGGAGTGAAGGTCGCAATACGAGGATTGCCACTGGACACGGCTCCAGAAGACATCGCCGATGCCTTCAAATCCTTGGGGTTCGAACCCGAGTTTATCCGCCAAATCCGGGCGCGCCAAGGACGCCCCGGATGCATATTCTTCGCCCAATTCCGGAGGACGGAGAATATTCTAAGCAGAATCTACTATATTGACGAGTTGCTGTACATGCCTGGAGTCCGGATAGAGGCATGGAGAGGCAGGAAGGGGCTGGCACAATGTCATCGGTGCCAGCAGTTTAGGCACTCCTCCCACTGTTGCCACCGCCCTATGGCGTGTGTGCGGTGTGGGGAGAACCATCCTGCCAAAGATTGTCCCCGTCCAAGAGAAGACCCGCCTACGTGCGCCAACTGTGGCCAGGGGCACACTGCGAATAGCGCACTGTGTCCTGTCTACAGGAGGGAATTACGCAATCGTAAGGCGGGCACATCGGCTCTTACGACACGTCCTACTCGCAGCCAACTGGTCCAGCCCAACACCATCGAGGCTTCCCAAGACCAGGCGACTCTCATGGCTCCGGCGAACCTGCCTCGCCCGAGGGACCCTCCCCCACACATTGGTACAACCTCTTCTTCTTCTAAAAAGAAGAAGAAGAAGAAATCGAAGCCTAAGGTGGCACCAGCGTCTTGCCCAACAGCAAGCGTGTCGGTCGCCACAGCGCCCACAGAATCAGCTCTACCTTCGACGTCGTTGGGATCGGATAGCGCTGCAACGTTATCTGCAGCGATCACGATCCTCAACGACGTCCTGAAGGCGATCCAGGGCGGCACCGATCCAGTGCCTATCATCCTGAGCGGCATAGCCAGCTTGCTTCACAATCGAGGCTAGGTCGCTCGGGATACCACAAACCATAGCTCGGAGATCTCGACTAAGACAAGGAATAACCCAACCCACTGTCGCAGGCGGGTCACTCGGCTGGGCAATCCTCGCAAGGGGACGGCCTGGCTTGGAGACTAATGCCAGCGACATTGGGAATATCATCAGGATATTACCCACTAAGGTTTGTGAAAACAACGTCCCTAGTGCTTGTCCGGCCACAATAGGCCAATCTTATCAACGTATATTGTTTTTAACATATACCCTCCAAAGCCCCGCATAAATTTGCTTTGTGCGGCGAAACGAAACCACTTAGAGGAGCTACGTCTCCGGAAAGTTTCCCCGGCGCCCCCTTCGGGGGCGCAAGGCGATGACCCGGAATGGGACCGCGTCAGTCAGAGTCGAGCCGCCGCGGGGAGCGCCCGCCCCACTTCAGGAGTATAAAAGTGTGACCTTGTTTTTTTATCGAGTCAGTATGAACTGAGCAGCGATAGTGTACGTGTCTGTACGTCTATGTTTATGTATTGTGCGCATACTTTATTCTTGTTTCTGAACGTCTGTATTACGTAATTGTATGCGCACAATATCTGTAATTGTGTAGACGTTTTATTTATTCTATATAATGTTACCCTAGGCTGTGTTGCCTATGGGTATTACCTTACCTATCCATAGGGATGCGTAATCATTTATTTACATCTTATTCTAAACTTATTTCTATAGGGATCTTACAACTAAGTTTTATTTATTGAGGTCTTAATCTAATCAAATTAACATGTATGTTTAATCCGGGCGTCCTGAACATTACTCCCGCCGTGCGTTGCCGACTGGTAGACGCACCTACGTAGACAGCTGGAGGGCGGCCGGATCCGTCGGTAGGATCACCAGTTTCTTGGTTGGTCTTTGTAAGATGCCCGCCTTGGTTCGGACGTCCGCTGCTCGTACTACGTCGTCTTGCCCTGGGTATGTAGCGACGACGATTCCCTTAGGCCATGTATTACGCGGTAGGGTGTTGTCGACAATGAGCACGGTGTCGCCAATTTTCAGCGGAGGTCCCTTGCCATGTGGCTCCCGCCGGTATTGTAGGTCGGGTAGATACTCCCTCAGCCAGCGCTGCCAGAATACGTTCGCAAGGTGTTGTGACGCACGCCAGTGCGTTCTGCCTATGAGGTCTTTCTCGTCGAACGTTCCCGCTATGGGCAGACGAGCCGAACCATGTAATAGGAAGTGGTTAGGTGTCAATGCCTCTTGGTCCTCTGTTTCGATGGACACATGTGTTAGCGGACGACTATTTACTGTATATTCCACTTCGGCGAGAAGAATGACAAGTACCTCTTCGGTCGGATGGTGCTCATGTAGGACGACACAGAGGGCTGTTTTCACGCTCCTTACTAGTCGTTCCCATGCTCCACCCATGAACGGTGCTCCCGGAGGTATGAAGCGCCAATTGACCATTCTTTTGTTGGCTTCTTCTGACGTCGCTCGGTCTACGGATTGCCGCAGCTCTTTTTCGGCTCCTTTTAGGTTGGTGCCGTTGTCCGACCAGATTTCTGTGCGACATCCGCGACGCGCTATTAAGCGTCGCAGGGCCATAACTGCCGAGTCTGTGGTGAGGGAGGCGGCTATTTCGAGATATACTGCGCGCGTCGTTAGGCACGTGAACAGCGCGACGTACCTTTTCTGTGTCGATCTTCCTTGTCTTATTGTCATCGGGCCGAAGTAGTCGACCCCGGTGTACGTAAACGGGCGTCGATGATGTGCTAGCCTGCATTCCGGATGGTTGCCTGTTGGAGGTATAGTTGGTTTTGCCCTTCTGTGTCTGCATAGTGGGCAACGTTTAACAACCATGCGTGTTACAGGACGAAGCCGTAGTATCCAAAAATGTTGTCTGCATTCGTTGACGGTGGTTTCTATTCCGGCGTGCATTAAATGTCTGTGAGTATATTGAATATACACCGTAATTTTTAAGCCGTTCCGGAAGAAGAAAATACCGAGACAGAATCAATAGTAGAATCGATTACTGGAGTTTAATCTTACTGAAAATGAATATAACTGTGTTTAATTACATGGATAAAAAATAAAAGTTGACCTACAGTTTTTCGAATATAAGCTTAGTACTGTCGCAGTGTTATAGTGGGACCGCACACGCACCGGCCGAGTTCAATAGCCCGTGCGAATCAGCTGATACCTACACTAACACAACGCTCGGGTCGGACACGATATACCTTTCTGCGTACGTTTTATCATAAATATTTATTGAGAACTAAATTGGTAAGTTTTTAATAATTAAATACATTTAGATTTGTTTGATTATTAAAAGATGCGTCAGACTAGGAATATTTCGAAGTCGTGAGTGCGTTTACAGAAAATTTCCAGAACCGAAAATTAAAAATTTATGTCTTTACAAAAACGTTGGCTCCGGCTGGGATTTAAACCCAGGGTCCGCGTCATAGTATTCGCAGTAGAACGTGTTCCACTAGACTACGCAGTCGTCACGTAACTGAGTATTTACTCCAATTTTCTCTTCTTTCTTACACAAATTCAGGATCGTCGGAAATACTTTATTTTGTGTTTTCTGAGATAGCTACTTTCTTGACAAAAGAACATAGGATAAACTGAAAGTGTCAAGTGCACTTTTTAGTATTCTGTTTTTTTTTTAAAAAACTATGATATACTCTAGGATTTCTCTTATATCAGGCACAAACACCCATACCCAGTACAATTATCTGTAAGCAATACAAATATTTGTCTCGTGCGGGAATCGAACCCGCAACCCATAAGCCAATAATTTATCCTCGGCGTCCACATAACCGCCCAAAAAAATGGAACTGTTTGGAAAACCTAACAGTTTCGTTTTTCACAAGGTTATTTGCCAAATAATTTACACTACCCTGTATCGGAGCAATTGCTTCAATTATGTCAACCTTACTCGATATACAAAAGTGTTTATTACATTATCTTTTACATTTTGTGTAAGTTTTTACTTTCATGTTACATGTAACAGCCTAAATTTGTAACATTAGTTCTCCTACTTGAATACACTTACTACAGACTTATTTTCTTTACGAAAATTCCGTAACACAAGAGCGACAACACGCTGAACATCCAAGGTCAAATTCAGTGCGACGTTTTGAATGTGAGAAACGAGTTCGGCGAGACGTTTAATATGACGCGAAAAGTACGCAAAATATGTACTTAGACAGAAAGAGAAAAAGAAAGAACTATGTAACAAATCCGAACGTCACGAGCCCAGCGGGCAAGAAACATACGAAAATGTTAAATTATCAATGTGGAATAAAAAAGTTAAATCAAATTTTAAGAATAATATTATGTATTCTCAAAAAAGGTATTTTACAAATAAGCGTATTTTACAATCCGTATTGGCCTCGTCTGTAAAACACTAATGGTAAAGTGCCTCTGGAATCTTGATATGCGACTTACTGTGCTACGTTATTCAACACTTTGTAAAAATAATTAGATAAATGGCATTTCAAATCTACCGTAGTTTTTTTTTTATAAAAGGTGTAACAAAATTTAAACTATAGGTACCTTGGAGAAATACTTTTTTTAAATAAAAAAATAAATAAAATATCTACGTGCTATAAATATTTATCTGGTACAAATAATTTCATTTAACAAACTTTCGAAATTTGTACACAATACAACCATTCCCGAAAACCAACAATTTGTGTTTTGCACAAATGTTGCCACCCGCTGGGATTCGAACCCAGGACCCGCGGCGTAGAAGTCAGGTACGCCACCACTAGGCCACGCGAAAATAAATCCCGTGCTTTCTTTATTGTTCTGAAAGCGAAGATAAACTATAAACTTTAATTGTTTAAAAAAAATTAGATCTGTTTTTATTTCAAAAAGAATCGTATCTTAAAACAGAGAAGTCATAATAAAAAAATTGCTTTTAGCAAGATCAGTAGTGTATACGCTCGTCTATCTTCAATATTGAAATTGGTTTCTAAATTAAAGAAAACATTTCAACTATTCTTTGTTAATAATTTTAAATTGCGATTTTACATGAGAAGAAACAAACCGGTTTATACCGGCCTAGTCTGACGACAAGCCCCGCGAGTTTAAGAGTGTGTTGAGAGCAATTAGTCCTATTAATTGATCGTAATACAAATTAAATTATTATTTTTACAATAAAGTTTTCACTGTCTGTACCAATAATGTCATTTACGCATTTACTCGTTCTAAATAATCAGAAAACTTACTTTCAAAACTGCACTAAATAAAATAAAATGGCGAATTATTAAAACATTATTTTTGTTTAATTATCCATGAAAAGTAAAACAGATATTCGTTTGTTTATAAATAATAAAACATTCATGATATCATTAACAAAAGAACAATATTTTAACAAACTATTAAGTTACAAAATTGCAAATTTACAATATTTATAAATATTATAGTTATTTGACTGTTCACGGAGCCGCTTGTAGATGGCACTGTTGCAGTATATTGCAACATTCTGGTTGGACTAAATATAACTATTTATGCCACTAGTTAGGTCTAGACAACATACTTCTGTTTAAGTTTACAGTGAGCTCAATGCCCATACAAAAAATATTGGCTCCTCTACATGTATATTCATTCTACATTGAATCTTGTCAGATACGTATATTATTATGTTACGAAAAGTTTTGAAATAGTTTGCTAAGATGGCGCTTACGTTAATTAATTTTTCGTTTTATGCGTATTCATTTCACTTTAAATGAAATCGATTCCTATGGAGTAAACTCCAAAAATAAAACAAATATTCAGATAATTTTTAATAATAAAATATTATTTCATTATTTTATTTTTATCAAATAAAATTATTCTAGCTATCGAAACAGTGGTTTTTGGAAAAAACGTTAGGTAGAATTTTAGTAATAATATCGGTTAATTATTTTATGCGTAATTAAAAATTGTAATAAACCATTTACACTATTTACAACTGATTGGAATTGAAATTAACAAAATAAATATTTAGTTAAGTGCATACCTGAATTGTAATAACTGTGCAAACTGCTTTCTGTTTGGTTGTAAACATAAACGAGCACGTTTTCGCAAGGTTTCTTTCAAATGATTTATTCACACTCACAGTATCACATCACCTTTTATCACTTTTAGCATCCACAATATGCCGTTTAATTGACTAAATTCCGCGCTTCTTCCGTATACACAAGTATTTTTATTTTAATTTAAGTATTATCACAAATAAAAGTGCATCGAAGAACAAATACGATTAATAAAAAGAAATAATTAACATAAGCACTAACTGTGCATTAAAAAGTTCAGAGCTCACACGTGACTAAGTCACTTATTTACCTATTTTTTGCATTTTGCTGTTTTACGTTAAAGGTGGCGGGGAGTGACTTCGCCTCCAATAGCATCGTGGACAACGCGTGAAACGAAAATGTTTTAAACAGGGCTGTTTCAAAAAAGATTTTTAATTATTATAATAATTTTTATCACTGCTGCTTTTATTAATCTGAATTTATTTTTAATATTGTCAAAAGATTCATTGGATCGGGTATATTAAAGTAAAAGCTGTGACCGAACATAAAAAATTCATAGTTTATTTTGATCTCTTTAACGTCCCATATATTTTTTTCGAATCATCTGAATAAATAAACTGCGGTTGCCATCCCACCTACCAAGCGTGGCAACTATAGCAAAATCCTTCCAAAATGAGAGCTACAAACTTGTGGCAATCTGAGGGGGAGGCCTATGTTCAACAGTGGACTAGTGATAGGCTGATATGATGATGATGATGACATTTTTTTTAAATTTTGAAAACGTCCATTATCATATTGCTTATCTTCTGACTACTTTTATATTCATAAGAATAAACGTACAACTGCATGGCCCGAATTATCATATACAATTGCTAGTTTCTCCTTACGTTGGAATACATTTACTTTCGACTCATATTTCCGTTACGATAATTGAAAAACGCGGATACGATAATGTTCGTGAAATATTTAGGTAAAGCGAGCCACCCAATGTGCAGTTGCAATTATTGCACTGCATCTACGCTTACGTTAGCTCGTCCTAAAAAAATCTTTTTCGCTCGAGCTAACGTAGATGCACAAAACCGTTTTCGTTTAATATTTTGTCATGTTTAATTAAATTTCGAAACGACACAGCCCTAGGGCTGTGACGTTTCGAAATTTCGACGTTTCGACTTGGCGGCTGGGAGGGGATATACAACAGCGCTATACGTCGCAGTTCTCAGTGTTGCCAACTTAGGGGTTTTCCTTCCAGATGGGGAAGAAAATATGGTTTTATAAATGTAATGTGAAATGTTAATAAAATGTATGATTTAAAAAAATACAGCGAGGCTGAGAAGGATTCTATTGTAATGGAAGAAATATTATTAACACACACACAATGTACATTTAATTTTTAATGACAATCAGTGATATGATTATTATTCTTATTACATTTTTTTTATTATTGTTTTCTAGGATTTATACTAATGGAATTATTTATTATTTAATACTTAGTAATTCTATTGTAATAATAACCATTGATGAATATTTT
This sequence comes from Luehdorfia chinensis, assembly GCA_019845155.1. NCBI lineage: Eukaryota > Metazoa > Arthropoda > Insecta > Lepidoptera > Papilionidae > Luehdorfia > Luehdorfia chinensis. The sequence continues at coordinate 1,342,821 of JAHVAK010000533.1, forward strand.
GATACTACTTTTACTGTTATGCTCTATCGACAACTTTTTTGTTTAATTTAAAAACTGGCATACAAAAACTAAATAGTAGACAGACGTTTGTCTACTATTTAGTACACTGCCGACATACACTTAGTTTATGTTTTTCAAATGTTTAGTTTAGGGAGTTTTTAATGTCTTTAAGGGTAAAAAAATTCATGTGTTGGCGAGAGTGACAGTGCTTTAGTTGGTTGGTCTATGTTGTCGGTCGTCACCTATAGTCTAAGGTCATTTGATCGCGCTTCTGTTGTTGAATTATGGCGAAGAAAAGAAGTCGTAAAGTGTATTCTATCTAACGTCACAATATCTAACAATGGTACAGGTATACGATGTTGCTTACAAGAACCATTTGACTGTAGGTTTATTCTCATGAACAATAAATTCGTAGTGTTACGCATTATGATCGTGAATGTGTTTAAAACTGATAAAAATCCAGAAGCCAGTTTAATAAGCCGTGTACGTGTGTGTCGTGCAAAATGAACTGTATTTTGCAGATTATTTTGTAACTTCGTAAATAATGTTATGCCATGAGTATCGTCCGGCAGAGGCTATCCCAGGTACGAATAGAGTATTTTTATTCAGTGTAGATTATTGACGTAGTACTTATTAAACGTATTTTTTTAAATTGAAGTGGTTCGCAAACTTCTTCAGTTTTATGTGGCAGAATAAAACCCATGGGGCCTTTATTGTAATAATTTTATAAAGTACGAAACGGCGTATGAAAATCTGCCACCCAGTCTCATTTGGTAGGTATGGTAAGTGTCATCCAAGGGAAATATTGAAAAATCTTGGACGTCCGGCCAGATGGCGGATTAACCATGTCGAAAAATGTCCGAAAATTCACGATCTTCAACGCTTTTTTTCTCCGATAGCCTTTACTTCGTCGCTTAAGCGTTCGTAAGGACATTGACCTATCGACTGTGATCGTAATTACCTATAGACGGGAGCTACCGCAAGTTGCCGGTTCTTTTAAAAACACGCGATTAATTTTAATTTACCAAAAAAAAGTAAATATTAAAATCTAAAAACTGATACTACCAATCGTTTCTGTAACTGAAACTGTACTAATTTTCTTCGTTTCCAGAACGATGTAAAAATTACGGTGTATAGTTTGGACAAGTGATCGTTCCCGTCGAATATCGGCGGACGTTTCTGTCTTTCGGGAACGTCGGTGGCTGCTCCGATGCGTGTTTTGAGTAGCAGCGTTTCTTCGTCTATTTCCACGGCGAGCTGTTTCAATCTGCTGTTGTTGGGTAAGTCTCTATTCTGTTTAATGTTCTGTAGGTCGTCGGAAAAGGAATCTTCTTGACTTTGGCGGATACGTAATTTTTCGGCATCTCGCAGTAATTCTACTGGTATTGGCAAGTAGGTGTGTTTTGCCACTATTTGATGTTGTGTCTGTTTAGCGGCATGTCTGCGTGTAGTTGTTTTCCGCCAGGTAGGATCCACCTCGGTGTTCTTTTTACTCCTTTTGTAGTGAACTTTTTCCGATGTTCGCCTGCAAAGCTTCGTGAAGTGTAATACGCGTGCCGTACTCCTTACTAGAGATTCCCATGTACTGAATCTCAATTTGTCTGGCAGACAGTTTTGCAGTGATGAAGTCTGTTTCTCTACGGTATGGTGCACTTTTTCTTCGCCGGTGATTTCGGTCGTGACGATGTTGTGTCGGGGCCACTCGCTTTCGTTCTGGAGAAGGAAGTCGGGTCCCTTGAACCGTTCACTTTAGTGCTTTCTTCTATTGCTGCTATTCGATGTGCGACGAAGTTCTTATACGTGCGCGCCCCTGACCTTATCCAAGTCAGCACCGTTCTGCTATCAGTCCAGAAGGTTTGTGATAACGGTTTCTGGTCATGTTCTTCTATAACCGCTGTAGCCATCTTGCTTCCCATTACCGCCGCGAGCAACTCTAGTCGTGGTATTGAAGTAATCTTCAAAGGCGCCACTCTAGCTTTGGCGAGTATTAGGGTTAGGCTCACTTGGTTGTCGGGTGTGACTGTTCGCCAGTACAAGGCCGCTGCGTATGATGTTTCGCTGGCGTCGACGAAGACATGTAGCTGTAATATGGAAGCGTCGCTGTAATGTAGGTAATGTCTGGGAATGTAGACGTTTTTCAGACGTTTCAGATGTCCTATCCATTCCTCCCATTGTTCGGCGAGATCGTCTTTTATCGGTTCGTCCCATCCCGTCCCTCTGCGCCATAATTCCTGGAATATTTGTTTTGCTCTCGAGGTTACGGGTGACGCGAGTCCCAGGGGGTCGAATAGAGACATGATGATTTTCAGGGCTTCACGCATCGTTGGGTGCGTGTTCTCCATCATGCTTGCTGGGAGCCGGGCCATATTGAGGTTAAAGGCGAGCTCGTCGGTTTTCGGTTTCCATATCAAACAAAGTATGCGCTCCATTTGTGAGTTTGTACTGCTGTCTATGTCGATGACTTTATTATGTACAGCGGTAGTGTCCAGAGCTTCTAACACTTCACGGGAGTTTGAAGTCCATTGTCGTAGTTCGAAATGGGCTTGCTTGTGTATCTCTTGGACTTGACGTGCTGTTGTAATTGCTTCCTCTATTGTTCGGAAGCTTTGTAAGTAGTCATCGACATAGTGGTTTCTTATTATTGCATCGTAGGCTTCTGGGTATTTTTCTTTCTGTTTTTCGGCATTGTAGTTCTTGACGAAGATTGCGGTGGACGGTGAAGATGTAGCCCCAAATATCAGGGAGGTCATTCTGTATTCGTCGGGTGGTTGTTGCCCGCGTCTATTGTCTCTCCACAGATATCTGAGTGCGTCTCTATCTTCCGGGCGGATCTTCACTTGCATAAACATTTCGGCTATGTCAGCTGAGAGTGCGAATTTGTGTTGCCGCAATCTCATCAGAACCCCAGGAAGCGACTGTATTAGATCAGGCCCGGTTAGGAGGTAGTCGCGACACTCCCGCAGTTTTGGCTGCTGCGTCGTGTACTATACGGGCACATCATATCGGGCTTCATAGGGTTGATGACCGGAAAATGCGGCAGGTACCATGTTCTGTTTTCTGTCTTCTGTAATGGGGCCCTTTCCGCATGTCCCTTTTCTATAAGAGAATACATCTGTTTCTCGTATTTCTCTTTTAATTTCGGATCTTTATCTATCTTTTTTTCGGTAGTCATCAACCTTCTAAGTACATTGTCGTAGTTCGGCGGCATAATGAAGCTATCTTTTTTCCACAACAGCGCCGTTTCGTATTGTTTGTTGTCTATTTCTTTCGTTGATTCGTTTAGTATACGAAGTGCGCGTTGTTCCGGGTCGTTATTCGGTCGGTTAGGAGCTATTGTGAGTGATTCTAACGCGAAGAATTGTTTTAACTGTTCATCCATATCTTCTTCGGTAGTTAGATGATGCACGAAGTGAACCCTCTTTCCGAGTGTTCTCATATGAGTGCCATGCAACACCCATCCTAGGGAAGTGAGAGAGGCGACTAGCTGATTTCTTCGCCCTCTTCTTATCTCTGTTGCAATCAGCAAGTTCCAATTATCTTGGCCGATGAGGATGGATGGTCTGCGTTTTCTATATTTCAGTTGTTCTTGAATGTCGAGTAGGTGATCGCATTCAGCTATATCTATGGGCGTTACTTCTTGAGGCGAGAGTCTGAGGTCGTCTACGGTACGTGCTTGAATCTCATGGCCTCCCATTGCTCCTTGTATCGCCACGGTAACACGTCGAGACTTCGCGGCGATGATTCCTGTGTCTGTGATCGCCTCTATATGCAAAGGTTCGACGGGTCCTCTGGCTCCTCTTTTTCTAGCTATTTCGGAGTCTATTAGGGTAACCGATGACCCGTCGTCGAGGAGGGCGAGTGTGTCCACATAGCCGGTTTGTCCGGAGATTCGAACGGGCAGCATTTTCAAGAATGAGTGCGTTCTCGATTGCTGCCACGCCGAGTTGACGACCTAGTTTGTTTTCGTTTCTATAGGTGCCGTGTCTTCCCTTTGAAAATGAAGTAATTTGTGGTGATATCGTTTGCAGTTGTCGATCTCACATGGCTTGCTGCGGCAGCTGTGTGTCTTTGTTTTGTATTTCAGACACCTGAAGCACAGATATCGATCTTTTGCAGTTTCCCATCTTTTTTCTATACTGCTTTCTTTAAATTTTATTCATTCTGAAGCTGAATGTCCGGTTTTCGCGCAAACGGGGCATTGAAGAAGCTTTTTCGGTGTTTCTGTTGCGGTAGTATAAGCTCTCTGTGTTCTCCTATTTGGCTGACTTGCGAGGTCGGTGTACGTTGAAATAGTCTCAGGTTGGGCGTAGGGGCTGCATCGTTCCGCTTCGCGTTCTAGGAATCGCACAAGCTTCAGTAGATCTGCTTGGTCTTCCTTTTGTTCGGCTGCGTAGTCAAACCATCGATATTTCTGGGCTGTTGTGAGTTTTTCTATGGTGTTTTTCGCTACCTCCGGATTGTAAAGATAATATGTTTTCTTTAAGGCCTGTAGTGTGGCCACAATGTTGGATACTCTCGTGGCGAATATGCATATATCTTTTGGGGAGTCTGTGATGCGTGGTAGTCCCCTCAGCCGTTCGAGTTCTGCTAATGCGATGGAATCTGGACGGCCGAAGCGTGATTCAAGCGTTTTAACTATTTCTTCTGGTCTGACACTGTAGATAAGCAGGTTTTCGACAGCCTCCCTCGCCCTTCCTTTTAAGCACCTTCTGAGTCGCCCTATATTTTCTGTATCTGTATAGATGGCTGAAGACTCATCGTAGGCTGCTTTAAATGATAGCCAGTCTTGGTGAGACCCGTTGAAGATGGGTAGCTCGGAGAAGTACCGCGTTGCTTGTCCCGTTCTTGCCGCTATTGTTATCGCCGTCGCTAATTCAGCTATTTCTATTTTATTTTGCGACGTTGTCGAAGGGATATCTATATTTGGTATGTTTTGTGGTAGTGCGGTCGCCCTATTGTTTCTGGCGGCCGATTTTCTATTTTGAACGATATCTTCTATTTGTCCGCCTTCGGCATGACGTTGATGGGCTTCGTTATGGTAGCTTCGGTCTATAAGGGGCTCTTCGTCATTCTGAGGTTGCTGTTGATGCGACACGTCGGTTATGGCAAGTACTTGAGTGTTTTTTAGGATTAGTGTTCTTGGCCTTCAGTAATGACGGAGCCATCGTCTTCACTGCCTGACATTTCTGCCTCTATGACGGCTATTCTGGCGGCGGCGAGTTCCACTTGTAACTTTTTTAAATCTTCCTTGGCTTTGGCTAGGCGTAGGCCGCGCTGAGACTTCGATTTCTTGCTATTGGTCTTTTCTGTAGGTTCCTTCTGTTCTATTGAAATCAGTTGCTGCCCGTCGCCTGCGGTCGGTAACGTCGTTGCCGCGGTTGCCGAAATTTCAGTGGTTTTTGTGTCGCCAGAGGTCGTCGTTGCTGTTTGTGAAGAACCCGTTGCTGTTTGTGAAGAACCCGTTTCTGTAGCGGCCGATGTTCCCGTCGTGCCGGGACACGATTCTCCCGGTGTCGAATCCGATTTATCGATCGGAGTTTCTTGGGAACTTTGTGGCCGCTTCCTTCCGCTTATCGATCTCGTGATGGGCATTTTTCTGTTTTCTTCAATCCGAAGTCGAAGGACCAAAATGTACGGGTTGCCCTGTTATGGCGTTGTACACTGCTATGTAGGTTCGTAGTATGCCCGAAATAAAACTGTTTGTTCTTCTTGACTTGTAAGGCCGAGAGAGAGAGACCGAAAGCGGAGGAGGTTCTTCACTATTGCCCTATCACTATTGCCCTATCACTATTGCCCTATCACTATTGCCCTATCACTATTGCCCTATTCCATTTTCTTCTTGTAGGTTCTTCTTGGTTGTTCCCGGGGGCCCGCGTGCCAGGTTTGGTTTGACCCAAACATAAATACATAAATAGAAAGACTCCTACTAGACATCTAAATTCGGTCCGTTGCGTTCGCTAACGTGCTTGCGCTACAGTGAATATCTCCATAAATTTATTGTATAAAGTCATCTAATGACCGTCCGAGGGAGACTGCGGGCCTCCGTTCGGACTGTCGACTTGTGTGTCGGTAACTCTGGGCGGTGAGAACCGCCCTGGAACACGGGTGTATCTGGTGTACGCGGTGTTATTAACGATAGCTGCGCGCCGCTCTCTACGGCGGTCGCGCGACGTTGTGCGTGTGATGTTAAAGCTGGTAACTGTGTGTACAGTGTTGCTCGGATCGTGACTGACCGTATCGTGGTCAGAGAGTGCTGAGAGGTCCGTATCGTCTAGCACATTTCGCGGTCGACGTTTACGTTCGGTCGCGTTTTTGTTAGATCGATAATTCGCTGCTTTAACCACCAGCGGGTTTGGATGAACCGGCTTGCGATAAAAGCCGCCCTGTTACGCACGTTCTTAATGTGATCAGCGAACGACATCGCTGCGTCTAACGTGACCCCGAGGTATTTGACGCTCTTTTCCCAGGGAATAGGGCGTCCGAACAGGGTGATCGAGCCTAGCTGATTGTTGCCGATTGTGTGGTAACGTCTAGCTGGCTTAGGCGTGCCCCTCGAGAAGTATATTGCTACACTTTTCTCGGGGTTAACCTCTATTCTCCATTTCCGGAACCATTCGCCTAGGCGATCGGCTGCGGCTTGGAGCTGAATCGTTATGCGGCCCTTGTGCTTATCGGAATAATACAGGGCCGTGTCATCTGCGAAAAGCGCAAGATTGACTTTAGGGTCTTTTGGTATATCGCTAGTGTATAGCGAGAACAGGAGTGGAGAGAGGCAGGAGCCCTGAGGGACACCCGCACGGAGAGGGCGGCTTGAGGAGCGCGTTCCCTCTACCCGGAAGCGAAATAGGCGATTGGACAAGAAGGCTCGTATGATGTTCACGAGTCTGTCCGGCACTTTTGTGTGATACAGCTTGTAATACAAGCCGTCGTGCCAGACTTTGTCGAATGCCTTTGCGACATCGAAAAATAAGGCCCCTGTGCCTACTGGCTTAGGGCGGTCGTGGAAGTTTTCTAATATGTGCTCCGTTAGGCGGTGCACTTGATGGGTACACGAGTGTTCGGGGCGAAAGCCGAACTGCTCGTCTGGAAGGATGTTATTATTAAGGACGTAGTCTTTTAATCGACTAAGAATTATCCGCTCATAAATCTTGGCCATCGAGTTGAGGAGACTTATTGGGCGATAATTGTTATATTGACTAACAGACACAATAGCGGCGTAGTTAGACATTTGATCACCCTGTTGTTTATGCCATCGAGGCCGGGCGCGGATCGGTTTTTAAGATTTTTAACAATCTTCGTGACTTCATCGAGAGTCACTGGAGTCAGTGGTTCGCCCACTGGTGGTATGGCAGCCCTGCGTTCGAGTTCCGCGGCCACCTGCTGCAGGTGGTCGGGATCCGCAGACGCGAGAGACGGAGTGCATTGGCTCTCTAAACTGTCTGCAAGGCATTCGGCTTTTTCGCTGTCGTCGAAGGCGAGCGAGTTGTCGTTCGATCTAATAAGTGGCGGCATGGGTGAGACCGGCTCTGCTTTGAGAGATCGTGCCAACTACCAGTAGGCAGTGTGCGACGGCTCGATTTCTCCAAGCATAGTGTCCCAGCTATCTTTAGTGTACTCAGATAAGCGCTCTTTAACATCCCTTTGTAGGAGGCGCAGTCTGAGTCTATTTGCGTCTGTTCTATATCTATCGTGCGCTTTGGCCGCACGGTTCTTTTCTCTAATCAGGCGTCGGAGGTCCGCCGGTAGATTACAGCGTCGATCGCTCGACACCGTAACCGTCCGGGAGGATTCTCCGACGACTGTTTTGAGATGACTTGAGAATGATTTTATCGCTCGACAGGCTACCTCTGGCGAGTCGATAGTATCTGGTATTTCATCCAAGTGCTGGGAGCTCGTAGCCTCGAGTTTGACCCCGAGGGTACGCCAGTCCACAATGGTTTTGGTCTGTGTGACCTCACCATTTGGCCGGCCCAGCTTAAAAATGACCGGACGGTGGTCCGACTCAAGTTCGTGAAGCGTAACTATAGAGTCTATTTCTAAGTTCACGTCCTTAATAATGGCTACATCGAGAGTGTCCGGCTGCTGATTTAATTGCGCCGGAATTCTGGTTGGTATTTCGGGAGCTATAACGTTTACGTTATGGCTCTCCGCTAATCTGTACAGTATATTACCGTTTGTGTTAATTGCGTTGGAATTCCAACTGCCGTGCTTGCTGTTCAAGTCTCCGGCGAGAATAACAGAACGGCCTAAATCTAGTAGGGATTTTAGGTCTGATTCTAATAATTGTTTGGATGGCGAGAGGTAGACTGATGCTAGTACAAGCGGCCTGTGGCCGGTCATTGCTAACCTACACGCGGAAGTTTCAATGTTGACTAAGTCGGGTGTATCGAGCGCGATACAGTGCAAGGACTTTTTATAGTAGATCAGAGTGCCGCCTTTCGCGGTCACTCTGTCATTTCGGATGCATTTGTAATTGGCAATCTTTGGATCGCGCATACTAGGTTTTAAGAAAGTCTCTTGCACTAGCATAACGTCGATGTCGTGGTCACGAAGGAAATTCGCGACTTCAACTAACTGCGTCTTAAGACCGTTTGCGTTAAAATACGAGACAGTCAGAGAGCGTGGTTTAATCCTACCTATATGGGACGCCATTGGTAACAATTAAAACAATTTTATATTCGACGCGGCGCGTGATGTTTAGGCGCATTGAAACGTCCAAATCGTGTCGATGACGTTCATGTGCTCTACGGTAGCCATGAGTCGGTCTTGAGGAGACTTTGCTTCGCGGATTTTGCGTGCTAAAGTCGAAAGTTCGGCAACATTTATGCTGCGCATGAAGCCGCAAATTAGCGAGAAATCTGCGGCGAAATTTGACGAGCCCTGTATTTTAGGCGTTGCGATTTGAGGCGCGGGCCGTGAGACGGCTGCGCTCTTTTGCGTCATGGGCAACGGTTTTGTCCATGCGTTCGGCGCCGGCGCGGCGCTCTGGCTTTTGCTCTGCCCGGTAGTCCCGTCAGCGGGACCGGGTTTCGCTGCGGCCGGAGCGGGCGCGGGCGTTGGTTTAGGCGCGGGCGTTGGTTTAGGCGCGGGTTTAGACGCGGGCTTAGTTGCCGGTTTAGGAGCGGGTGTTTGAGGCTGCGTGGCCCCGGGGCCCTTCCTACGGCCATTCTTCTTACCTCCCCTGCGCTTCTTACTCTTCGGCGCTCTGTTACACCCGCGGTAATTCGCAGGGTGTCCCAGCTCGCCGCAGAGTATGCAGCTTGGGGGTTCTTGCGCTTCGGGCGTGCGAGCGCAATCTTGTGTGCCGTGATCCCCGAGGCATTTTACGCAACGAGGGCGGGCGAAACAATTACGGGCAGAGTGTCCGTACAGTTGACATCGGTGGCACTGGCCAATGATGCCCCTGTTGCGGGGTGCCTCAATAGAAAGGCCTGAAAGGCCGCAAATCGTCTTAATGTTAAAGACCTGCTTGCCTTCTGGAGTTAATTCCAGTATGGCTAGGATCAGGTCGTACGACTTCTTATTGTGTGGGTGATGCATCCGATGCACCTCCAACACAGGTATGTTCTGTGACTTAAGGTCACTAAGTATGTGGCTAGTCTCCAATTCCTTGGGCAGGCCCCTGATGACTACGCGGAGCCTACGTTCTTCCGCGAGCGAGTAAGTGTGGAAACTGATGTTTTTTCCACGCATTAGGTGACGTAGTTATAGCACACACGTCCCTGCTCACGTAGGGAGAATTTTTTGCATTTGTTTACCGCCTCTCGAACCATCGAAATGGCGACACCCCGTGCCCCCGCGCCGGAGTTTGTACATCTCGCGGAGTTTTTGCGCGCCGCGCACCCCGAGATCTGGGCGCAGTTTCACGCCCATTGCGTCATGTCGGAGGAAATCTCGGGAATCCGTCCAGACACCCAAAATCTGCTTAGGAGGAATTGGAGACTAGCCACATACTTAGTGACCTTAAGTCACAGAACATACCTGTGTTGGAGGTGCATCGGATGCATCACCCACACAATAAGAAGTCGTACGACCTGATCCTAGCCATACTGGAATTAACTCCAGAAGGCAAGCAGGTCTTTAACATTAAGACGATTTGCGGCCTTTCAGGCCTTTCTATTGAGGCACCCCGCAACAGGGGCATCATTGGCCAGTGCCACCGATGTCAACTGTACGGACACTCTGCCCGTAATTGTTTCGCCCGCCCTCGTTGCGTAAAATGCCTCGGGGATCACGGCACACAAGATTGCGCTCGCACGCCCGAAGCGCAAGAACCCCCAAGCTGCATACTCTGCGGCGAGCTGGGACACCCTGCGAATTACCGCGGGTGTAACAGAGCGCCGAAGAGTAAGAAGCGCAGGGGAGGTAAGAAGAATGGCCGTAGGAAGGGCCCCGGGGCCACGCAGCCTCAAACACCCGCTCCTAAACCGGCAACTAAGCCCGCGTCTAAACCCGCGCCTAAACCAACGCCCGCGCCTAAACCAACGCCCGCGCCCGCTCCGGCCGCAGCGAAACCCGGTCCCGCTGACGGGACTACCGGGCAGAGCAAAAGCCAGAGCGCCGCGCCGGCGCCGAACGCATGGACAAAACCGTTGCCCATGACGCAAAAGAGCGCAGCCGTCTCACGGCCCGCGCCTCAAATCGCAACGCCTAAAATACAGGGCTCGTCAAATTTCGCCGCAGATTTCTCGCTAATTTGCGGCTTCATGCGCAGCATAAATGTTGCCGAACTTTCGACTTTAGCACGCAAAATCCGCGAAGCAAAGTCTCCTCAAGACCGACTCATGGCTACCGTAGAGCACATGAACGTCATCGACACGATTTGGACGTTTCAATGCGCCTAAACATCACGCGCCGCGTCGAATATAAAATTGTTTTAATTGTTACCAATGGCGTCCCATATAGGTAGGATTAAACCACGCTCTCTGACTGTCTCGTATTTTAACGCAAACGGTCTTAAGACGCAGTTAGTTGAAGTCGCGAATTTCCTTCGTGACCACGACATCGACGTTATGCTAGTGCAAGAGACTTTCTTAAAACCTAGTATGCGCGATCCAAAGATTGCCAATTACAAATGCATCCGAAATGACAGAGTGACCGCGAAAGGCGGCACTCTGATCTACTATAAAAAGTCCTTGCACTGTATCGCGCTCGATACACCCGACTTAGTCAACATTGAAACTTCCGCGTGTAGGTTAGCAATGACCGGCCACAGGCCGCTTGTACTAGCATCAGTCTACCTCTCGCCATCCAAACAATTATTAGAATCAGACCTAAAATCCCTACTAGATTTAGGCCGTTCTGTTATTCTCGCCGGAGACTTGAACAGCAAGCACGGCAGTTGGAATTCCAACGCAATTAACACAAACGGTAATATACTGTACAGATTAGCGGAGAGCCATAACGTAAACGTTATAGCTCCCGAAATACCAACCAGAATTCCGGCGCAATTAAATCAGCAGCCGGACACTCTCGATGTAGCCATTATTAAGGACGTGAACTTAGAAATAGACTCTATAGTTACGCTTCACGAACTTGAGTCGGACCACCGTCCGGTCATTTTTAAGCTGGGCCGGCCAAATGGTGAGGTCACACAGACCAAAACCATTGTGGACTGGCGTACCCTCGGGGTCAAACTCGAGGCTACGAGCTCCCAGCACTTGGATGAAATACCAGATACTATCGACTCGCCAGAGGTAGCCTGTCGAGCGATAAAATCATTCTCAAGTCATCTCAAAACAGTCGTCGGAGAATCCTCCCGGACGGTTACGGTGTCGAGCGATCGACGCTGTAATCTACCGGCGGACCTCCGACGCCTGATTAGAGAAAAGAACCGTGCGGCCAAAGCGCACGATAGATATAGAACAGACGCAAATAGACTCAGACTGCGCCTCCTACAAAGGGATGTTAAAGAGCGCTTATCTGAGTACACTAAAGATAGCTGGGACACTATGCTTGGAGAAATCGAGCCGTCGCACACTGCCTACTGGTAGTTGGCACGATCTCTCAAAGCAGAGCCGGTCTCACCCATGCCGCCACTTATTAGATCGAACGACAACTCGCTCGCCTTCGACGACAGCGAAAAAGCCGAATGCCTTGCAGACAGTTTAGAGAGCCAATGCACTCCGTCTCTCGCGTCTGCGGATCCCGACCACCTGCAGCAGGTGGCCGCGGAACTCGAACGCAGGGCTGCCATACCACCAGTGGGCGAACCACTGACTCCAGTGACTCTCGATGAAGTCACGAAGATTGTTAAAAATCTTAAAAACCGATCCGCGCCCGGCCTCGATGGCATAAACAACAGGGTGATCAAATGTCTAACTACGCCGCTATTGTGTCTGTTAGTCAATATAACAATTATCGCCCAATAAGTCTCCTCAACTCGATGGCCAAGATTTATGAGCGGATAATTCTTAGTCGATTAAAAGACTACGTCCTTAATAATAACATCCTTCCAGACGAGCAGTTCGGCTTTCGCCCCGAACACTCGTGTACCCATCAAGTGCACCGCCTAACGGAGCACATATTAGAAAACTTCCACGACCGCCCTAAGCCAGTAGGCACAGGGGCCTTATTTTTCGATGTCGCAAAGGCATTCGACAAAGTCTGGCACGACGGCTTGTATTACAAGCTGTATCACACAAAAGTGCCGGACAGACTCGTGAACATCATACGAGCCTTCTTGTCCAATCGCCTATTTCGCTTCCGGGTAGAGGGAACGCGCTCCTCAAGCCGCCCTCTCCGTGCGGGTGTCCCTCAGGGCTCCTGCCTCTCTCCACTCCTGTTCTCGCTATACACTAGCGATATACCAAAAGACCCTAAAGTCAATCTTGCGCTTTTCGCAGATGACACGGCCCTGTATTATTCCGATAAGCACAAGGGCCGCATAACGATTCAGCTCCAAGCCGCAGCCGATCGCCTAGGCGAATGGTTCCGGAAATGGAGAATAGAGGTTAACCCCGAGAAAAGTGTAGCAATATACTTCTCGAGGGGCACGCCTAAGCCAGCTAGACGTTACCACACAATCGGCAACAATCAGCTAGGCTCGATCACCCTGTTCGGACGCCCTATTCCCTGGGAAAAGAGCGTCAAATACCTCGGGGTCACGTTAGACGCAGCGATGTCGTTCGCTGATCACATTAAGAACGTGCGTAACAGGGCGGCTTTTATCGCAAGCCGTCTATATCCGTTAACTTGCTCTTCAAGCAAAATGTGCTTAAGACACAAACTTCGCCTCTACAAGACATGCATTAGACCCGTAATGTCCTATGCATGCGTCGCGTTCGCACACGCGACGGGCAATCATATAAAGAAATTGTAGACGGTGCAAAATAGATTCTTGCGAAGTGCCACCGGAGCCGGCTGGTACCAACGCAATGTCGACCTTCACAGCGACTGTGAAATGCCCGTACTCTCTGAACACTTCAGAGAAGTATCACGGCGGTTTTTCGAAAAAGTCGCGGTTCATCCAAACCCGCTGGTGGTTAAAGCAGCGAATTATCGATCTAACAAAAACGCGACCGAACGCAAACGTCGACCGCGAAATGTGCTAGACGACACGGACGTCTCAGCACTCCCTGACCACGAGACGGTCAGTCACGATCCGAGCAACACTGTACACACAGTTAACAGCTTCAACATCACACGCACAACGTCGCGCGACCGCCGTGAGAGCGGCGCGCAGCTATCGTTAATAACACCGCGTACACCAGATACACCCGTGTTCCAGGGCGGTTCTCACCGCCCAGAGTTACCGACACACAAGTCGACAGCCCGAACGGAGGCCCGCAGTCTCCCTCGGACGGTCATTAGATGACTTCATATAATAAATTTATGGAGATATTCACTGTAGCGCAAGCACGCTAGCGAACGCAACGGTCCGAACTTAGATGTTTAGTAGGAGTTTATATTTATGTATTTATGTTTTGGGTCAAACCAAACCTGGCACGCGGGCCTCGGGCCCGCGAGCACAGCATCCGATGAAGCTGTAAAAGCCAAAAGGCTAACAGCGATCACTTCACCGAAAAAAAAAAATTATCGAGTCAGTATGAACTGAGCAGCGATAGTGTACGTGTCTGTACGTCTATGTTTATGTATTGTGCGCATACTTTATTCCTGTTTCTGAACGTCTGTATTACGTAATTGTACAATATCTGTAATTGTGTAGACGTTTTATTTATTCTATATTATGTTACCCTAGGCTCAGCCTATGTGTATTACCTTACCTATCCATATGGATGCGTAATAATTTATTTACATCTTATTCTAAACTTATTTCTATAAGGATCTTACAACTAAGTTTTATTTATTGAGGTCTTAATCTAATCAAATTAACATGTATGTTTAATCCGGTCGTCCCGAACAAAAACCATAGAAATATCAGTTTAAAAAGAACTTATCGCACGAACTTTGAAGTGTTCTAAATCCTGTTATCTATTAGATAAGTAACTATGCAATTATTTTTAATAGTAAAATTAACCCATTTTTAATAATTATTTCGCCCCAGATTATAAATTTTTTTACTATATCATTTCTATTTGCCTTTGCACAAATGTTCGCTCTGACTGGTATTTGACTTTTGGCGCCAAATCGAAAAGTGGCGGTGCTGTTTTTATTGAATATGGTAAATTTTTGTACATATATGTGTAATACCGATTCTATGTAATGAGACCGAGTTCAATTCTAGAATCCACGAGCCGCATATACAATGATTTTGATGACTCACTGATAAATAACTTAGCTGCTGAATATTTATTTTTAATTTGCTTGTAAGTGCAAAACCAATATACAGAACATTGTTTCCGTAATGCTCTTTTATAGAAGATAAATTCTGCTGTTTATTGTGTTCTGATTAAAGTTTTCTACCTACCTTTTCATCTGGCAATCCCAAATGAATTGTCTTTTTTTGTATATTGATTGAGCTCTATGTGTCTATGGTATTCGAAATCAATACAAAATACTTGTAAGTTAAATTTTCTTAACTTATTTTATTCAGGCACTTATGTTTATTAACGTTCGTTTTATACTGTTATCTCGTTTATTCAATTCAAAGAAGCTGCTCTTCATATAGCATGTAAGTTAAATTACTCTTAGGCCATGATTTAGAAAAGAGAAGCATTATTATTTTGTGGTGGCGGCCAGAGAATCTACCACCCCATCTTATCCTCTGGGTGTCGTAAAAGTCGACAGAGGGACAATTAAAACCAGAAGATGGGCAGCAGCATCTTTCTGGAACATCTGAATAAATAAACTGTGGTTGCCAACCCGCTTGCCAAGCTTGGCAACTATAGCAAAATCCCCCAAAATGAGAGCAACAAGAAACTTGTGTGGCAATCCATTGTGGAGGCCCATGTTCAGCAGTGGACTAGTAATAGGCTGAATTGATGATGAGTTAGTCCTTATTTGCGACCAGGCTTACTGCATAACTTAGTACATACATTTATACGAGGGTGGATTGAAAAGTACTCGGCCTAACACAGATCCATTCAATTCTAAAAATCAAATCTACCCACATTATTTAGTTCAGTTCAGACTAGTTCATTGTGTGAAGTTCGAAACGTGTGCGATAATTAGTTGTGATTTTATAAATTTATTAACAAAGTAATCGGTCATAATTTCCGCGAATGGAGCAAATCGAGCAGCGTGCCGTCATTAAGTACCTCCATAAGAAGGGGCTATCATCAAAAGCCATCCATGATGACATGGTCAGTACATTAGGCGATTGTGCTCTGTCATATTCATCCGTCAAAAAATGGATAGCAGAATTTAAGCGTGGTAGAGAGAGTGTGAAAGATGAACCCTGCTCTGGAAGGCCTTCGACGTCAACTACTGACGAAAATATTAAAAAAGTACTTGATTTAATAATGGGAGACCGCAGATTAAAAATTAGAGAGATAGCCGAGATTATAGGCATCTCTTATGAACAAACTCAAAACATCATTGTCAACGAGTTGGGTTTCCACAAGGTGTCTGCGAGGTGGGTTCCGCGACTGCTTTCAGTTGAACAAAAAAGGACGCGATTGACTATTTCACGCGACTGTTTGGAGTTATTTGAAGCCGATGCAGATGATTTTTTGAATCGTTTTGTTACTATGGATGAAACATGGGTTCATTACTGTACACCGGAAACAAAACAACAATCAAAACAGTGGAGAAGACCTGGTTCACCACCCCCTAAAAAGGCTAAGTCGATTTTGTCGGCAAATAAGGTGATGGCTTCAGTATTCTGGGACTCGAAAGGTGTGATTATGATTGATTATCTTGAAAGGGGTCAGACTATAAACTCTGATTACTACTGCACCTTACTACGTCGTTTACGAGAGGAAATAAAAGAAAAACGTCGAGGAATGCTCAGAAGAAAAGTCCTGTTTCATCAAGATAACGCCCGTGTTCACACGTCAGTACAGTCAATGGCTGGAATTCACAACTGTGGCTTTGAACTGTTACCGCATCCGCCGTATTCACCTGATCTGGCACCATCAGACTTCTTTCTGTTCCCTAACCTAAAAAAGCACTTGGGAGGTCAAAGATTTTCGACAAACGACGAGGTCAAAGCAGCTGTAGACGCATATTTTGACTCTAAGGAAGAATCATTTTTTTTAACGGTCTAAATGCTTGGAAGGGGAGGTGGCAAAAGTGTATTGAACTTGATGGTGATTATGTAGAAAAATAAAAATATAACTGATTTAGTATGTGTTTATTTTCTTGGTTAGGCTGAGTACTTTTCAATCCACCCTCGTACTTAAGGTATTGATTAAAATCTACTTTAAAGTTATGGTAGTAAATTACCAGATCAATTTTTACTGTTATTAGGATTACTATACAAAAATCCGACTAGGTAGTCCACCCCAGGGCCAGTTATTATGCCGCGAAGTAGAGGTACGCAAATTTCGCTGTGTTTGGATCTGAATGTCACTGAGAGCTAGTGTAATCAGTGGGCATATGAGACTTAAGAACTGTCTTAGAGTGACAGGTGCAGTGTGATGCCACTCAGAAATGTTCTGTTTGACACAGCATTTCTTATGGGCAGACATTGCACTTACAATTAGGTGAACATATTGCCCTTCTCAACACTATCAAATGAAGAAACTAAAACAAGATAAGTATGTTTATCTCTTCATACTAATATATCCCAGAGGCGAAAAACAATTACCACTTTATTTTAAACTAAATATACATGTAGACTATATTTTTTAGTACACCTAGTTGCTACTTGGTTGATATGTTTATGGTAAGATATGAGCTGTTACCAATATAATCGTCTCACAATTACAATTGGTTGAGACTAGAAAACAATATTACATTCAGTTACTGACATTAGCACTGTGAGCTAGCGTAATCACTGGGCATTTGTGATTTATGAACTGATGTCTCAGGGTGACGGGGGCAGTGTGGTGTTGCACTTACCATCAGGTGAATGTTTTGCTCGTTTCATCAGTTTATACAATAAAAAAATAATACAGAAAAAATCCTAGTCTCATTTTATGATAAGTAAAGTATCATAAAGTTATCTCAGTATTTACTAAATGTAGAATTCTAAAGTAACTCAAGTAAACAACAGGATCTGGAAGAAAGAAAGGAAGTTAATTTTGTCACCATACATACATAAGAGTTATGTTATGTACTTAAGAGTTCCCATTCAAAAAGTAACTGTTGTTGCGGTTGCTCTGTCACTTGATTTTGGTAAGCGGAATATTCACTTGTAAGTGTTATTCATTCCAAACTGCAACAACATTCTTATGAAAAGGTTATCCAATGTTAATTTTGCAAAGGGTATAAAATTTAACCACTTCAAAATAAACCCTTATAACCCATTGCAACGACTTACGGGAGGAGTCCCTGTGTATATGGCAGAGTAGAAGAGCACCTACCTCTTTCCTACAACCTAAATCCTGCTCTGGGTTTCTTGAGAACGAGTGTAGTTTTAAGAAAGTGATATTCAATAACTAACATAAATAATCTACATTGAATGCAAATAATTCTATTCTTTTCCATTCTTTTTTTCCAGATAATGATGACTTCTAGATTTCCATCAGACACAACTGAGTAAAAGGGGCATATAATGTGCATCTCTATTAATTAGGGTCATACTCTGGTGGGAGTAAAGAGATCGAATTATACATATTTAATATGGCAGTGGCTAATGAAAATGAACTATGTAAAACAGGTAAACAGAAAATAAATAGACAAGATTGTTAAAATTTTGGAAAACTTGAAATTATATTGACTATTCTTAGATTTTTTTTTTATTGTATAAAGTGACGAAACGAGCAAAACGTTCACCCGATGGTAAGTGCAACGTCTGCCAATAACAAATGCTGTGTCACCCAGAACAGTGTGACACCACAATGCGCCCGTCACCCTGAGACCGATGCCCAGTGATTACACTAGCTCACAGTGCCCTTCAAACCGAAACACAGTAATGTTTGCACACTACTGCTTCGCGGCAGAATAACTGGCCCTGGGGTGGTACCTACCTAGACGGATTCCTGCATAGGAATCCTACCACCAGCCTTTTTATGGAAGGAATTGACTAGAAAAGCAAATCTTTAACCTGATGGTAAGTACAAAGTCTGCACACAAAAATGCTATGTAACCTACAACATTTCTGTGACACCACACTGCTCTCGTCACTCTGAGAATTCAAAAGTCAGTAATTAAATCTCATTATTGTTTGATGATCAAATCTCATTATTTTTGCCGTGTGGTGGCGGCTTAAGAGGATGTACCACCCATTTCTTCCCGTGGGTGTCGTAAAAGTCGACAGAGGGAAATTTAAAACCAGTAGATGGGCAGCAGCGTCTTCCGGGAACATCTAAAGTACACGAACATTTATACACAAAGAACATTTATAAGTGGCGGTAGTGTTTTAATTGAATTTTGTAATTTCTGTGTATATATTGAATTTCGATGTTTAATATTGATGGTTTATTATGCGGCAAGTGCTCGTAAATGTGTGCAGTGATTGGTAAATTCAATTTAAGACCAGTATTGTACTTTTCTTTTTGTCTCTCTCATCTCTTTCATTCACTATCATTTGACTGTCGATGGAAATTTTGAATTACCTAGTGTCTGATCTAACTTGACATTGGCAGAATTCTATTGAGAGGCTAGAATTAATAGAAGAAGAACTTGGTTGGTGTTCTTATAAGTTATCTAGGTAATTCCCGGCATCTGTTGGTATGCCTCTTTCAATTTTTATTGTAATTTTTTGAAGTAGGAACACATAAATATTGAACGAGTCATTTTATTTAATTGAATGTATTTGTAAAACCTATACAAATTTTAGACTTCTTGATTCTTTTCCATACAAACCTTAACTGTCATTTTAACAACTTTAAATGCCAAATCTCATACTCCTTCGCGTGCAATATGCTTAAAAAGAGGTACTAAGTTTTATCTTCACATATTAATATATAGATTAACTGGTGTGTGTACAGTCCTAGATGAGTCGTGGCTGACAGTATCGTTGTCGTGTGATTCCGAGACATCGAATCTTCGAGCGCGTTCCACGGGCTACGTTTCCGTTTCTGCCGTGATAATTCTCTGAAGTATTCAGAAATTAGTGGAACTGGAACCACCGGGCTCTGGCAGCTTTGAGCAGGAATTAGTTTTGGACTTGGAGTTATCGTAATCAGCTGCAGCTTTATCGAGTAGGCCATAGTTTATATCCCTCCTAAATCTTTTAATTTTTAAACTCTGTCTAAAATACCTCTACATCTATCAAATAGTCGACCGAATTAGTCTGTGTTGAGTTCTTTCAAATTTTTATGTAAGGCATTTAAAAAACAAAAACCAATTTATTTATCAACAAAACCATCAACCATGATTAAAATCAGTCATCATCATCAAAATCAAAGTCTGCATCAGTAGGTGTTGTACTTTTGTTATTCGGCTCTTCGGTGATGTAGGCAGCAGGGCAGCAAACTTTATCATCAGAACAGTACCTGGAATATTACAATTTCGTTTGAGAAATTTCTAGAAAGCGTCTATATCAATAAAGCTTAAAGTCGCTCAGAGGGCCATGGAAAGGGTCTTTCTCGGTGTTTCTAACCTAGGTAGAATCCGCAACCATGATATCCGCAGCAGAACCAGAGTAACCGACATTTCCCTTAGGATCCTATGTTTAGGTTGGCTAAAACTAGAAAGTCTTTCCTCAGTAGACGTATAAAGTTTTATAATAAAATTCCTAAAAGTGTAACACAAAAATCGGACATTGATTTTAAAAAACTTATCAAGAAGACATTATTAGATAAAGCGTATTATAAAATAGATCAGTATATAGAGGACGAATATGTGTGGAAATAACTCATACTCTGCACTCGCAAACCCCTGGCTACTAAACTTATGATGTATTTTTTTTTTGTAGTCTATAAATGACATTATGTAATATGGCATTGAAAACGGAAAGACCCCAGAGTTTCTTACCGGTTCTTCTCTGAGAAGGTTTTTTAGGCATTTTTTTTGAACCGGTGTAGTTTTTGTCGCCCATAAGAGCTTTAAACAAGCCATTTGATAAAGAAATTTTGACTTTGACTTTGATCAGAAAGCTGAAGTGGCAACGGGCATGATCTCTATAGAGACCACAGTGACCGCTAGAAGTAAACAATTACGCAAAAACACAAATTGTAAATTTTTCTATATTAATTGTCCCCATGTCTCTGACACTATTCTAGCCTGTCTCAAGAATAGAATGCCACCGACCATACCACCGGCGCTACCCGTATTCGACGACTTTACGCAAACATAATGAAGTTGTCTTCCATCTAGTCAGGGTTTCTTGAAATGAAATGAAAATCTTAGTCAAAAGTAGATTATAAATAAGTTGATAAAGAACAGTCTCTGTTAGACAAGATTCAATAACAAACGAATAAATGCATTGCAAACTCGAGCAGACCAGTCTCCACCAACTTCACCCGTTAACAAGTATGACGCATGTGGCAGCCATCGTCCTCCTCGACCATATCTAAGGGAAGTGCACGACCCGCCACACGACGCCTTTAAGTCGCAAGCAGAAGCATTTAACCGAGCATGACGTACTCAAGTCTACTATTTGGAACTAATAAGAATCTGTCTTTCATTCTACACAGTACACCTATAATCTCCCTTAAGACCATCTAAATATTTTTATTTATAAAATGTTACGTAGTAAATACATGACACGTAGCTGCTTAAAAAATTACAACATGTGGTACATTGCTTGATACTCTGGTTCTCCTTTGATGGATACTTTCCAAGCTTCCTTATCATTGTAATAATCGTGTAAAAAATTTACGTACATGCATAACGTTTTCATAAATATACTGGCATATAAAAGTTAAAATATCAATTATTTAAACAGCTCCCTTAGCGAATCACGGAGCGCATATTATAAATTACGCCAACTTCTCTTTTCTGTTAATAAATATTGTATTCGCGTCAGCCGCATGTTCCCATAATAAAATGCCATAAGACATTATGCTGTGAAAATAACTAAAGGAGGTAAACCAGTCTTGGAGTGGATATATCTGTAATTTGTCGGATCTTTCTATCAGCATACGAAGCCGAACTGAATTTATTAGCTAAAGTACCTATATGTAAACCCCACTGAAGCCTACAATCTAATGTGATTCCCAAAAAAAACATTACTATCACTAAACTCTAATTCATCATTTTGCAAAACAATATCATTTTGTACCGTTTTTACATTTGGTAATGCAAATTTAACGCATTTTGTTTTTTTGGTATTTACTGCTAAATTGTTTGCATGGAACCAATCCGACTACATATCAGAGCAATATTGACTTCGTTTATGTTCTCAGTTTTCCGACTGACCTTAAATATCAATGATGTATCATCTGCAAACAACACTATATTTATAAGTTACTGGACTAGTATATCTGTATTAGTATAGTAAATCATATAAATAGATAAGAAATAAAAACGAGCCTAGAATAGATCCTTGTGGGTACACCCATTTTTACTTGAGAGCCTACGGAGTTTGTACTAATAATGTGTACCATTTGCGTTCTATTACTAAGATAATCCATCAAAAGAAGAGCTTGCTGATGCTTGCTCTAAAACAATATTTTAATTTACAAAGCATAGTTTTGTGATTTTTTTTTTTATTGGATAAAGTGATGAAACGAGCAAAACGTTCACCTGATGGTAAGTGCAACGACCGCCCATCACAAACGCTGTGTCACCCAGAACATTTCTGTGTGTGTGACACCACACTGCGCCCATCACCTTGGGACATAAGTTCTTATATCTCATATGCCCAGTGATTACGCTAGCTCACAGTGCCCTTCAAACCGAAATACAGCAATGCTTGCACACCACGGCTTCACGGCAGAATAACTGGCACTGGGGTGGTACCTTCCTAGACGGATACCTGCATAGGAATCCTACCACCAGTAAAACCACACACACCAGATCTACGCAATCAATCACATCGCTTTTGATAAATCACAGAACACGCCAATCGCGTTCTAAGGATCCTCCCAAGCACTGTAAATATGTTGAATTAAACTTATTCCGCATCAGTTATGGAGCGCCCTTTGGTAAAACCAAACTGATGATCATGGAATTACTTATTACTGTTAACGAAAGAGAGCGTTTGTTAAAGCATTAGCTTCTCAAACTTAAAACTGGTAATATTGACACGAACCTAAAATTGCATGAGTCTTTAGAGTCAATTCAAAGTCAAGCCCTATTTCAAATCTTTGACTGATTTATATACCCATAGCACTTTCGAAAGGTTAGGAAAATACACCTTTATTAATACATGGATTAAATAATGATGCCAAGAGTGAAGAAAGAATGTTAATTTTTGAATTTATTTACTTGACAGATATACCCCATAAATCTTCTTATTTTTTTTTTTCATATTATAAATATATCAATAACTCGAATGTTTTAATTATATCGCAGACATTAACGGGTTTAAACTTAAATGCACTAACATTCTTAATTAACAGTTCGTGTGCACGCATTAATGACGACCTAAAGACCAGCAGTCGTTTTGATTGGTATATTAGAAAAAAATATATCAAACTAATTGGCTACCTCTTTGTTGGATTTCCGAAATCGAAAACCCTCTCAGAAATGAGACTGCTCTGCAGTGGGACATTTATAGGATGAAACTTTACTTTACTTTACTTTTGTTGGATTCAATTAGTCCGCGGGCTGTAGGTATTGAAAACATATTAGTGGTAGGCTTCATTTTACCGGTTTCCTTATGTATGACTTTCCATACTGCCTTAATTTTATTATCAGCAGATTGAATTTTGCGCTTTAAAAAATTTGATTTAGCGATATGGCATACCTTTTTAAATACTTTGGAATAATTTTTTACGATGCCTACGGGACGGGCCGATTATTTTCTAGTTCACCAACAAACGTTCGATCTGGCTGCAAATATTCCTCATTTAGGGTTTTATCACGCAGAAAAGTCCACTGCTGAACATAGGCGTCCTACAGATTGCCACAATAGTTTGTAGCTCTCATTTTGGGATGATTTTGCCATAGTTGCCACGCTTGGCAGGAGGGTTGGCAACCGCAGTTTACTTATTCAGATATTCCAGGAAGATGCTGCTGCCCATCACCTGGTTTTTATTTTCCCTCTGTCGATTTTTACGACACCCACGGGATGAGATGGGGTGGCAGATTCTCTTAAGCCGCCACCACACGGTGAGCTTTATCTATTTATAATACATAAATTAGGATTTTAAAGTTAAATAAATCCAAAATTTGTTCAAAGATTATCTCAACAAACTTCTTGAGTTCTTTGTTCACGTGATATTATCAGTCCGTAATCAAGGATGTTTTCAGTTGTTATTTGTACTTTAACGTAACATTCATAAGTAATTATAAATATCAAATACAGCGTCAAAGATACTATTTGCTGTAGCATCTTCTCTGTACCGTGCTAAAAGTTAGTTATACTTCTAACCCGTTATTCTATTTTTTTCTGTCGATCGTCCCACAATATATAATTGGGAAGATAGTAAGCAAAAAGTAGTACAAAATAAGTAGCGACGCAGTGTAATCTTTGGCAATTTCAATTCTTTGTTTATTAGTATTACGATAGGTGTTAATAATATTGTCATTGGATTCTGTAATACACTCGGCGTCAAAAAAATCGCACATCCGAAAAAAATAATTTAAATACTATTTTAACACAACAGGCCACTGGCAATGTTGTGGTTTGAGGGTATCATTCGAAAGGTAATTTCATTAGCTTTCAGGAATTTTAATTAAATTTTACTTTTATAACGAGACGAAAGAGAAATTAAAGAAAAAGACAGGGATGTACAAATTTGCAAATTAATAATTTAAAAAAAAACTTAATAAATACAAAAAAAGTTCTTAAAACCTAGTGTTACCCCCCCTTGCCTTGATAACGGCTTCCATGCGATCTTTCATGGACCTTACAAGGATCGCAACAGCCTCTTGGGGTATTTGTTCCCACTCTTCAAGTACCGCATCTTGGAGCTCTTGAAGAGTGGCTGGAGCTGGATCTCGAGCTCGCACGCGCCGTTTTAGGTCATCCCAGAGATGTTCTATTGGGTTAAGGTCTGGACTTCGTGCTGGCCAATGCATAACAGGGATATCGACCTCCTGTAAATAATCCCGTACAATAGCCGCGGTGTGGCAACGAGCATTATCATGCATTAACATGAATCCATCACCGACATAACCAGCATACGGGACCACATGTTCCTCCAGGATTTCAGTAATGTACCGATCAGCATTTAATGACCCTTGCTCACGGCCACCCCGAGTCCGGGAAACGCACACAAGTTCCGTTTTCCCGTCGACGGAAATGCCGCCCCAAAACATACACGAGCCACCCCCGTATTCGACGGATTCTTCGAAGCAGGGTTGTGGGAACCTCTCCCCCTGTCTTCTGTAGACCCTTCTACGTCTGTCATTGCAGAAGAGACAGACCCTCGTCTCATCAGAGAAGAGTACGGTCCGCCACTGTTCTAGAGTCCACTCGCAATGATTGCGAGCAAACTCTAGGCGATCTCTGCGATGCTGTGCAGTAAGTTTTGGACCTTTAGCAGGTCTATGGGCTGTTAAACTCTTTTCGTGTAACCTTCTTCTTATCGTAGAAACACTCACAGATGTTCTCCGAGTTGATCGGAGCTGTTGTTGCAACTCAACAGCATTTGTAAAACGGTTTCGTAAAGGTGTCGTAACGATGAAACGGTCATCTCTTTCTGATGTGCACCGTTTTCTTCCAGATCCCTGTTTTCTAACGTAACCACCAGTCTGCTGAAAACGTTGGAACACCCGTCGAACTGAAAAACGGGACAGGTTCAACTGTCGAGCAACGTCACACTGCCGCATCCCCGACTGCAATAGGGCAATCACTTGAGCGGCTTCTTCAGAGCTGGTGTCCATCTTTACTTGTTCTTACTTGGGTTACTTGTTCACGTGTGTTCACTGCAAAGTCTAAATTACGACTGGCCCATATTTCATCCAGATCGACCCTTTTATACCCTTTTTCGGTGGTGTAACTAGCGTCCTTACTAACGAGCATTTGACAGTGTTTATTTTTGACGCTCTATAATGATAAATGTTTTAATGATTTCATGATTTTTTTATTAATAATGTAAAGATATTCAAATACCCATTTTAAACATACCAATATTTATATAAATATAATTACGAGTAGTTTCTAGCCATTACAACCATTTTTCGCGCAAACTCAGAGAGGTGCGATTTTTGTGAGGCTGAGTGTAGTAACAGTCTATAAATGTCCCATTGCTGATCACAGGCCTCCTCTCATTTCTGAGAGGGTTTTGGAGCAGGGAAGAGAGCATCACGCTTCTCCAAGAACGCTCGTTTTGCGATTTAGCGGAATAGATTTTGTACTTAATAAAAATAGTGTTCAATATCCTTTGCAGATGGACCTATCATTAACATTTTCAAACGTCTCATCACAGTCGATATAAAGCAGAACACTGTTTTAACTAATTCCGAACTCATTGAAATCCTAGAGAAAGAGTTTAACATGGACACCCGCACGTTACACGAACTTGAAGTAGAAATATACTTAAATGTTTTAAAAAAGTATCTCAAGAACTGGCCGGATTGGGATGAATTTGAACAAACAATTATTCATTTAAAATCTGCAAATGACCATGCAGGAATCACGAAGATTCTCAACGAGAAATACATTAAAATTAAAGAGTATTTACGTGCCATGCTTGATATAGCACAACAACTAGCAAGTAGTAAAGTTCAGGAGATAAAGTCTAAAGAAAATAACGACAAAGAAATTGTTATAATGGAAATCGAAGCGACAAGGCAACAGCTGAACAGCCTCTTCTACCGTCATCCATTGAATAACAGCATTTTAAATGTAACTAAACATTTTACTTACGGCCTTCATAATTCGAAAATGCTGACGCTTGAATCGATTGTGAATTGGTGGGGTGTAGAAATTGAAATAAGGGTTAAAGCTCATAATAGATTTATTATGTACAAAAGGCAAAATTCTCATAAACTAAAGCACACTCTCGTCAACAAGAAACTGCCTGTGGGAACACGTTACGAACCCGAATTAAATCAGCAGATATTGGTGAAATTGAAAAAAAGGTGCACGCCTTTTTTAAAAGAACACGTTCTGAAATGTTTCGAACAAGTTTTAAAGTCTGATGCTAATTTAAAATGGCGGTCGGTTTTGGACATCCTAATAAATATTTTACTTACCGATTTAAAAAGTCTACCCAAAATATTAAACGTACCGTGCGACTACAGAAAGTATGTAAGTAAGCAGCGATATATACGGTTTCTGTACCAGGACGTCCACCAAAGTAAGGAAAAGGACAAGGAGGAGAAATTTGATTTGTATTTGGAAGAAATTGTTTCGCCAATGTGTCAGTTCCATATAGGATTTTGCAATCCTGTCTCCGGCACCGACATTTCTTTCGAGGACACTATAAAATTAATTTGTACCAACTGTAACTTGACGTTTGCGGGGGAAAATTTCGCATGGGACATTTTGAAACATTTCAGCGACGATCACAACGAAGAGCCCGATTGGAAGTGTTTAGAATGCCACAAGGTGTTCACTATGCCCTCTTTAACTCATATGGGTTGGACTCATGTTTGCGATGTGCAAAGCGTCTGATGTGTTTTTAGATTAATTCTTAATTTATTATTAGTTTCCATGCGACAAAATATTTTTATAGTTAATATTATTCCAAAAGCATGGCTGTGTTGAGTGTAGTGTTTTGACTTAAAATTAATTAAATAAGGTTTACGCAAATAGCCCAACTATATGTGTACAATATAGACAATATTTCCAGTTTTATATGTCTTAGGCTAAATATTAAGTTACCAAATAACGTCATATCCTTATGTACTGTAAAAGATATAAATACGAGTATATTGCAGAAGGATGACTGAATTAAATGTAGTTTTATTTTCAATTGTTTTAAAAATATCCAAAATAACTTTCAGAATTCATTTTTTCCTTGATTTTCCTACCGGCTACCGTGGCGTACCGTTCCGTGGTCTAGTGGTCAGAGTACCAGACTTCTACGCCGCGGTTCCTGGGTTCGAATCCCAGCCGGAGCCAACATTTGTGCAACTCAAATTTTTGGTTTACAATATTCGGAAGTTGACGCCATGGTGGAAATAGGCCAGGGGAACATCATATTTTCCTTAACCGTCTAGCATGTGGTAAATAAGTATTTAAAATGATTTTAAAAAGCCATGTCGACGTCACAACATCTTCAAGAGTTTTTGTTTTTAGAGCAGGAATCAGTCTAGGTAGGGCCACCACACCTGGCCAGTTATTCTCCCGTGAGACAGAAGTGTGCAAACATTACTGTGTTTCGGATTGAAGGGAACTGAGAGCTAGCGTAATCACTCTCATATGAGACTTAAGAACTCATGTCCCAGGGTGACGGGCGCAGTGTGGTGTCACACAGAAATGTTCGGGATGACAGCATTTGTCATGGGTAGACGTTGCACTTACCATCAAGTGAACGATCTGCTCGTTTCGTCACTTTATCAAATAAAATAAAATGTCGAGACCATCAAATCGTGTACCTGATGGTAACTTTACATACAATTTACCGCCGTTTCGTAGTGAGGTTCCTCTGACAGAGAAGAAACAGGCGAAAGAAACTCCATAGGTATCCTCTCTTTTGTAAATCCTTTTTTGTCTTAGTCAAAAATACATCCATACAAATAAATAAAATTGAAGGATCTGTCTGTAATAAAAAAATAACAGCTTTTACTCAATGCTGATGAAAGTATATACGGTACTATAATAAAAAAAAATTAAAATGTTTGTTCCGGCTAATCTCCGAAATAGCTGGACCGATTTTGACGGGACTTTCACTGACAGATAGCTGATATTATAGCGGGTAACTTAGGCTATTTTAATTTTAGAAAAATCATAAAGCTCCGCGCATAAAAATTGAAACCCGATTCTATTAGTCGTCGGCTTTTAACCGCGGCGCACTGCTAGTTTTAAATAAATTAACAAATAATAGTCTCAAGGAAAACCGAAGCACGCTCCATGTTCGAATTTTAGACAACATTAATTTTATTAGTATACTAGTATATTGAAAACTCGTGCAGACCAGCCTCCACCAACAGCACCTGGTCACAAGTATGACTAATGAATGGTAATTGTTGTCTCTGCTTACTTTATATAGTATTTTCTCTGCTTGCTTACTGCTATATTGCACTGGCATTGTGCTTGCCAGAAGATGGGCAGCAGCATCTTCCTTGATAACCTGAATAAATAAACTGCGGTTGCCAAGTGTGACTAGTATGGCAAAATTGAGAGCTACAAACTTATGTAGCAATGTATGGGGGAGCTCTATGTTCAGCAGTGGACTAGCGATAGACTTAGACTACTTAGGTAAATTGCCTCGCTTGACAGGCGGAATTCATCCATAGCCTAATGGCTTTTGCAAAGCTATCTAAGGCCAAGGGGGAGTAGAGAGGGGCAACCCCCCCTCCCCCCCCCCCCCCAAACTCAATTTGTTTGCCCAATGCCAAGCCAACTTACAATAGTATTCGTTGATTGTTGTCGTGGTTGAAAATCGCCCTCTCCCCCTTGGTCCATTGACTGGCGATGCTCTTGGTTCGGACGAAACTAAAAAGTCAAAGGTAAAGAAGCAAAAACATCGTATTGATGAATCTCGCTTACTTCATGTAGCCATGTGGAACGTACAGAGTGGAGTCTATAGATGGAGTCCCGTAGTCGCAGCGGTCTCTCTTCACACAGCTACCTGCGTCTCCCTTGCCAGTGGTGCAGGATATGGTCGTCGAGGTTTCTGGAATCCAACGGTTTGAAAATTCGTTAAGTCTGCTATGAGGGGTTTTCTTTTAAGTACTAAATTTTAGATGACGGCGCTGGTAATAGATGGCGTTGCTTTATTGTTGATGGTAATACAGATGTGTTATCCTATTCAAAATTGTATTAAATATATTTGGTTAAACAATTTATATTATTTCGAACATTCAGCATCTGCAGTTCTGGTACAAGAATTAAACCTGGAGCGCCATATATACATACAGTTACGCCTTTTTAATATATAACTTTTCGCCCTAGCGGGAAACGTGACGTGGTGAGTGGTGAAATACGTCGCCGCCATTTTGGTACGACTTCAAAAATTCATACCCCCCATAGCGTTCCCACGAGCAATTATTACTATTGTCAGACTAAAGTCAGAAGAAAGTGACGAGACGAGCAAATCTCACCAGGTGGCTCATGTGCATAATGTGTCGCTCAGTACAATTGTGTGACAACACACTGCGCTCGTCACTCTGAGACATCAGTTCTTAAGTCTCATATGCTCAGATTCGTTTCCCTTCAAACCGAAACACAATAACGCTGAAATATTAATGCTTGATGGCAGAATAACTGGCACTGCGATGATACCTACCCAGACGGATTCTTGTAGTAATTTCTGAGTAGTAATTTAAAAAATACTGGCCATAGCACCGGCACCATAAAGATAGAGATTCAAAGTATATTTACTAAAATGCACTTGATTTTTTATTGCAGAAAGTGACGATACGAGCAAAACGTTCACCTCATGGTAAGTGCAACGTCTGCCCACAACAAATGCTGTATGACCCAGAATATTTCTTTATGCATCGCACCGCGTCTATTACCCTGAGACAATTTTTATTTATTTGATAAAATGACGAAACATGCAAAACGTTCACCCGTTGGTGTGGTGGAGTGCAACGTCTGCCCATAACAAGTGCTGTGTCAACCAGAACATTTCAGTGTGTCACCACACTGCGCCCGTCACCTTGAGACATCAGTTCTTAAGTCTCATATGCACAGTAATTACGCTACCTCTCAGTGCCCCTCAAATCGGAAAACAGTAATGTTTGTACACTACTGCTTCACGGCAGAATAACCGGCCCTGCGGTGATATCTTCCAAGACTGATTCCTGCACAGGAGTCCTACCACCAGTAAATATATTATAGTGCCTGGTAAACAAGCAGAAGTTTTAAAGAGCGCATGGTGTGTTGCTGTGCCGCAGTGTGACGAATGAAACGTTTCTCTCCTCGTCTCAACCCAAGAGTTATGTAAGGCCTGGTAAAGTAAAGTAAAAGTAAAGTTTCAACCTATAAATAGCCCACTAGTGAGCACAGGCCTCCTCTCATTTCTGAGATGTTTTGGAGCTAGGAAGAATCCGCTACGCTGCTCCAATGCGGGTTGGCGGACTACACATGTCATCGAAATATTTTTTTTTATTGATGCCGTGTCAGAGACTATGGAACAATCACAACACAACCAAACCCGAAAAGTAACAATTTGTGTTTTCTCATTGCCTCGGACTAATGGAGGAATCACTATTTCATAATGATTCCTTATCTTTACGTAAATATTTAACATTAAAAAAAAGTAAAGTTTCAGCCTATAAATGTCCCACTGCTGCCAACCCGCATTGGAGCAGCGTGGCGGACTATTCCCAGCTACAAAACCCTCAGAAATGAGAGGAGGACCGTGATCAGCAGTGGGACATTTATAGGCTGTTACTTTACTTTTTACTTTACTTTACATCCATACCTTGAAAATATCTCAAGGCCTCGGACCGGTGGGGGAATAATCATATTGTAAAATGCCGAAACAAAAATGCAAAGACAAGTGACGGGGCACCAGAACTACTGTGGTCAGTAACCGCGGTCAGCGTCGCAGCCACGGGCAAGATTTGAATTTAGCGCCACCCAACACTTATTACTTAAGCATCAGATATATCGCCTCATTACAACCAATTACTAGTCCACTGCTGAACATAGGCCTCCCCTATTGATTGCCACAAAAGTTTGTAGCTCTCATTTTGAGGGGATTTTGCCATAGTTGCCACGCTTGGCAGGCGGGTTGGCAACTGCAGTTTATTTATTCAGATGTTCCAGGAAGATGCTGCTGCCCATCTTCTGAATTAAATTTTCCCTCCGTCGACTTTTACGACACCCGCGGGATGTGATGGGGTGCTAGATTCTCTTGAGCCGCTACCACACGGAGATATCGCCTACCCAGACGGAATCCTAACACCAGTAATTACTTATCTTAGTCACATTGTGATGCCGAGCGGTGGCGGCTTAAGAGACTACTACCACATCTCATCCCGTGGGTGTCGTAAAAGTCGACAGAGGGGAAATGAAAACCAGATGTCGTAGAACAACTGAATAAATAAACTGCGGTTATCAAACGTGGCAACTATGGCAAAATCCCTCCAAAATGAGAGCTACTGGTTTTTGTGGCATTCTATGGGGCAGGCCTATGTTCAGCAGTGGACTCGTTATAGGCTGAAGTGATGATGATTAGGTATAAAGTTAGTTCTTACAAAGTCACGAGTGCTCTCGGGATAACAACATACTAGGCATTAGGTATATAAAATCTCTGAAATGTAAAAAAAGGTTAGAAGTTTAGTTTTCTAGCTTTTTAAAAAAAATGCGATCGATTAATGAAATAAAATACTGTTAGACGTTATCGTAATCAAGTGCCAGTTAGCATAAACTTTTGTATTAATTTAGGGTAAGCTCATTATGTGCTCCAGCAGCCCGCATGCTACGGGTGTGCGAGAGCGCCCCCTTGAGACTTGCGTCCCTGACAGCTGCCCCCGCGGCTAGGGTTACCAGCTCGTAAAACCAGACAGCCGTATAGACCAGCCAGTTAAGCCGGACTTAAGGTTAAAAAGACACCACAACTTATTTAAGACTTTTTGTGTTCTAGTTTTAAAATTATAAGCATTGTTGTTTTCGTCTAACCGATTTCACCAGCTCCATTTTGATCACGTTTAGGAAAACGAAGTTTACATGAAATATCGACACCATCTACAAAAAAAAATCGATGTATTTCGTATTATGCGACATCAAACTGCCTGTAGTTATACATAGATCACATATTTAAACAAACCAAAAACAATATGAAATATAAATAATTTTTGGGTTTACATAGTTTTGCAATTGACAATGACAGCTCTTTATACGCGTTTAATGGAGCTAAACGTCGAAATTGAGCGTTCAGAATTTAAATCGCGTTTAGCTCTAAATGTGTTCTTTCGATTCTAATGAAATGCAAATTATAGCAATGAACTCAGTTTAACGCTTAAACTTCGTTTGGCAAATGATATTTCCAAGGAAAAGGGTAGGACTACACCCGCCTGATCGAATGGTCTGATCGTGGAAGGACGTCTCCTCCGACTAGTAATATTTTATTATATTGTTATATATTAGTTCGCATCTCAGAAAACTGTTATAGCGCGATTACGGACGTATGGGAATATTTCTTGAGCTTCTCATATGGCGACAAAGATTGAACTGATCGCGTTTATTTTCAACGGTGAAATCAGCATTTAGTCTTTTTCTTTTTATTATGCAATTCGAAACGAAATATATACCACGGCGACCGCGCAACTGATAAAATGTATAAACAAAACCCGGACATCATCTAGTTTGGTCGATGACTACGTGTGAACATTGAGCCACTTATGAGTTTGTCAGTTTCAACAGTGTTGGTATGTTTTTACTTTCTAATTGCACGATTTGAATTAAAAAATAGCATCGCATTGCTATGCTGCTCTTGCGAAACCCGAGGACGTTTTGCATACAAAGGCCAAGTCGAGTAAATCGAGTCATGGTTTCCTGCTCAATGTGAGTATAAATTGGTCAGAATTTATACAAATACTATAAAATTGAAGTACCTGTTTGCAATAAAAAAATAACAGCTTTTTACTCAATACTTATGAAAGTATATACGGTACTTATAAGAAAAAAACAATTTGGGTTCCGCGCAAAATAATCATCCATCGGGGTCGGGTTTTTTACGCGGGTATATATTTAATACTAATATTTGATTGAAACATTAACTCTAGTAAAATAAAATAGCGAACTCCAAGGTTTTCGACTACTTAGACGATCTAAAATACCAAAGACGAAAATGATAATCTAAAAAATAATAATAATTTTAATTGAAAACTATCCCACTCAAGTTCTAGATGCAGAACCAGAGAAGAGTTAGACGCTTAGTGTCTGTCCTTGGAAGGAATAATATTTTGTTTGTATCGGATACAGTGGTACTGCTCATAACAAATGCTGCGTTAGCCAGATCATTTCTTCGTCGCATCATACAGAGACGTCCGTTATTAAGTTTTATATGCCCAGTGATTACCCTAGCTCTCAGTGCCATTCAGAATGAAACACAGTAATATTTGCACACTACTGCTTCATGGCAAAATAACTGGCCTGGGTTGGTATTTATTTAGACGAATTACTGCATAGGCATCCTCCCACAAAGTATATTTAAGGTGGTTATTGCGTTTAACCGTGCGGTTCTGGTATTTTGCTTGTCAACTCTTACGACAGCCAAGGTATGATTTTAGTTACTAATTCCATACGGCAATTAAAAATACAAAAAAACGACTAGATCGTACCAATTTTAATCGTCGGTGATGATTGTGTTGCACTTATAGATTGGTTTTGAGCGAACACCACGCCGATTAACATCACGACTGAACTGAAAATAAATACAGGAAACATTTTAAAAATAAAAACATTAGAAAAATGGCACAGTTGTTTTTATTGATACAGATATGAACTACAGAATATTACTCGGAGCTATTTAAACTATTTGAAACTCCAACTCATGGCCAAAAAAAAATGTGAAAAACGGAAAATGATATTTTCTGATTTATTTAATTTTTTATTTCTTTTGAGTTTTCAAAATATATTTTAAACTCACGAAACAGTTAACGCGTGCATCTTGCTCGAGAAACAAACTGCACTGCCATGATTACATTGTCAATTATTGAGATATTAACGCGTCATTTTATTAGTCGATATATCGGTATACTCATTAAACTTGATAGTACCTACATGAACGCAGATATGTTAATAACTATTGAGAATTACGACATTTATGTAACAGGACATCACATTTTCTATTTAACTGTGCCCCGCGGTATCATCGGCGTAAAATTAGCCAACCACATGATTGCACCATACGGCATGGTACCTCGCTGACTCGCATTCAGTTTGGGCTTTCACGGTAATGCTCATTGCTGGTGGAAGGATTTCTATGCATGAATCCGTCTAGGTAGGTACCACCCCAGGGCCAGTTATTCTGCTGTGAAGCATTAGTGTGCAAACATTACTGTGTTTTGGTTTGAAGGGCACTGAGAGCTAGCGTAATCACCCGGCATATGAGACTTAAGAACTGATGTCTCAGGATGATGACACAGAAATGTTCTGGGTGAAACAGCATTTGCTATGGGCAGACGTTACACTTACCATCAGGTGAACGTTTTGCTCGTTTCATCACTTTATCCAATAAAATAAATGCTCGGTTCTTAGCGTGCGGCTCCTTAGGCTTTAGCAAGATTCCTAAAATCTATTTCAATAAACGGGCTCTACCTTATATTAAAGGAATTTGTTAAATCGAATTAGTATTTCCTGATATTAGCGTATTCAAACATAGTAAACATATTTAAATGAAACTAATTTTACGGATTTTATCGCGTTTAATTTTTTACTATTTATAACCCGACGATCGAAAGGAATGAATTTCGCAGTAACACCGCGAAGAATACCGTACGAGGAAATTATCTGTAGTGTCGAAGATTGTCTGTTTAAAAACAATATCAATAAAGAAGATTTGGAGGCCATACGTCAAGACATTTCGTCTATGTTACGTCGAAGTTCGGTGCCGAAACTAAATCTTCCTAAAGACGAATAATATCGAGAGATTTGTGATAGGTTGAAACGACGACCCCCCCGAATGGGTTCTCGCCTTGGCGTGGCGGGGGGGCTTAGTAACTGTGGCTTGGTCACCCACGGTGAAGCTAAGAGGAACCCGGTCGGCCTGTTGCCTCAGGCTGACCCGAGGAGGTCTGCTGGGGGCAGCCGAGGTGGAGTCGCGGGGGAAGAGGAGTTTAGGTGTATCGTTGCCTCTCTCCCTGTCCTCCGCGACTCTGGCGGGGTCGTACCACAGATGCGGTGTTGGTGGACTGCAGGGGGGAGTGAGTCGGCACTGCTCACCCTGCCCTTCGCAGCCGAGGTGGAGTCGCGGGGGAAGAGGAGTGTAGGTGTTGCGTTGCCTCTCTCCTTGTCTCCCGCGACTTTGGCGGGGTCGCACCGTAGTTGCGGCGGTGGTGGGGCCGCGGGGGAAGAGGAGTGTTGGTGTGTCGTTGCCTCTCTCCCTATCCTCCGCGGCCGTAACGTGGTTGGCGGAGCCACAGACCAGATCCGTCGCAGGGGCTGGGAAGACTAGTGCTTCCGAGTGCAAATTTTGCTGGCCCCATGGCCTCCTCGTGGCGGACTCGGGGGGGTTCGTTGCGCGCACAAAGGGGGCCGTGCTGAAGGGTGCGTCGTGTGTTCCGGCGCGCCTTACTAGGAAGGAGACAGGAGAGGGTTGTCCTCTCCCGAGTAGGGGCTGCCGACGATAGGCGGCCGGCGCCGGTGGGGTCGCGCATGTGTGCGTGAGCGTTCCCGTGGCCCTGCTGTGACATGCGGGGTGTAGTTAATAAAAATGAATGAAAGAACTACCCTTGTCAACACAATAAGATTTAATGAAAAGGGAAAAAAAAAAACAAAATGGTAGGTCGTGGGTGTAGTGGCCCGCCTAATTGATGCAGACGTAGTCCAGTACTCCCCTGGCGTTCTGCGTGACACGCTGGTTGAAGGCACCGTCGGGTTGCCCGTGACGTTGGAGGGACGGCGGTGATGAATGACCACGCGGCGTCACGGTCGCAAGGCAGGTTTCCGGTAGGCAGTCGTGCGGACCTCAAGATCGTTCTTCATCTGAACCTTGAACCCTGGAAAATACGTTCCAGGAATTTATGTATATTCCATATAGTCCCGTCTGGCTGTGACCACCTCTACACAGCGGAATGGGAATACCGAAATGTAGAAGTGAGGTGGCCGTTAATGACAGTCAGATGGAGTTACAATAATAAAGATAGAAGTAAGAATAAAGTTACTCACAAGAAAACACAATAAAAGCTAAAATCATTAAATTTAACAAGTTAATAGAATTTACTAAGAATTATATAAGAAGAGTCTAATACTACGAAATCAAGAAATATCAAAAGTGGGTAGTATTAGCGAGATAAATGTATGTAAAAGCACATAAACGATTCTAATAAAATATAAAACTTATTTAAGCTACACAACAAAATAAATTATACATTCAACACTTACCCAATATGGGGATGAACTAAAATAACTGATTGCGAGATTTAATTATGCAACCGAAATGTATGCAGCTAAGGTAGGTACAGCACAACGTACATAAAGCCCGACAGGAGACTTGTGTGTACCTAAACTGACCGGGTGCAGAATGGTCGCCCCAGTCAAATGGCCGAAGGTAATAAATACCTCGCTCGGGTCTCGAATCTTCCATGACGTCACGCGAACGGAGACAAAAGAAACTTGTACGTCGCGATCAGTCATAGGAAGGTAAGTGTGAATGTTATTTTAGATTAACGCGGGTACGCATTGCGATGCCCGGCGCTAATATGTATATAAAATTTAAATTGAAGTGTGCGTGTTAAGTTATAATTTTTAAATTTGAAGAATTAATCTAATTGAAATATTATTGCATTAAGAAAGATTAGGCCCAATTTATGGTCATGTAACTGCAACGTTACACTGCCAACACGCGGCGATGGCGGAACATCATGGGGTTTTAGTCGGTGCAAGTCCGACATAACCCGTCCTTCCCCCGTAAAGGCGGGCATTCCCCCATGTAAAAAAAAAGGTTGAAACGACGAAATGCTGTCGGTACCACTACGTCGCCTCTTACGACACCTCGGTAAGGAACAGTTAGGTGCTATCTACTCCGCCGGACACCTTTCGGCTGAAAATAAAACTAACTAAAAGATAAACTTGTTTCGCAATTAAAAAAAAAATCATTTATTATCACATTACTATCTATATACATTACAATTGATTAATTAGAAACTTCAATATAAATTAAAATGATTTTGTAACTGTTATTAAAATAATAATATCGAGAAATTACTAACAAAAATAATTATTATATAATTAATGTCTTATCGAAACGAGCACATCGATCATCTGATGTTAAGTGCAACGTCTGCCCATTACAAATGCTGTGTCGCTCAGAACATTTCTGTGTGACACCACACTGCGCCCGTCATCCTGAGACATCAGTTCTCAAGTCTCATATGCCCAGTGATTACGCTAGCTCACAGTGCCCTTCAAACCGAAACACGGTAATGTTTGCACACTACTGCCTCACGGTAGAATAACTGACCCTGGGGTGGTACCTAGACGGATTCCTGCATAGGAATCCTGCCGTGGCGTGAGTCCCGAGTTCGAATTGAAATTGCTGACATTTTAAATTTATATAAATTAATTGTATTTTCGAACTGGTTGTATCATGGCCGTCCCTCACTGACCTCATCCGAAAACCTCCTCTGACTTTACATAATAAATTTAACATATAATCAACTTACCACCGACTCATCACGATATCTCCG
This sequence comes from Luehdorfia chinensis, assembly GCA_019845155.1. Lineage (NCBI taxonomy): Eukaryota > Metazoa > Arthropoda > Insecta > Lepidoptera > Papilionidae > Luehdorfia > Luehdorfia chinensis. The sequence goes on from JAHVAK010000533.1 coordinate 1,380,801, forward strand.
AAACTTGACTGTACAATTAACTTGCAATTTGGTATCATTTACTTCCGTATGGATAAACGGGCTTCTTTCTCTATACAGAGTTTTTTGATCATGTGAGGTTCGAACAGCGGGGGCCCTCCCCCGCAGTGTCGGAAAAATCAAAATTAATCACGATAGGGGGGAGGAGAGATAATATACAAGCACGTGTATTTTGTGCGGCGAAACAGTGTAGTGAAAAAATTCTATTGAATTCTTCGACACAATAATAAAACATGTGATTCTGAAGCTGGGCTTGGAGGCCCATCTCGCGGGTGTCGACTAAGGGGAAATTAAAACCAGAAGATGGCGAGGCAGCATCTTCCTGGAACATCTGAATAAATAAACTATGGTTGCCAGCCCGCCTGCCAAGCGTGGCAACTATGACATAGTCCCTCCAAAATGAGAGCCTAATCTACGGCGTAAACCTATGGTCAGCAGTGGACTAGTGATAGGCTGAAATGATTATGTGATGGGGGCGGGGGGAGCCTAAAACCTAACGACGTACGACGGGAGAAAAAGCGTCTCTCACGTGATTAAAAGATGGCATTGTGGCAACACGTGATTAAAGGATGGCAAGATGGCAACAATTACTTATGTTGAAAGCGGGAACGGGTTCACTAGTATCATATGATTTTAATAATCTTATTGGTATTATACATCATTGTATGGTTGATTGAGTAGTTTCCATTGATATTCAGCTTAACGCCATTCGTATTAATCATAGCATATACTGATACATACATCAGTCAGGCCCTTTTCCCGTATAAGGGGTAGTCAGAAACCACTCACGTACCCACTGAAAAAAAACCATTATCAAAATAGTGCCAATTTCATCTACATAGTGCCGAATAGTTTCCAAGTAAAATGGCTGTGACATAAAGTTTAGACGGACAGAAACTATAAAGGTTCCGTTTTTACTACGTAACCCTAAATTACGGGCTCCATGCTTTATGTGTTTAATTTATATCATTCCGTAAGTTCACACGAACAAAGTCGCGGCAATAGCTTGTCGATTTCATTCATCATCATTTCCACTGTCATCCGAGACCTCACCGTCCCCTGTAAACTCTTCCTCCGCCATGTTGGGTCTATTTGCAATATTATTTATTTGTAGAACCGAAGGCCATAGCCAATCCCGTGCCTAGACTGTACTCTATGGGCCTTAGGCTCTCATCGACCTCCGTGTCTATGGAACCCGTGTTCCTTTTCCTATTCACTCTGTGACGACGTAAGTCTTTTAATATTTGACTACGTTTCACTTGATCGAATTCAGATTCACTTTCTGATGAAGATAATACAAGATCTTTCCTTGAAACTTTATAATGTTGCGGCAAACTGTAATTTGACTCATTCCTATTACAGTTTTCTCTGTTCGAAGATTTCGCGGGATTAGGTTTTACGTCTTCGTTTAATTCTAACTTCTCTGTTGGTTTTTTACACCATTTTGTCACCACAAAGTCGTCTGCGACTTTATTTACAGTAATAGGTACGGTTCTAAACTTTAATATCGAGTTCGCTTCGTAAATATTTCCAGAGATATCTTCTTCATTTGTATAAAAACCTATAGTTAATGTGTAATTTCTTTACATTTTTAAATATAGGTAGCGACGTTATATTTGGTCGCCGCAGAAAACTAATCTTTTTTGGAATCTCTTTTTTTATTTTTGATATAAAACCTTTTTGATTCAATGATTCTACGTTCATTTGCCTCGGAAATTCAGGCACTACTTTGAGTTCGGACATAGTTTTTGCTAACGCTTGCCTTTCTCTTTCCCTCATTACGTCCTCTCTCTTCACCAATTTTCTTTTTAACTCAGATAAAACAACTTCAGTAGCCTCCTTTTCCTTCCTTCCGGGTCCAGTTGTAACGTCTTCCGCTGGCTGTGCGACATCATCATCTTCAGTTTTAACAAAATAGAAAACTTCATCCCTTGTCTCTGGTTCCTTATCTTCTATTTTCGAAATTCCCGCATTCTCTTCCTCATCTGCCGCTTCATCTTTATCGTTAACCTTTGCGTTGTTATTTTCAAATTTTCTATGTAGCTTTCTTAGTCTGATTTGGGAGTTCTGCGCGGTCGAAAGGCATTTTGTGAGATTATCTATGAGTTCTTCTATATCTTTGTTCAAAATATCGACATTCAACTCTTGCTTATTCAACGCACAAGCATCTAAGAACATATCTATGCTATTGCATTTAGTCAGAGCCAGTTTGAGCTCCAAGTTAGCGCTAGCTATATCTGTATGGACGTCGGAGTATAGCCAGTTGTCTTTCACCATGTGCCCAGGCTTCTTGGGTCCGTTGTCCTTCACGCCATAGTTCTTGAGGAGTCGGTACATTCTTTCTAATGCCGCGAAGTTCTCTTTGAATTCCTCCGTCAAATGAATCAGGAGCACCGTATGAATCCAATGGATACGTTCGTTGTGATTTTTATAGATCCTCTGAGCTTCCGCTGGGGGTAAATAATGCGCCATTGCGATGTGTTTCAGCAGAGTTGATTGTACAACTAGGAAGGCGTGGTGGATTTTCTGAAACATTAAAATTACTATATTAATCGTTTTTTTTTTTAATTATTTATTTGATAGAGTGACGAGACGAGCAGAACGTTCACTTGACGGTAAGTGCAACGTGTGCCCGTAACAAATGCTGTGTTACTCAGAATATTTCTGTATAGCACCACACTGCGCCAGTCACCCTGAGACGTTAGTTAAGGAGCTTACGCCAAAGTGCTGCCCATAACAAATGCTGTGTCACCCAGAACATTTCTGTGTGACTACACTGCGCTTGTCATCAGTTCTAAGTCTCATGCCCAGTAATTACACTGGCACTCAGTGCTCTTAAGATCGAAACACAGTAATGTTTGAACATGACTGCATCGCGGCAGATATGACTGGCCTAAATTTAGTAGCCAGGGGGTTTGCAAGTGCAGAGTATGCATTATTTCCAACCATGGTCGTCCTCTATATAATGATCTATTTTATAATACGCTTTATCTAATAATGTCTTCTTGACAAGTTTTTTTAAAATCCATGTCCGATTTTTGTGTTTCACTTTAAGGAATTTTATTATAAAACTTTATACATCTACTAAGAAAAGACTTTCCAGTTTTAGCCAATCTAAACAAAGGAACCTCTAGCGTGTCACCCATTCTACAGGATACAGTAAATTTTTTGGTAAATAAATAAATGTTTTTACACCGTACGTACATAATATTTTCATAAATAAACAACGACGGAAGTGTCAATATATTAGTCTCCCTGAATAGTTCTCGTAGCTACTCGCGAATTCCCAAGTTAAAGATTGCCCGAAATGCTTGTTTATTCAAAATAAATATTGTTTCCAATCCAGCTGCGGATCCCCACAGTAATAAGCCATTGGACATAATACTGTGGAAGTATGCACAATATACCAATTTGGCAGTATCTTCATCAGTCAGCTGTCTAATCTTTCTTATTGCAAAAATGGCAGAACTTAATTTCGGAGCTATTTTTTCAATGTGTGCTCCCCACTGTAACTTGGAATCAATAGTGATCCCAAAGTATACAGTTGAATTTTCGAAAGATTAGAATTCTGTAAATTAATATTAATATTATGCGCTGACTTAGACATTTTAAAGTGTAGACATTTTGTTTTGCCTGCATTTAAAACTAAATTTTTTGCCGCAAACCATTTGGAAACAATATCTAGAGTTTCATTGGGTTGTTCTAAGCGTTAACTGTTAACTTTAAACAACAACTACTGCTGAATTTTGTGGGGGTTTTTACCATAGTTCACACGTTTGGCAACAGGGTTGGCAACTGCAGTTTATTTATTATTAATGTTCCAGGAAGATGCTGCTGCCCTTTTACTGGTTTTCATTTTCACTATGTCGACTTTTACGACACCCACGGGACGAGATGGGGTGGTAGATTCACATAAGCCGCCACCACACGGCATTACTCACCATTAAATTCTCCGTGTTATCCATTGACACTGCGTCCCAGGCGACGTCGTCCCTCAGCCACGGAGCGTTCCCCAAGATGGCGGACGACGCGCGTGACATTAATACCGCCAAATCGCTTTGCTGCCGGCGCAGCATTGTTTGCGTCGACTCTATCACAGATGATAATGAGCCCCTGGGAACAGAAGCGGATTGTAACTTTGGAAGTTAGATGGCGCCTTGGGCCCAATGCGATAACGCGCCCTAAGCCTATTGCGATAAAGCGCCTTAGGTCCAATACGACAAAGCGCCCTAGGCCCATTGCGATAAAGCGCCCTAAGCCCAATGCGATAAAGCGCCCTAGGCCTATTACGATAAAACGCCCTAGGCCCGTTACAATAAAGCGCACTAGGCCCATTGCTATAAAGCGCCCTAGGCCCATTGCTATAAAGCGCCCTAGGCCCATTGCTATAAAGCGATACTAACTTAATTATATAAACTCTTGGAATAAAAAACTTCTTTTAAACATGACAATGACCGAAGCCAATCAATATTGATCTCTGTGCGCCCTTTAAATACTTCCGCCCTAGGCTCAGCCAGCCCGGGCTTAAGCCAAAATCCATCACTGCCTGCCAATAACAGATAGTTGTGATTTACTGTTGGTAGGTACCTTCAGGTGATCTTAATAATAGTAAAAATATATTCATGAGCCGTGGAAATGTTATTTTTTCAATTCAAATGTCAATGAAATATGGTTTTAAGTTTAAACAGAATCCGTGTAGGCCTTGGCCTAGTGGTCAGAGTGCCTGACTTCTACGCCGCGGGTCCTGTGTTCGAATCCCAGACAAAGCCAACATTTGGGCATAAACACAAATGGTGTTGGTTTTCGGGTTTGGTTGTGTCCTGTTTGTCCTTGTGCCTCTTACACTGCAACCAAACCTACCTCCGATCTTATAGAAAGAGCGTTACATCGGGCGCGGGTAAGTTGGAACGTGTGAGTGCACACGTGTTTGCGTGTACGCTCGTGGCACTATAATATCTCCAGCGCAGTTAATAACATCCGGCAGAGTTCGGTTCGGTTGTAGAAGTACCTTTGACAATGTTTTTGATACTTACAACTTAGCATGCAGGGCCGTATATTCCCGACACATTGCAGCGGCCCGACGAGCTAGCGTCAAATAATCGCGCATCAATGCCAACAGAGCGGTTAAACAACCGCGACATTGTCGCCGGTGAGCTATACGCAGACCCAGAGGCAACAACATGTACGCCGCTGTGCGGAGTAGTGTTGTACGCTGTAAACTGAAAAGGACGCGTTTCAAGACTCTTATGATTATTATATAACTACAAGAGAGGGCCGTAAGATCTTTTTGTATCTAATAGTCTCCAAGATCTTCACTTGGCCTATCACTATATATATGAAAACGTTTTGTATGTACACAAGAACATAAAACAGTTTACTAAAAAAAGTTGTTCATAATGTAAATACCGACTACTCGACTACACAGGGTCAGTAACTGTTTTATGGGGCAATATATAGGTTTTTACAACAAAATCCCACAGGTCACGAAAAGTCTTCACAAAAAGGGTTATTATAATATTAAAGAACTGATGATGATAACACCTGGGAATAAGGTGATCGCTGACACGCTATTTATACATCTTTATAATCTTGAAATTGTACATCCTTTTTCTTTCTTCTTTTCAGCCTATCACTAGTCCACTGCTGAACATAGGCCTCCCCCATAGATTGTCACAAAAGTTTGTAGCTCTCATTTTGGGGGGGATTTGCCATAGTTGCCACGCTTGGCAGGCGGGTTGGCAACCGCAGTTTATTTTTTCAGATGTTCCAGAATGATGCTGCTGCCCATCTTTTGGTTTTCATTTTCCCTCTGTCGACTTTTACGACACCCACGGGATGAGATGGGACTAAACTAAATTAAACTTAACGGACTAAAAAGAAAAATCTACGTGATGATAAAGGAAAACATCGTGAGGAACACTGCATGACAGAAATGCGAAGTCTGCCACCCCGCATTGGAGCAGCGTGACGGACTCTTCCCAACTCCAAAACCATTTTCAGAAATAAAAGGAGGACTGTTTTTAGCAGTGGGACATTTATAGGCTGCAATTTTACATTACAAATTATTAATTTAAAATAATCTGGTGGTAGGAATATAGTGTTTTGAAAGGTACGCAAGAAACCGGCTAAAAATAATACATTACTCATTAATAACAACGGTAGCTGAGGCATTACGTTATCCCCATTACTAACAATTTTCCCTTAATAACAAAAATAGCTAAGGCATTGCATTATCCCCATTACTAACAAATTACCCATTAAAAGCAAATTTAGCTAAGGCATTGCATTATAGCCATTACTAACAAATTACCCATTAAAAGCAAATTTAGCTAAGGCATTGCATTATAGCCATTACTAACAAATTACCCATTAAAATAAATTTAGCTAAGGCATTGCATTATCCCCATTACTAACAAATTACCCATTAAAAACAAATTTAGCTAAGGCATTGCATTATCCCCATTACTAACAAATTACCCATTAAAAACAAATTTAGCTAAAGCATTGCATTATACCCATTACTAACAAATTACCCATTAAAAACAAATTGAGCTAAGGCATTGCATTATCCCCATTACTAACAAATTACCCATTAAAAACAAATTTAGCTAAGGCATTGCATTATACCCATTACTAACAAATTACCCATTAAAACAAATTGAGCTAAGGCATTGCATTATCCCCATTACTAACAAATTACCTATTAAAAACAAATTTAGCTAAGGCATTGCATTATACCCTATTACTAACAAATTACCCATTTAAAATAAATTTAGCTAAGGCATTGCATTATCCCCATTACTAACAAATTACCCATTAAAAACAAATTGAGCTAAGGCATTGCATTATACCCATTACTAACAAATTACCCATTAAAAACAAATTTAGCTATGGCATTGCATTATACCCATTACTAACAAATTACCCATTAAAAACAAATTTAGCTAAGGCATTGCATTATCCCCATTACTAACAAATTACCCATTAAAAACAAATTTAGCTAAGGCATTGCATTATACCCATTAATAACAAATTACCCATTAAAAACAAATTTAGCTAAGGCATTGCATTATCCCCATTACTAACAAATTACCCATTAAAAACAAATTGAGCTAAGGCATTGCATTATCCCCATTACTAACAAATTACCTACTCGTATTAAAAACAAATTTAGGTAAGGCATTGCATTGTCCCCATTACTAACAAGTTACCCATTAAAAACAAATTTAGCTAAGGCATTGCATTATACCCATTACTAACAAATTACCCATTAAAAACTAAGGCAACTATGGCAAAATCCCCCAAATTGTGAGCTACAAGCTTTTGTGTCAATCTATAATCTATAGGCCTATGGTTCGCCAGTGGACTAGTGATAGGCTGAAATGATGATGGCCGTTGTTTACAGTTACAAAGAAGGAAGATGGAGCCATCTGTTGATGATCTGCGAAATATTCGCACTGGTCAAACATACATACACACCCACACACACATTAGCGCGCCTTTTTCTCATATAAGGGGTAGGTAGAGGCCACACACGTTGCCCACTTTTCGCCTACGCGGGAAACGAGATGTAACGGACGGGCGGACAACCGTCGCCGCCATTTTGGTTTGGGTCAAGCTGGTGATATAAAATTATAAACTGTTTCCGATTCAATATGTGCTTAAGTAACATTAAAATAGAAGCTAAGATCACTCACTTCCTCGGCGGGCATGCCGCTAAGCAAGCGAGGAGCAGAGCCCCGGCACCAATCTGCTCCCCACGCGTCATCCAGCCACCCCGACTGCCACCGGCGGCTCGCCATACCGCCTGCTCTGACGGGGACTCCTGTTCAACCTCCACACAGTCTTCCCGGAATAGTAAACCACTTTCAAGGATGGATATGATGTGATCACGGCTGTAGATAAGCTAAAAGATAATTATAATTTTACGACACAAGGACTGGAAGACCCTTGGTAGAAAGTATTATTTCTCTATGGCAAATCTATACAAATAAATAAAATTGAAGTGTCTGTTTGTAATAACAAAGTAACAGCTATTTACTCAATGCTCATGAAAGTATATACGCTACATATAGGAAAAAATCATTTTAAATTTTTTTGTCTCTGTTTTTTTGTTCCGGCTAATTAGACTCGCGGACCGATTTTTACGGGACTTTTACTGACAGATAGTTGATATTATAGCAGGTAACTCAGGCTACTTTAATTTTAGAAAAATGTATTGGGAATTTGAATTCCGATTCAAATAGGGAAGTATATATGTATATAATCAATCAGGTTCGCCTTATTTCCGCGGGTTAAAACCGCGAGGCACAGCTAGACTTTACTATAATAAAGCGGGAGACTTTGTATGTTTGAATGAAGAAATAATGATGAGATTTTAAAAAATATTGATTGTTGAGGAATGGTCTAGGATATAAAACTTCATGCGACGGTGGTCCTCACTTTGTGCATTGGCACCACACTGCACCAGTCACCCTAAGACATCGGCTATCAAGTCTCATATGCCCAGTGATTACCCTAGCTCTCAGTGCCCTTCAGACCGAAACACAGTAATGTCTACACACAACTGCTTCACGGCAGAATAACTGGCCCTGGGGTGGGCACCTACCTAGACGGATTCCTGCATAGGAATCCTACCACCAGTAAATCAGGGAAATCAGCATTTAAAATTGTAGAACAATTTAAGAGGTGCTGGCACCGGGGATCGAACCATGGTCGCATACTATGAAATTAAAGGAGAGCATCCGGCCCCTGAGCTACCACGGTTCGTGGACTAGTGATAGGCTAAAATGATGATGATGATATAACAGTTATAATAGCCGTGTGGTGGCGGCTCGTTAAAAGAATACTACCACTCCATCTTATACAATGGATCTCGTAAAAGGCGAGTAAGGAATTAAACTGCACTGTGCACCCAACAGCGCATGGTGGCGATGGGCTCACCACCTATCACACCAAGAGTGCATTATATTGTTTTGGTGAAACATGGATTGAGGCAGTCATCTGTTTTTGCAGTGAGTGCCCAGTCTCTGACTACCCATTATGAGATACAGTCGTGATCTTATGTATGTATGTATGATATAACAGTTTTACATTCATACTAATTTCACTACTACATGTGTTCCGAGTACAAATGCCTGTTGGAATCATTTGTGCAAAAACTCAAAAAGTTGGTTTTCGGGTGTGGTTGTGTCGTGGTCCTGTGTCACTGACACTGCACCTTGCCCCAACTGCGATATTATCTCATAAGCCATACATCGAGCGTGGCAGTTGGGACGCTCAGGTTGCGCGTACACTTGTAGCACTATAATATCTCCTCTCCGCAGTTGATAGCTTCTGATTGTAGAGGAAGTTGTCAATTAGGCCAATAGGAGATTGAACGTACCATATTTGGTCTCAATTTAATAGCAATCCATCTTCTCGAGAGCACCGGCGGAGAAAAGTCTTGTTTCATAAATAACGCCATCTGGAATTTTATTATAATTCTGTTTAATTCAGATCCACTTAAGCTCTGATGCTGTGCATTTTTTTTAATGAGAAAGTGACGACGGGAGCTAAACGGTCACCTGACGGTCAGTGCAACGTCTGCCCATAACGTGGCAACTATGGCAAAATCCCTCCAATATGAGAGCTACAAACTTTTGTGGCTATCTATGGGGGAGGTCTATGTTCAGCAGTGGACTTGTGATAGTCTGAAATGACGACGACGACAATGAGTGTAATTCATACAATCAACGAAATAAATTTCAAGTATAATAATTATAAATTGAATATTTATAGTTTCTAATAGAGATTAGTCCTCATTAAAAAAAATACTTAAATTTTAATAATCTACTAGAGATTAATTAGTTTCAAATAATTGAAACCTCATTATGAAACTGAATTTCATTCTATTTGAAATATAATAAATATAAATGAAGCAACACAACATTACACACCTCTTTGAGCACTGTCGGTTACAAAAGTATCTTTTGCAGTTTTCAGTAAATTTTTCATAGATGTTATTATTGTTGATTGTTATTATAAGAAATAACTAAATAAATTTTAATGCAGTTAAGCTACATATATACATACATAGGTACTTTATTGCTAGAATGAGCGAAGCGAATAAATTATTAAATGCAATGTTAGTTTTCCTACTAAAAACACATTTTCTAACAAGCATTTGTTTGCAGCCAGAATTTATTGCCTCATTTATGGAACCTTGTTAATATATTAAATCAAGCTCACTTAAAAAATATACAGCGAGACATACTATGAAAACAAAGAATGAACAATATTGGTTAACATTAATAAATTAAGATCATATAAATTATGATACTCAAGAAATTACGCATGTGTAACAAATATGATTTAAGAAACAGAAAATATTAAACTTAAATACTTACGGTATCGTAATTATTATAAAATTTATTTACATTTTTCGTCGTTCATCTAAATCACACTTGTACAGCTGATTCGCATTTATGAAGGTGTAGTGGACAAGAACACATTTTATTTTTGAGGTAAATAATTTTCGCAATTTCTCCGTACTATGTGAATTTACATCAAATTTTATATTATAACAGTATAATTTATAAATATTTAAAAAAACATTAAACTATAAAATATTTAAACAAAAAATATTTTACTTCGTAAATATCTTTTCTAATGTCAACACTGTCAATGTAGAAGTGAGGCGTATATAACGTAACAGATAACTATAACAGGTATCCTATACTTATAGACTGTACCTGTGACAACCTAAGTCTAAAAACCACTAAAAACAGTTCCTGTCCGACGAGATAACAAAATCCATCAGTCACTAGCTTTTCTTTAATAATGCTTATTCAACCTCATTTAGAATGTAAAAAAAATATTACATGTAACACTGCGACACTCTGTTACGGTGGTCATACTCACAAGTTGTTTTCTTTCCTTAGATAGGTTAAACACCTTATTGGACTTTTGGCGGCAACTCGAAAAGTAGCGGTAGTGTTTTTATTTATTTTTGTAATTTCTGTGTGTATTTGGAGTTTTGATGTTTAATTTTGATAGTTTATAATGCAGCACTTACTTATTATTATATTAAAAGGACAGCTGTTACAATAAACAGGCTTTAAGTGTCTTACTTTGTTATCAGAGAAGACACGATAATTTTTTACCGCATAGTATGAAATAACAGACTGTTATTATCTTTTGCAGCTACCAGATTGAGCCATTTTTGCCAATGTCAAGTAATAATTTAATTATAATTTCATTTCGAACGCCAGTAAAACTATATAGACTGAAGATTTGCTGGATTGATAAATGATGATAAAGATGAAGATTTGCTGGACTGTCCATCAGACAAAACGGAAAGTACAAATTTGGTCTTGGTATTGAATTTTCCAATCACTTTCATGAGCACGGCTGCATAATAAATTATCAATATTAAACATCAAAACTCAAATATACACAGACATTACAAAATTCAATAAAAACGCCAAAGCCACTTTTTGAGTTGGCGCCAAAAGTCCCATTACTATCAATCATACTGTCATTATGGCGTTTCTTATTTATTTATGGCAACAGTCGTTAGCTTTCTGCCAGTGTCAAAGCAGCATATTCAGCAGTAAACATTTTTAATAACTAGTAACAATCTTTTATATTCAAAAAATAAGACTTCAGCTTACAGTAACTATTATGTTACAGTCGACAGTAACATAATAGTTAACTTTAATGAAGATTTTTTCACTGATGAGCAGTGCCATCCTATAATATAGAAGTCACCTTTATCTGCTACTTAAAGCGATAATGTCCAATTTGCTATCTTTACTTCGCCATTTAACCTCTTTTCATTTTTCATTAGCAGATTCTTTTGGTTACATGTAAACCCTTCAGCATGTAAGCACCTTCAGCGCTAAACGTTTCTAACCACGCATCCAACTCCTTCGTGTAATAATGTACCATAAGCGTTAAATCGGACACGGGAATGTGGACGAGCGTTTGACTTTTGATCTACCAAAAGTAATGCTGAAACAGTTTTTGCAACTTAATTTTAGGCGGACGCAAAAGAAAATTTTGTCGCAGGCTAAAAGTAAATTCGGTAACGAAGCACAGTATGCGCAATGATGATTCTTGTGATTTCCCCATAAAGAAGTAAAAATACAGACTCAATTTGAATTGTTTATTCTCGTCTCTCACGAGTTTATAAAAATCCGATTTACAATATACAAATAGTACTTAACAGAATCTATGTTAGAAATCCTAAACCACTTATTTTCTCAATAGAATTACTTAATAATAGAAGTTCTCAAAACGTGTCACCCAGAACATTTATGCGTACACTGTGCAGCACACTGCGCCCGTCAGCTTGACAAGACTCTTTCCAGCTCCAAAATACTATTAAAAAAAACTATGCACAGCATTGGGATATTTTTAGGCTGTAACTTTTTACCTACATATAACATTTATAAAATTCAGTTAAAGTCGAGATACTGATAATTTTTTTTTTTTATAGAATAGGAGGCAAACGAGCAGGTGGCTCACGTGATGGTAAGTGATCACCGCCGCCCATGAACACCTACAATACCAGAGGAATAGCAGATGCGTTGCCGGCCTTTGAGAAAGGAATAGGCTCTTTTCTTTATTTAAAACTAATAGTTCAATATTGGTTTTTTTAATCGCAACATTTTTTTTTAACATAAGTGATCAATTTTTTTTAAATCAACGAATAAACTTAATAAATTCAATTTTTTAAAAAAATATTTGAAACCACTTCTAGCAAAGAAATGCCGGTGCGGTGTTACCCTAAAAATGAGCCGCGGTAGGTCAGGAGCTAGACGCTCTCTTTAAATTTCATAGTACGCGAGTGACCTGATGGATGATTCCCGGCGCCGGCACCACTAAAAACTGTTAGTTGCAATTTTAAGTGCTGATTTACCACGCGCTCGGCGGCGAAGGAAAACATCGTGAGGAAACCTGTGAATGTCTGAGAAAAAAATATGTTTAGAAGACATGTGAAGTCCGCCAACCCGCATTGGATCAGCGTGGCGGATTCTTTTATTTAGGGTTGCCAATTTTTAAAAATGCATTATCACAAAAGAGACATGAAAGTTTACAAGGCAGGTTTAAATAATTTATAACAATATTATTTTTTTTTAAACAATCTGTTTAGTTTTGAATTAATACTTATTTTTCTTCAGTTTTAGCATTTGCAATTTATTAGGCAAAATATATCAAGCTTCACAAAACGATAATTACATTAAATTATTTTAAATTCGGACCCGCAACCTGTACCTTAGAACCCCATTAGTATCAGTGATGTTAGACACCAACCCTAAGTTCTTGCTACAAATGTCTATAGTAGGTGGAATTTTAAATAAGAAAATTGGTATGCTACAGTTTTAAACGAATAATACACGACTTTTGTATATATTTGACAAGGGTATTCAATTTTGAAACCTTATAACAATGAATTGTATAACTAAATTGCTAAAATATACATAATATCACGACTGTATCCCATAAGGGGTAGTCAGAGATTGGGCACTCACTGCAAAAACAGATGATTGCCGCAATTTCAGGACCTTTATAATAATATATGTAACAAGAAGTTGGCAAATCTAAAACCACCGAAGTATTTCCTATACAAAAAAAATCATAATTTCGCTTTACTATCTAAACCTTCTTTCCCGAATAACAAAAAGTTTTCTATATACGGTGCAACCCTCTCTGGATGCACCACGTGGATGTCATGATGACCGACCACTTCCCTTACTCTGTAATTACCAGCTGAAAACTCTTTCTCGTCCAGCACAAACATTGTCGTATCGTACCGTCCCTTTCTAACAGACTCGTCCGTCACTAACGCTAGTGTGGGCGTTTTGATGTTCGTGTATAGGTCTTTTATCAAAGTGGGTGGCAGGGGGTAGTACATCAATATCTTGAGGCGCTGGTCGAATGTAAATCTGGAACGAAAACTTTAGAAATGAGTACGAACTTTGTTGTATGACCACTTTCAGTAATTTCTACTTTTTAGTAGTTTTGAGTGACTAGAGAGAATCTACCATTCCATCTCATCCCGTGGCTATCGTAAAAGTCGAAAGAGGGACAATAAAACCAGAAGATGGGCAGCGGCATCTTCCTGGAACATCTGAATAAATAAACTGCGGTTGCCAACCCACCGACCGTAATTCGGCTACGGAAAAAGCCATAAAATTCTAGAAGTTTCTGAAGATGACAACAGTTATTCTGCCTGATATCAATCAGTGCTAGTGTAGTTACTTGAAAACCGCATGGCCTAGTGGTTAGTGTACCCGACTACCACGTCGCGAGTCTTAGGTTCGAATTCCAGTGGGATCGAACAATTATGCAAAAACACAAGTTGTTTGTTTTCGAGGTCTGGGCGTGATATGATTGTCAGTTTCTGACGCTGCATCCTAGTCTACCTCCGATCCCATCGCATGAGCTTGGGACGAGTGAGTGTCCCTGTGTTTCCGCGTGTACTTGTCGCATTATAATATCTCCTGCGAAGTTGATAGCTTCCGACAGAATTCGGTAGTTGTCGCCGTGGTCGACAATCGGCTGTATGGACATCATCAACAGGACATATTGGACTTAACAACAAACGTTTCATCATCACGAGCGCAGCTCTGTGTGGCACGATGTCAGCGAGTCACCAGTTGTTTTTTTTTTATTTGATATGGTGACGAAACGAGCATGACATTCACCTGATGGTAAGTGCAACGTCTGCCCATAACAATGCTGTGTCACCCAGAAAATGTCTGTGTGACAACACACTGCGCCTGTCACCCTGAGACATCAGTTCTTAAGTTTCATATGCCCTTTGGTTACACCAGCTCACAGTGCCCTTCAGACCGAAACACAGTAATGCTTGCACAATAACTGGCCTTGAGGTGGTACCTACCTAGGCGGATTCCTGCATAGCAATCCTACCACCAGTAAGTGGTTATAAGGTGACTTTGGATCTTTCTTGTGGGAACGTATTCAGTCCACTGTTGAACATAGATCCAAACAAAACGATCCCGAGCCGCTTGTATTCATCGACTTCCCGCAGAACCGTGCAAGTGGCTCCAACTAGTGGGGAATCTCTACACTGCGCTTGCCGGTACCAGGTTGCCACTCGAGAACATTTCTACCACAACGGTTATTGGTAAAAAGTAAAGTAAAGTAACCTATAAATGTCCCACTGCTGAGCACAGGCCTCCTCTCATTTCTGAGAGGATCTCATTTTGGAGCGGGGAATAGTCCGCCACGCTGCTCCGATGCAGGTTGGCGGACTTCACATGCCCTCGAAATATTTCTATTCCTCGGATATGCAGGTTTCCTCACGATGTTTTCCTTCACCGCTGAGCACGTGGTGAACCAACACTTATAATTGTAGAACAATTTTAGAGGTGCTGGCACCGGGGATCGAACCCATGTTACTCGAGTACTGTAAAATTAAAGGCGAGCACCCCGCCCCTGAGCTGCCACGGCTCTTTATCGGTACTACGAGCTCGGTTATCGGTACTACGAGCTATATGGCCGGCCCATTGTCGCTTCCACTAGCTCTTTCAGGCTATGTCAGTTCCTCTAGTTCTGCTGCGGATATCATTGTGACAGATTCTATATCGCAAAATAACTCCGCATAGTAGCATAGATATTTCCATAGCTCGCTGAGCGACTCTCGAGCTTCCTCATGCGGTCTGCAGTGAAGGACCACGCATTTGTTGTGGTTTTAGTCCTTTTATCAGGACTTGATTGAAGAAAATACAATGATGACGAAGAATGATGAAAATATATCAATGAGGAAGGAATGAGGAAGTTCATTCACCTGATGTGCCCGTCATCGGTCGGTTCCGACCACCTGGCTATGGTGGCGTCCGCGGTTTCCTCGGTTATTCTTCGTTTCTTAACCAACTGCTCTATCGCCTGGAAGACAATGTCTATATAATTAAAAGTGACAGCCTCCGAATGTTCCACTACTCAGTAAAGGACTCCTCTAAGAGTCGTTTCGGGCTGGGAAGATTCGGTCACGCTGCTCCAGTACGTGTTGCCAGACTTCGCACGTCGAAATATTTTAATTAACTTAGACAGGCATCGTGCATGTGTTTTCGAATGTTGGTTAATTACATATATATATACATATACAGTCACGCCTTTTTCCCATAAAAGGGGTAGGCAGAGACTGCAACCGTGGTCCACTTTAACGATCCCGCGTTGTGGCGAACTACGTTGCCGCCATTTTGGTACGTGTCAAAAAATTCTCATTCCCTATTGCGTTCCCACCAGCAGTATAGTGAAAACATGGCATATTTTGGTATTATTCTGCATTTTGATTAGTGCATTTGGTATAAGTCTCTTACGACACCTCGGTAGGATAGAGGTAGGTGCTGTTCTACTCTGCCGGACACTTATCGGCTAGCGTAAAAAAAATAATGCTAACAATTTTAGTGGTGACAGCACCGGGGATCGAATCCACTTCACGCGCGTCTTGTGAAATTTCAGGAAAACGCTTCGCAATCTGTGAGTTGCAGTAGCAATGGGAGATACAACATTTTGGTGTATCTCCCATCTCTTTCCGCGGACAGCAAACCTTGTAGCTTCTGACCGATGAATGATGTAACCACCAAATATGGCTGGGATTCGAACCCAGGAGCCGAGACGTAGAAATCGGCTTAATAATTCTCGGTGACTATTCCGCCACTCGTTGGAAGCAATATCTCTAGGCATTTACCTTCCGACTTATTTTCCATCCACAGAATGAGATGTGGTGGAAGATTTCCTTACCTGTCATTAGCGTCATAATTACAGCCCATCACTATCCCATTGCTGAACACAGGCCTCCTCCCATACATTGCCACAAAAGTTTGTAGCTCTCATAAAAGAAAGAAAGTTAATTTGCTAAGATAAGATCCGCATGCAAATTGTAAAATGGTGTGTATAACCTAGTTTTGAAGACCACCGCCCACCCTCCCTCAACACCACCAAATACCCTCCACCACTGCAACACTACCACTAGCCAATACACACCACTGAAGTCGAGTACACGACACGTGTTCCACCTTAAAACGAGGCATTATCAAGTGATATTAACTCTACTACAGTCGGCAGCCGAGCTCGGCGGTTCTTTCAGTTTGTTCAGATGTTCCAGGACGGTGCCGCTGCCCATCTCCTGGTTTCTATTTTCCCTCTGTCGACTTTTACGTACCGACGAAATCAGATGGGGTGGTAGAGTCAAGAGTAGAACAGGATGCCGCCACCACACCGCATACGGGTGTGATACTGTAGCAAGTGTTATTTACTCTAGTCGGCTCACCTCCTGTTTCTTGCGTTTCGGTCCATATTCTTTGGGCGAATTGTATTTTTCATAGTTTTGGAAATATTTTTTGAATGTTCGCTGGTACCTAAAAACAGCATTATTAATAACATTTTTTTTTATTGGAAAAAGTGATGAAACGAGCAAAACGTTCACCAGATGGCAAGTGCATAACAAACTGCGCCCATCACTAGAAGATATAAGTTCTTAAATACGAGTATCATATGCCCAAAGCCGTGTGGTAGCGACCTAAGAGAATCACCCCATCCCGTCCCGTGAGTGTCGTAAAAGTCGACAGAGGGAAATTAAAACCAGGAGATGGGCAGCAGCATCTTCCTGGAACATCGGAATAAATAAACTGCGGCCACCAACCCGCCTGCCAACCGTGGCAGCTATGGCAAAATCCCTCTAACATGAGAGCTACAAACTTTAGTGACAATCTGTGGGGCCTACGTGCAGCGGTGGACTTGTGAAAGGCTGAAATGATGATGATGGTGACGATGAATGTCTGAAAAGGAGACAGTCCATTGTGGGGGACAATTGTAGTGTATCTCAATACTTATTATAATTGCGAAAGTAAGTCTCTCTGTCCCTCGTGTCTGTTCGTTACTTATTGACGGTTCTACCGCTGAACCAATCTTGACGACATTTGGCACAGAGATAGCTTGCATCTTGGGAATGGGCATAGGATACTGTTTATCCTCAAAGATTATATAATTCTCACGCGATATTTAAAAAACCTATGTAAAGAAAAAGAAAGATTGTCGATTTTAATAGTAATTGCCTATAAATGTCCCACTGCTGAGCACAGGCCACTTCTCATTTCTGAGCGGGTTTTGGAGCCGGGAAGAGTCCGTCACACTGCTCCAATGCGGATTGTAGAACTTCACATGTCCTTCGCCGCCGAACAGGTGGTAAATCAGCACTTAAGATTTAAATTAACTATTTTTATTTAATTAATATTAATATAATAATATTATTAATTTAAGTTAATCGAACCCAGGCCACTTAAGAAATTAAATGAAATTTAAAGCGAGCGGATACCACGGCTCCTCTAGTAATTTATTGTAATAAAATAGCACGAATTATCGGAAATATGCGATACAATGACAGTTGTGAATGGACTTGACAGAAAACGTCAAATTTGGTGCGCAAAGCACTATTTACAATAAGTATTGTAAGAAAGAAATAATTAATGTACAGTTAAAAAAAAAGTGCACCGTACGAACGCTCCTCCAATGCTCCATACATATGCACCATTTTTTATTGGATAAAGTGATGAAACGAGCAAAACGTTCACCTGATGGTAAGTGCAACGTCTGCCCATAACAAATTCTGTGTCACCCGGAAATTTTCTGTGGCCACCACACTGGGCCCATCACCCTGAGACATAAGTTCTTAATGTCCAGTGATTACGCTAGCTCACAGTGCCCTTCAAACCGAAACACAGTAATGTTTGCACAATACTGCTTCACGGCAGAATAACTGGCCCTGGGGTGGTACCTAGACGGATTCCAGCATAATAATCCTACTACCTCACTTTCGAATAGGTTTTGGAGTTGTTAGAAATAAACATTTTGAAAAACAATAAATTAAAAAAATTACAATGTCGGAAAGGCTTTGGCGGGAACTGCAACACCGGAAGTGATCGGATCCAGTTCAATTATTTTTGACATTTTATCGGGAAACGCGAGCGCGTACGTTTTACCTGAAATTATAACAGTTACAATAATAATGTAAGTACATACAAGTCACGTCTTTTTCCGATAAAGGCTAGGCAGAGACTATACCCGTAGCTCAATTTTCGGCAGGGTTCCATGCCATTTTGGTTCGAATCAAGAAATTTTTACTTAACATTGCGTTTCCACGAGCAGTACAGTGACATTGCATATTTGGTGTTATTCTACACGAATAAAGGCTGTCCGTACAATACCTTAGTCGCCTCTTACGACACCTCGGTAGGAAAGAGGTTGGTGCTATACTACTCTGCCGGACACTTGTCGTAAGAGTGCCTCTGTGTTTGATATACTACCCAGTTGATTGTTTTAGACAGTGTTAGGTTATTTTCAGTGTGGTCAAAAATCGGACAAGGGTACATCATCATTTTAGGATGTAATATAATTATTTTTATTCTATATACATTATTCACACAATAATGATGATGTGATGTTCTCCTAGCCGATTTCGACCACGGCGACAACCGCCGACTACTGTCGAGAGCCATCAACTGCGCAGGCGATATTATAGTGCCACAAGTGTACGCGCAAACACAGAGGCACTCACTAGTCCCAACCTACCCGCGCCCGATGTAACGCTGATGCGATAAGATCGGAGGTAGGCTAGGATGCGGTGTCAGAAACACGGGGACAATCACAACACAACCAGACCCGAAAACCACCAATTTATGTTTTAGCACAAATGTTGTCTCCGACTGGGATTCGAACCCAGGACCCGCGGCTTAGAAATCAGGTACTCTGACCACTAGGCCACGCGGTCGTCAAATTCACATAATACTCATTGAACGACATTTTTTAAACTACAATGGTTGGCAAAAAATGCCGCGGTCTTCGGAATCCTACCACCAGTAATATAGTATGTATATGTTTACATATACATAGCAACATTCGTCTCTTTAAATTTATCTGTAAGAGACACTTTAGAGCCAAGATTATTAATAAATAGTGCACTCTTTTGCGACACAATAATTATTTCCACGACAGTCGCATTTCCCCATAGCAAAATACCATAAGATATTATGCTATGGAAATAAAAAATATATACCAATCAGTTTCAACTTTTGTCAAGTTCCTAATGTTTTTTACAGCATAAGCCGCAGGGCTAGCCATAATCGGGCGTTAATCGTCATCATTTCAGCCTATCTAGTCCACTGCTGAACGTAGGCCTCCCCCAAAGATAGCCACAAGAGTTTGTAGCTCTCATTTTGGGGGGATTTTACCATAGTTGCTACGCTTGGCAGGCGGGTTGACAACCGCAGATTATTTATTTAAAATGTTCCAAGAAGATGTTGCCCATCTTCTGGTTTTTATTTTCCCTCTGTCGAATTTTAAGATGAAGGAAAGAGACACAGATATAGTTTAAGTCCTGGACACGGACATAAGATAATTTATATCCCACGGAATATTTAAAAAACCGCCTGGAGGTACGCGGACAAAGTCGCGGACATCAGCTAGTACGTTATAAAGTACACCTACATGAAATAAAGTACAATACTCTATTTCAGAATACGGTTGGCAACCCTACCGGGGACAAATCTGTGTGGCATGACACTGCGCTCGTTTCACATGCCCAGTAATTACACTAGCTCTCAGTACCTTTCACACCGAAACACAGTGTCTGAAGGAAAGAAAGTTAATTTGCTAAAGATCCGCATGCGAAATATAAAACCGTGTATATTACCTAGTTTTTGAAGAGCACCGTCCGCCCTCCAGTAGCACAGGAGCGTGCGGATCTTAGCAATTTAACTCTCTCCCCTTCAAAGTCTCCTGTTTCCGATTTGAAGATCGTACAAATATTTGCCGATCAAGTGACAATATTAAAAAAATCACAATATCAAAACTTATATAACAGCCTATAAATATTACACAGTTGGGCATAAGCATCATTTTTCAGATAATCTAAATTCTGAATGGTCTAATTTTTATCATTAATGATAGTACGTTTCAAACAAAAATCCTATTTTTGGTACAAGCTTTTATTTGTGAGACCTATGTCCAGCAGTGCACTTTAAATGTTGCTGGGGCTAGAGTGCTTGTCCAGTAAGTCCAAACATGATAGCCGTCTTGCTTAGTTGATTAGTTCCTATGGCCAACTTACGACACCATAATCAGACCAGCTCCATTGCACCATATTATTGCATGGTCATTAAAACGGACTAAAAGTAAAAATTTAGTTTATAAGCTACTAGTTGACGCCCGCGACTTCGCTTGGATATAGGTATTTCAAATATCCCGCGGTAACTGTTTAATTTTCTGGGATTAAAAGTATCCTATGTCTGTAACAAACAGACAGAGGGACAGAGAGAGTTATTTTCGCATTTATAATATTAGTAGGGATTGCAAAATTTGTAGCCAACCGACAAACAAACAGGCAGACAGACAATAAAACGAGTTAATAATGAATAGTCATCCAGTTCTAACCTGTGTTCAAAATTTGAAGTCTCTAGCTCCTTGGAAAGTCAGTTTAAAATCAGTTACTTAATTTGACCCAAACAGACAGACATACAAATGCAAGATAATAAAAAAGTAGTTTAGAGACTCTGAAATAATTTGTCAGATTGGCTAACGCAGCGGCTGAGAATTTGGCTTCTGCGCCGCGGGTCGTGGGATCGATTTCCGCATGGAAAAACTATAACTAGACGAAACTATTACTAGACTAAACTAGTTAGTTGTTCCGGCCTTGCGTGTTTGTGATTTTTTTTTATTGCATATAGTGATGAAACGAGCAAAACGTTCACCTGATGGTAAGTGCAACGTCTGCCCATAACAAACGCTGTGTCACATAAAAAATTCTGTGTGAAACTACACTGTGCCCATCACCCTGAGACAGTTGTTAAGTCTCATGCCCAGTGATTACGCTAGCTCACAGTGCCCTTAAAACCGATACACAGTAATGTTTGCACACTACTGCTTCACGGTAGAATAACTGGCCCCGGGGTTGTACCTACATAGACGGACTCCTTGCATAGGAATCTAACCACCAGTAAAAAAATGTTTTATCACCAGTAAGAATTGATGAGACGCTTGTGTGGGGCAACTCACCTAAAATGCTCCCGAGGGAATGCCCGAGATAAACAAAACGTTCCCAGCGGAAATGCTTCACTACAACCACAATTGAGTATAGCATGTCGTATGAACTGATCACCATGCCGGGTGGGAAGTGGTCCGATTTTCCGTTACCTGGCAACTCCATGCCTGTAACATTAGTTTTATTATAGTAACTAATAAGAAATAAGTTCCGGTGTTTGTGTATGTGCAGTCCGTGTCTGTAACCATAGGCGATACTTAAAAAATCCTAGTGTGGGGCATTGCTTATTAAAAAAAATACATGAGTGCAGTTCACACCCGGTAGAAGTGTAACCTCCAGAAAACTAAACTTCGAGAGAATGAGGCTAATGCAGAGTATCAGGAGTAGGGTAATGGTAGGGTTTACTAATTATATATATTGTTACCAAGTTTAAAAATCATTTTAAATTTTGTTCTACATATATTACATACTATACGGACTCAAATTTTACAATTTTAACAAATGACGTGAGGGGCTTATAGTAACTAAAGTATGAAATAAATGCTTTGGTTTCGATTTGATCAATATATCTTTGAAATACAGCGTCAATTACTGTTTTTGATCTTGTCGAGCTAATGAGAAATCGAAGTTTTGGACGAATTCGAAAATATAATAGGAAACACTGTATACTGTATTCTATCTCATTCTCTCGCAGGCTAAATCCTATAGAACTATAAGTTTGTCTCTTTTAATTGTCGCTTTTTCGTTTCATCTAGTTTGAAATCAAAACTATTCTAAAGAAGTTTTAATTTACAAATACTTGTAATATTTATTGTAAGTTAGAAAGAACATGTAGTTGTCAATTAATACTCCAAAAAATGTAATGAGTTAAAACGACTTGGGCGCCTACTCGAAAAATGGCGGTTTAATATTCATAGTCTAATATGCAGAAGTATTCTTAAAAGTGTAAAGTGATTGGAAAGTTCAATTCAAGGTGGAAATTGTGCTTTTCGTTTTGTCTTCATTAGCCTTGGGCAAACTCGTTAACCTTAATAAACTCGTTCACCAAATCTCGTTTCGTGAAGTGAACTGTAAAAAAAAGAAGAGTTTTAGCCTATAAATGTTCCACTGCTGAGCACAGGCTGACATTTTGGAGCTAAGAACGCTGCTCCAATGCTGGTTGGCGGACTGCACATGTCTCTCGTAACTTTTAAACTCTTGAATATGCGTAAGGCAATTTCGGCAATGTATGCTGTGTATGTAATTTATAGTCTAGTATCAGTCTAACTAATCTTTAGTAAAAAGTGAACGATCATTTTACTGACGATCAAATTAAAGACCTGCTATTGATATAAAAATTATACTTGATTATTATTTGCTACTTTGAAACTGGCAAAAAGCTTATGGTTGTTGCTATAAATAAATCAAATCATTATGACAGCTGTCATTGAGAACCTTTGAACATTAGATGTCACTCCCACGACTGACTTGATATTGGCAGAATTCTTTAAAGAGCAGCCATTAAACAAAGAAGAAGAAGTTACTTATTAGGAAATAATGAAAACAGTCCTAAACTACTTTCTGGTGCCAAGTAAAATATCCAATTATAAAATTTGATCGACAGTAAATTGATAGTTGCGCTTTCCTGAAGATTTGATGGAGACAAAACAAAAAGTATATTTTTGGTCTTGTATTGAATTTTCCAATCACGCTTTCACAAGAGCTTAACAAACTATCAATATTAAACTTATAAAAATATATACTGGAAATGTAAACAAAAATTACCAAATTAATAAAAACACTACCGCCGCTGTTGGAGTTGGCGCCAAAAGTCGCCTCGTAAACTTTATGAACTAAACTATTGTTTATTGAAAATGGCTACAATAGCCAACACTTACCCACATAATAAAACTTCTTCGGCAACAAAGCAACCAGCGGTCTAAAACTCGCAGCAGAGTCTATGTTTCCATGGCAGAGGAGGACTGGAGGATCTCTGCAGTCACCCCATGCAACAACTAAAAAAATATAATTTTTTAATTGATATATATGTTATACCCCAATGAAAGTTTTAGACAAAAAAAATAACATAATTCAACTGATGATCCTGGTGAGAATACCAGGTCATAGTAATGTTTGCACACTACTACTTCACAGCAGAGCAACTGGCCCTGCGGTGGTTCCTACCTAGACGGAAATCCTACCAGCACTAGAAAGAAAAAACGATATGAAAGGGAAGAAAGCAATTGACGACCGCTTGGGGAGTACCTGACCTTTAGGTCGCAGGTCGGGGGTTTGAATCGCAGTCGGAGCCAACAATTTTGCAAACAAACAAATTCTTGGTTTTCAGGTTTGGTGTGTTGCGCATGTGAAATTTATTTCAATAAAACACACACAAACAAACAAACAGGAGAATTGGTCCTGTGGGCATGTTTTTTTTAAAAAAGAATCTCACATCAAAAATTTTGATGGTGACATTACAGCTGATAGTTGTTCTTGTACTTCCCTTCATTTTGAGAGTCTAATCATTTAGTGCATCAATAAAAAAAAAAGTTAAGTAACAGTATCCTCACAGTTCTAGGGTGTGCCATGCTGCTACAATGTGGGTTCATGGACTTCACATGTCCTTGAAACATTGTATTTTTCTGAAATGCCAGTTTCCTCAAAATGTTTTCCATAATTTCAAGGCTATATATACAATGACATTAATATCCCATAGTATTGTTTCATTGCACAACCAATTTTTTTTTTTTGGAATAAATTGATGAGATGGGCTGGTAGTTGACCTGATCATAGTGCCTACTGTAACTGATGCTTACACTCAGAACTTTGTGAGAAAATTCTGTACCCCATGATAACATTAGCTTCAGTGCCCTTAATACTAAAAAGTTATGCTTATAGATCACTACTTGATGGCAAATTGCTGTTTAGGGATCCTACCACTTATGTGAATAATTTAATACATATTATTATGGACAGAGTGCTGGCGGCTTAAGAGAATCTACCATCTCATCCTGTGGGTGTTGTAAAAGTCCATAGAGGGAAAATTAAAACCAGAAGATGGGCAGCAGCATCTTCCTGGAGAATCTGAATAAATAAACTGCGATTGCTAGCCCGCCTGCCAAGCATGACAACTATGGCAAAATCCCCCGAGAATGAGAGCTACGAACATATGTGGCAATCTATAGAGGCCTTGTTCAGCAGTGGACAAGTGATAAGCTGAAATGTCTCTTAAAAGTCTTTAGTGAGTAAATGACTTTTAAGGTCAATAGGGGGAATATAGCTTAGCACAGTAATTGTACTTAGGACTTTATGTACAATGGTGATGGTTATTGTGAATTCAAAATCATTTATAGATATAAATTGATTATGAAATTAAATTATATATCAACTAAAATAACCTTTTCCAATTAAATTCAATTTTTATTGAGTTAAATTGTTTTGGTAGGATCAAATAGCACACCTACCTCTTTCCTACCGAGGTGTTGTAATAGGCAACTATGGGATTGTACGGACAGCCTTTATTCATGCAGAATAACACCATATTATGCAATGCTGTCACTATACTGTTTGTGGAAACACAATGTACAATTTATATGTGGAAAGTTAGGCCGGGTTGCCAGTAATTTCATATCAATATTCACTAAGTCGTACCCATAATATTAGTGAATATTGTGGTATCATATGATCAATATTGAATAGTTTGCAATGTGTTATCTCTATATATTATTTTGATGCCTCATTGATCAAATTGATCAGCAACCATTGGAATTAGAAAATAGAATTGTAGGGGTGTTAAATTGTCTGGTGTGTTGTCCGACACTTTGCTTTTAAGATAACCAAAATGATTTCAAAGGTGTCACTATTATGTTTTTTTTTATATTATTCAACATGAATCCTATATTAGTCGGCTCGGTTGGCGCAGTGGCTAAGTCCTTGGCTTCGTCGCGGGTTCGATTCCCGCACGGGACAAATATTTGTATGGCCTGCAGATAGTTGTTCCGGGTCTGGGTGGTTTGTGCATGTGGAATTTATGTCTGTAAAACGTACCCACGACACAGGAGAAATCCTACTGTGGGGCATCCTTTTTATACAAGAAAAAAAAAAATATCTACTTGTTCTTTTTCATCACCTATTAAAAATATTTATAGGAATTTGTCTTCTTCATCGGGCATTGACAGTAGAGCCAATTTGATAGTAAACTTGATGTATAGTTTTAAACCTTGTTTCAACATAATGATCATTATTATATTTTAAACTAAGTTTATTGCTCTAAAGGAAATGTCATTTCAAAGGATTATTTTTTTCAAAAACAACTTTCATTCTGTAGTAAAACCATATTCAAGAGTGCAGACAGGCAAAGGAAGCGTTGCCTGCTAAAAACAATCACATCTCCAAGGTGCTACTCCATCTGAAAAAGCCCGAAATCAGAATGGTCAGTATCGCCATAACAGGACATGGATCTTTCAACAATCATCTGTTTTCGTTAGGTGTCATGGACAGCCCTCTGTGCAGAGCCTGCATGGGAGAGGATGAAACAACGGCCCATGTCCTGCCCAGTGGTCGCAGAAAACTGGGCAAAGTATCTCAGTTCGCCGAGATCTCTCCCTGAGGTTGTGGGCAACACAAAAAGGTTTGCTGCAGTTCCTGGAGGAGATCGG
The DNA here is from genome assembly GCA_019845155.1 of Luehdorfia chinensis. Lineage (NCBI taxonomy): Eukaryota > Metazoa > Arthropoda > Insecta > Lepidoptera > Papilionidae > Luehdorfia > Luehdorfia chinensis. Next base: position 1,407,504 of record JAHVAK010000533.1, read on the forward strand.
TTGGCTCAAATTAATAAAATATTCCTGCCCAAACGCAAAATACGCGCATAGACCTGAGATTCGGAAATCAGCCCGAAGCCAGGCAGTGGATTCAATGTTGGCAATACTTCTTTGCGAGCATTTTTAAATATAATTTTCATTGTAAAAAAAATTAGTACTGTTTGTTGTATTTGCATTCGCTGATGTTGCTGTCGATTTAGTCGTTTGTTTGCATCAGTGACGCGTTGACGATTGTTGATGTCTTAATATATCCGCTAGTAGAAGAACTCAACCAGCGTTGCTCCTATCTCTATATTGTGTACGTAACTGTGACATCTGCATTCTAGTATATATATTTTCGGTGATGTTATTGCTGTTCCTGCCTGCCTTCCCGACTTTTACAGCTTCATCGGATACTGTGCATTCTAGTATTTTGGTTGTCTAGCGACCGTGATTCTTTCGATCTGCTTTCCCGTCCGAAACATACATTTCGATTATGCAGTGTACGTCGTTGTTCGTGTTCTTTTTCATGGCATGATTATAATATTACTTCGTTCTTTTTTAATAAGTAATTGATATTGAATTTAATTTTTTTTAACAATAAATAATCTAATTGTTGAGTTGATAAGACACAGTAACACATAACAAATGACGTTTGTATGTCGAAATCCAAAGAGAAAGAGAAATTTGAGAAATGATTTTCATTACTTCGTAATCATTTCATACTTCATCTAAGTTTTAACCATTCCTTAAGTGAACGAATAAATAGCGCCATCTGTGAGACGGTAGCATAACGTAACAAAACTATTTTGTTGACCATGTGAAGTTACGTGTAAATATTATGAATAATTTCGGTTTTTAATTTTTACAAATTTTGTGATTTTCTTACTAACATCAATCGACATATATGGTTAGGTATGCGAGTTATGACTTATTTTGGTACATTAATATAGAATTTGTTACTAACTTGACTACAGCGTTACTCATTAGAAAAATCGTCTCGACAAAACAATTGCTTAAGTCTTTCAAAAGTTCAGACGCAAAAAAAAAAGATTTAAATAACTTACTGCAAATCCTGCCCCACGGAGCTTGTATATACCATTCTTTTTCCAATAAAGTCATTTTACTTTGTACTATTTTCAGTCTTCTTCACAATTGAATCAGGAAAATCAACATACCAATTATTATTGTAACGTAATTATACATTCGTCATTGTTACCGCAAACAATTTTTTTATATTTCTTAATGAGATGACTTCATAGGCGCTGTTACAATGCGTAAAAAACGATAACAGTATTTTTTCTGATTCAGTAGTAATATTACCTGAGATCAAATAAAAAAAAATCACTAATGTTTAGTACTTGTATTAAAAACGGCATTAATAACGTTATCATAACGAGTAATCGGGTACCTATCAGCTGTTATCACAATATATATTGCTAAATATGTATGTAGTTACAGACCATAGAGCAAGTAATGCACAAAGAGTATATATGTAGTAATGCTCTGGAAATAGAGAGCCCTCTGGCCGCAGACAAAAAATAGAGATATAGACGGGCTCTATAAAAGAATATTATTTATCTAAAGTGAGAAGGCGTTATGTCTTTAGTTTTCCGAGTGAACCAGTTTTAATTAGAATTATTAATTCATAATTATTTTGGGTTTGGTCCGTATTCTACTTACTTGTTGATCCTAATACTTTTTTTTTAATTTATTTGTATCAACAATTTATACTTTTTATATTACACGATTTTTTTATAAGAATACTTATAAATAATATTGTAACGAACAGGTTTAACCACGCGTTAACATTATAGTTGAGAAGCAGCGCACATTTACAGTTTAAATGTTTAACTGTTTTGTGTTGTAATCTATACTACTAGAACTGTAATAAACTATATTAGAGTTACATAAAATCACTACACATATTTGTTATTTCGTACTCATTCTCCTTTATATACTGACATTAATTTTTTTTTAACTTACTTACCTACCTACCATAAAAGGAAGGCTATTTTTATCATATTTCAGGTCATATTGGTTATCAAATCCATCCGGTGATGGTTGCTTCAACGCGATTCAAGTATTAGAAGTATGGGCAACGTGTATACTCACACAAACTTAACAATCTACCGAAACTCGATTTTATTGATAAACATTAAACCCGCTTTTTATATGGACTATGAGTAATATGATGTTTAGGCGTAAGCGTGTCGGAAGATTTTCTGTCCCGCTTGTTTGCACCGTTAGATAGTAATAATACTGTATATTTCTGTAATTAAGGTCCATTATTTCTTTCGCCGTTGTCGTTAGCATGAGCCATTTGTTTTTATTCAAATTTAAATAAGTATTAGATCAGGTGTCACAGCGAATTGTTTACGATTAATGTTTGTAAGTAAGTTAAAAAGATATTGGTAATATTATGGATTTTAGAACTAATTTAATTTAATATTTTCTTTAATACTATGGTGAAGGTGTTAGAATAGAATAGAATAGATTGGTGTTGGTAACATTATCTGTAAATGAACTTTTATAAACCTCTATACTCGGTACGAAGTCGCCGCTGTCAATCCGGGCTACACATGAGTTGCAGTGGGCGGGTCCGTGTTCCAGGGCGGTTCTCACCGCCCAGAGTTACCGACACACAAGTCGACAGTCCGAACGGAGGCCCGCAGCCTCCCTCGGAGGGTCTTTAGATGACTTAAGATAATAATTTTATGGAGATAATCACAGCAGCGCAAGCACGCAGCGAACGCAACGGTCCGAATTTAGATGTTTAGTAGGAGTTTATATTTATGTATTTATGTTTGGGGCAAACCAAACCTGGCACGCGGGCCCCGGGCCCGCGAGCATAGCATCCGATGAAGCTGTAAAAGCCAAAAAGCTAACAGCGATTACTTCACCGAAAAAAGTGGGCGGGTTTTAAATTGTGGGATATTCTTGTTACTTAAAAGTACTGTTAAATACTTTAAAGTAAGTGTTGTAGTGGTGTTGTTAAACATTAACTGTAAATAAACGTTTTGAGAAGTTAAAAGTGCATGAATAGGTATTTCATTGAGCATTTATTAAGTTTTAATTATGACTCCTAGCGGAAGACTACTTTGGAGATAAATGCAGTTATAAAGCTCCTTGAAAAATATATTTTGCTTCAGTTTCAAATTTAATGAAACACATAAAGATGACGCACGGAACTATACATCTGCTACCTAGAGAAGACCGACGTAATGGATGATACAGTAACGTGTGATATGTACCAGTTCGTAAAACGCATACTTTTATACTCGTGGAACTGGTTTGTGGAATAAGTATTTTGGTGTACTCGTACTTGCAAAACTCAGTACGTATTTCACCTAGTACGTCTCATCTCTAGAATACAGAGTAAGTACGCCAAAAGTTTTGCATAATTTGCATGGGGATCGTACCATAGACTAAAAAAGGTCGTATTTTGTCCGAAATTATCCATTCGCCACCACCACCGCCTTTAGAACAATGTTCTTACATTAACTTTAACTTAATTACATATTGTTTCATAAATGTGTTTTTTATCGGTATGAAATATCTCCCATAATATTGTATCAAAATTATTGTTTGTTACTCTATTTTGAACATAATTTTTACCCGTCGTGACGAAAAATAGTGAATATCTTAAAATTAATGTTTTCGTTAAAAAATTTATTAAAAAGATTGATATAATTATTGTAATAGAAAGTTGTCAACAGGTGTCCGGTTTTGTTTGAAAATACCTGACCGTTACAATTCGCTTAGCCAGTTTTGTGAACTGTTTTTTAAGTGAAAACTTCTTTAGAATTGAAAATCAATGAAACAAAAAAGCGATACTTAAAAGAAACAAACATACACATATCTATAGGTAGTGTTTCTTTTTATAGTAATATTTGCGAAATCGCTGTATTTCAAAGATATAATGTTCGAATACAAAACAAAGCATTTATTTCATAATTTCGTTACCAGAAGTCACTCGTGTCTTTAGGTGAAGTTGAAAACTTGTGGTCTTTAATATAATATGTCATGTAATATGTAGAATAAATGTAAAATAATTTTTAAACTTGCTAACAATATTATCTATATGTAATTATTTAGACATGTAATAAATCTGTAAAATAAACTTTTGGCGCCAACTCGAAAAGTGACTGTAGTGTTTTTATTGAATTTTGAAATTTCTGTGTATGTTTTGAATTTTGATGTATAATATTGATAGTTTAATATGCAGCAAGTGCTCATGCACGCAAGTTATTATACAGTAATTGGAAAATTCAATTCAAGACCAAAATTTAAATTTTCGTTTTGTCACCATCAGTCCAGCATTCTTCATCTTCATCACCATTCACCAATCCAACAAATCTTCAGTAAAAGTCAACTATCATTTTACTGTAAGTCGAAACGAAGTCCTTATTACAATGACATGATTACTCAACATTGGCAAAAATAGCTCGACTTGGTAGCCGGTTCACTGTATTAAAAAAGAAGGAGAAATCTCTAAACTTCACGTGTCTGTGCATCTTAAAATTTTACGAAATAAATGATTGAGGGAGGCTAAAAATAAGTAACTGAATACTTTTGTATCATTTTTAGAAATTTCTGTCTGTAGGTTTATTTATGAACGCATCACGCCTAAAGTACTAAATTTATTCAAAAGACTCCGTAAGAAAATCGTAAAGGGTACATTCCTGTAACATTTAGTCTTTGTTTTATTTAAATCGGTTTATTCTATAAAAAGTTATGATTATTTGAAGTTTACGATTTGTTCAATGGTGGCGATGAGTCAATTAAGTGTTATTTAAATGGTACTAAAAGATGTAAACTATTAAACTAATACCTGACCACGGCAAACAGCAAAATAAAAAATAATATTATATTTTCTTACAAATAATATAATTTATACAAAGAACAATTGTTAAACAGTATCACCAAAATATGGCGTAGTGCAAATACGTAATTTTCTGAATAGCGTTCTCTGCATTTAAATGACGTTGGCTGATTTTGGCTTAAAATATTGGCACGCGTTCCATACTCAGAGTTTTGTGGTCGACGAACGGTTAAATTTGAATTGATTGATTGAAATAATTTAGTGCAATTTTCGTCGTACTATATTGGTTGGTGTTATTAATAGGCTAATTAGCCTCTTACCTTGCTATAGACGTTTTTCACCTCTTTTAAGTAAGTTTAAATTTTGTTGGTTGGAATATTATTTATTTCTTGAATGTCGCGTTGCGGTTATTATTAACGTACAATAATAGTTATAAGCATTATCAATAGATGGCGACATGAATTTATTTTCGTTCATGACAGTTTAAATATTTATCTTTATCCGTACCTTATATAATGCGAAAGAAATTTTCTCTGTCCCACTGTCTGTTTGTTACCTTTTCACGGTTCATCCGCTGAACCGATCTCGACGAAATTTAGCACAGAGACATCCACAGAGCATCGTGGAGACGGACAGGATACTTTTTTTCCCATAAAATCATTAAAAAAAAAACCTATATCCACGCGGACGCAGTCACGGGCATCAGCTACAACAAATAAACCCTAAAATTATCCTACTTTGCAATCGTAACATCTCTCAAGGTTTAGTTTTCTGAAGGTTTCACTTCAACCGGGTGTGAATTGAATTCAATGTTAGTATTTTATAAGTTTTAATTGTTTGTTAAGAAAAACTGTACCCATTTAAAATTCACCAAACGTTCACTGAGATGTACGAAAATGATATTTCAGCAATAATATAACAGAACAATTGTGCGGTAATTGCGGATCGAGGTAGCGACCGATACTGGCCTAAGCAATATGAAACCTATGTTAAAAACCAAGTGACAATTTTTTTTTAAATTATTAGTGTCGAACCTCTTGTTAAGCTATTGCTTTCTTTAATTAAAAGTGAATTCATGAAAGAGATGGTAATAATTTCGATTTCGATCGTCCAATACTATGATTTTACGTCATGCAATTCTTCCCGCGTGGCCTAGTGGTCAGAGTACCTGACTTCTAAGCCGCGCCGGTCCTGGGTTCGAATCCCAGCCGGAGCCAAAATTTACATAAATTGTTGGTTTTCGGGTCTGGTTGTGTTGTGATTGTCCCCGTGTTTCTGACACTGCATCCTAGCCTACCTCCGATATTATCGCATCAGTGTTACATCGGGCGCGGATAGGTTGGGACGAGTGAGTGCCTCTGTGTTGCGCGTACACTTGTGGCACTATAATATCTCCTGTCGTCGGCAGTTGTCGCCGTGGTCGAAATCGGCTAGGAGAACATCATCATCAAGCAATCCTTCGTATTTTTAATCAGCACGTTACCAGGTCACGTTTAAACTTTTTAGGAAAATTATGTTCTTATTAAATTAACAGCCGTGGTAGCTCAAGGGCCAGGGGGTCGCTTTAAATTTCATAGTATGCGAGTGACCTGGGTTCGATTCCCGGTGCCGGCACCACCAAAATTGTTAATTGCAATTTTAAGTGCTGATTTACCACGTGCTCGGCGGTGAAGGAAAACATCGTGAGGAAACCTGCATGTCTCTCAGACATAAATAAAAAATATTTCGAAGACATGTGAAGTCCGCCAACCCGCATTGGAGCAGCGTGGCGGATTCTTTCTAGCTCCAAAACCCTCTCAGAAATGAAAGGAGGCCTGTGCTCAGCAGTGGAAATGAGAGGAGGCCTGTGCTCAGCAGTGGGACATTTATAGGCTAAAACTTTACTTTACTTTTTTTTAAATTGTTAGATCTTAAAGTTTTGCTATCTCTTGTATTAGTGTATGGACGCTAAAAATAAGTAAATAAATACATTTCTATCATTTTTAGAAAAGTCTCTGTTTGTTTGTGAACGCATCACGCCTGAAGTACTAAATTTAATCAAAAGACACAGTAAATCATTGAGGGTATCTTCCTGTTACATTTAGTTTGTGTATACGTCAGAGAGGATATGTGTTCTCGACGCCTCGTCAGTCTTGAAGGTACGGACCTGTCCATCCTTTGGCTGCGCATAGATAACGACGACCACCCTCGCGTCTATGGGTGCCTCTATAGGTCCCATAGCGGTAACACCGAAACTGACCGACTCATCGACCACATCCAGGCTGCAGATTCCCTGTTACAGCAGATCCCATCCGCAGAAATCGTGTTACTTGGCGACTTTAACGCCCACCGTGCCGAATGGCTAGGGTCTCGTACCACCGATCATGCGGGTAGATCTGTTTATGACTTTGCCTTGGCATATTATCTGACACAACTGGTTCCTTCGCCAACGCGGGTTCCAGACGTGGAGGATCATACGCCTTCCCTGCTGGACCTTCTACTGACCTCTCATCCGGACAGATATCAAGTCTCCGTCGATGCTCCTCTGGGATCTTCGGACCACTGTCTGATCCGAAGTACGGTGCTTCTCACGTGTTCATCGCGGTTGAGATCTGCAAGGAACCGCCTTGTGTGGCACTACAGGTCAGCAGATTGGGATGGGATGCGGTCCTTCTTTGCACCCTACCCTTGGAGGCGGGTTGGCTTCTCGCTAGATGATCCGAACGCCGTTGCTGAATCTGTCACTGATGTTGTACTTCAGGGTATGGAACTCTTTATTCCATCCTCTGTCGTGCCCATCGGTGGCAGATCCCACCCTTGGTTTGGTCGCACCTGCAAAATGGCATCACGCCAAAAGCAGGAGTGTCACCGGACCTGGGCTAAAGCGTCGGCGTCTCGAGCTGTAAAAACTAGCGAACTAAAAAAGAAGTACAACTCTGCCTCTAGGTCCTTCAAAAGAGCTATTTCCAAGTCAAAGTCAGAGCACATTGGCAGAATTGGCGAGAAATTAGTTCGCCTCCCTTCGGGAACTCGTGCATTCTGGTCTCTCGCCAAGGCTGTCTTTGGGAATTTCTGTCAGCCATCCCTTCTATCTCTGCACAGGGAGGATGACTCGCTGGCCCATGCCGCAAAGGAGAAAGCCGATTTTTTAGGCTCCCTTTTTGCGGCCAACTCGTCTCTCGATGACAGGGGGACACGCCACCGATCATCCCGCAGTGTGAGTGCTCTATGCCGGAAATCAAGTTCCTGCAGAGTTCTGTGCGCAAAGCACTATTCTCCCTGGACATCCATAAGTCGAGTGGGCCTGATGGCATCTCCCTTATTGTGCTGAGGATGTGTCCTCCGGAGTTGGAACCGGTCTTAACGCGTCTTTTCCGGTACTCCTACTCTGTAGGCGTCGTCCCGAACACATGGAAGACAGCTTTGGTGCACCCGATCCCTAAGAAAGGCGATCGCTCAGATCCGTCCAACTAAAGACCGATCGCCATCACCTCCTTGTTCTCTTCTCTTGAGCTCTTAAGGTACCTAGAGGAGCCGCCAGTACGGTTTCCGTCAGGGTCGCTCAACAGATCTTCTAGTCTACCTTACGCATCGATGGCCGGAGGCAGTCAAGAGCAAGGGGGAGGCCCTGGCAGTTAGTTTGGACATAGCGAAGGCCTTTGATCGGGTTTGGCACAAAGCGCTTCTCTCGAAGCTTCCTTCCTGTGGGCTTCCCGAGAAATTATGTAATTGGGTCACCAGTTTCCTCGCAGACCGGAGCATCAAGGTCGTAGTAGACGGTGCATGCTCGGACTCCAAGTCTGTGGGTGCTGGTGTTCCACAAGGCTGCGTGCTAACGCCAACCCTGTTTCTTCTGCATATCAATGATATGTTACAAATTAGTAACATTCATTGCTATGCAGACGACAGTACTGGTGATGCCTTGTACACCGGCCGTGCTAATATTTCTCGGGAACACGTCGACGAGTGCCGGAACAAACTTGTGTCTGAAGTCGAGATTTTGTTAGACAAAATCTCAGACTGGGGCCGACTAAATTTAGTCCAGTTTAACCCAAATATGACACAGGTTTGCGCGTTTACCGCTAACCTCGTTTGCCTCAGCTAGTATCGGAATCCTTGGCACTGGCCACGAAGAGATGTTGCATCTCTTTGCATTTTTTACAGGATTTACAACGGGGAGTATTCCGAGGAATTGTTCGGAATAATTCCAGCCGCTGGTTTCCCGGACCGATACGACTTAGCGACCTTAAAGAAAAGAGCCTATTCCTTCTTCAAAGGCCGGCAACGCACCCGCGATTACTCTGGTATTGCGATTGTTCATGGGCGGTGGTGATCACTTACCATCAGGTGAGCCATTTGCTCGTTTGCCCCGTCTCCTATAAAAAAAAACATTCGTATCATAATATTAATCCTTAAACTACTAAATAGTTTTATAGTCAAGGTTGATTATGTACATGTAAATTCCTCTTTAAATTATTCGAATCGGACCTATTGTTAAAAGTTACGACAAGAATAAAAATGCTAAAAGTAAGAAAAATGCTGCGGTGTGAGCGAACAGCCATATGCTCGCCCGCGCTACACGCGATTACACTAAGTTCTATTACTTACCTATCTACTAATTTTTTTTGTAAACTAGAAACAATTGAATAGTGGTTTGTAATTTTAATTAATATATTTTTTTTTATTTAAATCTTTGAAACGCTCTATAATAAATGCAGCGGCCGCGGTCTCGAACGCCGCGCCGCCCGGTTTCATGCGACTTAGGCATCATCGAGGTGCGCGGCTCCCTTTACGCAGCGGACGAGAGCGGTCGTTTTATTTTGCTAACACGACATCAAATATTGTTTACAAGGAAGCTCTGAGCCACTTAACTTTCATGACTTATGTTCCCATAAATAAAACATTATTTTGGTAACTTACTCTTACCTGACCAGCTGCAGATTCGCCGATGAGCATAGTCGCTACAAAAAATGTTAGTGAAGGAATTGTTGTTGTTCTGTTTGTCCAAATAAAGTACTAATTTATCTTTCTAATATCTATCTACCCTTGTGAAGCCGGGGCGGATCGGTAGTATCAAATATTTGTCTTTATGTCTGTGGGTGCTGAATGCTACACGATATACGTATATCTTAAAACTCTGTATGTTATTGATCGAATAGTCTGGATAAATGTTCATTGCTCATAGCAATTGGCACAAACTTTGGGAATTTATAGACAACATTTTAAAATTTGTTTATTTATTTAATAATTGCAGGGTTGTTAATTATGATTATAGGTTAGTTGGTTTGGGTTTACATATGTTTCATTAACTGTAAATACTTATTTTAAATTGTGTTGTTAATATGTACAAATAAAATTGGAGTGACTGTCTGTGATTTCACAATAAAGTTTTTTCTTAAACTCATATAAATACATATGAGATTAAAAAAATAATAATATGCAGGGTCCACAACTCAAAAACGCGTTTTTAAAATTTTTGTCCGTCTGTTTGTTTGTCCAAGCTAATCTCAGAAACCTTCTTTGGCGGGTAGGGGACTTTTCAGAGAGTAATCTAAGGTACTTTTTGTTTCGGAAATATTCAGTGTTTTTGCGTAAAATCTGAAAAATTGTAGAAATTCTAGAATAGGCTAGAATGGATGTGTTACTCGCGGATTTAATTTGCGTTTGGTCATCATTATTTTCGTTCACAGCAGTTTTAATACATACATACTTTCATATAATTACGCCTTTTTCTGATACAAGGGGGTAGGCAGAAGCTACACATGTAGCTCACTTTTCGCAACCGCGGGAAACGACATTCTAATAAGTGAGACATTTTAGTAAGAGACAGTTTTAATATTTCTCTTAATATCTTAATAAGTGGTTCACAACATTCATAGTTCTTTCTTTTACGTCTTTCCCTTATACCTTATCTATACATATATATAAAATTGGAGTGTGTATATCTGTCTGTCTGTGATTTCGTAATAAATATTTTTTTCTTTACCGTAACTCAAAAAAACACGTGTTTTTAAAAATCATGTCTCTGTCTGTTTGTTTGTCCGGGCTAATCACCGAAACAGCTGAATCGGTTTTGGCGGGACTTTCGTTGACGGGGACTTTTTAGAGAGCAATCTAAGCTATTTTTTATTTCGGAAATATCGTAAAATCTGAAAAACTATAGAAATTAGGTGTTATCCCCGCGGCTTTATTTTGCATTTTGGTCATCATTATTTTAGTTCATGGCTGCCAAATATTTCTCTTAATCCATACTTAATATTATAAATGCGACAGGAATTCTCAGGGACAGACCCTCTGTCTGTTTGTTACCTTTCACGATTCAACCACTTACCAATCATGACGACATTTGGCACAGAGATAGCTTGCATCCTGGAGACGGACACACTCGTAGGATACTTTTTATTCCAGAAAATCAAACAGTTTTCACGGGATATTTGAAAAACATACATCCACGCGGACGAAGTCGCGGGCATCACCTAGTCCGAAATAATTACATATCCGTTACCTTAACTGAAACCGGTATAATATTATTCATGTATCCGTATCCATATCCAGATCCGAAATTTCATATCCATAACATGCTTGATACGAGTATATACAAAAGCTCAAGGATGATTGCCAAGGTGCACTGGGGCTGCCTTCCGAATGTCGAATTTGATGGAACTGTCATAGAGATTAGTGAAACTGAGAAAAACTTGGGTGTCGTTATGGATAAGCAGCTATCATGGGGATCTCAATTAGCAGCGGTTAGCCGAAAGACCCTTGCTGCAGCTGCCTCTCTGAAACGGCTGCGAAACTTCCTTCCAACTTCCACGAAAATTACGCTCGCACAATCACTGTTGCTCCATATTCTCGACTACGCCGATGCCTGCCATCCCGATTTAACCGAAGAGCAACTTAATAAACTTGAGCGGCTCCAAAATTTCGCCATCCGTTTCATATTTGGCCTTCGCAAATATGATCATGTTTCTGAATATCGCAACAGACTCAAGTGGTTACCTATTCGCCTTCGCCGGAATGCACACATCCTTTCTCTTCTCTACACCATCCTTTTTATTCCCTCCTCCCCGATTTGCCTTAAGGAACGTTTTGAGTTTCTCCATCTCTCCAATACTCGATCCTTGCGCTCCTCTGAAACTCTCCAGTTAAAAACTCATGTCAATTCCACAGTTTTCTATGGTAATTCTTTCTCATTGCAGGCTACAAATTTTAAAACCCTGCTGAACACTATCTGTCATTGCTAAATACGTCGTCTTAATACCTGTCTTATTATTTACTATAATGTATTTATGTTACTATATTTGTATTTATGTGTATTCATCTTTCTGTCCTTATGTTTCGTATATGCATATATATGCATATTCGAAATATATATGCCGTGTGGTAGCGGCTTAAGAGAATCTACCACCCCATCTCATCCCGTGGGTGTCGAAAAAGTCGACAGAGGGAAAATATAAATCAGAAGATGGGCAGCAGCATCTCCTGGAACATCTGAATAAATAAACTGCGGTTGTCAACCCGCCTGCCAGGCGTGGCAACTATGGCAGAATCCCCCCAAAGTGAGAGCTGCAGCTTTTGTGGCAATCTGTGGGGGAGGCCTATGTTCAGCAATGGACTAGTGATAGGCTGAAATGATGATGAGATATATTTAAGTATGGAAATATTATATGTATTATGTTTGTATATATATAAATATATATATATATATATATATATATATATATATATATATATATATATATATATATATATATATCTTGTATGCATTATATATATTAAAATTTTATTTATGTAGTTTATTGATTTGTTTTTATCAATTTGTACACTGCCGTCCTTATTTGTCAAAATTTAGTTTTTGTCCATCCAAAGGTTGCCTGGAAGAGATCGCTTTTAGCGATAAGGCCGCCCATTGTACCTTTTATTTATTTATTTTTTCCTTTTTGTATATTTTCTTAAAAAAAAAATTAAAGGACAATTCTGACATAAAAAAAACTTCATACTATAAGCGACCTTACATTTGAGCATACAGAGTTATATATTTATTAAAATAACTTTATTACTACCGTATTCCCATTCATACGAAAAAACGACCTTTGGTCTATGTGAAATAACTCATTACTTAAGTACCTCGGTCATGAGATAAGTTAATCATATCGCGGAATACGTGTCCATGAGATAATGATAAAAAATATAACGCATTTCTCATAACTGATGAATTTTCCAAAATATAAACTGTTAAGTGTTAATGTTCCAAAAATAAAACGTTTGTGCTGTTTAGATAAAAGGAAGTGTGTGTAATATACTTAATCTATAACGTAGTGTTAAGTTCATGATTCGAGGCAAAGGTATGAAGATGTCAACAGTGTTATTTTATAGTAAAATGTGAGTCGCACATGTTAAAGTGCTATTTTATAGTGAGTAGTTTTATTAACATTTGCTTAATAATATATCCTTATTTAACTTTATATAATTATAATTTTCTCTTCTATATTGCCTTTTTAAATATTTTTTTGTGGACATAACGTGTTCGGCCAAGGTGAGTGACGTTACGAGTGCTTATTGTCTGTGGATTACAAAACTAGCTACGTTCCAAAACCAATCTTTTTGTCGAGACTTTGAACTTTTTTTAGTTTACTATTGTGTTATTTCTGTCTGTCAGTTTGTTTTATGGATTATGCTGATTTAAAATGCTTCCAAAGATATATAGGTGATTTTGATATTGAATACCTTCTTTATGAAGAAATAATATAATTAAGATAAATAAAATACTCTTCTGTCTGTCTGCCGAACGGATATAACTTAAAAAAAGAGGATGTGCAGCTCAGTACACGTAACAGAAACGAAACTTGTTTATATTAGACATATGGTTAAAATATTAATAAATATGCATAAAACGAGCCCAACTCGATTGTAATATTGCAACACCTCGTCGACCAAGCTTCGCTCTTTCGAGTTTGATAATATTAATTTCCAATAACAGATATTTAGACAATTTTAAGCATAATTGTTAGAGACGTTTCTGAGATATTATACATTATACGCTACGAGGTTCATAGTCATCGTTCCTAAGCCCAGCCTGCCGGGATGTATTGGACATTACGAACGACCCTTTACACAATAGTTTCTCGCTTAATAGTATTTTTAGCTGTTCAAACCGTTTCGAGACGCTACCTGCTGTTATGTAGTGCCATCTGTTGTTGAATCATCATTTCAGCTTATCACTAATCCACTGCTGAACATAGGCCTCTCCCATAGATTGCGACAAAAGTTTGTAGCTCTCATTTTGAAAGGATTTTGCCATAGTTGCCACGCTTGGCTTGTTCCCGGAAGATGCTGCACATCTCCTGGTTTTTATTTTCCCTCTGTCGACTTTTATGACACCAACGGGATGAGATGGGGTGGTAGATTTTCTTCAGCCGCTAACACATGGCGGAATGTTGTTGAATAACAAATATCAATTTAAACATATAGGTCTATTGATGACTTTATTACAAGCAATGCAAACTTTTTTACACTTTTGTATTCAAAATGTTCTCACGTGTTGTCAAGGAACATCACTACGTTTCTTGACATTTGCGTTCGCAAATCTTGCGAATACTTTGTAAATGTGATTGTCACAATAACTTCATATATCTATACTAATATTATAAATGCGAAAGCAAATGTCTCTGTCCCTCTGTCTGTATGTTACCTTTTCACGGTTCATCCGCTGAACCAACCTTGACGAAATTTGGAACAGAGATAACTTGCATCATGGAGACGGATATAGGATACTTTGTATCCCGTAAAATCGAATAGCTCCCGCGGGATATTGAAAAAACCTGCATCCACGGACGAAGTCGAGGGCATCGGCATATAATTTATTTTTTATTTTTTAAAAGTATGCCTCTGATTTTTTCCTGTATCGAAGGTGCGTTTTACACATACATAAATTGCACATGCCCAACACGACCAGACCCGGAAACTAACGAATTGTTTTTGCACAAATTTTGGCTCCGTTTGGGATTCGAACCCAGGATCCGCGACGCAGAAGTCAGGTACGCTAACCACTGCGCCACGCGGTCGTGCGTTAATTAAGTAAATAATTTGTATAAAATATTCTCTTTTTCATAAAACTATTTCCTTCTAGGTAATTTGTTCTTAAACAAACAATCGGCTTAGTTCGTATCTAAAAACTCGGCAGTTTCCGAGAATTTCCAAATTCGGAGAGAGAGAGAGCACGAGGAGAGAGAGGCCGAGATGAGAGCACAGACTATTAAATACAGACTATTATTAAGTAGAATTGCTAACGCATGATGAAAGATCAAAAGGCATTAATATTCTGTCAATTTTTTTTCAACTTTTAGCCATAAGGAAATGGCGTCAATTAAATGCTTAAAAAATGACATTCGTTACATCACTAACACATACTGACGACGTGTTCTTTTCGTATATTTTCAAGCGGGCGGACACGCGTGCTCATACAGTATATACAATATTATATAATTCTCATGATTACATTTTATTCATATTTTTAATTGTCAGTATTTAAGCGGTTGACTTTGAGTTCTTTAAAGTTTTATTTAAAGATTGTAAATTAGTTCCCTTAAACTGGACACTTGCACTTCGATCGAAATAAAATAATAAATAGTTAAAGGAAATATTAATTTTTCAGCGCAATGAAGTCACTAGAGCAAACTGAGAAAGCTGTTACTATAAAAGCACCTTGGGGGAACCTGGCTGGTAATTATACATTTTGTTAACAATAAAAAATAAATTAAGAATCGTTCGTATTTTGACGTTCGCGTTTGTGTAGTTATTTGATAAACCTACGGGAACTGGTTATTTTAAGATAACTAAAATCAAATAGTGTTTACGTGACGGCATTTATTGTTGCTACTGGCGACGCGAGATGGAGCATTACCAACATGTTAGATCAAATGTCATGTATGGTACTGGTAATTAGTTAATGTTATACGACTCGCGCGCCATCTATTGTTCGTTCAAAGTACAATATATGCTGACAGTACTATATCAGAAACTTTCGCGCAAGTGCCTACAACAACTACACAAATTTTCAACGCATTTGGATGAACCGTGAGCAAACGCATAGAAGTATTTTTATTAGTAACGACTTGCTCGCCTATTCTAAATTGGTAACTAATTCAGAAACCTTCGTTGACACAACAAATCATCGCAATCGGATGAATGGTATGATTAATTTAAATTAAACTAATTTTTACGGTTTTGTCGCGTTTAATCTTGAAATATTTCTAACCCGACGTTTCGACGTGATTTACAGCACCCATGTTCACGGGAGGACTGAGGTGACAGATGTCCTGATGTCATAGTTAACCCGGGGTACCTTCAGTTTTTAAGTTTTGTTTTTGGTCCGATCTACGCAGAAAGACCTAACTGTGTCTTGTCTAAGTCTAAGTCTTGCAGAGGTATGCTTGGTTTTTGATTTAATTTAATTAATTATTGGATCCCAAGCCGGTGGTAATATCCGGCAGTGGACTTCAAAAAGCTGCTATCTAAGAAAAATAATCCGACTTCTACGACAATCGCAGTGCAAGATTGCGTGGTATTCTCCAGCGGCATCACATTTTGGCTATACTTTTTGTTGCAGCATTAACATGGGGAGATCCATCCAGTCCGCCGGTTCTTCTTTGCCCCGGGAGGATGGAACCTTGCACTGCATTCAGACCCCTTGTCTTCTCTCTTCCGAATAGTTTCTACTACGTAGCTATAGACTTGCCCGGGAACGGGTGGTCAGACCCTCTGCCATTTGGAGTTCGATTCACGGTTTTAGATTTTGTGCCTGCGATATTGAGGGTAGTTGACCATTTCAAGTGGGAGAAATTCGTGTACATCGGACATTCCTTGGGTGTTGCTGTTGGTATGAACTTGATTTTTATTTTTCACTTTTATTTGAGACTAGCTACTGACTACTAACGGAGTCTAGTAGAAGTGTAGGACTGCAGCTCGGGGCCGGCCCTACCATACAGCGAGCGTAGCGGCCGCTCCAGGAGCCAATACAAGGGGTTGCCAAATCCGTAAACAAATTAAAAAAAATGTTCACTGTTTGATATAATAAACTGATTGCGATCTTTTTGCCTATATGAATGATTTCCTCATTGGTTCTTATTCTTGCCTAGCTTCCACATACGAGAGATAAATATCATCAAAATTTATGTAATTCCATGTACGTCATAAGTTTTGATGATGATGTTCTCCTAGCCGATTTCGACCACAGCTATAACTTCCGAATACTGTCGAGAGCCATCAACTGCGCAGGAGATAGTATAGTGCTACAAGTGTACGCGCAAACGCAGAGGCACTCACTCGTCCCAACTAACCCGCAAGCTGATGCAATAAGATCGGAGGTAGGCTAGGATGCAGTGTCAGAAACACGGGGACAATCACAACACAACCAGACCCGAAAACCAACAATTTGTTTTTTAGCACAAATGTTGGCTCCGGCTGGGATTCGAACTCAGGACCCGCAGCGTAGAAGTCAGGTACTCTGAACACTAGGCCACGCGTTCGTCAGAAGTTTTAATCACCCGACGTAGCAGTGAAATAGCTTGAGTAATTACTGGGTATATGTGACTTAAGAACTGATGTTCAAGGGTGACGAGCGCAGTGTGGTGAGCGCACCTTTCTATTACTGGCTGTCACGAAATAAACACAATAGCGTTTTGTTACAACTCCACGCATATCTGTCATAGTGTGGTTCTCCTCCATGCTGCAGTGTAGCTCACCGCGTACTGATATTTTAGAAACAAAGGCGTTCTCAAGAGGTAGCAGGGTAGCCTAGAGACTCGATTTGTTTATCTAATGACAAGTAATTTTTTGCCCCACTAGCAGCAGCTCACGGTTTTACCCGCGTAAAATAAGTCGACCTCATCCGCCGTAATATCCTGGGCAGTTGACAACTTACATCATCATCATCATCTCAGCCTATCACTAGTCCACTACTGAACATAAGCCTCCCCCATGGATTGCCACATAAGTTAGTAGCTCTCATTTTGGGGGGGATTTTGCCATAGTTTCCACGCTTGGCAGGCGGGTTGGCAACCGCAGTTTATTTATTCAGATGTTCCAGGAAGATGCTGCTGCCCATCTCCTGGTTTTTATTTTCCCTCTGTCGACTTTTACGACATCCACGGGATTAGATGGGGTGGTAGATTCTCATAAGCCGCTGCCACACGGCCACAACTTACGACAGTATTTGGTAACTGTTGCCGTGGTCGAAATTCGCCCCTCCTCCCTGGACCATTGACTGGCGACGCTCTTGCTTAGAAAGGAATATTGTTTTATTTCTAGGTAAATTCTTCAACATCGCTTATCCCGGACGGGTAAAAAGAATGGTGGAGCTGGACCCAGTACCTGCATATTTTACTAGTGGTGTTGCCACCATGTCTGAATGGTATCATATATATTATGGCAACTATTATGAAGAGAAAAGCTACAAGAAACATAATGCAGGCCCGGAGACAGCACCCAGATACAGTTACGAGAAGGTTAGTTGTGAAAAATATGTATAAATATATATTACTAGCTGATGCGCCCCGGCTTCGCACGGAAATAATTGTTATGTTAAATTCTGTATGGAGAAAAACAGCACCAGCACGTTTACCCATATAGGAGTAAACGTTCGAAAAATCCGTTCATAGTGCGTGTCGGAAATGCCTAATTTCAAATCAGTAGGTCTTGTAGCTTCGGAGATATCGTGATGAGTCAGTGTCATGGGAAGGTTAATAGAATCAGGCGTTACTTTGCGGAAATCCATTACAATAAAGGAAGGTAAGTTACTTTGCTAAGATCCGCATGCAAAATATAAATATAATAAATGGTGTATATTACCTAGTTTTTTGAAGAGCACCGCCCGTCCTCCCTCAGTAGCGTGCACAAGCAAACTAACACCGCCACCAGGTACCCTCCACCAACCACTACAATACTACCACTAGATAATATACACCACTGAAGTCGAGAACACGACACGTGTTTCGCCCCAAAACGAGGCATTATCAAGCGTCATAGACTCTACGACTCGGCGGCCGTCTATCGTCTCTTCCTTCTTAGGAAAGTTCTACGTCTAGTGGTCTACTTTTTTAGATATATGAAAAAGCCCTATACTTGGATTTCTCGTGTATCGCGTTTTACAACCAACCAACATAAGCAACCATAGTTTATGCGCAAATGTTGGCTGCGGCTGGGATTCGGATCCAGAAATCGAGTAATTAAAAAAAAGGAAGAATAGTCCATTATTGACGAGATGGTGATGATACTGATGGGTATTCTTCATTTAGTCATTGATTAGGAGTCACGGTCAGACAGTCGGACATGATTGCCTCTTATGTAGCTTTTTAGTTGTAATAAAATATAAAAAAAAATTGCGCGAAATAGTTAACATAGTTAAACTTCGACACGCAAGTCACTAAACGTCGGTAAAACCTCTTACGAGGATTTACCGACGTTTAGTGACTTGCGTGTTCTCGAAATATTTATTTTTGTTTTTAGACTTAGAGGTTTCATATAAAGGAAAGAAAATACATTTGCAAAGATCCGTATGAAAAGTATAAAATGGTGAATATTACCTTGTTTTGAAGAGCACCGCCCGCCCTCCCACTGGAGCTTGCACGAGCAAACTAACACCGCCACCAGATACCCTCCACCACTACAACACTACCACTAGGCAATACACACCACTGAAGTCGAGACTACGACACGTGTTTCACCTCAAAACGAGGCATTCTCAAGTGATGCTGACTATACGACAGTTAAAATGGAATTCCGCAAAGTAACGCCTGACTCCATTAACTAGGTTTCATGATGTTTTCTTTCAAGTTCAAAGTATAGTAAATCAGTAAATACCGGCGATCGAAATCTACTATTGGTAGGATTCATATGCCGGAATTCGTTTAGGTAGGTACCAACGCAGTGCAGTAGTGAGTCGGGTCATCCGCTCCTTTTACGGTCCACAAGGGTCGAATCTTAACTAAATCGTTTGATAGCACGATATACCTTAGCGTTATTTCCAAATTTTACAGAAGTTTAAAAATCTCAGTTGTCGTGTAACCGCAGCGGTGCAGCACAATAACCGCGACCCTGTCTTCCTTATGCATCCACTCGATTTTTTTAAATGGAACAACATCAATTCCTTTATTTTTAAAAGATAGCCCCAAAGTTCTTTTTTAAAAATCTAAAGTGCTAACATTTCTGGCCAGTATTCGAAATTTAAATTATCTAAGGATGTGACAGAGCTTGTGATCCGAATACTAATGCGTATGAGACCTAAAAAGTAAGTAACGGGCGCAGTGTGTTGCCACACAGAAAAGTTCTGGGTGACACAGGATTTGTTAGAGGCAGACGATGCACTGCACTTTAAGTGAAGGATTTGTCTTGCCACGTTGTTCTATAAAATAGTCGGTTTGGAAGGAAGTGTAGCCAGTGAAAACACTGTGCATATGAGACTTAATAACTTATGTATCTGGGTGACGAGCGCTGTGCTGTGCTACACACCTGTTCGTTGCAGTGTCGGTTCTGGGTGACACTGCTACGAACAGGTGAACGAATTTCATGTCACGCCACTTACTACAAAAAAGCATGAATATTACTGGAGACTTCAGTCTTACGTCTAACGAGTTATTAAGCTTTTATATTTTTTAGATAAAAGAACTAGTAAAAAATGTCCAAGGGCTGACCGATGAGGCTTTAAAACATCAATTGGAAAGGATGACAGAGCCAGCTGGGGATGGGTTGTACAGGTATGATCTTTGCCATTGTATTTAGAAAGTAATTTATATGTTTTCGGATTTTGGCGCCAACCCGAACCGAAACCAAAAGTTGGTGCACCTGTCAGTCAATCAATTTTCAGCGTTTAGTCACAGAGAAATAGCGCCAAATTTTAAAATGTATATTGAGAATTATATTTATACATTTTTAAAGACTTTTGGCGCCAACTCGAAAAATGGCGGTAGTGTTTTTAATTGAATTTTGTAATTTCTTATATATTGAGTTTTGATGCTTAATGTTAATAATTTATCATGCAAGAAGTGCTCGTGAAAGTGTACAGTGATTGGAAACTTCAATGCAAGATCAAAATTGTACTTTTCATTTTGTCTCCATTAGTCCAGCAGATCTTCAGTAAAAGTCAACTATCATTTTACTGTCTGTAGAAAATTTAGAAGTTTCGCTGCTTGAAGAGTGTATACTTCGATATGTTACTTGACACTGGAAAATAGTTTAAGACTGTTTCCATAAATGAATAAATACATTTTAAACGTGCGTATATGCGAATATCGATGACAAATATTCGCATTGGCGAATACTTAAAAAATACATTTGTTACATCACTACACACTATGTATTAATGTATAATCTTTCAGGTTCACATACGACCAGCGCATGAAAAATGTCACACTCTTGCCGTTCCCTAGCGAATTCTTAAAAAAAATATACACCCAGCTCGATACGCCAACGTTTGCTATATTGGCCAAAAAAATGGTCGACTTACACGCCTACAAAGACGTACCATTTCTCACTGACGTGTCCGCTTGGCCTAATAACAACTTCAAGTTCAAAATCGTCCCCGGTGGGCACGATGTCCATCTAAATGACCCTGGATGTATGGCGGAAGACATTTCTGAGTTTCTGCTCGAAGATGTCAAGGCGAAATTTTGACGCTTTCGACTAGTTAGAATTGACAATTTTTTATTAAAATGTTTGTTATTAATGCGTTTTATTTGTGCTATTTGATGACATTGTTTATAAAATGAGGAAATAAAGGATATTTATTATGAAAATGTTTTCCTGATTGGCCGCGTCGGTTCGTGTTTCTTCACAATTGTATAACCTTGAAAGAAACGCGTTATATTCGTACTAAAGTGAAGAAAACGTTGACGATCACGTGGCCTAGAGGCCAGAGTACCTGATGTTATACGCCGCGGGTTCAGGGTTCGAATCCCAGCCCGAGCAAATATTTTTGTATAAATACAAATCTCTGGTTTTGGTTCGCTTTAAAAAGCAAAGTGAGAGACTATAAATGTCCCCAAGCCATCTGCATTTGCATAGTGCAATGAGAACAGGTCGCGTTTCTGAGAGGATTTTGGAGACATCAGTTCTCAAGTCTCAAATGCCCAGTGATTACGCTAGCTCAGAGTTCTCTTCAAACCGAAACACAGCACATTACTGCTTCACGGCAGAATAACTGGCCCTGGGGTGATCAAACATTGGCCTTTCCTAAGATTTCATACATACATACATACATACATACAGTCACGCCTCTTTCCCATAGGGGTAGGCAGAGACCACATCTTTCCACTTGCTACGATCCTGACACACATCTTTAGCTTCTTCTACTTTCATTAGCGTTTTCACACACGCTCGTCGGTTGCGGGTACTTTTAACGTGATCTTTCCTCAAAAGTTCACCGATCTGATTGTGATACGTACGCCTAGGTCGGCCCCTACCGGCTTTTTCATTCACACTTGCCTCATAAATCTGTTTCGTCAATCTCCTTTCATTCATCCTCTCTACGTGTCCAAACCATCTAAGCATGCCTTTCTCTATCTTTTTCACTACATCTTCAACCACACCGCAACGTTCCCTTATCACGCTGTTTCTCACTTTGTCAATCAGAGTTACTCCAGCTATACTTCTCAAACTTCTCATTTCCACAGCGTTAATCCTACTTTCATGCTTCTTCTGCCAGACCCAGCATTCACTACCATACATAAGTGTGGGGACCAGAACTCCCCTATGTACAGCCAGTCGTGCCTTTTTAGATACGTTCTGGCTACACATAAAGTTATGCAGAGCCCTATTCACTTGATTTCCCGCTAATACTCTTCTCTCAATTTCACAGTCATACTTTCTGTCTCTCGTAAATTTAGAACCCAAGTACACAAACTCTTTCACTTGTTCCACTCTTTCTCCTTCAATCAGAACTTTGCAATCCGACATATTTTCTTCTCTTTCAAAAACCATTACTTTCGTCTTATCTACATTAATTTTCATTCCTTTGCTCTGTAGAGCACCATGCATAATATTAACCATCGCCTGCAACTCCTCCTCCGATGATGCTAATATAACCTGATCATCGGCGTATAGGAGGCATTTGACGGTCAAATCATTCATTTTTAATCCAAACACACTCTCTTTCAAATCTTTTAAGCAATTGTCTATGAATAGGTTAAACAGCCACGGCGAAGCCACACATCCCTGTCTAACACCTTTTTCAATGTTAAACCAGTCTGTGTAAGCCCCGTTTACCCTGACACAAGCACTGGAATCCTTAGTGATTTCAGTGCTTGTATCAAGCTGCCGTTCACCCCATACATATGCAATGTCGACCACAATTCAGTCCTCACTACCCTATCATAGGCCTTTTCCAAGTCCACGAATGCGCAATAGACCTTTTGACTTTGAGTCAAGAATTTTTCGGCTATGCTTAGTAAGGAAGAGACCTGATCCATGCATCCCATTCCTCTCCTGAATCCCGCTTGTACATCCCATATCTTCTCTTCAGTTTCATTCATCACTCTCTTAATCAAAACCTTTGCATACAATTTGCCGACGATACTGAGCAAGCTAATGCCTCGGTAGTTTTTGCAGTCTTGCTGCGACCCTTTTCCTTTGTAAAGCGGTACGATAACGGCCTTACACCAGTCTACTGGTACGTTGCCGCTCCTCCAGCAAAGGTTAAAAAGGCGGTACAGCTGACTAGCTACCACGCCCTGTCCAGCTTTCAGCATCTCAATCGTAATTCTATCATACCCTGCAGCTTTTCCCAATTTCATACTATTCATCGCTTCCACAATCTCTTCCATACTAATATCTCTTTCATCGCAACCTTCATTCATGTCCCCAGATGGGGCCTGTGCTCGTATATATTCTTTCTCAAATAAGCTTTCGAAATATTCCTTCCATGTCTTTAGAATGCTTTCCTCACCTCTCACAATACTTCTATCCTGGTTTCTGATTTTGTCCAGTTGCGAGGTCGTATTTTGACCTCTGGCTGTACTTATGGACTTCCAGAAAAACTTAATGTTGTTCTGAAAGTCGTCAGATAACCTCGTATCAAATTCATCTCTATCATTCTCTTTCTTTCTTCTCACAACCTCTTTTGCCACACCTTTTAACCTGTTATACTCACTCCTTGCCATGCTTACGTCCTCATTCGTTGCTTTTTGCATTCTTTGATTGGCTCTTGTAGCCAACCAGTCCAGCCAAGCTTTCTTCTTCTCGGACACTGCCTTTTGAACCTCTACACACACAGTCTTTAACTTACACCCTTTTCTTCTTTTACTTACATCACACACTTCAATAGCAACTTCCACAATTCCTTGTTTAAACGGCTTCCATACTTTTTCAACCTCACATTCCTCATTTAAAGTATCAAACTGCTTAGTCAGTTTACTAACAAATTCTTCTCTCACCTCTTTCTCTTGCAAATTCTCAACTTTTATGCGCTCTAGTACACTAATAGGTTCATGCGCACGATGCCGCCATCGCTTAAAGAGCCCTCTTAGTCGGCTTAACACCAGAAAGTGGTCTGTGTTGATGCCGACACCGCGGCATGCCCGAGTGTCTAGCACTTTCTTTCTCAGTCTTTCATCCACAATCACAAAATCAATCATACTTCTCAGGTTCTCTTCTTCTCTAGTATACAAGTGGATCTTTTTATGGTCAAACATTGTGTTTGTTACCAAAAGATTCCACTCCAAACACACTTCAAGCAGACTTTCCCCATTTTCATTCACTCTATCATCGCCGAACCTTCCTACCACACTCTCATATCCATCACGCTTCACTCCCACCCACCCATTAAAATCGCCTAGCATTATGATCCTTTCATTTTTGTTGCATTTGTTCAAAAGATCTTTCACACTATCCCAAAACTCCTGTCTCTCCATTTGGGCTTTTGAAGAGCGGTTCCAACTCGCATCTTGTGGAGCATAAACTGCCAATATAAAGATGCGAGTAAGGCCAACCTTCAACCTCACCCAGAGGAGTCTTGGGCTAACACATTTATAGTCAGTCACACATTCATTCATTCTAGCAGAAAGCAGTACACCAACTCCCTGACAGCCTCTACTGGTTTCCGGAACTCCCGACCAATAGGCTGTGTAGGGTCCATACGTGGTGGTGTCGCATCCTTTCCGCTTGGTCTCATTCACACAAAGAACATCAATCTGTCTTTCGCTCATCATCTCGTATACTTCTTCAATTTTATCATTCATACCTCCTCGAACATTCAGCGTAGCAAAGTGGCTATCCGCAGCCCACTTTTCGCCCCCACGGGAAACGAGACGTGACGGGTGGCGAACCACATCGCCGCCATTCTGGTATGAGTCAAAATTCTTACTACCCATTGCGTTCCCACGAGCAGCTAGGGAAAATGCTGTCCACCCAAACAGAGCCCCGCATGCTTGAGTAAGGCTAGCCTTATTCTGGGGTCGCCCGGTCCCAGGGCAGGTCGGCACGCTAACGACTAGGCTCGCCCCTAGCCACGCAGCCATTCCGCACGGCAACCATTGGCTTGGCGGAGTGGAAAGGAAAAGGATTAGGTAGGAAATGGACTTGGGGTAGGGAATGCGGGAGTTTGAAAAGGAAAGATAAGGTGTAGGATACTACTATCTCGGAAGAAACAGGGGGAGACAGCAGTAGCTCGGGAGGCCGGGGTCGCTTACCCGGGTACCACCGTATTTGCCGGACAAGGCAAAACTAGGTTAAGTACTCCCTGGCCGTCCCTCCTAAGATTTCAGCCTATCACTAGTCCACATAAGCCTCTCCCATAGATTGTCACAAAAGTTTGTAGCTCTCATTTTGGGGGGGATTTTACCATAGTTGCCAAGCGGGTATCAAATTATAACGTTTGCTGTTTGTAGTTGACAACGCACGACCACGGCATTTGAAAATGATAGAATATTTTTATTCAATATAGATCATTTACATAGTACCTACTCATTGAACGTCATTTTTGAAACCCAGCGGGACTCTTTCCGGTTATTTTAAAAATAATATACAATTGCAGCAGTATTATAAAGATGTAGAAATAGCTTGGCAGCGATCACCTCATATCCAGGGGTTATCATCATCCATATATTCCTTAACATTACAATAACCCTTCTTAAAGTCTTTGTTTAACAAATAGTTTGAACTTTTTAATAGAAGACTTTGTGCACTTTCTGGGATTTTGTCGTAAAAACGTATTGCCCCATGAAAGAGTTACTGGCTCTGTGAAGCAACTGGCATTATTAATTTGCAATTGTTCCTGGTATTTCCATTATGAACGTAACTTTTTTTATTAAAGTGATTAATATTCTTATGTACATACAACGTGTATACACATTGAGAGGCCAAGGTTAAGATATTAATTTCTTTAAATTTATTTATAAGAGATACCGAACTTTGAACTGAATTATAACGTTATTAATGTAAAAATGCCGGAAGACTTTAATAGAACTAAATAAATAAACAAAGAAAGAAATACATTTATTGAACAAGAACACAAGAAAAACTTTTAAAATATATGCCTACCAAAAATTAGTCGCATTGCGCTGCAACGGTGTCTCATCCAAAGGTGCACTGCTAGCGCTGGTTTTCAGCAGTGCCCCAGATTAAGAGTAACGCGCAGACGCAAGTAAGGCAGCCAGACCGAGACAGTTTTATATAATAGGGTACAATTATTTTGTAATTGTGTTTGAAATATAGAAGGGTTTTAATAAAATATGTTACAACAAAGTATGCATAAAAACAAAAGGAAGGTTAGGTAAGTGATGAGTCTGATTGGTTATCTAGTAATACTGC
Source organism: Luehdorfia chinensis (assembly GCA_019845155.1). Lineage (NCBI taxonomy): Eukaryota > Metazoa > Arthropoda > Insecta > Lepidoptera > Papilionidae > Luehdorfia > Luehdorfia chinensis. The sequence goes on from JAHVAK010000533.1 coordinate 1,434,085, forward strand.
TTTGTACTTCCTTTTAAAGGCCTTAACATGAATATCTAAAATATCAAGACTTGTCTTACTCATCGACGATCGTATTTTACTAGGTAGGTACCACCCCAGGGCCAGTTATTCTGCCGTGAAGCAGTAGTGTGCAAACATTACTGTGTTTCGGTCTAGCGTAATCACTGGGCATTTGAGACTTGAGAACTGATGTCTCAGGGTGACGGGCGCAGTGTGGTGTCACACAGAAATATTCTGGGTGACACAGCATTTGTTGTGGGCGGACGTTGCACTTACCATCAGGTGAACGTTTTGCTTTTTTCGTCACTTTGTACAATAAAAAAAAGCAATCGGCACCTAACCAGAAGGTCTATTTTATAACTCCGGTATATGTTCGGTTTCATTTGATCTCATTAACCAATGAATGAGCTCAATACGCTAAAATAAAACCAATCACGAAACCTACCAGAGTTACAAAATAGACCTGTTTCTTGCTTTCCACTGCTCCACATAGGCCTTCATCGATTGCCAAAAAAGTTTGTAGCTCTCATTTTGGGGGGGAATTTTGCCGTAGTTGCCACGCTTGGTAGGCGGGTTGGCAACCGCAGTTTATTTATTCTGATGCCAATTTTCTGGCAACCTATTGGAGGGCCTACGTTCAGCAGTGCCGTGTGGTAGCGGCCTAAGAGAATCTACCACCCCATCTCATCCCGTGGGTGTCGTAAAAGTCGACAGAGGGAAAATGAAAACCAGGAGATGGGCAGCAGCATCTTGCTGGAACATCTGAATAAATAAACTGCGGTTGCCAACCCGTCTGCCGAGCGTGGCAACTATGGCAAAATCCCCCCAAAACGAGAGCTACAAACTTTTGTGGCAATCTATGAGGGAGGCCTATGTTCAGCAGTGGACTATTGATAGGCTGAAACGACGACGACGACGTTCAGCAGTGGACTTGTGATAAGCTGAAATGATTATGATGATGTGGATAAAGTAACTTTTTGTGTTGAAGCGGTTTTGTATTATGAGTCGGAGAAACCTAATTACGAAACGGTGGTAGATTGTAAATAAATAACGTTTTACAAACGAAATTTATGTTTTTTACGTCGAAAGAATAAAGGATTTTCATTTCATTTCAGTGCCACGTATACCTTTATGTTATTTTGTGGTGGCGGCGTAAGAGAATCTACCGCCCCATTTCATTCCGCGGGTGTCGTAAAAGTCGAACGGGGAAAATTGGAAACCAGCGGCATGTTTCTGGAACATCTGAAAAAAACTGCGGTCGCCAATCCGCCTGATAAGTGTGGCAACTATGTCAATCCATAGATATAGGCTGTAATGTTGATGATTATGCTATTTTGACTTGTAAAAAGCTCACGACTGTGGCAACCACAAATAAATAAAATGGAACTTTAGAATAAGAAGAGCTCAGGGCTAGCCGCTTTAAATTTCCTAGTACGCGGGTGACCTGTGTTCGATTCCCGGTGCCGGCACAACTAAAATTGTTGATTGCAATTTTAAGTGCTGATTTACCACGTGCTCGGCGTTAAACGAAAACATCGTGAGGAAACCTGCATGTCTGAGGAAAAAAAAATATTTCGAAGGCATGTGCAGTCCGCCAATCCGCATTGGAGCACCGTGGCGGATTCTTCCTAGCTCCAAAACCCTCTCATAAATGATAGGAGGCATGAGCTCAACAGTGGGACATTTATGGGCTGAAACTTTACTTTACTTTTTTAGAAAAAGAAAACAATTTCAAACAATGAGTATTTTTATTAAAGCTTTGATTTCTTTCTCCCAGAGTCCTCCTGCAAAAATGATAAAACATAACTCGCTGTTATTTCTGGATCCGTGAAGTGTACGTCGTGCCCCGCGTCGATCGACACCCGTCGGAAATTTCGTACATTTTTCTCTAGATCTGAAACTAATTTTTTGGCGGCTTCCTTTCCTCCCTCAAAGCCCGCGTCGGATTGGCTGGCCGAAATTAAAAGCGTGGGTGGAACGTTTTGCGAAAATAGCTCGTAATAAAACTCTGGCGAATTGAACATCGGCGCTAGAACCTTCTGCCGATTATCCCATGACAGCCTGAAACAAAAAAGAAGAGTTGTATTAAATATATTACTAAAATATGGCGATTAAATGTTCAATGGCAAACTCATATGATAAAGGTGCGAGAGGAACAAAACGTTCACCTAATGGTAAGTGCAACGTCTGCCCATAACAATGCTACGTCACAGACGTTCCAGAAACACGCTGCTATTATAGCGGGTAACTTAGGCTACTTCAATTTTAGAAAAATAATTATAGTAAAATAATTATATTATAGTAATAATAAAAATAATTACTGATGGTAGGATTCCTAAGCAGGAATCCGTCTAGGTAGGTACCACCCCAGGGCCAGTATTCTGCCGTGAAGCAGTAGTATGCAAGCATTACTGTGTTTCGGTTTGAGGGGCACTGTGAGCTAGCGTAATCACTGGGCATTTGAGACTTAAGAACTGATGTCTCGGGGTGACGGACGCAGTGTGGTGTCATGCAGAAATATTTTGGGTGACACAGCATTTTTTGTGGGCAGACGCTGCACTTACCATCAGGTGAACGTTTTGCTCGTTTCGTCACTTTATACTATAAAAAAAAAATCCGCACAATTAGACAAGATTAATTTATTATATGTATAAATTGTTTGTTGCCAGTGATGACCGAAACGTGGTCCTTCACTGCAGGCCGCATGAGGAAGCTCAAAGTCGCGCAGCGAGCTATGGAAAGGGCTATGCTCGGAGTTTCTCTGCGAGATAAAATCCGCAACGATGTTATCCGCAGCAGAACTAGAATAACCGACATAGCCCTAAGGATAAGCAAGCTGAAGTGGCAATGGGCCGGCCATATAGCTCGTAGAACCGACAACTGTTGGGGAAGAAAGGTTCTAGAGTGGCAACCTCGTACCGGCAAACGCAGCGTAGGGCGAACCCCCACTAGATGGAGCGACGACCTGCACGGTTTTGCGGGAAGTCGATGGATGCAGGTGGCTCAGGACCGTGTTTTGTGGCAATCTATGTGGGAGGCCTATGTTCAATAGTGGACTGTAATAGGCTGAAATGATGATGATGTATAAATTTATTGGAAACTCGAGCAGACCAGCCTCCACCAACAGCACCTGGGCACAAGTATGACTCATCATCATTTAAGCCTATCACTAGTCCACTGCTGAACATAGGCCTCCCCCATAGATTGCGACAAAAGTTTGTAGCTCTCATTTTAGGAGGGATTTTGTCATAGTTGCCACGCATGGCAGGCGGTCAACCCGCCTGCCAAGCGTTTATTTGTTTAGATGTTTCAAAAAGATGCTGCTACCCATCTTCTGGTTTTAATTTTTTTACTTTATTAGGCCGCTACCACACGGAAAAAAGGGAACATTTAAAGAAAAAGAAACAAATTAGTAAAATATTGTTTCCACCAATTTTTCATATGCTTTTCTTTCTGTCTAAATGAGTGAATATAATTAAAAAATTCGATACATTTTTAAATTTAGAGAATAGAGCAAGAAGTTGAGAGAAAGCGGCCGGAATTGATCGATAGAATGGGTGGTCTTTCATCACGACAACGCTAGACCACACACATATTTAGCCACTCAGCAAAAATTAAGAGATTTTGGCTGGAAGGTGTTAATGCATCCGCCATATAACCCTGACCACCTTTGCACCTTCAGATTTCCACTTGTTTCGGTCTCTTCAGAATTCTAGTGTCAGTTTAACACCAAGAGCGGACTGCCAAAACTACTTGTCGCGTTTTTTTGCTCAGAAGTCCTAATACTTCGACAGCAAAGGCCACATATACAGGGTCATTCGTAATGTCCTATACATCCCGGCAGGCTGGGTTTAGGGAAGAAGTACATATGCCCCAAAAAAGATAATGAGCCTCGTAGCGTGATACCTGTAGGAGATATGTCGACTTAAAGAATTTGCTTAAAACTCATAGGTGACTACCCTGTTATACAGCTGATCGAGGCAATGAACTCATAAATTTAATTGGGCGTTTTTCCATTGAGCTGCCATCGAAAGAACGCGCAAGTACCAGGATAACATGAAGCTTAAGGAAATCTGTTGCGAAGTAAATCTGTTAGTATAACGCCGTAGCAGGGTAACATAAATTAAAAAGATAAGAAATCGTATTATGAAATTGTCCGGTTCGGGGCATTGACTTTTTGAGTTAGGGTCGGGTAAAGTTTTACCATAACAAATAATTTTGAAGTTTTTTATGGACATTTTTAGTATTAGATTTTATCATTAAAGCTTCACTGTTGTGTTTATCAGATCAAAGTAGCATGGGTAGGTGCCGGGATGTTATAAAAATTATGAATAACGTTGTATACTGTAAAGTAAAAAAGTAAAGTTTCAGCCTATAAATGTCCCACTGCTGAGCACAGGCCTCCTCTCATTTTTGAGAGGGTTCTGGAGCTAGGAAGAATCCGCCACGCTGTTCCAATGCGGGTTGGCGGACTTCACATGTCCTCGAAATATTTCTATTCCTCGGACATGCAGGTTTCCTCACGATGTTTTCCTTCACCGGTAAGCACGTGGTAAAAACCAGCACTTAAAATTGTAGAACAATTTTAGTGGTGCCGGCACCGGGGATCGAACCCAGGTTACTCGCTCACTATGAAATTAAAGGCGAGCACCAGGCCCCTGAGCTACCACGGCTTAATATATATGTATACTGTAATTAAATGTAAATAAATTTTGAAAAAAATATATGTCTTGGGTTTTCAAATGCGAAGAAACTTTATCCCCGACCTAATATTAAGTATGGATTACACTGTACGCACTCACTTGTATTGGTCGTTCCCAACTTTTCTCAAATTCCGAGACAGAATGATTTCCGCCTGATCTTTTGATAATCCTCTAGCCTTCATTACAGCTTTCAAAGCTGCTTCTTTGCTGTAGATGCGGTTATCCTTATTTATGCTGAAAGAAAAAATAATCAGATAAATTACATACATACAGCCGTGTGGTAGCGGCTTAAGAGAATCTACCACCCCATTTCATCCCGCGGGTGTCGTAAAAGTCGACAGAGGGGAAATAAAAACCAGGAGATGGGTAGCAGCATCTATCGGGAACATGTGAATAAATAAACTGCGGTTGCCAAGGAGCCTGCCAAGCGTGGCAACTATGGCAAAATCCCTCCAAAATGAGAGCTAGCAGCTTATGCGGCAATCTATAGGGGAAAACCTATGTTTAGCAGTGGACTAGGCTGAAACGACGACGACGATACAGCCACGCCTTTCTCCTATATAAACAGGAAGGCAGAGGCCACACACGCAGCCCACTTTAGGCTTCGCGGGAAACGAGACGTGACGGGAGGCGAACCACGTCTCCGTATCAGATAAATTGAAACGCACAAATCTAAACAAATAAATAAAATTTAAGTGTCTGTTTGTAATAACTTAATGCTTGTGAAAGTATATACGGTACTTATGAGAAAAAATATTTATTATAATTTTAAAGTCTGTCTGTTTGTTCCGGCTAATCTCCGAAGCGGCTAGACCGATTTTGACGGGACTTTCACTGATAGATAGCTGATATTATAGCGGGTAACTTAGGCTACTTTAATTTTAGAAAAATAACTAGGGTTCCGCGCAAGAAAATTAAAACTCCAGAACCCGGCGTTTTTACGCGGGTGAAAATCCAGGGCGCAGCTAGTAGGTAATAAAAACCTGAGTTGCTTAGGCATGAAATTGACGAGATGAGTAAACCGTTCAACTGATGTGTAGTGCAACGTCTGCCCATAACAAATACTGTGTCACCACACTGCGCTCGTCACCCTGAGACATGACTTCTAATTTTCATATGCCCAGTAATTACCCTACATATTAGTGCCCTTCAAACCGATACACAGTAATTTTTGCACACTACTGCTGGTGGCGGCTTAAGGGATCTACCACCCCATCTCATCCCGTGGATGTCATAAAGTCGACAGAGGGAAAATGAAAACCAGAAGATGGGCAGCAGCATCTCCCTGGACCATCTGAATAAATAAACTGCGGTTGCCCACTCGCCTGTCGAGCATGGCAACTATGGCAAAATTCCTCCAAAATGAGAGCTACAAACTTTTGTGGCACTCTATGGGGAGGCCTATGTTCAGCAGTGGATGACGGTGACCATGCTAATAAAGGGCTCATGCTAAAAACTAACCTTACCTGTCGTAGTTATCGTAGTAGTAAAGATAAGATAATTTGTAATGAAGGGAGTAGTCCGGTATCAACAATCGTTTAATTGCAGGTACGCCATCCAAATATATACACCTCTTTATTTTGCCTGGATAAATAGCGTTGTAGAATAGCCCTGAAAATTAATACAAGCCTAAATAAAAAAAAAAACTGTTTCTATTCTAACATGGTATTGAATTCCCATTTGGTTTGGGGTTGCATGAGTGCTATTGGAGTGGGGAAACTTGAATTCATTGATGGAATCATGAATCGAAAATCCTATATAAGTATCCAAAAAAAAAATACACACAGCCAAACATAGAACCTCCTCCTTTTTGAAGTCGGTTTAAAAGAGAATCTTCACGCGATTGCAACAGAAATGGGTTTATTAACGAGATTGGATATTTTTACAAGATAACGATCCAACTGGTGAAGGATTCCTATGCAGGAATCCGTCCAGGTAGGTACCAATACCCAAAGGCCAATTATTCTGTATTAATGTGCAAACATTATTGTGTTTCGGTTTGAAAGGCACTGAGAGCTAGCGTAATCACTGGACATATGAGACTTAAGAACTTATGTCTCAGGGTGATGGGCACATTGTGGTATCACACAGACATTTCCTGGGTGACACAGCATTTGTTATGGGCAGGCGTTGCACTCACCGTTGGGTGAACGTTTTGCTCGTTTCATCACTTTATCGAATAAAAAAAAATTCAATGCATTCAGCAGAGTACTAAGATGTCGATCCTTTTAAAAACTACGAAATACTTTGAAATACCTCCACAATCACCCGATATTAATGTTAAAGTCTAGGACCTCTAGGAGGACGTGATACGTTCGTAGGAAAGGTCTTTTACAAGCAATTCTTACAATTCTTACAATTAACTTGCAATTCGTATGTTTTAATAGGTTAAAATTTGAATATGAATTTTGAAAAAGTGCTCGCAACCCGAATAGCATGAAGTTTTGTATACAAGCATAAACCCGATGACAATGCAATATTATGGTGAGCTGGACCTGATGCTGGTGCTGCTCAAGAACTTAACAATAGCCCTGATATAACATTTAAAGTCCACTACTGGACATAGGCCCCACAAATAAAAGCTTGTCACAAAAATATGATTTTTTTATTAATATTATATCGGGCTCGAAGGACCATATATTGGATCCTAGCGTAGAAATAAAAGTAGCAAGCGGACTGTAACTATGTATAATAATTTTAAGTAAGCAAATACGACGACCGCGTTATCTACGCCGGGTCCTGGGCTCGAATCCCAGCCGGAGCCAACATATGTGCAAAACATAAATTGTTGGTTTTTCGGGTCTGGTTGTGTTGAGCATATGAAAATTATGTCTGTAAACCGCAACCACGATACAGGAGAAATATTACTGTGCGGCATCGTTTTTAAAGGCCCATCGGTAGTGAGTGCTTGCGCTGTGAATCGGAGGTCAATTGTAGGTCCGTAGCTCGTAGCCCCATACCCGTCTGCCGACGTTTCGGTTCACGCGTGAACAGTATTGATAAAATGTTTATTAAAACATTTCTAAGCCATCAAGTCTTTTCATCACTACTCATAAGTGTTTTAATTATACATATATATAGTTTTATTTACCTAGTTCAGTCCCCATGGAATGCGCAATATAAGTAAACTTCATCCAGTTCATATGTTCTACCACCATATCAACAACCACCACAGGAAATAACCGCGTTGGCAGCAAACCTAAGCCAAAATACATCATTTCTAATTTTTATTGTGGTTAAGTCATCGAGTTTAACACAACACTGGAATACTGAAAGTTTTCATAAAGTATGCAACATTACTAGGACCCCCTCCCCCCCCCCTCAGTTCCGTCATGTATGATTGGTTCATTAGTACTGAAGTGATACGGTCCCAAAATTGCATCTCAAGGATGTTATGGACAGCTAAGGGAATAATTGAGCTTGAGCACCGACTGTAATTTTCTTTAAGGCGCCATCTTTAATCGCGTGAGGATCTTTAAGTCACTTTTATAATCCCTCCCCCTCCTTCTTGGTGATACGTCGTAAGGTTTTAGGCTACTTACTCCCCCTCCCATCAACACATGTATTTATTATTAAGTTTTTAGACATAAATTCACTCGGTCGTTCTGTAAATCTTGAATTTTCAATATTTTATTGGGATTATGCTAAAAAAACAAAATTAAACGATATTACCTATCGGTAATGGATCAGACAGTCCATTACCGGGCAAATCCACTGCTACATAGTGATAAATATCTGGTAAATGCTCCAAAAGTGGCAAAAATGTAGCGGCACTGTCTAGTCTCCCATGTACCAGTAAGACAGGTTCCCCGTTAGGATCACCCCATGATATTACTGAAACAAACAGCTCAATTAATTTCTTATAATGGAATACATACACACATAGTCACGCCTTTACCCATATAAGGGGTAGGAAGCCATTCACTTAGCCCACTTTGCGCCCTCGCGGGTTTGGTACGCGTTAAAAAAACACCACGTTTACACAAGCATTATAGTGACAGCATTGCATATTGATGATGATGATGTTCTCCTAGCCGATTTCGACCACGGCGACAACTTCCGTCTACTGTCGAGAGCCATCAACTGCGCAGGAGATATTATAGTGCCACAAGTGTACGCGCAAACACAGAGGCACTCACTCGTCCCAGCCTGCCCGCGCCCGATGTATCGCTTATGCGATAAGATCGGAGGTAGGCTAGGATGCAGTGTCAGAAACACGGGGACAATCACAACACAACCAGACCCGAAAACCAACAATTTATGTTTTAGCACAAATTTTGGCTCCGGCTGGGATTCGAACCCAGGACCCGCGGCTTAGAAGTTAGCTACTCCGACCACTTTTTTTTTTGAGGGTTATAGACACAGAACAAACTGCCACTGGAAATCATAGATTTTCCATCAGCCACTGTCTTTAAAAACAGATTTGATAATTGGCTTTGTGGAAAAGAGAAGATATGACGAAGCTGGAACTCTACTGTACTAACTACCAGAAGATGTAAGCCCACCAGTAGTAATGCATCTCACCTATTATATAAATAATAACAATAATTGTTTTATTTGTGGCTCATTTGTAACATAATGTATTTATGTAATGAAAATAATAGAATCAAATTAATCAAGCCCAATTTCACATAGTCTTGTCTGCCCACCACCTAGAGTGTTTTATAAAGCTGCATCTTAAAATGAAAATTCAGCTTTAAATATTGTAATTGTTAGGTTAGGTATTATAAGTTGTATATTTTTTTTATTTTATCTCAAAAATGGTGTATTGCCTAGTCATGGGAGCAATGTCGCCCAATCCTTATTGCACTTATACAAAATGGGGTAAGTTGCACCACTCTCTAATGATTCTCTAAATGGTTCCCTTTTTTGTGTTTTAGCTATTGAGTGGTTATTATAGTTTTTCTTGATATGAATTGAAATCTGAAAATGGTGCATTACCTTGTAATGCCCCTACCTCCAAATCGTCTCAAATGATTCCAAATTATTACCGGTACAACTATGCTAACAAACTCAACATTTTATTAAAAATTATGCAGCTTAAATGGAATAATATATGAAAATTATACAATTAAGTGACAAGGAATCCATGCAAGGCTGTTGATGTGTGATATTACGACAAACACAAAAAATATATTTAAAAACAATACGTATGTGGCACATGACGTAAGAAATAAAAGAGCTGTGATAGACTATCAAAACTCACATGCAATTTTTCCCCAAGAAGCATTTAAAAACCATTCTTTTAAAACTTTTTTCATCTTTAACTATAACTATGTAATTATGTACTTGTAAAATTTATTACGATGTTTACAGGGCAGTAACATCGAGATTACTTTACAGTGCTTATAAATTATTTTGCAATATTATTTTATATTATTGGATACATCCTATATGACTGTTAGACTTTGAACTTTAAAAGCAACACTAACAACTACAATAACAGTATTAAAAAGTAGTATTTACATTCTTTTTGTTCAAATTGTTCAAAAAAACTTCATATTGATGTCATTCAAAGAGTAGAGTATATCTGAAATCGATTAATCAAATAATCGATTCGTTTGACCAAAAATAATAAAATATTTTTTTTTAAATCGATATGTTGTACTTAATCGATTCAGTGAATCGATATTTCACCCTTGAAAATCGATATTCGATTTTTTCTGGTTTGGTTAAAACCATAGAATTTTTTACAATTATCAATGTATTTACTCGTAATATTACGGTGTTGCCGGTTAAAGGGTTAATTACTCAACAACTCGCGAGATGGCTGTGTGCTTAGTTTCCGTCGCCTCTCTTTAATAAAAAAAAAGTTACGTTTGTAATCTTTGACTTTGTTGATGACTAAAGAATAGGCTGGATGGCGCAACACCAAGGCCGTAAAAATAATAACAAATAAAAAGACTTGGATTTTTGGTGCCAACTCGAAAAGTGACAGTAGTGTTTTTATTTAATATTGCAATTTCTGTGTATATTTGGAGTTTTGATGTTTAATATCTATAGTTTATTATGCAGAAAGTGCTCCTCAGGGTGTACACTGATTGGACAATTCAATTCAAGACCAAAATTGTGCTTTTCGTTTTGTCTCCATCAGTCCAGCAAATCTTCAGTAAAGTCAACTATCATTTTACTGTCGACCAAAATTAAAGTAAAGTCTTGCTTCGTGAAGATTGTATACTTTGATATGTTACTTGACACTGGAAAATAGTTTATGCCTGTTTCCATTAATAAATAAATAAAATAATAAAAAACTTTGTTTGATTGACATTGCGTCATTATCATGTCATTCATTTCATTTGTTTCTATATGCCTTGATTAGAGCATAATTTTTGGTGTAACTGCTTTAACAGAACCATATAATGCCGAATACTTAGCACAAGTAATTATTAAAATAACAGAAAAATAAGGCATTACAAGTAACAAAGTGGTAGCGTTTATCACGGACAATGGCGTAAATATCTTTAAAGCTGTCACAAATGTTTATGGCAAAAATAAACATAAGCCATGTTTTGCCCACACATTAAAATTAGTAGCATCAAAACCATTTGAAAAAGTCATCTGTTAGCTGCTGCGACAATTTTAGATACTATATTAAAAAAAAAATCATTTCGCTGACCGTGTAACCAGTTCTCGAGCAATAAATAGAATTAATACTTCTATTTAGATATTCAATCACAACAACTTGCACTGGAAAGTCAGGGCTTAAACGGAAGATTTAAACATTATTTACCGAAGGCAGTTGTGCACCAAAAGTATGATCCTATACTTAGATACAGTCACGCCTCTTTCCCATTGGGGTAGGCAGAGACCACATCTTTCCACTTGCTGCGATCCATGTCTTTAGCGTCTTCTACTCTCATTAGCGTTTTCATACAGGCTCGTCGGTCGGGGGTACTTTTAACGTGACGTTTCCTCAAAAGTTCACCGATCTGATTGTGATACGTACGCCTAGATTGATCCTTACCGAATTTCCCATTCACACTTGCCTCATAAATCTGTTTCGTCAATATCCTTTCGTTCATCCTCTCTACGTGTCCAAACCATGCATCCCTTTCTCTATCTTTTTCACTACATCTTCAACCACGCCGCAACGTTCCCTTATCACGCTGTTTCTCACTTTGTCAATCAGAGTTATTCCAGCTATACTTCTCAAACTTCTCATTTCCACAGCGCTTATTTTACTTTGATGCTTCTTCTGCCAGACCTTGCATTCACTACCATACATAAGTGTGGTGACCAGCACCTCCCTATGTACAGCCAGTCGTGCCTTTTTCGATACGTTCTGGCTACTCATAAAGTTACGCAGGGCCCCATTCACTTGATTTCCTGCCAATACTGTTCTCTCAATATCACAGTCATATTTCCGTCTCTCGTAAACTTAGAACCCAGGTACACAAACTCTTTAACTTGTTTCACTATTCCTCCTTCAATCAGAACTTTGCAATCCGACATACTTTCTTCTCTTTCAAAAACCATTCATTTCCTATACTTTACTGGCAAGAACAAAAAAACTCTACTTATCACTATATTCACTCAATAGCCGTGATGTATATGAGTATCGTGGGATCATCTGTTCCTTGTGAGTGCCTTTTTTCAATTGCCGGCAACATCGCAAGTGATGAGCGGAACCGCTTGGATCTCAGTAGACTTGACAGACTGTTGTTTTGCTTTTTAGCTTAGATATTAAGCATTGGGAACTATAAGCTATATTATCTATTTTCTTAACGTTTTAATGCAACAAATACATTTAGAAAATAAATGTCTTCTTTTATACCTGATCTGATACTTTCATATGGTAATAAAAATAATTGTTATTATCGAATTCCCTGAACTAAAAAAATATCTGATTTTAATGATAAGAGATCCCAGAGATTGTTAATTATGGTATCTTCCTTGTTTTTCATAAAATGAATTAAATTTACATTATAAATACAAACATGATAAAAATCTATTTATGATACATCTTAATTTTTTGAATCGATTTATCAGGTTACGATTCAAATCGATTTTAAAATCGATCTTTTTTGGAAAGATTCGCCAATATAGCAAAGAGTATAGTCTTAACAATTGATGTCCTTGTCATATCATTGATTTTTTTCTTGTATTTATGGCAACAGTCGTTAGCTTTCTGCCTATGTCAAAGTAGTATATTCAGATTATCCTTGTTCGACGTATTTCGATCTTCGAAGGCAAGTTTTCGAATTTTGTAAAAATATCGACGGTAAAATTATAGCTTGAGATTTTTTTTTATTTTAAGAAGTGAAAATAAAAAGCACGATTTCGGTATTAAATTGAAATTTTCTAATTGCTACACTTGTTGCACAATAAACTATCAATAATAAACATCAACAAAGAAAACACTGTAACGTAGTTTTAATATAATCTTTGCAAAACACAACCTAGTCAGGTTTGAACGTAATGCCACGACGTTTTTAAAAATTATATTTAAAACTAATGTAGAATAAAGACAGCTGTTGACGAGAGTTACATGTCGTTTAGTAATGAATAATCTTATTCTAATTGTTACAAGAGTGATCTCATAAATTATTTCTATTACTTTACATAATGCTTATTAAGTACTTTGTTCTATCTGCTGTCTAGTAAAAGTGACTAGGCAGCGCGTCTGAGGGTTATAACTCCTCCCTCATCAAGAGTTTAATTAGAGGGCAAAACAGGAGCCGAATAATTACGCAGTTTAAAAAATAATACTTAATCTTAATTTATAAAATGCAAAGGATATTAAAGTAGAATTACATAAAGTAATAACCAACTGGCAAGCTAACTTTAGGCACGTCACTACTCACTTTTTCATTACTCACTATTGGTTTTAAGAGTCATAGATAATAGTTTCAGATCAAAATATATGTACCCTGAAGAGCTTCCTGACTGATATCGTCATTGCAATCTTTAGTTAGCATCACAAAATGCCTGGCATAGAGTATCCAATTATTAAGTCCAATTTTTTGAATCTTAACTTCTTCTATGTAAACTTCATCAATCCTATCAGCTCTTCAATACAGGTATTTTCAGTATATGGCACCAGGTCGTCTTCTGTAAACTAATCGGCACCTGTGGATTGCTTGCATGGTTTCGCCACAGGTAAGTACTTTAAACTATTCACCCAAAAGGTAAGGGTACCTATTTAGGAATAATAATTTTTAAGTGATAAATTTTAAAATAATTATTAGTATGGTTATGTATCAGAGGACTTTCTATTATAAACGTTATCTAGTTTAATTTCGTGTATGCCTTTACTTATATCATTATTTCAAAGTTAACCAAATTACTTTCTGTTGTTGGATACATTAAATTGTCAAAGTTGGATATTGATTATTGATTAGCTCGCTGGAACGTAGCTGGAGCTATCTTAACTCCAAAAGAGAGTGTCAGAAACTCATAATGTCCAGTTTGTGTACTAAACGCAGTCTTTTGTCTGTCTGGTTCGTTAAGTTCAATCTGGTGAGGGCCACTTGCTAAATCTATAGTGCTTTTCCCTAGCTTATCAAATAAATCAGTAATGTTGAAGAGAGGGTATTTGTCATCTACTGTTATGTCATTAAGTCATCGGTAATTTATAACCATTCAGTATTTCCGCTGATGCATCCGGCTTCTTGGGTACTGATGCACCCGGCTTCTTGGGAACTGATGCACCCGGCTTCTTGGGTACGGGCGAACTCCATGAGGAATAAGACTCTTGGAAAACATTGTCTTTTAATACCTTATGTACTTGTCTCTTTTTGTATTTCATATTATCTAGTTCGTCTATTTGAATCTGTGCTTGTCTATATGGTTTAGTGTATATAGGACCTCCGTTTACTGTTCGTATAAAATGTTTTACGTTATTCGTAAATGTAAACGGTAACTGCTCACTATAGAATATATCCTTAAACAGTGTACATATATTATTATAAAACATGGTTACTCTTCTTCACTCATATAATGACTGTGTTGCATTTAAATATGAAAATATAATAATAAAATATTGTGAACAGGAAATTTATTTCATCTTTCTTTTGGATCATTATGAAGGTTTATATTGTTAGGCCGTTTATAATAATTTTATTTATAAAATGTGATCGTCTAGTTAAGACCATTCATTACGTTGCGTGTGTTAAGTAACCAGTTCTTTTAGGTGTTTCTTGGAAAGATGCTACCCCACCAGCGAAGCCGCAAGCCGTAGACAGTGTCGAATACAATCTTAATAACTAATTCCTACTCGCTTGTATAGGGTTCACAATATCAAATAACTCTTGCCTGATACAAGGGGAATTGTTTCCGAACTTGTAACAAGTCCACATTATAGTATATATTAAATACCCCGACATATTATTAAAAAAATGTGGGGAAGGCACACGGCTCCCATAACCCGCCGTGTGCGGTGAGCGCCGGCCCACACAACGCGCTTCCCCCAAGAGGGATGTGTAGTTGGGGAAAGGACCGTAGTTCACAGCAAAACTGGCGTACCAGCAAAAAGAGAGCTTGACTCCTTGGTAGTCCGTAAGAACAAACTTCGACCCAAGTCTCGCATATCAATGCGTGTTTACATCATACAAGTGTACAGCTAAGTCCAATCTTAGTGAATGTTCGTCGTACGGATTTGGCACACGTCGAATAATCATGAGCACTCAGGCCCAATAAACAAATAAAGCCTTCCGTACGCCTTGATTGTTGGCATTCCACAACTGTGCGCTTTTCGAGGAATTTTCTACCACGCACGACGACTTTGTGGAACTTGCTACCGCCAGCGGTTTTTCCGGACCGATATGACTTAGGGACCTTCAAGAAAAGAGCATATTCCTTTCTCAAAGGCCGGCAACGCACCCGCTACTCCCCTGGTGTTGCGGATATTCATGGGCGGCGGTGATCGCTTAACATCAGCTGAGCCGCTTGCTCGTTTGCCCCCTCTTCTATAAAAAAAAACATTGCCAGACCGCTGCAGCAGCAGACGTTATGTAAGTGTTAATGGCATCAACACCAAATACAAGGTTAGCACGGCTGTTTGCCGCAGAGCACGTCAAGCGTCCACTGCTCCCTCAAGGGAATGGGGTCTAACGTTGTTCGGTTTTTAATGTTGGTAATGTTAATTTGTTTGTTAGACTTGAGTATGTCATGCTCGCTTTAATGTCTCAGCTTGTAAGTGAGTAGTAGTAGCAGAAAGAATAGCACAAAGTTGGTTTAAGCGTTTTCAATCCGGGAATTTTGATATCAAAGATTCACCTCGCTCTGGTCGCTCCGTTACGAATAAAATGACAAATTTTTTGAAAAAGTGGAGAAAAATCGACATATCAGTTGTTACAACCGCTAAAGAACTGGGAATTGACCACAAAACAGTTTTGACTCATTTGAAAAAAGCTGGGTACACAAAAAAGCTCGATATTTGGGTGCCACACGAGCTCACTGAAAGAAATCTAATGAACCGTGTCCTCATTTGCGATTCTTTATTGAGCAGATTGATAACTGGTGATGAAAAGTGGATCACGGTCGGCAAGAACGTGCGAAATAAGTCATGGTCAAAGGTCGGTCATGCTTCACAGTCTGTGCCAAAACCCGGGTTAACTCGCAATAAAATGATGCTGTGTGTATGGTGGGATTGGAAGGGCGTTGTTCATTATGAGCTTTATCGCCGGGCAGAACCATCGATTCGGATCTCTACTGCCAACAACTGATGAGAATAAAGCAAGAAGTTGAGAGAAAGCGGCCGGAATTGATCATTAGAAAGGGTCTTTCATCACGACAACGCTAGATCTCACACATCTTTAGGCACTCAGCAAAAAATAAGAGAGTTTGGCTGGGAGGTGTTAATGCATCCGCCATATAACCCTGACCTTGCACCTTCAGATTTCCACCTGTTTCGGTCTCTTCAGAATTCTTTAGGTATTGTCACACCGAATAACAGTTACAAAAATCAATCATGAAAGTCTTCTGAAAGAAATGGGAGACCTAATAAGATAACAATCATCAAAATCGGTCTACGTGGTGAAGAATTATCGCTGAACATATATAAAAAAATAATCCGGCGTATTGAGAAACTTTTTCTTTTTTGAAGTCGCTAAAAGAGATGCGAGTGACCGCGTAGATTACGTCACCGTACCTGCCGACCTAGGCCAGTATCTTAGCAATGTACTATATATGCTATTGATTTTAGATTTTAAATCTAACGCAGTTTTAGAGATCCAATACTTCATCATCATCATCATTTTGTCCCATCACAGTTCACTCTTGGACATGGCCCTCCCCCATAGATTACCACAAAATACGGTCCTGAGCCACCTACATCTATCGAGTTCCCGCAAAACTGTGCAGGTCGCCTCTCCATCTAGATTGCGTTTACTGGTACGAGGTTGCCACTCGAAAAACCTTAACAACACAGTGGTGTTTCCACCATAAGTATAATTACCATCTGTTACACATTTCTGGTTGTTATCTGGAAGTAGGGTTGCCAGGCGTCTTTTGGATGCGTGTCCGACCAAATTAGACAGGGTCCGGCCTGGCCGGATTTTGTTAGGCTTTTAATCGCAAGGAATCGTAAAATAAAGAAGATTCATTACTTTGTTGCAGGTCAGGCGATTTGATGATAAAAGATCAAAAAGCCTGTAATGTTTATCATTTTAAAACAAAAACTCCTTAATAAGTTGAGGTGTCCGGTCTTTTTATCCGTTTTTACCCAAAAGGCTTTACTGGCTTGTTTATTCCGATTTCTGTTTTTAGAAACTCTATCTGGAAGTATTTCTAGAAATCATTATTTATTTCATTGCTATCTCTTTAATTTATACTTCTTTGTTATGCATGCAGTCGATAGGTGACCGGCAGAGTAGAATAGCGCCTACCTCTTTCCTACCGAGGTGCAGGAAGGTGCATTTGTGCAGAATAGGACCATAATGTGCAATTCTGTATACTGCTATTCAATATCTCTTGGAAATGTAACGGGTAAGTTTTTCTTTACTCTTACCAATAAGGCGGCGACGCGGTCCGCGCCGACGTGTCGTTTCCTGCGGGAGCGAAAAGTGGGCTACGTGTGCGGTTGCTGCCGGGAAAAAGGCGTGACTGTATGAATGTACGTATGTTATGTGCACATCATGCGGGAAGTTTTGCTTAAAACTTGTTAATTTACGTCACTTTGAATAAATCACGGAAAAATATTAGTTATTTAATTTGTTATTGCCAACACGAACTATATGAAACGTTACCTTGAACATTGTATTATTAAAATTTACAAAATTCGTCGCGCGCACATTTAACAAAAACTCATTTATCGTTTTCAACATTTGTGAGGGATCGCGTACATATTTAACTATCGGATCTTGTTAATATTTAATAAATAAGTTATGTTTCTCCACAATGGTTTCTTTAAAGTCGAGCACGTTATAAGGGCGCTCGCTTTAAATTTCATAGAACGCGAGTGACCTGGCACCACTAAAATTGTTAATTCCAATTTTAAGTGCTGATTTACCACGTGCTCGGCGGTGAAGGAAAACATCGTGAGAAAACCTGCATGTCCGATAAATAAAAAAAAAATACGAAGACATGTGCAGTCCGCCAACCCGCATTGGAGCAGCGTGGCGGATTCTTCCTAGCTCCAAAACCCTCTCAGAAATGAGAGGAGGTCTGTGCTCAGCAGTGTGTGAAACCTTACTTTTTTACGTTATAAATTGGCTTTAAGGTGCAATTAACATATTTTCACCGAAAAAAATAAGGAAATCTTCTTTTTTGCGTATGTTCAGGGATGAATCTTTAGCACGTGAACCGATTTCGATAATCCTTTTTTTATTAGTAAATTTATTCAACATCCATGATGGGTTCCTTAAAGGAATTATCCCACTCTTAAATTTGCATAAGCATGTGCATGATTTGAAATATGTTTTTTTTTTTAAATTAATATTAACATACCAGTATGTTAAAATTCTCTTTGGTCCGTTGTATGCATGAAGACCTTCGGCGTTTGAGCAAGCACGATAACGTTCTTCTGGTTTTCGTTTCTTCAAGGATGCGAATGTTTTTTTAGCTTGCTTTAACACCGACTGCGTCGCCTAGTGGTCTATCGAATCCAGGATACCGGGGTCAGTCGGAGTCAACATTTGTGCAAAAAAATTGAGATATTCCTTTACTTCAAAATTTGCTATCAGGGTGTTTCAGTTCCAACTAAGGCGTATACTGATCTGCTCAACGTGCAAAGCGGCGTAAGTAAATCCTGCCATTACATCTATCCCGTGGATGCCGTAAAAGTCGACTAAAAAAGTCACAAAAACCGCTATAAAATGGTGTAGCGAAATTAGGAAAAAAATTGCGGTGTCACTCCATCCATACAACTGAAAGTAATATAATAGCCTTTTTTGTGTAAGGTTTAGCAAAAAGGAATAAATAAACCCACTAACATAACAAAGTGATTATTGTTAAATTAGTTTACCAATTGGGGGAAAGGGCTGGTGTTGAAAATGTTTTGGATTTTATAGAATGAATTACAAACAATTTGACAAGGATTTCACTAAACTAAAATAATCTTGACAAAAAATAAACATAAAATTGATATTTTTTGTCTGAAATACACGTTTACTTAACGCGTCAAATAACACAATGAGATTTTGATTTTAATATTTTTTTCCAAGTACCTAAGTTGTTTGTTGTTTATTTATTAATGGAAACAGTCATAAACTATGTTCCAGTGTCAAGTAACATATCCAAGAACACAATCTTCAAGCAGCAAGTCTTCAAAATTTTGATCGACAGTAAATTGATAGTTGACTTTTACTGACGATTTGCTGGACTGATGGAGACAAAACGAAAAGCACAATTTTGGTCTTGAATTGAATTTTCCAATGACTGTACACTTTCAGGAGCACTTGCTGAATAATAAACTATCATTATTAAACATCAAAACTACACCAAATATACACAGAAATTACAAAATTAAATTAAAACACTACTGCCATTTTTCGAGTTGGCGCCAAAAGAAGAGTACCTAAGTTTTACTAGCGCGGCCCCAAAAACAGTGTTGCCACAGCCATGGCAACACTGTTTTTAGTTGTAGACCTGGAGGACATGTAAAGCAACTCGCATTGGAGCTGCGTGGCGAACTCTTCCCGGCTTATAAGCTCTCACGAAAATTAGAGGAGGTGTGTGGTCAATAGTAGAACATTTATGAGACGTTACTTTACGTTTTTTATTAGATGAACGTTGTTTAAATTTATTCGATGCGCGTTATATTCCTGTATGTATGCGTTACATATTATTGTAATACCGTCAAGTAGTACTTTTTAAACATCATTGTGCGTTCCGGTTTGAAAGGCATTGTTAGCTAGGCTTCTGAGATTGAAGAACTTATGTCTCAGGGTGACGAGCGTAGTGTGACGCCACACATAAATGATCTGGATGACAGAATTGGTTATGGGTGGGCGTAGTACTTTCCATCAGGTGAACGATTTGATGGTCTCGTCACTTTCTTCCAAAAAAAAAACGGCGCATGAAATTCGATGCACGTGACAGTAGTGAAAGCTAAATACAATGGATTTTTTATTTATTTTATTTGATAAAGTGACACTTGCAAAACGTTCACCTGATGGTAAGCGCAACGTCTGCCTATAACAGATGTTGTGTTACTCAGAATATTTCTGTGTAGCACCATACTGCGTCGGTCACCGTGAGACCTCAGTTCTTAAGTCTCTCATATGCCCAGTGACTACGCTAGCTCTTAGTGCCCTGCAGACCGAAACACAATATTGTTTGCACACTACTGTTTCACGGCAGAATAACTGACATTAAAAAAAATATCACTCACTGTAAAATAACTGCTCAGTATATAAACAGTTATCAATTAATTAAGAATAACAGACATCGATAGTGGTGTAACAATAGGGTGGCACGACGGGCAAAATGCCGCGGGCCCTCGGCCGGAGGACCAAAGAAAATGCGCGCAATAATTATAATTAATAGCATTTGTACATACTACGTACTTTAAGTAGTGATTTATTCATTGATTGCCCATAGGTGTCCTATCAGCTATCAATGAATAATTAGCGACTACCTCTTTCCTGCCGAGGTGTCGTAAGAGGAAACTAAGGTATTGTACGAACAGCCTTTATGCGTGCAGAATAATACCATAAAATGGAATGCTGTTACTACACTGCTCGTGGGAACACAATGGGGAGTAAGAATTTTTTGACTCCTACTAAAATGGCGGGGACGTGGTTTTCTAACCACGGTGGGCTACGTGAGTGGCCTCTGACTATCGCTTATATAGGAATAAATAATAGTTTGAAAAAACTAAAAAATACGCTTTATATAGAAAACCAAACTAAAAAACAGAAAATAAATTATAATAAATTTGAATTAAGAATAGTGTAAAAAATTCTAATAAATATAAATGAATAATAGTGTAAATAAGAAAAAAATGTTTTATTTTAAAAAAAGCATGGGGTGCTTTATAAGATATCATCGAAATGATAATCCTTCTTCTCATATCTGTCAATGAAATATTTATAACAATTGACACCATGCACCCCACAGTTTTTTTAAAATAAAACATTTTTTTCTTATTTAAACTATTATTCATTTATATTTATTTTAATCTATGTTTTTTTAATCTATTATTTATTTTGTTACAAACTAATCTAAGACGATGGCTTATATAACAGGTGATAGTATTAGCGCCATCTATTGAGTAATTTAGTTGGATTTTCTATAAAAGCGTGTTTTTTTAGTATTTTAAACTATTATTTTCTATTTTTTAGTCGAATTATTGCATTGTCATCAATCTTTGACAGGTGTGCAAAATTTGAATTGAATCGGATCGTTCAAAGTAGGAGAAAATCGAGCCCTAAGGAGTCGGTTACAAACATACAAACAAACAAACATACAAGTGAAGCTAATATAAAGCGCGCAAAAAGGCGTGAGTGTACGTATGTATGTTTATTCATTGGTATACACACTCAGCAACTCAACAGAATCACGTCAGCTGTGTCAACTACATATAGATAAATAAGATTAAATTTTTGTTTATTTCATGGTAATTCGTGATGTTTGTCTTTATTGTCTGATCTTTTTTGATCGATCGAAGACTTATATCAATTAATTTATTAAAAAGAAACTACAACGTTGGTGCAGCTTAATTACATTGAGAAAGGGAGATCCGAAGAATTTGCCAAGGCCACTCATAGTTACCCACGGGACATCGCTGTCTAAATAACTCTGAAAAAAGTGACATGTGTTTTAAAAATAAAAAAAATCTCACAGTTTACATCTAATATATTCACAAGAGGCTTTATTTACAATATTAAACAAAATGGCATCACAGTAATCGAGTCTGTTATTATCTTCCTTAAATCTAAGCACGTAAGTCGGTTTATTGTCACTTCTGCATCTTATTCTACTCCTTATTAAAATGCCATTAACCAGAAAATCGTGTAATGTTAGTTTATCTATTTCTTCGTTAGATAATCCACAGTTTTTGATTTCTTTCGTTTTTATCTTCAGTCCACATTCTTCGACGTAAACTTGGGTTTCGTTCGAAAAATTCGAAAACCTGTAAACAATGAGACAAAGTTGTCAATCGATTTGAAAATAGAATAATCTTGATTTCAGCATTATCGTCGTCATTTAAGCCACAGCAATTACTAGTCCACTGCTGAACATGGGTCTCTCCCAAAGATTGTCACAAAAGTTTGTAGATCTCATTTAGAGGGAATTTTGCCATAGTTGCCACGCTTGGCAGGCGGTTTGGCAACCGCAGTTTATTTTTTTAGATGTCCCAGGAAGGTGGTTCTGGTCTCCTGGTTTTATTTTCCGTCTGTCGACTTTTACGACACCCACGGGATGAGATGGGGTGGTAGATTCACGGCACAATCTTGATTTACTTGAACTTAAATTTTGAGTGAGGTAGGATTGGTGATAGGATTCCTATGACTGAATCTTGATTTTACTTGAGGTGGGATTCGTGTAGGATCTTATGAAAGAATCCATAACGTAATGGATCTTATGAAGGAATCCGTAAGGATAGGTACCGCTGCAGCGCCAGTAATATGCCGTACCTAATATACTCGTACAACACCACTTCGCGAATATTACACATTTAATAAAACTAATTTCACCGATTTTATCGCGTTTAATTTTTACACTATTTTGAGGTGAGAGATGACCCGATGTCATTGTTAATCCGGGGTACCTAAAGCTTTTTATTATTATTTTTGATCCGATCTACGCAAAAAAAGCACCCGAAACGTCGTGTTATAAATAGGCTATAAAATCCGTAAAATTAGTTTTTTTAATAAAGGTTTCCGTGTGGTGGCGGCTTAAGAGAATCTACCACTTCATCTCATCCCGTGGGTGTTGTAAAAGTCGACAGAGAGAAAATTAAAACCAGCAGCATCTTCCTGGAACATCTGAATAAATAAACTTCGGTTGCCAACCCGCCTGCCAAGCGTGGCAACTATAAAATCCTTCCAAAATGATGGCAATCTGTGGTGGAGGAGGTGGAATCTGGGATGGACTAGTGATCGGCTGAAATGATGATGACGATGATTCTCGGATCTTTTTTGTGGAATGAAAGAATTTAATTTATCATTTTGGTACAAATACCTAATTTTTGAAAATTTTGTGGCTTCCGTTCTTTCTGCTAAACTATGTCCTTCTAAACACCTGTATATATTATTTATATATAATTATTAAAAATTATGATAAATGACTAGTTTTCCTAAAATATTAAATGAAATATTTTGATTTAAATCCTTACTTTTATATTGTTTGTTTTGAAAACATGACTAAAAATAAAAAAAATGAAAATTAGGGAGAGAAAGAGAGAGTTGAATGAAAGTGGGGTGCGTTTTTAGGCGTGACAAAAATACACTAAAGTAATTAATAGAAATCTACATATTAAATCACGTATGGAGTTGAAAACATCAGTTCGTTCCTGACGGGGATCCCCCGACCGAACAATTATTTTGTAAACAGAAAAAGCTCAGTGGTGAAGGAAATCATCGTGAGGAAACCTGCATGTCTAAGAAATGTCAAGACTGCATTTGTGCAGCGTCGCGGACTATTCCCTGCTCAAAAAATTCTCTTAAAATATTAGAGGAGGCCTGCAGTGGGAAATTTATAGGCTGTTACTTTCTTTCTTTTTTTTCAGCGATACAAAATTTATTACCATAGACACAGCAGAGAAATTTTACAGTTGTAGCATAGTTAAAAAGAAGATGCTAGAAAAACCTTCAAAAATGCGAGCTTTTTGCCGAGCCATTGACAATATAAATTACCTTGTTTGTATGTGTTCATCAAATCTGCAGATCCAACCGTCGAAGTCTGTGTACATATCTTGTAGTCCGCTAAGGTTTTTTCTAGCTGGCCGGTTTGGCTCTGAAAGGATAAAATAAAGTAAACTCTTTGATGTGATACTTTTTAATGCTGTAAACCGCAGTAGCTCTGATCAGCGTTGCTAACTTTACGAATTTGCAGTAAGCTAGATCTACGCATATACGTACTTTCGCGCATATTTACGAACTTCGATCATTGAACCTGCTTTCGGTTAAATTTGGGAAAATAATTTCGCACAAATTGGCTGTATATATAGGCTCTTTACTCGTTCCCTTTGCCTTAAAAAAGAGAAGTAACGTTTCATTGTTTATGTTTATAGGTATTATCTTTGGGTATTTATTGTATCTATTTTATACTCTTTGCAGCGCGTCTTTGAAGTAACTGAACGTGTAGGGCGCCAACTCGAAAAGTGGCGGTAGTGTTTTTATTTAATTTTGTAATTTCTGTGTATGGTTGGAGTTTTGACGTTTAAAATTGATAGTTTAATATGCAACAAGTGCTCCTGAAAGTGTACAGTCATTGGAAAATTCAATTCAAGACCAATATTATGCTTTTCGTTTTGTCGCCATCAGTCCAGCAGATCTTCAGTAAAAGTCAACTATCATTTTACTGTTGATTGAAATCGAAATTTTAACGAAAATTCGAAAATTGTGTACTTGGATATATGGCTGATGCACAAACCGTGCAGGCCAAAAAATGTGGAAATAAATAAATAAAGTGAAAGGATCATCTATTTAAGTCAAGGATCAGTAATTGTCAGTGTAAATGCATATATGCCAGTGATTAATAATTTGAATTACTAAATAAAAAGTTTGTCAGTGGCATATGCGCAAACCGCGCGAAGCCAATTAAAAAAAAACACGTTTTATAATAACCCATATATAAAAATCAGTTTTACACATAGATACGAAATATAACTTTGAAACTTATTATCTACACTGGCTCTGATGGAGGAAGCTCACTTGAAATTCCAAAGGACACGGGCAAATTTCGATCCCGGCCGCGCCGGTACTATTAAAATTATTAATTGTAATTTTAAATTTTTACTACGATTATATTACGCGCTCAGCTTTGAAAAGTTGTCTGAGAAATTTAAAATCTATAACAAATATAAACCGCTAAACCGCAAAACCCACTTGAAACGAAAAGTGGCCTGTGTCGAGTAATGGCACGTAATTTATAGGCTCGATAAAAGAATACTACCACTCCGTCTCATCCAATAGATCTCGTAAAAGGCGAGTAAGGAATTAAACTGCACTGTGCACCCAACAGCGCATGGTGGCGATGGGCTCACCACCTATCACACCAAGTGCATTATATTGTTTTGGTGAAACGTGGATTGTGGCAGTCATCTGTTTTTGCAGTGAGTGCCCAGTCTCTGACTACCCCTTATGGGATACAGTCGTGATCTTATGTATGTATGTATGTACAACATATACAACGATTATGTGGATATATAATTTCGGTGCTTTTACAGCTTCATGGGATCGCTGTGAAAGCCAGGTTTTGTTTCACCCAAACATATATACATAAATAAACTCCTAAATTTTCCCATCTCAATTAAGGTCACTCTGGCGTCGGACGTTCGTTCTTTTGTAATAATACGAGATCTAATGACCCTCCAAGGGAGGTTTCGGAACTTTCGGCATGTCGACTTGTGTATCGGTAACTCGACGGTGAGGACCGCCCTGGAACGCGGGTGTATCTGGTGTAGGCGGTGTTATTGTTGACTATTGCGCGCCGCTTACTACGACGATCGCGCGCGCGTCATTATACCTATTAACTGTGTTAGGTGTATCGTGGCTGTCCATATCGTGGTCTGAAGGGGCCGAAATATACGGGTCATCGAGCCCGTTTCGCGGGCGACGTTTGCGTTCGGTCCCGTTTTTATTCGATCGGTAGTTTGCTGGTTTGGAGGCTTTTTCGAAAAACCGTCCAGATAATTCTCTGAAGTGTTCAGAGAATTAGGGCATTTCACAATCGCTGTCATCATCATCATCATCATTTTAGCCTATTACTAGTCCACTGCTGAACATAGACCTTCCCCATAGACAGCTTCAAAAATTTGTAGCTCTCATTTTACGGCGGGTTGGCAACCGCAAAAGATGGTGCTGCCCATCTCCTGGTTTTAATTTTCCCTCTGTCAACTTTTACTACACCCACAGGTTGAGATGGGGTGGTAGATTCTCTTTGTTTCGCTCAAGCGACGCTTGCATAGACCATTACGGGTCTTATGCAAGTCTTGTAGAGGCGAAGTTGTGCCAAATCATATTTTGTTAGGAGAGCAAATTAGCGGGTATAGGCAGCCTAAAATAAACGCTGCTTTAATGCAAACGTTTTTGATATGTGTAGCGAATGACATCGCTGCGTCTAATGCGACTCTGAGGTATGAGTCGCTCTTTATCCAGGGAATAAGGTCCGAACAGAACATTGTTGCCAATTGCCTTAATCGCTTAGCGGGCTTTGGTGCGCCCTTTACTTTTCAAGTGCAACGTCTGCCCATAATAAATAGGGTGTCATTCAGAACATTCCCGTGTGACACCACCCTGCGCCCGTCACCCTGAGACATCAGTTCTTAAGTCTCATATGCCCCGTGGTTACACTAGCTCACAGTGCCTTTCAAATCGAAACACTTCACAGCAGAATAACTTGTCCTGGGGTGGTACCTACTTATAGACGGATTCCCGCAAAGGAATCCTGCCAACAGTGAAATTCATCCGATATTCCAAATTCCATTTTCTGGAACCGATCGGCTGCGGCTTGGAGTTGAATCGTAATGCGGCTCTTGTGCTTTCGGATCTTTTGGAATATCGCTAGTGTATAGCGAGAAGAGGAGTGGGGAGAGGCAAGAGCCCTGAGAGACACTCGCACGGAAAGCGGCTTTAAGATTGCGTCCCCTCCACCCGGAAGCGAAATAAGCGATTTGTTTATGTGGAACAGTAAATATGGGCCTAACACTTAAATATATTATCACGCCCTTACCTTGGGCGAGTGGCCCGTTCATAGACGGCAGAATAATATGCGATATTGTTGCGTTAGGCCACGTAACCCAGTGGCCTGACTTCTACGCCTCGGGTCCCAAGTTTGGTGCCCCCGCCGTAGAAAACATTAGGTTGCGCTGTGATGGGACCCGTGTCCCTCACACTGTATCCTAGCCTTATCGCATGAGCGTTACATCGGGCGCGTGCAGGTTAGGTTGAATGAGTTGTGCTGTGTTTGCGCGCACACTTGGAGCATGATAATTACTTCTGCGCAATTTATAGCTTCCGGCAGTGTTCGGGAATAGCAGTGGTGGTAGGATTCTTAGGCAGTAATCAGTCTAGGTAGGTACCACCGCAAGGCCAGTTATTCTGCTGTGCAACAGTAGTGTGTAAACTTATGAGCGTCAAGGGAACTTTAACAGTGAGGTGCCACACATACAGCATTTGTTATGGGCAGACGCTGCACTTTCCAACTTTTACTGACCACGATACGGTCAGTCACGATCCAGGTTACACTGTACATACAGTAAATAGCTTTAATATAACACGCACCACGACGCGCGACCGCCGTAGAGAGCGGCGCGCAGCAGACGACAATCACACCGCGTACACATGTTACACCCGTGTTTCAGGGCGGTTCTCACCGCCCAGAGTTACCGACACACAAATCGACAGTCCGAATGGAGGCCCGCAGCCTCTTTCGGACGGTCATTAGACGATTTAAAATCATTTTAAGATATTCTAAATCGCGCAAGCACGCAGCGAACGCGACAGTCCGAATTTCGGGGTTTTTGTAGGAGTTTATTTATGTATTTATGTTTGGGTCAAACCAAACCTGGCACGCGTGCCCCTGGCCCGTGAGCACAATATTCGATGAAGCTGTAAAAGCCAAAAAAGGCTAACAGCAATTACATCACCGAAATTATATATGGTGAACCTTTTGCTCGACTAGTCACTGTCTCCTATAAAATAAAGTAATCGGCGCAGTTGGAAATCATGCAGGAGAACATCACAAACGACATGTTTTGCAATAAAAATTAAAGGAAATTCGGATATTTTGGGTCTGATACCTCTCCTTCCATCTGAATGCGGATCTGTTCAAATACTTATTAACGTCTTGGAACCCTGCCCACGTATTCGTAAATATCTGTATAGTGACTCACATACTAACAAGCCAAGTTAAACATCTATCATATATATAAACGAAAGTTTATAATATGAAATTGCAAATATTAACGCTTCAGTGATGTATTAACATCAAGATGGCGGCTACACTGCATCAGTCAAAACAATGAAGCTAGATGTTCCTATGTTTCGATTCAACTAAACAAGGAACCTCATTAAGAAACGGTGACAGATTGTAAAATAAATACATTTGGCAAACGAAATCTTAATTTCTTACGTTAGAGGATAAAAAATTTTTATTTCTTTGTAATACAGCATTAAATATAAGCAAGTCCGGTTCTTTTTAAAGGCCCTATTTTTCAAACAGGTGTACAATTTGACGTTTTGAAAGTCTGACATAAGTAAAAACATCACTGTTTTTTTATTATGGTAGTGGCGAAAAACTCGAGTGCATTGAGGCGGGTTACATACCTCGTAGTGTTGGTAATAATTTTTAAATGTCACACTAAATAACTCGTTTTTGGTAGGTTATCTTTCTGAGTGTAGGTCTTTGTGCAAGGTTAAATATTAAATTAAGGTCTTCCTGTTTCTGGCAACCTTTTCTTGAAATTATGTCGGCGTTGGCATCCTGAATGAGTAATATTTATTAATTTATGTAATGGTACACATGAAATAGAAAATGTGTACAATACAAACAACAAATACACTGCTCATTTGTATATTGAAATTTCTTCCAGCGGCCCTATTACTGGATAGCTTTATATAGAAGCTGACTCGATGCAAGGACTAATGGAATCAGATGCTGTACTCATATCGCTAATTTACTTCGAGTTCGACACTAGTACTTTTTTTATTGATAAAGCGATGAGACGAGAGAAACGTTCATCCTATGGTATGTGTAACGTCTGCCCTTTGATCCCTGAGCACTTTTGTCACCCGGAACATTTCTGCGTGGCACCAAAATGCGCTCGTCCCATTGAGACATCAATCATATGCCCAATGATTACACTAGCTTTTAGTGCCCTTCAGACTGAAACACAGTAATGTTTGCACACTACTGCTTCACGGCAGAATAAGAATCCTCCGACCAGTAGAAAAAGCAAAATATCGATACTTTTATTCGATACTCTGTATTAGAAGTACTTTGTATCGAGTCGATAAAAGCGACTAAACTAAACTCTAAAACGGAACGCAGCACTGAAGTAGAAAAATTAAATAAGATATTAAAATTATTAATATCTATTGAATATGTTACTCGTGAGATCATCATCATCACATTTCAGCCTATCACTAGTCCACTGATGAATATAGGTCTACTCCATAGATTGCCACAAAAGTTTGTAGCTCTCATTTCGCGGGGATTTTCCCATAGTTGCCACGCTTGGCAGGCGGGTTGGCAACCGCAGTTTATTTATTCAGATGTTCCAGGAAGACGCTGCACAACTCTTGATTTTCATTTCCCCTCTGTCGACTTTTACGACACCCACGGGTGGGTGACTCCAGACCCCACCCAGGTAGATTCTCTTAAGCACACGGCACTCGCTAGATGTCTGGAGAAGAATATAAAAGCAAGTAAAGCGGTCCTTATAATTAACTGTCTGTAATCACAAATATTAACTGTTCTAACAGGAATGGAAGAAGCGGAAAGTGAACCAATTAGTAAAGTTGAAGACAATTACAGTATAGCCGCTTCTTTTTTGGACCGTCGTTTCAAAACTTAGCGACGTTGCTGAGTCCACTGATACAACTGTCCCCTAAAACGATTTTTGAGTTTTCACAGAAATTTAGTACATGGAAAAAATAAATAGACACTTTACGTCAACCCTATGACACAATGGGAAGATAGAATTACTGGTGGTAGAATTCCTAATCAGGAATCCATCTAGGTAGGTACCACCCCAGTGCCAGTTATTCTGCCGTGAAGCAGTAGTGTGCAAACATTACTGTGTTTCGGTTTGAAGGACACTGTGAGCTAGCGTAATCACTGGGAATATGAGACTTAAGAACTGATGTCTGCCAGTGAGGGGCGCAGTGTCGTGTCACACAGAAATGTTCTGGCTGATTCAGCATTTGTAGAATATCTTTATTAAAGAAATTTCCGGGTAGTTTTTTTTTAATGGA
The DNA here is from genome assembly GCA_019845155.1 of Luehdorfia chinensis. Taxonomy (NCBI): domain Eukaryota; kingdom Metazoa; phylum Arthropoda; class Insecta; order Lepidoptera; family Papilionidae; genus Luehdorfia; species Luehdorfia chinensis. The sequence continues at coordinate 1,464,314 of JAHVAK010000533.1, forward strand.
AGAAGGTGATGAGACCAGTAAAAAGGTGTGGAAACTTGCGATTTTGTGTACCAAAATACCGTTCTTGCATACGTTGTGGAACCTATTTCACAAACAATCTTCGAAAACAGACACTGGATATTCCAACAAAATTCAGCACCAGCTCATCGGGCAGCAAGAACGCAAAACTGGTTTATCGCCCATGGAATCGACTACATTAGGCACGACGAGTTGTCCCTTTCCAGCCCATACTTAAACCGCTGGATTACAAATTATGGAGAGGAGAAAGCGTGCGCTAAACCTCGCCAGAATTTGGAGTCTCTCAAAGCATCCCTAATTAAAGCAGTGGCTGATATAGACATGAACATTGTGCGTGCTGCGGTCGACGACTGGCCTCAAAGGTTAAAAGAATTCCTCAACCTCAAAATTAAAAAAAATCTATTCAAAATCAAGGAGGGCATTTCGAATAACATTAATACAATTTTAAACTACATTTAGCTACTTTTGTTTTCATGTATATATTTCATACAGACAACAAAAGTCCAACAATATACAATACAATATTATGTTACGGCTCACGGCTCCAGCTTTATATTGAGTAACTAAAGAAGTACCCAAACTCTTTAGTTTTTTCTTTTTTTTGTTTCTTTGTAATAAAATTTTTTTTTTGTGTTTTAAACATAATTTTTATTTGCCGTGTGGTGGTGGCTTCAAAGAATCTACCACCCCATCTCATTCCGCGTGTGTCGTAAAAGTCACAGAGGGAAAAAGAGAAAAGATGGGCAGCAACTTCCTGGAACATCAAAATAAACAAACTGCGGTTGCCAACCCGCTTGCCAAGCGTGGCAACTGTGTCAAATCCTCCCAAATTGGGAGCTACAATATTTTGTGGCAATCTATGGAGGGCGCCTATGTTTAGCAGAGAACTAGTGATAAGCTGAAATGGTGTTGCTGAAACATTATTATCGAAAATTGATAATTAAATTTTTCTGATATAAAATGGTTTTTACATATTTTATCTGTCAATGAACTGGCATAATAATAGATTTTAATGTCAAATGATACAGAAAGGTTACTGTAAGAAGAAAGTAAATCCATACTAATACTATAAACGCGAAAGTAAATCCATACTAGTACTATAAAAGTAAGTATAAGCGAAAGTAACTCTCTCTGTCCCTCTGTCTGTTTGTTACCTTTTCACGGCTCAACCGCTGAACGGATCTTGACAAAATTCGGCACTGAGATAGTTTGCATCTTGATGACGGACAAAGGATACTTTTTATCCTGAAAAATGAAATAGTTCCCACGGGATATTTAAAAAACCTATATCCTCGCGATCGCGGGTATTAGTTAGTGATTTATAAAAGGAGAACGTATAATTACTTCGCGCCTGCACGTTCGGGATTTTAGAAGCCATTAATTTGTCATTTGCATGATGTTCTCTTCTTTGCCGATTTTTACCAAGCCGTGGTAGCTCAGGGGCTAGGCACTCGCTTTAAATTTAATAGTACGCGAGTGACCTGGGTTCGATTACCGGTGCCGGCACCACTAAAATTGTTAATTGCAATTTTAAGTGCTGATTTACCACGTGCTCGGCGGTGAAGGAAAACATCGTGAGGAAACCTGCATGTCTGAGGAATAAAAAAATATTTCGAAGACATGTGAAGTCCGCCAACCCGCATTGGAGCAGCGTGGCGGATTCTTCCTAGCTCCAAAACCCTCTCAGAAATGAGAGGAGGCCTGTGCTCAGTAGTGGGACATTTATAGGCTGAAACTTTACCAAGGCGACAATTTCAGAATACTGTTGGAACCGACATTATTTCTGACAGTATCTTACCCCATTCGAGATGAGACATTCCATTTACACTAGCAGTGTACCCCTACTATTTATAAAGTTTTTAAATGGAAACCTTTTAAGAATTTACTTTTAACTTAGTGATTTGAAACTCGAAACGAAAAAGGAATACTAAAAAGAGATATACTACGATAGGATTTAGCCTTCGAGAGAATGAGATAGAATACAATATACAGTTTTTCCTATTATATTTATACGAGGGTGGATTGAAAAGTACTCGGCCTAACCAAGAAAATAAACACATACTAAATCATTTATATTTTTATTTTTCTACAAAATCACCATCAAGTTCAATACACTTTTGCCACCTCCCCTTCCAAGCATTTAGACCGTTAAAAAAAAATTATTCTTCCTTAGAGTCAAAATATGCGTCTACAGCTGATTTGACCTCGTCGTTTGTCGAAAATCTTTGACCTCCCAAGTGCTTTTTTAGGTTAGGGAACAGAAAGAAGTCTGATGGTGCCAGATCAGGTGAATACGGCGGATGCGGTAACAGTTCAAAGCCACAGTTGTGAATTCCAGCCATTGACTGTACTGACATGTGAACACGGGCATTATCTTGATGAAACAGGACTTTTCTTCTGAGCATTCCTCGACGTTTTTCTTTTATTTCCTGTCGTAAACGACGTAGTAAGGTGCAGTAGTAATCAGAGTTTATAGTCTGACCCCTTTCAAGATAATCAATCATAATCACACCTTTCGAGTCCCAGAATACTGAAGCCATCACCTTATTTGCCGACAAAATCGACTTAGCCTTTTTAGGGGGTGGTGAACCACTTCTCCTCTCCACTGTTTTGATTGTTGTTTAGTTTCCGGTGTACAGTAATGAACCCATGTTTCGTCCATAGTAACAAAACGATTCAAAAAATCATCTGCATCGGCTTCAAATAACTCCAAACAGTCGCGTGAAATAGTCAATCGCGTCCTTTTTTGTTCAACTGAAAGCAGTCGCGGAACCCACCTCGCAGACACCTTGTGGAAACCCAACTCGTTGACAATGATGTTTTGAGTTCGTTCATAAGAGATGCCTATAATCTCGGCTATCTCTCTAATTTTTAAACTGCGGTCTCCCATTATTAAATTAAGTACTTTTTTAATATTTTCGTCAGTAGTTGACGTCGAAGGCCTTCCAGAGCGGGGTTCATCTTTCACACTCTCTCTATCACGCTTAAATTCTGCTATCCATTTTTTGACGGATGAATATGACAGAGCACAATCGCCTAATGTACTGACCATGTCATCATGGATGGCTTTTGATGATAGCCCCTTCTTATGGAGGTACTTAATGACGGCACGCTGCTCGATTTGCTCCAATCGCGGAAATTATGACCGATTACTTTGTTAATAAATTTATAAAATCACAACTAATTATCGCACACGTTTCGAACTTCACACAATGAACTAGTCTGAACTGAACTAAATAATGTGGGTAGATTTGATTTTTAGAATTGAATGGATCTGTGTTAGGCCGAGTACTTTTCAATCCACCTAGTATTTTCCGTACAAATATTCGATTTCTGCGTAGATTTTGCTCTCATTAGCTCGACAACAAGATTAACAATTACTGTGTTAATCCTTCGAGCTGTTTCTGCAGCACTAGTGCGGTAATAGTCGTACTCGTAAATAAAGCGATATTTCAAGTTTTCCATTGTGCGAGGCGAGCGACGCCAAAGAAAAAACTAATGAGGAAAAAACAAATGAAGGACTGTTTTCAAAACACAAATATACAATGATTTCTTATATTTACGCGAACACTACACATTTAAATGAAACTAAGTTTACGGATTTTATCGCGTTTAATTTTTTACTATTTATAACCCGACGTTTCGAGTGCTTTACAGCACCCATGGTCACGGGAGGACTGAGGTGACAGATGTCCTGATGTCATAGTAAACCTAGGGTACCTTCAGCTTTTAATTATTATTTTTGGTCCGATCTACGCAGAAAGAGCTGTGTCTTGAAGTCTTGCAGTGGTATGCTTGGTTGTTGATTTAATTTTATTTATTATTGGATCCCAAGCTGGTGGTAATACCCAACCATCTTCTCTATTGAAATTAGGATGTTTTTTGATTTCAATAGCCTCGCGAATCCTCCTTGGTAGGAATCGGTGTTCTTTTGCAAGGATCTGTGGTTTATCAGACTTCTTCGTCGTCGTTCTAGGAAGTGACATCAGGACATCTGTCACCTCAGTCCTCCCGTGACCATGGGTGCTGTAAAGCACTCGAAACGTCGGGTTATAAATAGTAAAAAATTAAACGCGATAAAATCGGTAAACTTAGTTTCATTTAAACAAATGTACAAGCTAAATGGATTTATAAATTTGAATTTGGAATTCTTAACCAAAGAGGATATATTTCAGATCAAAGTGGCCAGCCAGTACGACAAAACTCCAATGTCCGTTTTTATTCTATGATTGTGATGATTTGATGAAATTGAAAAAAGAGTAAAGGAGAGAAAGTTAATTTGCTAAGATCCGCATGCAAAATGTAAAATGATGTGTATTACCTAGTTTTAAAGAGCACCACTCAACAGCGTGCACAACAAAACCAATACCGCCACCGGGAGCCGCCACCAGATACCCTCCACCACTACAACACTACCACTAGGCAATACACACCACTGAAGTCGAGAACACGACACGTGTTTCACCACAAAACGAGGCATTATCAAGTGAAAAATCTCAACAAAGCTCGTTGGATTTCCGCAAAGTAACGCCTGATTCTATTCACTATATTGGAAAAAGAGTCTGTATAATATGTTATGTAATATATGTAGAATAAAATGTAAAATAATTTTTAAACTTGGTAACAGCATTATAATAAATAAAGCCTACAATTATCCTTCTCCTGATACTCCTCATTCGTCTCATTATCTCGTATTTTCCTAAGATTTCACTGTTAGCGAGTGACTTGAGTTCATTCCCGGTGCCTCTTAAATTTCTCCGCAATTTTAAGTGCTGATGTACCACGTGCTCAGCGGTGAAGGAAAACATCGGGAGCAAACTTGCATGTCTGAAGACTAGAAATATACAGAGGACATGTGAAGTCCGCCAACTCGCATTGGAGCAGCGTGGCGGACTCCTCGAAGCTCCAAAGCCCTCTTAAAAATAGGAGGAGGGCTGTGCTCAGCAGTGGGACATTTATAGGCTGTTAGTTTACTGTTTTTTACTATCTAGTTTTATCTTTTAATAGAAGAAATGGATCGCTGATCGGATTAGTATGCCTGCTTACTAAATCGTGTCTAGTGGGTTCAAATCCCAGTCGGGGCCTATTTGTGCTATTTATATTATTTATACCTGAAGAAACATACTGCTAAACAAATCAGTGTGGGTAATCGATACTGAGTCGTGGGTTCGAACACTAGTGGAAGCGAATTTGTTAAACAATAATCATTTATTTACAAATCAGTAACGGTGATAGCAAAGTTAGTTTACTGGTAGTATTCCTATGTAGGAATCCGTCTATATAGGTACCACCGCAGGGCCAGTTATTCTGCCGCGAAGCAGTAGTGTGCAAACATTGCGGTGTTTCGGTTCGAAGGGCACTGTGAGCTAGTGTAATCACTGGGCATATGAGACTTATGAACATTTGTTATGGGCACACGTTGCACTTACCATCAGGTGAACGTTTTGCTCGTTTCGTAATTTTAACCAAAAAAAAAACAATACGTCTGATTAACTACACAATTATATCATTTTAATGTGTCTTATCTTATCCGTAAATAGGTACATTACATTAATGTACCTATTTACGGTGGCCGCTGTACCCAAGGGCCCGAACTCTCGTCTTGAATTTCATAGTGCGATTTTATGTGCACATTTACAATATGCTCAGCGGTGAAGGAAAACATCGTGAGGAAACTTTGTCTGGGGAATGAAAATATTTCGTGGACATGTGAAGTCCGCCAAACCGCATAGGCCCTCCCAAAAATGATGCATGTGTGCTCAGCCGCAGGACATTTATAGCATGCAGCTTTTTTACTGCTTTTGTAGAACGAAATTTAAAGAAAATATTGTTTTAAATTGTACTTAATGGCGTGTCACCACGTCGTAACCTTCGTCGGATCAGGTCAATGACCCATAAATCAAACATTGTAAATATATACAGCGGCTTTGTCACGCAAGCGCTCTCCGTCACAAAGAAAGCAGATAGGTATTGTAAAGAATACGGATGACGTAATATAGCGCGACCACGGCGACATCTGTTGTTAACAATCATAAGTTGTCAACTGCGCGGGTTGTATTATAGTTTTAACAATGGCACTCAGTCATCTTAGCTATCCTGAGCACTACCATATAAGAAAGAAACAATAATTCGACTAGTTAGGTACCACCGCAATGACGTGAAGCTGTAGTGTGCAAACATTACTGTGTTTCGGTCTGAAGGCCACTGAGAGCTAGCGTAATCACTAGGCATATGAGACTTAAGAACTGATGTCTCACGGTGACGAGCGCAGTGTGGTGTCAAACAGAAAATGTTTGGATGACAGCATTTCTTATGGGCAGATGTTGCAGTTAGTACAATCATGTGAAGGATTCACCCGTTTGGTCACTTTCTTACATAAAAATACTTTCGGACCAGAAAATTAATAATGAGTGTGTTGTTCAAATATTGGCTTCAATTGGTATTCCAACGTAGGACGTCGCCGCGGCCAGGTACGGTGATCACTAAGCCACCGGGCCATTTAAAAGAACACAATAATGAAATTATTGGAAGAAATCCAAGATGGAGGATTTTTTTGGCTATATCGTTCTTAGACAATTAGACAACGAGGAAAAAGTTTGCAAAAATGTTAATGTATTACTTATTACTCAGCTGGTATTCTAACCTAAAGACTGATCGTAAAATGGACATAATATATATTAATTGGGTTTTTTATAAAGTGCATCACGATTATTTAAGAATACATACTTACATCAATTTAAAATTATATCAAACTATCTATGCAAATGAATAAAATTGAAGTGTCTGTTTGTAACAACAAAATAACAGCTACCAATAATAAAAAAACAATTTGCAAAATCTGTCTTTCCGTCTGTCTGTCTGTTAGTGCCGGCTAGTCTCCGAAACGGCCGGACCGATTTTAACGGGACTTTCACTGGCAGATAGCTGATATTATTATTAGGCTACATTTTAGAAAAATAATGAGGGGCTAGGCGCTCGCTTAAAATTTTAAAGTACGCGAGTGACCTTGGTTCGATTCCCGGTGCCGGCACCACTAAAATTGTTAATTGCAATTGTAGTGCTGATTTACCACGTGCCCGGCGGTGAAGGAAAACATCGTGAGGAAACCTGCAGTCCGCCAACCCGCATTGGAGCAGCGTGGCGCATTCTTCCTAGCTCCAAAACCCTCTCAGAAATGAGAGGAGGCCTGTGCTCAGCAGTGAGACATTTATAGGCTGAAACTTTACTTTTTAATTAGGGTTCTGCGCCAAAAAAATTCAAACCCCAAAATCCGATTCAAATAGGAAAGTATATCTATATCATCGATCGGGATCTGCTTGCTTACGCGGGTGAAACCTCAGCGCACAGCTAGTTATTGCAATAAAACGTCAAGGTAGCTCAGGGGCCGGGCGCTCGCCTTAAATTTCATAGCACGCGAGTGACCTGAGTTCGATCCCCGGTTTTTATTTTAAGTGCTAATTTACCACATGCTCAGCGGTGAAGGAAAAAATCGTGAGGAAACCTGCATGTCTAAGGAATAAAAATATGTCACGTACATGTGTAGACCGCCAACCGCATTGGAGCAGCGTGGAGGAGTATTCGCTGCAAAACCGTTTCAGAAATGTGAGGAGGCCAGCAGTGGGACATTTATGGGCTGTTACTTTATTTTTTATCTAAATATACGCAGTTAAAAATGTTAATTCCTTTCGACCCCATGTCACTGAAACTTTCGTTATACAAGTAGTAGCATTTAAAAAAAACACCAACTTACCATTACATGACTTAGAATCCATCGTACACTGATTCACATAACAGATTAGGTATTTATTTAACTATGGTAATGCCCGTTGCTTATTATGACAATTAAATGAGATAAAACATTACGATGCTCTTGTGTCGATATGTAAACAAACACTGTGCGTGTGTAAGATAGCGAGGCGCCGTGTCCAACTATTAATAATTAGTGATGTACAAAAGCTAAGAGTTACAAAACTTATCGATATAGTAATATGTGTTCATCACTATACGTTGCTCCACGATATAGACTTCGAGTATCGTTGTGCATCTTGTTCTGACCTTTTCTTTTCTTATTAAATAAAACGACATTAGGATTCCTAGTGTCACTTCATCATTTCTTTCACATATCTAAATCTCATATGCACGACATACGAAAAATTAATATTTTTTTTGCATAAATGTAGGCTCCGGCTGGCATTCGAACCCAAGGCACTTAAGCACGCGGTCGTTTACCGTGTGGTCACTGGTCAGTTATTTAATAGTTGATTATTTTGTTGGCATTTGCAAACTACTTAATTGGCGATTTGAAAATTGGTAGGATGCGAACCCAGTCAATACGTCAGTCTGCCGAGTTGCGAATCTCGGGTTCGAATCTAAGCTGATGCCATTTTTTTCGCAACACAAATTGTTGGTTTTTGGATTTGAATGTATTGATTTCTTATATTTACGCGAACACTATACATTTAATTTTACTATTTATAACCCGACGTTTCGATTGCTTTACAGCACCCATGGTCACGGGAGTACTGAGGTGACAGATTTCCTGATGTCATAGTTAACCCGGAGTACCTACAGCTTTTAATTATTATTTTTGGTCCGATCTACGCAGAATGAGCTAACTGTGCCACCAAGCATACCACTGCAAGACTTCAAGACACAGTTAGGTCGTAGTCTGTAAAGCAAAAAAAACGCGATAAATTCCGTAAAAATAGTTTCAGTCGATGTTTCTATACAATGCATTTAATGACTAATAGTGAGTGTGAGGTTTGGCGCAACAAAAAATTTATCTAGTTCAAGATTGCGTAGGTCAATAAGATTTTATCGATAACGGACTAACTCCACTCACTGGGCTAAAACATTAATTCCGCGGACCTATTCTGTAACCGGTTCTCAGCCATTTCACTTTTACTTATCTAATAATCGCAACACAGTTAGGCAATAACGATTCTATCGTAAGCTCAATGTTATGAGTAGTTTTACGAAATGTTGTAGTTTTATTAATCTGTGGAAATTTAGTCAGTAGCTTTCGTCATCATCATTTCAGCCTACCACGAGTCCACTGCTGAACTGCTGGGGCGGCCTATGTTCAGCAGTAGACTAGTAATAGGCTGAAATGATGATGATGATGATGACGTAATACTCATTCAATGTAATTTTTTTAAACTACTCTGTTTCGCAAACTTGTCGCAAAAACCAGCAAGAGCGAGTTATCCAGCGAGTTTTTTTTTTAAATTTCAGAATATAGCAGTATTATAGAGATGTAGAAATAGCTTGACAGCGATCACCTCATTTTTCACCATCCAACCTCATTATTGTTTAATTTTCAGCATCATACTGGTAGGTTAACTATTGGCCATAAATGTTTGAAAGTATTTTCATCTCCGAAGGATGTAAGCCTATTAATATACCACTACTGAGCCCAGACCTTCTCTAATTTTTGAGACAGGTTTAGACCCGAGGATTGTCCACCGGGCAGCTCCAATGCGAGTTGACGAACTTCACGTTTCGTAAAAATTTTTTTAATTTCTGAAACAGGTATATTTCCCCGCTACGGTTTCCTTCACCGTCGAGCACTAATTTCACCGGGAATCGAACATGTTACTGATGAAACTTTTCCTTTACAATCACGATCCGACACAGTAGGATTTCTCTTGCGTGGGTGCGTTTTAATAAAGAGACATTTGACACGCACAACACAACCAACAATTTGTGTTAATTGTTACATCCGGCTGGGATTCGAACCCAGTAAAAGTCAGGTACACCGACCTTAATATAACACGCACCTCGCAGTATCGTGGTCAGAGTGTTCGTTAACAGGGATCTTAGTGTAGCGGAGAAGCAGACGTTGTCTTCCTTACTCGCAGTTCGCTTCCGACGAAACTGCAAAAACAAACTGTAACAGTGTACTACACAAAAAACGCCGTGTGGTGGCGGCCTAAGAGATTCTACCACCCATCACATCCACATCTCATCCCGTGGGTGTCGTAAAAGTCGACAGAGGGAAAATGAAAACCAGGAGATGGAACCCGCCCGCCAAGCGTGGCAACTACGGCGAAATCCCTCCAAAATGAGAGGCTACATACTTTTGCGGCTATCTATGGGGGAGGCTTATGTTCGGCAGTGGACTTGTGATAGGCTGAAACGACGACGACAAACCTCGACACAAAAAAATACGAACGTTTTTTTTTAATTATTTATCTTATTTAATAACTCGCCTTCCACACTATAATTTTGGCCACATCATTATGTACATACTGCACATGCACAAACAGATCCGGCACAGCTATCTGTAGGTCATACAGCGACCTTTAGCGCAAAGGTCAATCGCTCGAACACAGGGCCATAACCGACGATTAGTTATACTTATATTATAATTATGTATAATTAATTATGTTTAATATATAATTCAACAGTACATATATATAGTCACGACAATTTCTCATGTAAGGGATAGGCAGAGATCACATCCGCAGCCCACTTTTCCCCACCGCGGGAAACTAGGCGTTTCGGGACACCACGAGCGAATCCCACGAGCAGTATAGTGACCGCATTTCATATTATGGTATTATTCTGCACGAAAGGCTGTCCGTACAACAGCTTAGTTGCCTCTTACGACACCTCAGTAGGAAACAGGTAGATCTCACCTATAATACAATAAGAGTTTAACAAAGTTCAGTTTGTCTGAACTTATACAGGGAACACAATATAATAATTTGTTATTTAACTGGTGGTACCACCGTAGTGATGTTCTGCTAGTGGATTTTCGTCCACGGTGACAGCTTCCAAATACAGTCGGAAGCTAACAATTGCGCCGGAGATATTATAGTGCAACAGGTGTCAGATTAATTGTTTTTTTTTATTTATGGAATAGGGGGCAACCGAGCAAGCGGCTCACCTGATGGTAAGTAATCAACGCCGCCCATGAACATCTACAATACCAGAGGAATAGCAGATGCGTTGCCGGCCTTTGAGAAAGGAATAGGCTCTTTTCTTGAAGGTCCCTAAGTCATATCGGTCCGGTAAAACCGCTGGCGGCAGCAGATTCCATAAAGTGGTTGTGCGTTGCAAAAAAATGCGCAAAAACGGATAATATGCCATTATTACTGTGGAAAGCCGTGGTAGTTTAGGAGCCGGGACCTTGCGTTAATTTTTTTGGTAGGATGCCTATGCAGGAATCCGTCTAGGTAGGTACCACCCCAGGGCCAGTTATTCTGCCGTGAAGCAGTAGTGTGCAAACATTAACAAGTGCTGTGTCACCCAGAACACTTCTGTGTGGCAATATTATTATTCCGTCCACATGCCGGTTTCCTCACGATTTTTTCATTCACCGCTGAGGAATGAAGGTAGGCAGTAGAATGCGACCATTACTGTGTTTCGGTCTGAAGGGCACTGGGAGCTAGTGTATTTCCTAGGCATGTGAGAGTTAAGAACTGATTACTCAGAGGGACGGGCGTAGTGTGGTGCCGTACAGAAATTTTATGGGTGAGACGGGTGTTATGGGCAGACTGAGATGGCATTTGTTTCGGGCAGATGTTGCACTTACCATCAGGTGAACCTTTTGCTTGTCTCGTCACTTTCTTCCATTAAAAAGTACATTCGGGCCCGGACATACAATTACTGGGCATATGAGACTTAAGAATTGATGTCGCGAATTGTGGAAGAATTGTTGTCGCAATGTGGTGCCACATAGAAACAAAAATTTGTAATGGCATTCGTTATGGGCAGTCGTTTTACAAAGCATCAGCTGAACGTTTAGCTAATCTCGTCACTTTCTCTTACAAAAAGGTGATTACTGAATTTTTTTTTATTGGATAAAGTGATGAAACGTGCAAAACGTTCACCTGATGATAAGTGCAACGTCTGCCCATATCAAATGCTGTATCACCAAGAAAATTTCTGTGTGACACCACACTGTGCCCATCACCCTGAGACATAAGTTATTAAGTATCATACGCCCAGTGATTACGCTGGCTCACAGTGCCCTTTAAACCGAAACACAGTAATGTTTGCACATTACTGCTTCACGGCAGAATAACTGGCACTGGGGTGGTACCTACCTAGACGGATTCCTGCATAGGAATCCCACCACCATAAAAACTTATTTTCTTAAAATTTACATGCTTATATAACATATTAACTAAAATTTAACATTATTATTTCAATTTATCGCCACTGAAGCGAAATTACACACTGCAAATTGATTTCCGTCGTCCATTAATCTTATCGTAAGGAATTTGAATACGAATCCGGTTACAATTCCGACGATGTTAAAAACTTCCCGCCACATCAATGAGAACAACAATATTTAATTTTTTTTGAAGTGAAACCTCTTTTGGCGCGATGACAGTAAGGCTCTAAGGTCGAATTCAAGTGCAGCTTTTTCGTGTATCTTTTCTGTTGTTCTTAATTATTTTTTTCGTCGCTAGGCGCTCGCTTTAAATTTCATAGTACGTCAGTGACCTGGGTTCGATTTCCGGTGCCGGCAGCACTAAAATTGTTAATTGCAATTTCAAGTGCTGATTTACCACGTGCTCGGCGGTGAAGGAAAACATCGCGAGGAAACCTGCATGTCTGAGAAATAAAAAAATATTTCGAAGACATGTGCAGTCCGCCAACCCGCATTGGTGCAGCGTGGCGGATTCTTCCTAGCTCCAAAACCCTCTTACAAATGAGAGGAGGCCTGTGCTCAGCAGTGGGACATTTATAGGCTGAAACTTTACTTTTACTTTATATCTATTTATTTTTATTCTCATCAAATTCCTAATATAAATGTCACAGCTGTCACGTGACAGCACACTGTCACGCACGAAAAACATTTTTTTTTAAAGCAAGGATATCTCCTGTTTTGGCACTGAAAGCTAATGTGCTGGGCATATGAGATTCAGACGACAAGCGTAGTGTCACACAGAAAAATTCTGTGTGAGATAGCATTTGTTTCGGGCAGATGTTGCACTTACCATCACGTATAGCATAAAAAACCTTTATATTCCATAAAAAAATTTAAAATCATAAATTTCACTTGCACAAATACCAGACTCGAAAGCCGAAACATTGTTTTCGAGCACGGAATCTGCGGCCACTCGGTCGCCAAGCAATGATTTATAATCGAGTGGTTTTGCACCATAACTATCCGACCAGAGAATAGATTAACATAGAATTGAATAGAACGGAACAGCATAGAAGAAAACAGAATAGAATAGAACAGAAAAATCAGAAAAGAAAATAACACTAAAGAACAGAAAGATCCGAAAAGAGCAGAACAGCATAGAACAGAACAGAAAAGAACTGAACTTCGTGGAATATAAAAGAAAACAAAAGAACAGGAAAAAAGATTAGAATACTTTTTATTCAACATACATACGAGTAGGTACTTATTGCGCGTAATTTTTTTAAGCTACACTGGTTCGCAAATAATGCCTCTGTCCTGGGAAGAACTACCAAGAAACCAAGCGAGAATTTTTTTTCTTTTTAGTCATTTTAAAAATAATATACAGTATTATAAAGATGCAGAAGTAGTTAAGCAGCATTCACCTCATTCCCAGTGCTTATCATCATCTACGTATTCATTAATATTATAATAACCCTTTTTATAAAGCAATGTAATATGTCAGCCATTCTAGACTTACATGTTTCAAGCAAAGCGGGTTTGCCGTGATCACCACGCCACGCCACGCCGTGAATTGGTGGTCGCAGTACCAGGCGCCTCGCACCTTAGACTCTACTGCCCGTCATTAGACTGCGTATCAGTCGGGCTCTTTCGGAGATGGCTATTTCGCCACCGATCGAAAGTCATTCCATTTCCTTAATTGACTCTTGCGACGCCCACGCGATGAAACAGGCGGGCAGATTTTCTTGCGTTACCTTCATCATCTTCATAATTTCAGCCCAGACCTGTCCCTTGCTGAACTGAGGCCTCCCCCATAACAACAAAACACGGTCCAGAACCACTTGCATCCGTCGACTTCCCGCAAAACCGCGCAGGTCGTCGCTCCATCTACTGCGGGAGTCAACCCCTGCGCTTGCCGGTACGAGGCTGCCACTATAAAACGTTTCTTCCCTAACGGTTATCAGTTCGAACTAAGTGGCAATCACTTCAGCCTAATCCTAAAAGCTACGTCAGTTACTCTAGTTCTTCTGCGGATATCATCGTTACCGTTATCTCGCAGAGAGACACCGTACATAACTCTTTCTCATCTCGCTGAGCGACTCTGAGCTCCTCGTGCGGCCTGCGGTGAAGAATCACGTCTCGTTTCCGTCAGCAACAAGACATCACCGGCAACACGCACTGGTTGATGACTGTTGTTTTGAGACATTGATGTATTCAACGAGATTACTGGTGTCCGTCTAGGTAGGTACCACCCCAGGGCCAGTTATTCTGCCGTGAAGCAGTAGTGTACAAGCATTATTGTGTTTCGGTTTGTAGGGCACTGTGAGCTAGCGTAATCACAGGGCATTTGAGACTTAAGAACTGATGTCTCTGGGTGATGGGCGCAGTTTGGTGTCACACAGAAATATTCTGGGTAACACAGCATTTGTTCTCGGCGGACGTTGCACTTACAATCAGGTGAACGTTTTGCTCGTTCCGTAACTTTATACAATAAAAAAAGAAACACTTTCCGTCAATCCTCCTCTCAATCCGTGAATGACCCATTCGTCGAAGTTGAAGCTACCATTTCTGGAGAGTTTGTATGTTTGAACGTGCTAATCTTAAGAAATACTATTCCAATTTGAAAAAATATTTTTGCATTAGATAGACCGTTTATTTATAAAGGTTCTAAGTTATAAAACTTTATTCTATGGCAATAAGACTCCGCACGCTGAGAATCGAACATTACCGAGAAGGCCCGAGCTGGCAATGCTAAGGTCATCGATGTACAATGCCCACCGGCGCAGTCATGCTGTTGGTTTATTTTACGCGGGGCACAGCAAGTCTGTGTAAATAACATAAAATTAATATTTGTTTGTTTGTATCGTATGCATTCCTATACCGTTCATCCGATTGCGAGAAAATTTTCGTGACTGGTTGTCCACCCCGCAAGTTTCTGAATTAGTACAGCCATTTTGCAACAGGTGGCGCGCGAGAGGATAATTGTTCGTCCTCTAAGCGTTCGCATATCATCTTGTTGGTATTTGCGCGAAATTAATAATCATAAAATATATAAAATCTTTGTTTTTGGAACGAAAACACTCATGACTCTTGGCAAAAAGAACTTGGCTGACTTAGACCGTACGTTATATCAGTGCATATTTATCTTATATGTTCGTATGTAAGCACACAATACAAGCGTATGTCTGTGTATATGTATATTGCAGTTTAGAGGTGCGGCGCCTGCTATGGAAACTTGGGAGATGCTATGGATTTTTCTTTTGTTTGTGTAACACGTTGTTAGCCCGGAGGCTTTTACAGCTCAATAGGAAGCAACTCGCGAGTGAGAAATACAACGTTTCTGCTGACGAGAGACGATGCTGACGCCCGCTGCTCCGCTGTATTTCTTTACCCTGTAACAAATAAAAGAAATATGCCCACATTGGCTCGAAGCGATCCTAGATCCTCTCTCGGTATGAGGTCGAAACCTCGGCTTGAATCGCTGTCGAAAAGAAAGTCATAAAATCATATTACGTAAGGCTAATTTTATAAAATAATATAATTATTATTTTATAAGACACTACGCCGGGAATATAAGGTTATAAAATTAAGTGTGTCGAAATTAAAATCGACCTGGCACAGGGATTAACCTTGTGTAGGCCGTGGCCGTGCACCTACGTCCGCTCGCTCGCGGACGAGCGCGGTGTGAGATGCTATGGAAACAGGGGTCCTACTTTTTGTATGGACAACGCCATCTAGACGCCAGTTATTATAACGAATATGACAGACAACATTTCCGCATTGTTGTGTTGATTAATTTAATTGTACCTGTTATTTAATTTATAATATTAGGCAAAATGAACTTTGTTCCAACCGGGTGTTTGGTGTACAAATAATTATCAACTTCAAACAATTTACAATAAAATTGAAGGAGGCACTGCAACGCATGCCCGGCATTAGCTAGTAGCATTATAAAATATTTCAGTAATTATCAGAAAATATTTTTTTTTGTTTTTGGATAGTTCTCGGCCCCCGGCAGGGATTGAACAGCACGCAGTACAAAGCAGAAAGAATATGAGTATTCCTGCGAAGTCGGATTGGCAGCCACTTGAGCTGTTTACGAAAATCGGAAACATGATCATATTTGCGAAGCCCAAATATGAATCGTAGGCACGAATTTTGAATTCGCTCAAGTTTATCAAGCTGCACTTTGGTAATGTCAAGATAGCAAATATCAGCATAGTCAAGGATGGGCAGAAGTAATGAATGAGCGAGCGCAACTTTAGTAGCAGTGGGGAGGAAATTACGTAGTCGTCGTAGAGAGCCTAGAGCAGAGAACATTTTACTTCTTCTAGTTGTTATCTAATTTTGTGTCTGTGCATATGATGTTTACCTACTATTGGTATTGCTCTTACTTATATTTCTTTCTACCAATATTTATGTAAATTATATCAGTGTAACAACTGTTGGTGAACCTTAAAAAAATTAATAATTTTTTTTTTATTCGTGACAACACGAGCAAACCGTTCACCTGATGGTAACTGCAACGTTTGCCCATAACAAATGCTGCGTCAACATCTGTGTGACACTACACTGCGCCCGTCACCCTGAGACATCAGTTCTTAAGTCTCATATGCCCTGTGATTACACTAGCTCTCAGTGCCCTTCAAACCAAACACAGTAATGTTTGAAGACTACTGCTTCACGGCAGAATGACTGGCTCTGGGGTGGTATCTACCTAGACGGGTATAGGAATCCTTCCTAATCTAGGCAAAATTCGTAATAACGAAAATTACATTCATATAAAAGTAAAAGAATTAGGGAAGAAAGCATTGTTTTGTTCAGTACATTAAATTCAATGCTGAGAATAAATGCTTAGAAGTTAAAACCAAACAAGGCTAATGGGTTAAGTTAAAACAACTAACTAGTTTAATTACTTTATATTCGTATCAAGTTATTATATTAGTCTAACAATATTTTAATCATAAACGGTACACGTAAAAGAAAATACAATCTATAGTTCGGCGCCATCTTGTAAAAAAAGCGCGAGAACAATTCCCTTAGACATTCGTCGTAAATTATCTTAATTCTTATTGTAGGTATATACACATGTTATTAAAACTGATATACAAATTATGATAAAATATTTATAATAAATAAATCATTAAATTCATTAAAAAACCATCAATGTTTTATTAATGGTTTTTTAATGTTTTTTTATAATAATAATTTACACCATTTTGTTCGTTGAAACAACTATATTAAGTCGAGAATCGCTGCAGATCTGTTCCGTCGCTTAACTTAATAATTTTATTAATAAACATTATTCACCAATTATGGTAAAATAACATTTCACATTAAACATGAAACGTCGACACTGTTGTTCATAATGCACTATACGATAAATAAGTTTATTTTCAAAGTCCTGCGCCGTCTTGTACACTAACAAAGCGCGGGAAACATTTCAAACGTCATCGTCACGGTCCTCGGGCCTATGTCTTTGTAGCACTGCGAGTCTCTGCTGTGTTACTTCTAAATGATGTTTCCGCCATTTAATGCGTCGATTCTGGAACCACACTTTCACCTAGAATAATAATTTGTAGTCTTTAGGAGAAAATAAGGGGTGTATAGTACATAGTACGTGAGTGACTCGAATTCAGTCCCCGGTGCCGACACGTCTAAAATTGTTTTCTAACTTTAATTGCTGATTCACCACGTGTTGTACGGTGAAGGAAAACATCGTGACGAAATGTGGCTAAATGCCCCCACAAAGAGAGCTACAAACTTGTTGCCATCTATAGGAGAGGCCTATGTAGACTAGTGTAGGCTAAAAAGATGTTTTTTTTTTGGATAAAGTGATGAAACGAGCAAAACGTTCACCTGATGGTAAGTGCAACGTTGGGCAATAACATATGCTATGTCACCCAGAAATACCACACTGCGTCCGTCACCTCGAGACATCAGTTCTTAAGTCTCATATACCATATATGAGTGATTGCACTACCTCTCAGTGCCCTTCAGACCGAAACACAGCAATGTTCACACACTACTGTTACACGGCAAAATAACTGGCCCTGGGGAGGTACCTACCTGGACGGATTCACCAGTGGTGCTCTTCAAAAACTAGTAATATACACCATTTTTAAATTTGAATGGGTATCTGAGCAGATTATCTTTCTTTCCTTTATTATTTTAATATTGACACTCCATGCTTCTAAATTAATCGAGTCGTCAATTATTTATTTTTTACCTGTGCTTCTGTGAGCTGTAGGGCGTGTGCTAGATACAACCTCTCCGGCCCCACCATATATTGTTGCCGTTCGAATTCTGCCTCCAACCGCTCCAGCTGTTCTGGCGTGAAGATGGTTCGTATCCTCTTACTTCTGCCTGTGCTGAAATAGTAATTAAAAGATTGAGGATTATTTTCGATTGAGCATAATTGACCATTAATTGTCTCATGTCTCTTTAAAGTTGTGAAGAAATTCTTTACAACTTTAAAGAAAAAAAATCTTAACCTCTCAATATATATTTTTTATGTACACAAGAACATAAAACGTTACTCGACTTCACACTCAGTAACCCTTTTATATGTATTTTCTATGCGCCATCATTGTATACTTTTTTACAACAAAATGCCAGAAAGTGCACAGTCTTTCAATCAAAAAGTTCGAATTATTTATTAAACAAAGACTTCATAAAAAACGTTATTATAATATTAAAGAATACATGGATGATATCATCTGGGAATGAGGTGTTTGCTGCCAAGCTATATCTACATCCTTATTAACTGCGATTGTACATTATTTTTTAAAATGAGTAAAAAGAAAAAAAAATCCCGCTGGGTTTCTTGCTGGTTCTTCCTAGGACAGAGGCATTTTTGGTAACCAGTGTAGTTTACATAAAATGACGTTCAATAAGTATTGTACATAAAAAATCTATGTTGAATACAGATTATTCTATTCTATTCAAAATTTGTCGACGTTTTTTGTTTAACTGACCACCAGTTAAACAAAAAACGTCCTATCCAGCAATCCGTCTAGGAACCCGCAGGGCCAGGTTTTCTGTTGTGAAGTAAGAGTTTGCAAATATTACTGTGTTGGGTTTGAAGGGCACTGTCAGCTGGCATAATTAGTAGACATATGACACTTTTCATGTTTTAAATTTGCTGCTTCAAAATGCTGGAATGATTTACCTCCACCGCTTCGGGAGATGATCTCATTAAGTTGTTTTAAAAAGAAATGTCGGAACTGGCTTTTGATGCAGCAAACCCTAGGTCCGTCTGTCTCTAATTAATATATGTATATACATATATATAAATGTGTGTGTGTATAAATATAAATATATATAGCTTGTACGTACATTGTTTAAAGTTTTGTTTTAATATCTAAGTTCTATTTTTTTTTTAATTATTAAAGTGTGTTATTGTTCTGTTTTTAATTTCGGGCTGGGATAGAATATCAGCAGTGTACACCATGTGTGTTACCAAGCTGAATCCTAGATCCTTTTGTCTAAAAGGAGATTTATATTCTTCTGTATACCTTTTTAAACTTTTTTTATACCTGATTTTAGACAAATAAAGTTCTATTATTATTATTATTACTTAAGAACTGATGTTTAAGGGTGTTGAGCTCAGTGTGGTGCCATTACTGGTGGTAGGATTCCTATGCAGGAATCCGTCTAGGCAGGTACCACCCCAGTGCCAGTAAGCTATTCTGCCGTGAAGCAGTGATGTGCAAACATTACTGTGTTTCGGTTTGAAGGGCACTGTGAGCTAGCGTAATCACTGGGCATATGAGACTTAAGATCTTATGTCTCAGAGTGATGGGCACAGTGAGGTGTCACACAGAAATTTTCTGGTTGCCACAGAATTTGGTATGGACATGGCAGACATTGCACTTACCATCAGGCGAAAGTTTTGCTCATTTCATCACTTTATCCAATTAAAAAAAACATAGGTGTGTTCTGTGCAGGAAGACGTCGCTGCCCATCGCGTTAATGTGTGGTCGCATTCTACACAGTACCAGGAGATGGGCAGCAGCGTCTCCTTGGATCATCTGAATAAATAAACTGCTGTTGCCAACCTGCCTGCAGCTATGGCAAAATCCACCAAAATGAGAGCTACAATCTTTTGTGGCAATCTATGGAGGAGGCATATGTTAAGCAGTGGACTAGTGATAGGCTGAAATTAATTATTCTACACAGTAAGCGAGTCCTCGGGGAGCTGGACATAATTCCTCGCCAATGTCTTTCACAATCTCTCTTTAACACTCTTTTGTATGTGTTCGAAAACCATCCGAGAAGTAAAAATATAATAATCTACCACTTGACCATTCAAGTCGTCTATTGATCGTTATTACATACTTTTGATAGTGTTTAATGATTTACTGATGGTAGGATTACGCAGGACTAGTACGTCTAGGTAGGTACCACACTAGGACAGTTATTGTGCCGTGAAGCAGTAGTGTGCAAACATTACTACTCGTATGTTTCGGTCTGAAGCGCAGTGTTAGCTAGTGTGATAACTGGAAATATGAGACTTAAGAACTGTTCTCTCAGGGAGGCACAGTGAGGTGCCACGCAGAAATGTGCTGGTTGACAAAACATATGTTATGTGCGGACGTTGATCAATCAGGTGAACAATTCGCACATCCCGTCACTTTCTTCCATAAACAAATTGTGTTCGTTTTTATGTTCGTACATGATAACCGCGTTATCCAGTGGCAGGATTACTCCAGGCGGCGGGTCTTGCGTACGAAGCCCAGTCGCAGACAACAATTGCGCAAAAACACAAATTTTTGGTTTTCGTATCTGGTCGCTGGACATTGCATTCTAACCTACTTCCGATCATATGGCAAGTGCGTTACGCCGGGCGCCTGATCTCGTACTGATGAATCAGCGACTCCGTGTTTGCGCGTATATAATTACGGTGATGTAATTGCTGTTAGCCTTTTTGGCTTTTACAGCTTCATCGGAAATAATACCTCACGGGCCATGGGCCCGCGTGCCAAGTTTGGTTTAACCCAAACATAAATACTTAAATAAAATCCTACAAAAACCGTTTCGTAAAAAAAATCGGACTGTGTCGCTGCGTGCTTGCGCGATTTCTAATATCTCAAATGATTTTAAGTCGTCTAATGACCGTTCGAGGGAGGCTGCGGGCCTCCATTCGGTCTGTTGTTTGCGCGTACACTTGTGGTGCAGTTGGCAGTGTTCGGAAGTCGTCGCATCGTCTAGGAGGACGTCATACGTTCGTTTGATTTGATTCGTCAAAGGTTCTTTACAAGCTTTTATTTAACTTGCAATGTTCGTATGTTAGGTCAAGAATACAGCAACAACTAAATAAATAACCGGCGGTTGCCTACCAACTTTAGGATTTCGCCATAGTTGCCACGCCAGGCCTACGTCTATGCCTAGCGTGGTAACTATGGCGAAGTCGCCCCAATCTATGGAGGAGGCCTATAGTCAGAAATGGACTTGTGACGGACTGAAATGATAATGATGATGAAACGACTTAAGAAAGTAATGTGACCGCGAATTAACTATCACATTCGAGTATTTCTATGGTACAAGGCCGTAGTATTGCAATCGGCAATGCTTCCGCCAAGCGCCCTAACATGCCGATTACTAATTGAAATACATACCCACTGGAACAAGTTATGGAATGTGGTCTTGAACTCTTGATCTGCCCGACCTGCGGCCTCAGCTCGGGTCGTGGGCTATCTGTAATAAAAAACATACAAAATTACAAAGGTTGTATTTTTTTTTTATTGTATAAAGTGACAAAACGAGCAAAACGTTCACCTGATGGTAAGTGCAACGTCCGCCCACAACAAATGCTGTGTCACCTAGAATATTTCTGTATGACACCACACTGCGCTCGTCACCCTGAGACATCAGTTCTTAAGTCTCAAATGCCCAGTGATTACGCTAGCTCACAGTGCCCTTCAAACCGAAACACAGTAATGCTTGCACACTACTGCTTCACGGCAGAATAACTGGCCCTGGGGTGGTACCTAACTAGACGGATTCCTGCATGTCAAAGCTTTTGATTTTCGCACATAATTTATAGGTAAGTATATTATATAGGTGTGCGACAGATGTCCGATAGGTGTACGATAGGTGTAGAATAACACCTACCTCTTCCCTACCGAGGTATGAGACGACTAAGGTATTTTACGGACAGCCTTTATTCGTGTAGAATAATACCATAATATGCAATGCTTTCACTAGACTGACCTAGCAACGAGGAGTAAGAATTTTTCGACTTGTACCAAAATGGTGGAGACGTGGTTCGTCTCCCGTCATGTCTGGTTTCCCGCGTGGGCTACGTGTACCTATGCCCACCCCTTATATGGAGAAAAGGCGTGCCTGTATTTATGTATGTATTTATTTTGATTATAAAACGAATTCATACATACAGTCACGCCATTGGGGTAGGAAGAGACCTCACCTTTGATCATCGATGAAGATCGTAATCTTGACACACCGACATTTACACTATAGGATAGACTTTTTTTGGTAAAATACATTAACATTACTCCGGAGATACTGCGTACGGAAAAAAAGTGAACTTTTATGCACGTAATATTTTCAACAACAATAATCTACAATAGTAACAATAATAATGTATAATGGGCCTATGTTGAGGTAAGCCAAAACTAGAATATTTTTTCTTAGTAGATCCATAAAATTTTATGATAAAATTCCTTAAAGTATGACTCAAAAACTGACATAGAATTCAATAAACTTGTCAAGAATACATTATTGGAAAAAGCGTATTATAAAATAGATCATTACATAGAGTACAGAGATGTGTGGAAATAACTCTTACTCTGCACTTGCAAACCCTTAATATGGCATTGAAAAAAGAAAAGTCTTCAGAGTTTCTTGTCGGTTCTTCTCTGAGAAGGTCTTATTTTTTGAACCGGGGTAGATTTTGACTTTCATAAAAGCTTTATACAAGCCTAAAACTGAATAAAGAAATTTTGACTATGACTTTGACTTCTGAACAAAGATGGTAGTGCCCAAAAAAATATTATTTTCATGGAAAAGTTAGTAAACCTAGTAAGGGTCTGCCCGAATAAATCGTTTCTGAAAATATTGTTTCCATTCCAGCTGCGGAGGCGCCAGGATAACACGCCATAGGACACAATACTGTGGAAGTATACAAAATAGATTTACTTAACTACAGCCTTATGTTGCTGAACGCTAGGGTAACTACTGGGAATATGAGAGTTAATAACTAAATTCTCAGTGTGAGGAGCGCAGTGTGGTACCACACAGAAATACCCTGGATAACACAGCATTTGTTAGGGGCAGTCGTCCACTTACCATCAGGTGAACGATCTCCACAACGAGCATGGGCGCAACGCGGACGACCACGGCAAATACAGTCGAATTTTCATGAAAAATATAAATCCATACTAATATTGTAAACGCGAAAGTAACTCTCTCTGTCCCACTGTCTGTATGTTACCTTTTCGCGGATCAACCGCTGAACCGATCTTGATGAAATTTGGTACAGAGATGGCTTGCATCCTGGAGACGAACATAGGATACTTTTAAAACCCGGAAAATTATATAGTTTCCACGGGATGTTTAAAAAACCTATATCCACGCGGACGAAGTCGCCAGCATCAGCTAGTATTCTATTAATTAAATTAACTATCGACGACGTGTTTGGCAACCCGTCACGTCTCTTGTCCCGTGGGAGCGAAAAGTGAGCTACGTGTGTGGCTTCTACGCACCTCTTATATGGGAAATAGGCGTGGATGTATTTTAAGTAACTACAGCATTCTGCGACAACTTAGTATTGAACTGTTATTATGTTTTCCGTGCCGTGGTAGCTCAGGGGCTAGGCGCTCGCTTTAAATTTCATAGCACGCGAATACCGGGTTTCGATTCCCGGTGCCGACACCACTAAAATTGTTAATTGCAATTTTAAGTGACGATTTACCACGTGCTCGGCGGTGAAGGAAAACATCGCGAAGATACTCGTACCTGCATCTCATAATAAATATTTCGAAGACATGGGAAGTCCGCCAACCCGCATTGGAGCAGCGTGGCGGACACTTCCCGGCTCCAAAACACTCTAATTTGAGAGGAGGCCTGTGCTCAGTAGTGGGACATTTATAGACTGTTACTTTACATTTTCTAATGTTTTTCTCGCATTTGTTTTTCAACATCTTAAAATCAGTTGTGGGTTGGACTCAACTTGGTAGGATTTACCCTAATCAGCCGGGCGCTCGCCTTATATTGATCGCCTGATATACCAGGTGCTCAGCGCCGAATGAGAAACAGGGAATGGGGAAACCTTCATGTTTCAGGAATTAAAAAAATAGCCGCATTGGAGCAGCGTGACGGAACTTTCCCGGATCCAAAACCCTCTCCGAAATGAGAGGAGGCCTGTGCTCAGCAGTCGGACATTTATAGGCTGTCACTCTTTAGTTCGTTCGTTCGTTTCAGCCTATCACTAGTCCACAGCTGAACATAGGCAGACCCCATATATTGCCACAAAAGTTTGTACTTCTCATTTTGCGGGGATTTCGCTGTAGTTGCCACGCTTGGCAGGCTGGTTGTCGACCGCAGTTTATTTATTCAGATGTTCCAGGAAAATGCTGTTGCCCATCTCCGGGTTTTCATTTTCCCTCTGACGACTTTTACGACATCCACAGTAGATTCTCTTAAGCCGCCGCCACCTTTTCATACTAGTAATCCGTCTAGGTATGTACCACTGCAGTTATAGGTATTCTGCTGTGTAGCACTAGTGTACAAATTACTGTGTTAGCTAATGTAATCACTAGGCATACGAGACTTAAGAACTGATGTCTCACGGTGACAAGTGCAGTGTAGTGCAACACAGAAATGTTCTAAGTGAATCAGGTGAACGTTTTGCTTTCGTTACGTTCTTCCCAAAACAAAGTGAAGTGACAGAAACGATTACTATTCATATAGAAAACCCTTCTTTCTATTTTAAACATTAGCTTCGGCGGGGAACCCA
This sequence comes from Luehdorfia chinensis, assembly GCA_019845155.1. Lineage (NCBI taxonomy): Eukaryota > Metazoa > Arthropoda > Insecta > Lepidoptera > Papilionidae > Luehdorfia > Luehdorfia chinensis. Next base: position 1,489,414 of record JAHVAK010000533.1, read on the forward strand.
ACTTAGTAACCACGAATCCGATGCCGAATACGCAGATCGCTAAGGCAAGTGGTACCTATGGCTCAATAATAACATTCCATTTAAGCTCTTTAAAAAGACAAATTTACGATTTAATTAAAGTTTGAACAGACGTTGACATCGGAATAGGGGAGAGAGAACTCTCCGGGTCGATATTTGGACCCTAGTAGTTATACGAATTAGGGGCGCATTATCGAAAGACTAGACAGTGTTAAATAATTTCTATAAAAGTAAAACAAAGTCTGTATGCCCCCGTGAGGAGGAGTGAGTGATATCCTAGTCAAAAACAGCGTGAAAAGGGAACGTTGCGTGGTAGAAGATGTAGTGACTAAAATAGAGAAAGAGGTGCTTAGGTTTGGACACGTAGAGAGGATGGATGAAAGAAGATGGACGTAACATATTTATGAGGCGAGTGTGAATGGGTAAGCCGGTAAGGGTCGACGTAGGCGAACGTATCACGGTAATCGATTATCTTGATCGATGTAGGACGTATCATCTCCTACCATTAGAATATAGACGCAAAGTAAATGATACCAGCTTACTACTCAGTGTTGCTAGAGGGTCCTGTGACTGTAAAAAGTTAAAAAACTTTTCTACTCAGTGTTGCTAGAGGGTTCTGTGACTGTGCTGAGCTGCTTTCCAACATCGTGATTTGTACTTATCCTGTAAGCCTTAGGCTGCGTTCTATATTATATGTACCAATTGTGTCCAATAATTATAGGCGTAATGCTTTTTTCTTACGCAGCGCAAAATAATTTAATAGACTGTCATCGTCTTTGGAAATTGACCTATTTTGTACCAATGCACAGTCTGTAAAAATATGTTTGTCTAATGACTTTCTAAAAATAAAATCGGTTATGAAGGTATATGAGCTTTTGTTGTGTGTTTATTAACTTTTAATATTAGCATTATTATATGTGTAGGCTTGTATTTAGCAATATGTATATCCATATTACTATTTATAAAGTTATTTGTCTGTAAGCCTTCCTAAAATAATTAAATAAAATAAAATAAGATCGAAGAAGTTTTAAGGAAAGGCCACCTCAAAAGTACACGCAATCGAAAGCTTGTAATAAAACGCTCATGAAAGTAGAAGAAGCGAACGATGTGTGTCAGGACTGTAACAAGTGGAAAGATGTGTCTCCTACTCTGACGGGAAAGAGGCGTGACTGTATTTAGGTATGTACATATGTCCCTCTACTGTAGCGCAGGCCTTGAATTTTTAAATGGCTTTGGAGCCTTCACCAACGCAAGTTGACTGACTTCATATATCGACCGCGTGGCCGCTTTATATAACTAATATATATCATACATACACGTATTAAAACTGTACTGTAACCTATAGTTGGGAAGAACCTAAATTAATAATCCCAGTTACTCGACTTCACATGGTGCACTTCACGTGTTCCCCATCTTTCAAAATAAGAAAATTAAGAGATGTAAACTTAATTCCTGTGTATTGTAAGAATCATTTCATAGTTATTAAGATTTATTTATGCAACTATCTATACATATAATAAATATGTAAACTGCACGGGTCTGAACATTTAAAAAATTTGGGAAATAAATGATCGAGGAAAGCTAAAAATAAGTAACTAAATACATTTCTATCATTTTTGGAAAAGTCTCCCTGTCTGTCTCTCTGTCTGTCTGTTTGTTTGTGAACGCATCACGTCTCAAGTACTAAATTTAATCAAAAGACACAGAAGAAACAAAGACAAGAAAATTATTGAGGGTGTCTTTATGTAACATTTAGTTTTTGTTTTATTAAAATCGGTTTTTTCTATAAAAAGTTATGAGTATTTGAAGTTTACGAATTTGTTCAATGTTGGCGATGAGTCAATTAAGTAATCTAACAAATGGTAATAAAATATGTAAAATAAAGTTCTGTGGTATTAAAGTAACACCTGAACCTGAAACACAGCAAACGAAAAAATATTATTATATTTTCTTACAAAGAATATAATAATTTATCTAACTACTTATTAGTTAATTACGCATTTTCGCCGTTAAAGTTAATACGCATTATCAATAGATGGCGTTGTGGTGCAAATTACCGTTGTATGACTAAGTGACACATTTTTTAAAATGTTTTCACCTGGCCCCGAAGTTCTTTACCGAAACTCAAAAGAACACGCGTTTTAAAAAATCATGTATCTGTCTGTTTATTTTCCGGACTAATCACCGAAACGGCTGAATCGGTTTTGGAGAGACTTTCATTGACGGGGACTTTTTAGAGAGCAATTTAAGCTACTTTTTATTGCAGAAATATTTAGGGTTCCTGCGTAAAATCTGAAAAACTATAGAAATTAGGTGTTATCCCCGCGGCTTTAATTTGCATTTTGGTCATCATTATTTTCGTTCATGGCAGCCAAATATTTCTCTTAATCCATACTTAATATTATAGATTCGAAAGTAATTCTCAGGGACAGACCCTCTGTCTGTTTGTTTCACGGTTCAACCACTTACCAATCATGTCGACATTTGGCACAGAGATAGCTTGCATCCCGGAGATGGACATAGGATACTTTTTATCCCAGCCGGAGCCAACATTTGTGCTAAAACATAAATTGTTGATTTTCGGGTCTGGTTGTGTTGTGATTGTCCCCGTGGTTCTGACACTGCATCCTAGCCTACCTCCGATCTTATCGCATCAGCGTTACATCGGGCGCGGGTAGGTTGGGACGAGTGAGTGCCTCTGTGTTTGCGAGTACACTTGTGGCACTATAATATCTCCTGCGCAGTTGATGGCTATCGACAGTAGCCGGAAGTTGTCGCCGTGGTCGAAATCGGCTAGGAGAACATCACTTTTTATTCCAGGAAACCAAACAGTTTTCATTTAATGTTTGAAAAACATATATCCACGCGGACGAAGTCGCGGGCATCAGCTTGTTAATTAATAATAACGCTTGGATAATTATTTATTGTCTAAGTGAACTTGTATTGACTAAAATAAGAATTGTTGTAACCGCCGTGTGGTGGCGGCTCGTTAAAAGAATACTACCACTCCATCTCATCCAATGGATCTCGTAAAAGGCGAGTAAGGAATTAAACTGCACTGTGCACCCAACAGCGCATGGTGGCGATGGGCTCACCACCTATCACACCAAGTGCATTATATTGTTTTGGTGAAACGTGGATTGTGGCAGTCATCTGTTTTTGCAGTGAGTGCCCAGTCTCTGACTACCCCTTATGGGATACAGTCGTGATCTTATGTATGTATGTATGTAGTAAATAATAATTGTTTCAGGTTACCTAAATTATATCACTTCAATAATTTGTAATTATTTGACTGTTTTAACAGTAGTAACTTGCATGTTAATTAGTTAAATAGGAAATTGAGAGCCGAATTGTCGGTGATTTCATCTGAGACGCCAGAGGGCGCTCGGTAGGAAATTCTCAAGCCGCCTGTACAGAGCCACGGTCGGCATTCTGGACCAATCCGTGGAGCGTTGCTGTTATTAAGTTAATTTAAAGATTAAAAAGATAATTAATTTGTAACTGTTAGCGAAATCTAGATTTATCCTGATTTCTGTTCTGTTCTGTTCGGTTCGGTTCTGTTCTTTCTGCTCTGTTAGTTCTGTTCTATTCTGTTCTGTTCGGTTCGGTCCGGTCCGGTTCTGTTTTGTCCTGTCCTATCCTATCCTATCCTATTCTATTCTATTATATTCTATTCTTATATATTATTATATAGCTTGTAATTAGAGTACCTAACTACTACGCTGCGGGTCCCGGGATCGAATGCCAGCCGGGGCCAACATTTGTGGATAAACACAGATTGTTGGTGTTAGGATCTGGTTGAGTTGTGATTGACTAAGATAAAAAAAATATTTACAAGAGACGATACCTACGGTGTTTCACTCGCCTGTTTCTTTTCCGTCAAATGAACCTAATTACGAAACGGATTTATGAATTATGAAAAAACATGTCGTTTGACAAACGAATTTTATATTTCTTACGTTGAAGAATAAATGATTAGGCACCGGCCTCCTCTCATTTCCGATAGGGTTTTGGAGCCGGGAGAAGTCCGCCACGCTGCTCCAATGCGGGTTGGAGCAGCGTGGCGGACTCCTCGGCGGACTTCACATGTCTTAGAAATATTTATTACTCGTATTTCTCAGACACGCAGATTTTCTCACGATGTTTTCCTTCGCCGCCGAGCACGTGGTAACTCAGCACTTAAAATTTCAGTAAACAATTTTAGTGGTGTTGGCACCGGGAATCGAACCCAGATCACTCGCGTACTATGAAATTTAAAGCGAGCGCCTAGCCCCTGCGGCCACGGCTCTCCCTGACACATAACTTTTTATGAACAAAAAAATAGATAAAACAGTGTTATAATTTCGGTGATGTAATTGCTGTTAGCCTTTTTGGCTTTTACAGCTTCATCGGATACTTTAAAAAAAAAAGAAACAGTACGATACCTATGCAGGAATACATACATAAGATCACGACTGTATTCCATAAGAGGTAGTCAGAGACTGGGCACTCACTGCAAAAACAGATGAGTGCCACAATCCACGTTTCACCAAAACAATATAATGCACTTGGTGTGATAGGTGGTGAGCCCATCGCCATCAAGCGCTGTTGGGTGCACAGTGCAGTTTAATTCCTTACTCGCCTTTTACGAGATCCATTGGATGAGATGGAGTGGTAGTATTCTTTTAACGAGCCGCCACCACACGGACGAATATGCAGGAATCCGCGTAGGTATTATCGCAGTGCCAGTTATTCTGCCCTTAAGTGGTGTGAATGGTGTGAATGGTGGCGATGGGCTCACCACCTATCACACCAAGTGCATTATATTGTTTTGGTGATACGTGGATTGTGGCAGTCATCTGTTTTTGCAGTGAGTGCCCTGTCTCTGACTACCCCTTATGGGATACAGTCGTGATCTTATGTATGTATGTTAAGTGGTGTGCCAAAACCACCGTGTTTCGGTTTGAAGGTCACAGAAGCTGTTATTAAGCATTTAAGACTTAAGACCCCTCGCCTCACGGTGCAGAGCGCAGTGCGACTGGGGACACCGAAGGTGCCACTGGGTTACGCCGCATATGTTATGGTGAACGACTTTTTTTTTAAAACTGGAACGCATTATTTATGTGTTATTTTTTTTAAATCGTCAACGGTTGAGCCTAGCAAAGGTAACAAATATACAGAGGGACAGACAGTTACTTGCCCATTTATACTATTAGTATGGATTCATGAAACGCGTCTACGGCTGAAAGCGACGCGTACTACGCCCCAAAAACACGTGACACGACGCCTGACACTAAGACCCGATTTCACCGATCGCTTTAGAAACCAAGTTTAATAAAACCACGTTTCACTGAACTTAGTTCAAATGTATCATTTGAACTCGGTTTTCGTCTAACCGATTTCACCGGCTCCATTTTGATCCCCTTCAGAAAAACGACGTCACAATCTAAAACAAAAACTCGATGTATTTATTATTTTGCGACATCAAACAGCCTGTTTTTATGCATAAGACACGTATGATAGGTATGCAAACAATAAACAAAACGTATTAAACATATTTATTGTGTTTACATAGTTGTGCAATTGACAATGACAGCTCTCTAAAAGCGTTTAAAGAGCTTCAGTTGATGTTGGTGAAATGCAAACAGTAGCATTGAACTCAGTTAAACGCTTAAACTTCGTTCAGCTTGAACTGATCGCGTTTAGTTTCAACGGTGAAATCCGCCCTAAAACTCCCTCTGTAGGGACCTATGCTACGCACGGACCGAAGTCGAGGCATATCTTACGGAGAGGTACGACGTTCTGTTACCAATCCAATGATATTCCCCGTGCGCCGACTCACTATAGGCGTCGCGACGCTAGTAAGCCCGTCAACAACCGGGACGGGCGGTGGACGCGGTGCACCTAACGTACACCACGTATATACGCACTGAGAGCTAGCGTAATTACTGGACATATGTGATTTAAGAACTGATGTCGCAGAGTGACGAGCGCAGTGGGGTGCCACACAGAAAGGTTCTGGGTGACACAGCATTACAAGGCAAACGTTGCACTTACCATCAGGTGAACGTTTTGCTCGTTTCGTCACTTATCCAATAAAAAATGTATTTAAAAGAATTGACGAGACGAGGACGTCGTTCACCCATGAAAAGTGAAAGTGCCACGCCGGCCCATGACCATAACAAATGCGGTGTAACCCACTACCACCCCTATCGTCCGTCATGCCGGGAATGTGTAATGTGCCGTAAAGACGTTCTGTTTTTAAGACAGAAGTTAGACGCTGTTATTATACGGCAATGAGCTGATGATCCTAGTGAGAACACCAGGTTATAATCAAGAAATTAATGTATTGCCATATGTCCATTACACGTGTGCGAAATAACATAAAATCATACGTATGGAAGTGGGTGATAATTGAATTGAAAGATTGTATTACATTGTTAGTTTCATACATACACATACATACAGATCCATAGAGGTGAAGGTAATAAAAGATTTGTTGGGCTGATGGAGACTAAACCAAAAGAGAGGTCCTTAATTGAATTTTCAAATTACATTCAAATTACATATAATACACTTTCATGATGCGATGCCACCATGTTATCTATGAGTAAAGAACTGTATCGTGACTGTATCTCAATTTTTTACAAAATATTAGGTGCAGGAGTTTTAAGGGAGGAAATTTAAGGGGATAAACAGGTCAATTTTATCTGTTTTTGTTTAATAACTTTAAAACTATTTATAAAAATATTATAAAAAAAACTTTGAGACCCTCACAAACCCTCGTTATGACAGACAGACAGACAGACACCCGAGTGATCTGATAAGGGTTCCGTTTTTTTAATTTGGAGCAACGGAACTCTAAAAGATGACTCAGGGTTACGTGCGCAGTATTGTATCGAACAGGACTTGGAAGTCTCTGGATGACACAGCAACTCTTATGGCATTACAATTAACATCAGGTGAATAAATTACTCCATCTGTTGTGTTTGTTGTGGAACATCTATTGGCATTGGCACGCCTTGGGGTAACGAAGAGCTGTACATTGCTGTTACGGTAAAGTACAGTTCAAAATATAACGATAAATTTATAAAAATTATGGCCATATCATCATCATCATCATTTCAGCCTTTTACTAGTGCACTGCAGAACAAAGGCCTCCCTTATAGATTGCCACGAAAGTTTGTAGTACTCATTTTAGGAGTTTTGCCATAGTTGCCACGCTTGGCAGGCGGGTTGGCAACTGCAGTTTATTTATTCAGATGTTCCAGGAAGATGCTGCTGCCCATCTCCTGGTTTTCATTTTTCCATCTGTCGACTTTTACGACACCCGCGGGATGAGATGGGGTGGTAGATTCTCTTAAGCCGCCACCACACGGCCATAACTTGGAGGAAATAGAAGGGCTCTAATTATAATGTATTTTTTAATTTACATTAGATTTTTAAATTATACTAAATTCATAGCACCAAAAAAGTAACTAGTTTAAAACCGAGCATTTCACATGATTAACGAAGTCTCTAAGTAGTTCATTATGAGACCAATAGATGTCACTGTTTTCAATTCATTAATGAACGAAGTCAAAAACCGCGCCTCTTTTCTCATTGGCTAAAATAATGATTTTGTATCTGCATTCGTCTCATTCTCTCGAAGTTTAGTTGATGCAATATTTCACTTCTACCCCGTGTGAACCGTACAGATTTTTTCTGACTTACATAAAACTTCTTACTAATGATTTATCTTTAATCGTCTAGAGCCTTCCTGGGCTTATCTAATGCAAAAATAATTTCTCAAATTGTGTTTACTGATAACTTTGCCGGCACTACTACTAAAATTGTTAATTCCAATTTTAAGTGCTGACTTAACACGCGCTCGGCGTTGAAGTAAAACATCGAGAGGAAACCATGTCTGAGAAATTAAAAATATTTCGAAGACATGTGCGAAAGAGAGGCTAGAAATGTGAACTGAAACGAAATCTAGGGTATATCTTTATTTAGAACTCGCTGATGCCCGCGACTTCGTCCGCGTGGATATATGTTTTTCAAATATTTAATGAAAACTGTTCGATTTTGTGGAATAAAAAGTATCCTATGTCAGTCTACAGGATGCAAGCTATCTCTGTGCCAAATGCCGACATGATTTGTAAGTGGTTGAACCGTGAAAGGTAACAGACAGAGGGTCTGTCCCTGAGAATTCCTGTCGCATTTATAATATTAAGTATGGATTAAGAGAAAATGGCTGCCATGAACGAAAATAATGATGACCAAAATGCAAATTAAAGCCGCGGGGATAACACCTAATTTCTATAGTTTTTCAGATTTTACGATATTTCTGAAATAAAAAGTAGCTTAGATTGCTCTCTAAAAAGTCCCCGTCAATGAAAGTCCCGCCAAAACCGATTCAGCTGTTTCGGTGATTAGCCCAGACAAACAAACAGACAGAGACATGATTTTTAAAAACACGTGTTTTTTGAGTTTCGGTAAAGAAAAAATATTTATTGCGAAATACAGACAGACAGACATACACTCCAATTTTATTTATATGTAAGTATAGATAAGGTATAAGGGAAAGACGTAAAAGAAAGAACTATGAATGTTGTGAACCACTTATTAAGATATTAAGAGAAATATTAAAACTGTCTCTTTCTAAAATGTCTCACCTATTAAAATGTCGTTTCCCGCGGTTGCGAAAAGTGGGCTACATGTGTAGCCTCTGCCTACCCCCTTGTATCGGAAAAAAGCGTAATTATATGAATGTATGTATGTATTAAAACTGCTATGAACGAAAATAATGATGACCAAAACGCAAATTAAATCCGCGAGTAACACATCCATTCTAGCCTAGCCCCAAATTTCTACAATTTTTCAGATTTTACGCAATAACCCTGAATATTTCCGAAAGAAAAAGTACCTTAGATTACTCTCTGATAAGTCCCCTACCCGTCAATGAAAGTTTCTTCAGATTAGCTTGGACAAACAAACAGACAGACAAAATTTTAAAATCGCGTGTTTGAGTTTTGGTACCCTGCAAATTATTATTTTTTTAATCTCATATGTATTGTTATATGAATTAAAGAAAAAAACTTGATTGCGAAATCACAGACAGACACTTCAATTTTATTTATTTGTACATATTTACAACACAATTTAAAATAAGTATTTACAGTTAATGAAAAATATGTAAACCCAAACCAATTAACCTATAAAAATAATTAATAACCCTTCAATTATTAAATAAATAAACAAATTTTATTAAAACCGCTGATGTGGTGTGTTCACTCATAATATATGACAACAAAATTAAGAGAATAGATGACATTGAACAAATTAAAAAAGATATGTCACAAGTAAACATACAAATAGCAAAAATGATGGCCATGTTAACTGCCATCAGTACTTCTCTAACAGAATTTATGAACAAAATGTCTGAAGATATTTCTACTATCAAGGAAGAAATGCGAGCCGTAAAATCTACTACTGAAAATCTTTCTACAGAGCATCGTGTTCTTAAACAATACATACTTAATCTGCAAAGTCAACGTTCTTGTTTGGATAAAAAGGTAACTGCTATTGAAACAGATATAAATAATATAAAAGAAACGTTCCACTTAGAAATACCTCTAAAACCTGACAATTTAATGCCACCTACATACGAAGACATCATTTTGGAAGTGACGGAACGTAATAAAAGATGTAAGAATATCATACTAATGAAATTGCTTGAGCCAACATCGGAAAACCAAGATGAAAGGCAAAACACAGATAAATCTGAAGTTTGAAAAATAATAAAGACAATTACTTCAAAAGAAATTATACCATCAAAAATTATCCCACTAGGAAAATACTCACCTAATAAAACTCGGTCGATAAAAGTATGTTTTGAAACGGAATATATTGTTAAAAGAATACTGCGTATTAAAAATAAAACTAAATGCGAGCCTATTAAGATATATTCGGATCAAACGCCACATCAGTTAAAATACTTTAAAAAAATAAAAGAAGAGCTCACACAACGAACAGAAAATGGTGAGAATGACTTAGCTATAAAATACGTAAAAGATGTGCCTAAAAAAGTGTCTCTATCAAAAAATCAAAATTAGAAACAAAAAATTGCTTAACATTCAGCAGGGAAAACAATGGGACATATCAATTAGTTAGTAATTACGAACACATTGAAACGAGTAAAAAATCTTTAAAATTTTTATATGCTAACACTCGCAGTATCGTAAAGCCAGGAAAATTTGATGAGTTATGGTGTGTAGTGCAGTCTTTTAGATGTATTATCCATGTTATAGTACTGACTAAGACTTGGCTCAAATCGGAAGATGAAGCTAAAAGATATCAACTACCAGGATATGCACATTATTTTAACTATAGAAATGGTAAACGAGGAGGTGGAGTTTCAATATAAGTCCATAAAAATCGGAACCACAGCTTGGTTGAAGAAAAATGCCTTAACGACAACCATTACCTTTGGGTATGTCTAGAAAAGTATTCATTAAACATTGGTGTCGTGTACAGAAAACCCGAGCGGTCAAATAATCATGCATTTTTGGATATATTCGGTTACCAGCTTCAAAGGATGAAAAGAGCTATAGTCTTTGGAGACTTTAATTATGACCTTTTAAAAGAGGATCAATCCACCACTCTTTACAAAGAAATTCTACAAGAAAGTGGCTACACTACGATCAATAATGTAAGTGAAAAGTACTGCACTCGAGAAAATTCTCTAAAATAGACAATACTTGACCACGTTAACACAAATTTGAATGAAAACGATACTCATTTTGCTATCATCGAGTCTCCCATCTCCGACCACAAACAAATATATTTCTAACTTAAGAATTACAAAACTAAAACAAAAATAGAAACCCATTATGATAAAATTGATAACTAAAAGTTATATACTATAGTAGCTGATATTAAACAAAGAGACGATTCCTATGGGTCTCTCGAAGACAGATTATTAACCGGAATACAAAATAGTAAAATCAACAAAATGAAGGTTATGAATCCACCTAAACAAGATTGGATTAACAAAGACATCATAAATAAAATAAATGAGAGAAACAAACTTTATTATCATCTTAAGAGAAACCGCATGAACAAAACTACAGAGCACGATTTTTTAAAGAAAAGAAACGAAGTAACTCAAGCTATTCAAAATACTAAAAGCAAATACTACTTCAAACAATTTTCGAACTGCACGGGAAAACTTGCCAAAATGTGGACTCTTATAAATAATCTTTCTAGTAATAAAGTTAAAAGACCTATAACTGTGACTAAACTGGAAACATCAAGACAGTGAGAGTTTTAACGTATTTTTTTCTACTGCTGTTTCGATATTAGCAAGTCAAATACCTCAACAATATAATACTAATAAAATATGTACAGTAAAACTAGACGTAGCAGGTTGTGAAAAAACTAAACTATGTGAGTTATGATTTGCTACTAAAGACGAAATATATAAAATAATTTCTAATTTAGACCCTAACACTAGTTCCGGCCTTGATGGCATAACTACCAAATCCATAAAATGCGTAAAAAATTTGATAATTGATGACCTAACTATAGTTGCATAAATAACTCTTTAGAACTCGTCTCTCGATGACAGGGGGAACACGCCGCCGATCATCCCGCGGTGTGAGTGCTCTATGCCGGAAATCAAGTTCCTGCAGAGTTCTGTGCGCAAAGCACTATTCTCCCTGGACATCCATAAGTCGAGCGGGCCCGATGGCATCTCCCCTATTGTGCTGAGGATGTGTGCTTCGGAGTTGGCACCGGTCTTAACGCGTCTTTTCCGGTACTCCTACTCTGTAGGCGTCGTCCCGAACACATGGAAGACAGCTTTGGTGCACCCGATCCCTAAGAAAGGCGACCGCTCAGATCCGTCCAACTACAGACCGATCGCCATCACCTCCTTGTTCTCCAAAATAATGGAGTCCATTATAAACTGCCAGCTCTTGAGGTATCTAGAGGAGCACCAGCTGATAAGTGACCGCCAGTACGGTTTCCGTCAGGGTCGCTCAGCTGGTGATCTTCTAGTCTACCTTACGCATAGATGGGTGGAGGCAGTCGAGAGCAAGGGGGAGGCCCTGGCAGTTAGTTTGGACATAGCGAAGGCCTTAGATCGGGTTTGGCACAAAGCGCTTCTCTCGAAGCTTCCTTCCTATGGGCTTCCCGAGAAATTATGCAATTGGGTCACCAGTTTCCTCGCAGACCGGAGCATCAAGGTCGTAGTAGACGGTGCATGCTCGGACTTCAAGTCTGTGGGTGCTGGTGTTCCGCAAGGCTGCGTGCTATCGCCAACCCTGTTTCTTCTGCATATCAATGATATGTTACAAATTAGTAACATTCATTGCTATGCAGACGACAGTACTGGTGATGCCTTGTACACCGGCCGTGCTAATATTTCTCGGGAACACGTCGACGAGTGCCGGAACAAACTTGTGTCTGAAGTCGAGATTTTGTTAGACAAAATCTCAGACTGGGGCCGACTAAACTTAGTCCAGTTTAACCCAAATATGACACAGGTTTGCGCGTTTACCGCTAAAAAGAAACCCTTCGTCGTAGCACCTCGTTTTGGAAGCACTCCCCTCGTTGCCTCAGCCAGTATCGGAATCCTTGGCGTAGACATATCGAATGACGTTCAGTTTCGCGGTCACTTGGAAGGGAAGGCCAAATTGGCTTCTAAAAAGCTTGGCGTACTTAGTAGAGCGGGACAGTACTTCATGCCGGTCCACCGCTTGCAACTTTACAAGGCGCAGGTTCGGCCTCACATGGAGTACTGTTCTTATCTTTGGGCGGGGGCACCCCAGTGCCAGCTCCCGCCTTTTGACCGTATTCAACGAAGAGCGGCTCGAATCGTCGACGACCAGGTTCTTTCCGATCGGCTTGATACACTGGCCTTGCGAAGAGATGTTGCATCTCTTTGCATTTTTTACAGGATTTACAACGGGGAGTGTTCCGAGGAATTGTTCGGAATAATTCCAGCCGCTGGTTTTCACCATCGCACTTTGCGGCAGAACACAAAATTCCATCGTCACCACCTGGGTGGTTGGCATTCCACCACAGTGCGTTTTTCGCGGAATTTTCTGCCACGCACTACCACTTTATGGAATCGGCTGCCGCCGGCGGTTTTTCCGGACCGATACGACTTAGGGACCTTCAAGAAAAGAGCCTATTCCTTCCTCAAAGGCCGGCAACGCACCCGCGATTCCTCTGGTGTTGCGGTTGTTCATGGGCGGTGGTGATCACTTACCATCAGGTGAGCCACTTGCTCGTTTGCCCCCTCTCCTATTAAAAAAAACAAACTAGGTATGTTTCCAGACAGTCTTAAAATTGGATAAGTCACCTCAATTTATAAAACCGGTTAAAAGTCGGATCCAGGAAACTACCGCCCAATATCGATTCTTCCAGTAATATCAAAACTTTTCGAGAGAATTATCTTTAAACGCCTAGATAAGTAAATTTGGGGCACAGCAGCAAAAACAAATCTAGAAATAATACAAATTGCACAAAATAAACTACTTAAAGTATTGTTTACTATGATTTTCATACAACTACCAAAAAGTTATACGAAGAAACAAAAATAATATATATTACGCAAACCTATATATATAGCACATGTTTATTAATTCGTAGAATACTGAATAATGATATACACACACACATGAGCTTCACGAAAAATCACCAATCACAACGGATACGATTATGAGATGCAAATGATTTAAATTTACATTTACCGCGAACAAATTACGGCAAAAAATGCCTTCTGTACGAGGGGGCTAAAATATATAATAAACTACCAAAAGACATAAAAGATTGTAAAACACATTATACTTTTAAAAAATTATTAAAACATTATATCACAAAAATATAAAAAATACAAATACATTTAATTTAAATTAGTTCATAATAGCTTCAAAATAATAAAGTTCATAATAAAGTATATAAAGCATCAAACATTACTTTTTAATATCGCACTTAAGCCATTAAAGTGATTAATACGCTGTATAATCATGTTATTAAAAATACTACTTCTCATAATAAAAATATACCTTCCAATATGAACACAAAAAAAAACAAAAAAAAAATATTAAAAATTAAAATAAGTCCCTTCTAGTGAAGCTTATCTTTGTGTCTATGTAAGTCTTTGCTTCGAAAGACCGCATATTTCTTTGTGATGCAAAATATTTTCTACGACTACCTTATTTATGTTTGTTATATTCTGTTTTTGTGTATTTTACTTTCGTTATCCATATATTAATGTAAACACTTTTGTATGTAATTTCTCAAGTAAGTGAATTAATTTCTTATGGGAAATAAATAAATTCTTAACCTCAAATTGAGCTCACCTTGTGTTAGAGCCGGCGGCACTCCCGCCATGCTTCTGCAGAATCCATCATTCAGCCTCTGCATATCATGTCCAGCGTAAAAATAATTCTGCAGCTGTCTCTGGTTCTGTTGCAGGCGCTCCTGCACGCTCAGGTTCATCGCATCTTCTTCTGCATTGGTCAAACCCAATATGGCGGCGATTGTGAACGATTTTCCCGCTAAATTCGTCCCTTTCCCCGTCAAATCTACTCCGAAGGCCGATTGGCTGTCACTATCCTCGATCGTCGACACCGGTGACGATGATCTGTCGGCGTTTTCGGCATTGTCGGTGAACGGGTCGGTATTATATTTCACTTCGCCGTCGCCCAATGCCGACAATCTATTTAGACTCTGCTGGTATAACAAATCCGTCAAATTGGCCGGATAAATTGAGTTCTGCCTTTGATCCATTATTGCTTACATTTCACTTTACACTTTTAAAATAACAACACTAAAAGATAACAGCATTTTTTGTTCTAATTAAAAATGTGTTGATTCACTACTAAGTTACACATAATTAAGTTAAAATTTAGTTAATTTGGAGAGTAAATTGGCGCGCGTTCCGCCCTGGATTGTCTTGCGGTTTATGACGGAATAGAACATTTTAAAATCGGAAACGGGGCGGGGCGTCTGTCAGACGATCGGTTCGGCGGGAAAAAATGACATCGCATGAAGTGGTCAATTCTAGGTGCTCGATGGCTCCTTCTTCCCTCTGCAGGGTTGTTAGGGAGGGTTCCGATTGGCCTGTTAATGCGCATGTGCGGTGAAGGCGGGGCCAGATTTAGTAGGTGTGGTTCCCGCAGTGATTTGCGGTCGCCGAAAGCCTTTGATTGAGCCAGAGGCGGCTTTGGGAAATCGTTTCAACATTAAACATAGGCGGAAATTGTTTATGTGTAAAAATATATTCAGTTCATTTGTGACTAATATTCTTCACTATATAAATACTAGGCTGATTAGGCTCACAAGATTTTCTCAATACAAAATTTTTTTTTAATAAGTCTATATAAAGTCTATATAAGCCGTGGTAGCTCAGGGGCCTGGTGCTCGCCTTTAATTTCATAGTAAGCGAGTAACCTGGGTTCGATCCCCGGTGCCGGCACCACTTAAATTGTTCTACAATTTTAAGTGCTGATTTACCACGTGCTTAGCGGTGAAGGAAACCTGCATGTCCGAAGAATAGAAATATTTCGAGGACATGTGTAGTCCGCCAACCCGCATTGGAGCAGCGCGGCGGACTATTCCCGGCTCCAAAACCCTCTCAGGAATGAGAGGAGGCCTGTGCTCAGCAGTGGGGCATTTATAGGCTGTTACTTTACTTTTTTTTACTTTACTATATAAAATATCTTGTCCAAGATAAGGTCGAATAAACGGAAAGCGGACCGCACCCTAAACTAAACCTTTAGGCTATCTGTGCTTCATGTCCAAAGTAACACACATCAGCTGTATCATCATCATTATCATTTCAGCCTATATTCCCCACAGATTGCCAGAAAAGCTTGTAGCAGTTATTTGGTGGGTTGCCATAGTTGACACGCTTGGCAGGCGCGTTGGCAACCGCAGTTTATTTATTCACATGTTCCCGAAAGATGCTGCTACCCATCTCCTGGTTTATTTTATTAAGATGTTCCACGAAGATGCTGCTACCCATCTCCTGGTTTTTATTTCCCCTCTGTCGACTTTTACAACACCCACGGGATGAGACTGGGTGGTAGATTCTCTTAAGCCGCCACCACACCACAGCTCAGCTGTGTAATGAGCTGGATTAAAGATACAATCTTTTTTTTTGAAAAAAAACGGAGCCCCACAGTAGGATTTTCTCCTGTATCGTGGGTGCGTTTTACAAAACATACATTTCACATGCACAACACAACCAGACCCGAAAAGCAACAATTTGTGTTTTCGCACAAATGTTGCCTCCGGCTGGGAATCGAACCCAGGACCGGTGGTGCAGAAGTCAGGTACGCTAACCACTACGCCACGCGGTCGACAAAAAGCTGTGTAATGAGCTGGATGAAAGATACTGTAGAAGAGATGAATAATCAGGTACACATTCCATCAAATGTTAAAAGAGGTTACAAATTAAACAGTTTTGTGATCTGTGCACTGTTTGCCGTTTACTGGTGGTAGGATTCCTATGCAGGAATCCGTCTAGGTAGGTACCATCCCAGGGCCAGTTATTCTGCCGTGAAGCAGTAGTGTGCAAACATTACTGTGTTTCGGTTTGAAGGGCACTGTGAGCTAGTGCAATCACTCATATATGAGTGACTGCTTCATGAATGCTGAGTGAATGATTCACTACTGCTTCACGGCAGAATAACTGGCCCTGGGATGGTACCTACCTAGACGGATTCCTGCATAGGAATCCTACCACCAGTAAAATTTATTGAAAGTCATTATTTTTCTTTTTTTTACTAAACTGGTTCGCGAAACCACTGTCCTGGGAAGAGCCAGTAAGAAACCCAGCGGGCTTATTAAGTATATACGGTACTTTAAAGAAAAAAACAATTTTTTTAAATTTTTGTCATTCTATCTGTCTGTCTGTTTGCTCCGGACTTTCACGGACAGATAGCTAATATTATAGCGGGTAACTCAGGCTATATATACTTTAATTATAGAAAAATAATTAGGTTTCCGCACAAAAAAATGTAAGCCTCAAAATCCGATTCAAATAGGGAAGTAAATAAATGTATAACATCGATCGGGGTCGGCTTTTATACGCGGGTGAAACCACGGGGTTCAGCAAGTGATATAATAAAAAAATTACGTCTATTGTGACCGTCTAGGTAGGTAATTCATCAGTTATCATTAGCAGGTAAGAATCATTAAAACCCGGTGCAGAAGCGTTATTTTATTACAAAATTTGAACGTGGTTGCCACTGCTCGTAAGTTCTGGGATTGAGGTTAATGGTCTTCCCAGTTTATTGGTGGTAGGATTCTTATGCATTACTGGTGGTAGGATTTCTATGGTCAGACATTCTGTCGTGGAGCAGTAGTGTGCAAGCATTACTGTGTTTCGGTTTGAAGGGCACTGTGAGCTAGCGTAATCACTGGGCATTAGAGACTTAAGAACTGATGTCTCAGGGTGACGGGCGCAGTGTGGTGTCACACAGAATTATTCTGGGTGACACAGCATTTGTTGTGGGCGGACGTTGCACTTACCATCAGGTGAACGTTTTGCTCGTTTCGTCACTTTATAAAATAAAAAATAAAACACAACGCAGATATCGCTTACAGAGCTACCTTTTGTATCTATTTTAAGCGTTTTGTTTTCTTTGTTTATGTATTTGAAAAAGTAACTGAGATTTTAAAATTTTTGTATATGTTTAATAATCTCAGTTGGCGCGTAACCGAGAGTCTGCGTCGTTCATCATTTTGCGTCCACTTTTTTTTTATGAAACAAAATGTTTTTCTTTTTATTTTAAGATGGCGCAAAAGTTCCTTATTCAAAATCAGTAATTTAACCTAAATAAAATAATTAATAAATATTAATAACTTAACAACCGTTGGGGAAGAAAGGTTCTCGAGTGGCAACCTCGTACCGGCAAACGCAGCGTAGGGCGACCCCCCACTAGACGGAGCGACGACCTGCACGGTTTTGCGGGAAGTCGATGGATGCAGGTGGCTCAGGACCGTGTTTTGTGGCAATCTATGGGGGAGGCCTATGTTCAACAGTGGACTGTAATAGGCTGAAATGATGATGATGTTGAAGGACGTGACAGAACTCATGATACGGCTAGTTATATACAAGAGGACGGCGAGGCTTCCTCTTTAGATCAGACGACCATTTCCCTTGGCCCCTTCATTTGCCAAAGTGCCACACAGGACTGTTATGGGCAAGCGTCGCACTTACCACCAGTTAAACGATTTGCACGTGCCGTCACTATCTTTCTTAAAAAATATTGACAAAACATCTTCGAAATGGGACCCTGTCAAATTATAGCATTAGATCAACCACTATGGATTTCGACATAATTCAATTAGCAGAGAATCCGCCCCTGTTTCCCCCCTCCCCTGAACCCTCCCACACCCCTCCTTCGTACCGACACGCTCTTGAAACAATTTAATATCATAATCTGCTCCAATGCCTGCTTGCTTCCAAACTAAGTTATTGGATAAGATGTAACAGACATTTATGTTTAAATTTTTCTCTCGTCATAAGCATTTTATAATAAACGGGAATCATCATTAAAATTATCTGTCTGTTAATAAACAGACAGATAATTTTAATGAATAAGCCGCCACCACACGCTCAATAGAGCGTGTGGTGGCGGCTTAAGAGAATCTACCACCCCATCTCATCCCATGGGTGTCCTAAATTCGAATGAGAGAAAATGGAAACTGGAAGATGGGCAGCAACATCTTACTAGAACAAGTTTCACTGGTGGCAAGATTCCTATGGAGGAGGATTTCGTCTAGGTAGGTACCAGCCCAGGGCCAGTTATTCTGCCGTGAAGCAGTAGAGTGCAAGCATTACTGTGTTTCGGTTTGAAGGGCACTGTGAGCTAGCGTAATCACTGGGCATTTGAGACTTAGGAACTGATATCTCAAGGTGACGGGTGCAGTGTGGTGTCACACAGAAATATTCTGGGTGACACAACTTTTCTAGTGGGCGGACGTTGCACTTACCATCAGGTGAACGTTTTGCTCGTTTCGTCAATTTATAGAATAAAAATTAAAAAAAAAACTCATTAAATAAACTGCGGGTGTCGCTTTCCAAGCGTAGCAACTATGGCAAAATACCCCTAAAATTAGAGCTCAAAACTTGTGGCAATCTATGGCAAGGTAGGGGGAGGCCTTTGTTCAGCAGTGGACTAGTAATAGGCTTAAATGATGATGATGGTATTATGCCCTTACCTACCCGCGTCCGATGTAACGCTAATGTGATAAGATACATACACGATACATACAAGATAGACACGGCTGCGCAACAAAAGCAGACCCGAAAATCAACAAACTGTGTCTTTGCGCAAATGTTGTTTTCGGGTGGGATACGCACCAACGACTAAGAATATAGTAATTGTGGTAGGATTTCTATGCAGGAGTCCTTCTAGGTAGGTACCACCCCAGGGCCAGTTATTCTGCCGTGAAGCAGTAGTGTGCAAACATTACTGTGTCTTCTTCGGTCTTCGGACGGGCGCAGTGTGGTGTCACACAGAAATGTTCTGGGTGACATAGCGTTTTTTATGGGTAGACGTTGCACTTTACATCAGGTGAACGTTTTGCTCGTTCGGTCGTCATATCCAATAAAAAAAAAGTCATGTACTCTGTCTACTAGACGACGCCGTTGTCCTTGTCTGTATGTAACTCTAAAAAACAAAAGGCAGTAAATTGTCATGAAATTTTATCTGTGGTTGCGACGGATAATCTGCATCCCGTCGGTGTGACTAAGAGAAATACCCGGAAAATCGCATTGCCTCCGATTGATGGCGAAATTACTTTGTAGCTAGGTGTCCGGCAGAGTAGAATGGCACCTACCCCTACCTTGCCGGGGTGTCGTAAGAGGTGACTAATGCATTGCACGGACAGTCTTTATTTGTACAGAATAACGCCATTATATGCAATGCTGTCACTATACTGCTCGTGGGAAATGGGGAGTAAGATTTCTTTGACTCGTACGAAAATAGCGGTGACGTGGTTGGTGGACGATAAGAGGGCTACGGGTGTGGTTTCTGCCTACCCCTCATATGCGAAAAGGCGTGACTGCATGTATGTATGTATGTATTACGACAAATAACAAAAAGTGCACAAAATCTTTCAATCAGAATGTAAAATTTTTTGTTAAACAGAGACTATAAAATATTAAAGAATCGATCGCTTCCAAGCTATTTCTACAACTTTATATTTATGATACTGCCGTGTGGTGACTTAAGAAAATCTACCACCCCATCTCGTCCCGTGGGTGTCGTAAAAGTCGACAGAGGAAAAATTAAAACTGAAACATCTGAATATATATATTATGGTTGTCAACCCGCCGGCCTAGCGTATCAACTATGGCAAAATCCCTCCAAAATGAGACCTACAAACTTTTGTGACAATCTGTGGGGGAGGCCTATGTTCAGCAGTGGACTAGTGATAGGCTGTAATGATTATGGTGATGATTTTATGATACTACTGTTATTCTATATTTTATATATATTATAAACTTAAGTACAAAAATGCCCGCTGGGTTTCTTGCTGGTTCTTCCGAGGACAGAGGCATTTTTTTTGCGAACCAATGTAGTTCAGTGTACTGTAGAAAAAACGACGTTTGATGAGTATTATGTAAATAAATCCATACTAATATTATAAATGCGAAAGTAACTCTCTCCGTCCCTCTGTCTGTTTGTGACCTTTTCACCGCTGAACCCATCTTGACGAAATTTGGCACGGAGACTGCTTGCATCCTGGAGACGGACTTAGGGTACTTTTTATCCCGGAAAATGAAATAGTTCCCATGGGATATTTAAAAACATATCCATTTTTTTTATTGGACGAATGTTGTGTCACCTAGAACTTTTCTGTGTGACACGGCACTGTGCCCATCGCCCTGAGACATCAGTTCTTAATTCAAAATGCCTAGTGATTACGCTAGGTTCTGAAACACAGTAAGGTTTGCACACTACTGCTCCACGGTGGCCTAGTTCAACTGGCCTTGGGGTGGTACCTACCTAGACGGACTCCTGCATAGGAATCCTACCACCAGTAATGCATAGGAATCCTACCACCAGTAAATAGGGAAGACCAATTATCCCAATCCCAGAACTTACGAGCAGTGGCAATCGCATTCAAATTTTGTAGCAAGTTGACGCTTCTGCACCGGGTTTTATTGATTCTTACCGGCTAATGATTAGAGCTACAGCTGCCCATAGCAGTCACAGATTCCCTCGTATCTTTAAACTGCACCGTGTTGTCACACTAAATACCAACACTTAATATTAAGAAAATGTCTTGATCCTATTGCTCAGGTGATGGGCACCAGCATCCATCTGGAACTTCTTAATAAATGAACGGCGATTGCTAACCTGCTTGCCAAACGTAGAAACTATTTAAAAATCTGTCCAAAATGAGAGCTAAAAAAGTTTTTATGACAATCAATGGCCAAGGCCCATGTTCAGCAGTGGACTTGTGATAGACTGGATTGATGATGATGATGACCCTAATTTTCGCCACAGACCTCTAGTCTAGCTGCCTCGGAACACATGTTTTTTAGTTTTTTTAAGAGATTTTTTTACTTCTCAATTGCTACACAAGTTATACAAAAGTTATACAATAGTTATACAAGTTATACAATAGTTATATTTAACAACGGTGTGCCTAGTGGTTAGTGTATTTAGATACAGTAGTTAGCTACTACATTGCGACCAGGACCAGGGTTCTAATCCCAGCTGGACCAACGTTTGTGCAAACATATGAATTGTTGGGTATCGGGTGTGGTCGTGTTGTGATTGTCCTCGTGTTTCTGACGCTGCATCCTAGCCTACCTCCGATCTTATCGCACGAGCGTCACATTGGAGACGGCTAGGTAATGACGAGGGAGTGCCTCTGTTTGCGCGTACACTTGTGGCACTATAATATCTCCTGCGCAGTTGATAGCTTCCGACAGTATTCGGATATTGAAACCGTGGTTGAAAATCGGCCACCACGATATCATCGTTAAATTTTACTAGAGGAAATAAAAAATGGTTATGCCTTATTTGTGGTAGGTCTGTAGCGACATCTACGTTGCCACATGGGAAGCTCAAGAAACATTCCCATACGTTCATAATCGCGCTATGAAAGTTTTCTGAGATGCGAACTATATATGCAACATCTAAATATAACTAGTAGGAGGAGACGTCCTCCCCAGATCAGAATATTCGATCTGGCGGGTCTAGCCCTTTTCCTTGGCAATATCATCCGCCAAAGGTCCTATGAAGAAATCCGTCTAGATAGGGTACCACCTCAAGCCGGTTATTCTGCCGTGAAGCAGTACTGTGCAAACATTACTGTGTTTCGGTCTGAAGGGCACTGAGAGCTGGTGTAGTCACGTAGAGAGCGATTTGTGAACTGATGACTCTTTGTGACGGGCGCAGTGTGATGCTACATAGAAATGTTCTGTCACTAAGAACAGCGTTTGATACGGGCAGACGTTGCATTGACCATTAGGTGAACGTTTTGCTCGTCTGTTCACTTGCTTGCATAAGAAAAAAGGTCAAACGTGAGTAATGTGAGCCAAAAATGGTGGTAACATTGTTTTGTTTGAGAGGATATTTAGAGAAAATTTCTTTACAGTTATACTTAAATAAATATTAAATTTTTATTTATTACCCTGCCGTGTGGTGGCTTAAGAGAATCTACCACCCCATATCATTCCGTGGGTGCCTTAAAAGTCGACAGAGAGAAAACAAAAACCACGAGATGGGCAGTAGTATCTTCCTGAACATCTGAAAAAATAAATTGCGGTTGGCAATCCGCCTGTCAAGCGTGGCATTGCAAAATCCTCCCAAAATGAGAGCTACAAATTTTTGTGGCAATCTATATGGGAGGCCTATGTTCTGAGAAATGGTGATGATGATGAAAAATCCAAGTAGGTTATTAAACGACCTGTCTAAAACCATCAGATTTTCAAGGCACTTTCTGCAGTCGACTCTTACGACGGGACGAGATGCGGTAGCAGATTTTTTTTAAGGATTTTATTAAATTACTTCTTGATATTTATTCCGTGGCTCAGGGGCCGGGCGCTTGTCTTAAATTTCATAGTACGCGAGTGACCTGAGTTCGATCCCCGGTGCCAGCACCTCTAAGATTGTTCTGCACTCTTCGATGACACGTGAAATCCGAAAACCCACATCGGAGCAGCGTGGCGGACTCTTCTCCGCTTCGAAACCCTCTTAGAAATTGGGGGTATTTGCTCAGCAGCCGGAGATTTATAGGCTGTTCTTTACTTTCTTGGTCGACTGTTGTACATAGACCTTCGTAATACTGCCAGGGCTAGGCAGCTATTTGAATTGCTTGTGATTAACTCGCTCGGGCTCACTGAAAACCAGCGCTGTAGTCTCGACTGCAGCATTAAGCTGAGTAAGACCCGTTTGCTCAATGCGCCACGACACACGTGACAATATTTTTGTACACGAGTTTTGTTAAATGTTCAGATTTGTGATGTTGTTTAATGTTTCTTTCTGTTTGTCTGTAAATACATTGTTTACTTGTATGTCTAGTGCCTAATTTTTATGTATTTGTGTCTGTGGCGTATTTCCGCAATAAATGTTTTCTTTCTTTCTTTCTAATTTGTAATTACAATATAAATACCTGACGCGGAAGTATTTTGTAATTAGTATTTTAACATACATACATACATAAGATCACGACTGTATCCCATAAGGGGTAGTCCGAGACTGGGCACTCACTGCAAAAACAGATGACTGCCACAATCCACATTTCACCAAAACAATATAATGCACTTTTTGTGATAGGTGGTGAGCCCATCGCCATCATGCTGTTGGGTGCACAGTGCAGTTTAATTCCTTACTCGCCTTTTACGAGATCCATTGGATGAGATGGAGTGGTAGTATTCTTTTAACGAGCCGCCACCACACGGCTTTAGTATTTTAAATACTTAAGATATCGAAATACATTTGCACATAAATACATTTTCATCTTTATTTCATTCAGCGTCAACTGAACACCTACATTTATTTATTTATTCTCTATGTACACTAAGTTATTAACATTAAATCTATTTATAATTAAATTATGTACAAAGGCGAGCTTAATTCTAAAAGAGTTTTCTTCCAGCAAACCTTGGAGTGAAGAGGATAGCTGATGTGTGCGGGTAAAAGTGTACGAAGAACCAACAGACAGAAAAGAAAGAAAAAAGTAAAACTTTTTGTACTTAACTATAAATATATATAACTTATAATTGATAACATATATACATATATTTGGTACATACCTAAACAAATTATTAAATCATTTGTATGTATATATGTATGAATTGTATACATATACACATGTATACATTAAATATTACGTATACTGTATTGTACAATTTTCCAAAGAAAAAGTTGTAACTTTTGTCAAACTGTACGCTTGTAAAGATTTCTGATAAAGGGCTCTGAACCTTACATCTATACCGTATTCCAAATTTAGATAAGGGACATGATACTCTAGACTCAATCAAGAGTGCAAGTAAAAATTGCTCTTAGATTAGATAGAGCGCTTACGACAATTTTTTGTCAATCAAAGGTTCTGAATGTGTTTTGTATTTCAAATATACGACTTGAAAACGTTTTGTATTTCGTATTTTAAATGCATGTGAAAAAGTATTTTTGTATTTTTTTCATTGGATAAAGTGATGAAACGAGCAATACGGTCACCTGATGGTAAGTGCAACGTCTGTCCATAACAAATGCTGAAAATTTCTGTGTAACACCACACTGTGCCCATCACTCTGAGACATGAGTTCTTAAGTCTCATATGCCCAGTGATTACGCTAGCTCTCAGTGCCCTTCAAACCGAAACACAGTAATGTTAGCACGCTACAGTTTGACGGCTGAATAACTGGCCCGTGGGTGTCATAAAAGTCGACAGATGGAAAATGGAAACCAGGAGATAGGCAGTATCATCTTTCCGGAACATCTGAATGAATAAACTACGATTGCCAACCCGCCTGCCAAGCGTGGCAACTATGGCAAACTCCCTCCAAAATGAATTTCTCTTCTCGTTTCCCAAAAACATAAAAACCAACGTTTTGTGTTTCAACCCACGCAGAACGTGAACCAGTAAGAAGAATTTATTTGATTTTACGTTATTTTTAGACATAATATGTCGCCATTGTATTTAATTATAAAGCCTTATTTGCTTTAAGCGTCACAAAGTTGTTAAAAACAATTTTCGTCATAAACAAAACACAGTATTGCTTTCGCGATGACATTTAAAGAGGGAAACAATATTAAACATCCCCCCAACACGGCGATATCGTGAGGGGAGGGGCGGGGCGCAAAAAGTGTATAAAATTGAAGGGGCAGGGGCGCCGCAATCGGATGATGCGCTTTTTGATGCTTTAAGCACGCTTGACTTATTTCCTAGGGTTGTCAAATCGTATTTGAATACAATGACCACCGCGTGACCTAGCGGTTAGTACCTGACTAACACACCGTGAGTCCTGGATTCGTATCGCAGTCGGAGCAGCAGGTAGGTTGGTACAAGTAAGCCCCTGTGTTTTCGGGTACACGTGGCTCTATAATACCGCCTGCGCAGTTGACAGCTTCCGACAGTATTCGATGTTTTTTTTATTTGATACAGTGACGAAACGAGCGAAACGTTCACGTGACGATAAGTGCAACCTTTGCCCAAAATAAATGCTGTCCCACACAAAAATTCTATGTGATGCTACACTGCGCCTGTCACTCAGGACTTTTCGGACTTCATTCCAATCTTAACGCTGTCCACCATCTTGCTCTTTCTTGCCGAAACGCAGATATCCTCTCCGGCTGATACCACTTATCTCTCCTACCTGGGGTACAAACTGGAACACCACTTTGTGCCACGGGCTGGGGTTTATGTATACGTCAAAGAGGATATATGTTCTCGACGCCTCGGCAGTCTTGAAGGTATCTGTACATCCTTTCGCTGCGCACAGACAGCGACGACCATCCTCGCGTCTATGGGTGCCTCTATAGGTCCCATAGCGGTAACATTGAAACTGACCGACTCATTGACCACATCCAGATGGTTACAGATTCCGTGCTACAGCAGATCTCATCCGTACAGATCGTGATACTCGGCGATTTCAACGCCCACCACGCCGAATGGCTAGGATCTCGTATCACCGATCATGCGGGGAGATCTGTTTATGATCTTGCCTTGGCATATAAAGTAAAGTAAAGTTTCAGCCTATGAATATCCCACTACTGAGCACAGGCCTCCTCTTATTTCTGAGAGGGTTTTGAAGCTAGGAAGAATCCGCCTGGCTGCTTCAATGTGGTTTGGCGGACTGCACATGTCTTCGAAATATTTTTTATTTCTTAGACATTCAGGTTTCCTCACGATGTTTTCCTTCACCGCCGAGTACGTGGTAAATCAGCACTTAAAATTGCAATTAATATATATTTTCCCTGTTAGACCTTCTGCTGACTTCTCATCCGGACAGCTATCAAGTCTCCGTCGATGCCCCTCTGGGTTCGTCGGACCACTGTCTGATCCGGAGTACGGTGCCTCGCACGTGCCCATTGCATTCGCGATCTGCAAGCTGCCGCCGTGTATGGCACTATAAGTCGGCAGATTGGGATGGGATGCGGTCTTTTTTTGCATACTACCCATGGAGGCAGTTGTGCTTTTCGCTGGATGATCCTAACGCCGTTGCGGAGTCTGTTGCCGATGTGGTGCTTCAGGGTATGGAACTTTTTGTTCCATCCTCTGTAGTGCCCACCGGAGGCAGATCCCAACCTTGGTTTGGTCGCACCTGCAAAATGGATTCACGCAAAAAGCAAGAGTGTTACCAGGCCTGGGCTAATGCATCGGCGTCCCAGGATGTAAAAACCAGCGATCATAATAAGAAGTACAACTCTGCCTCCCGGTTCTTCAAGAGAGTTGCCAAGTCAAAGTCAGAACACATTGGCAGAATTGGCGAGAAACTAGTTCGCCTTCCTCCAGGAAACTTTTGTAAACCATCGCTTCCATCTCTGCACAGGGAGGACGACTCGCTGGCCCATGCCGCAAAAGAGAAGGCCGATCTTTTAGGCTCTCTCTTTGCATCCAACTCGATGACTGGGAGATCTTGCCGCCGACCATCCCGCGGTGTGAGTGCTCTATGCCAGACATCCGGTTCTGGCTGAGCTCAGTGCGCGAAGCACTATTTTCCTTGGACATCAACAAGTCGAGTGGGCCCGATGGAATCCCCCAATTGTGCTGAGGATGTGTGCTCCGGAGTTGGCACCAGTTTTAACTCGTCTTTTCCGGTATTCCTACTCTCTAGGCGTCGTCCCGAAATCATGGAAGACTGCCTTAGTGCACCCGACCCCTAAAAAAGGCGACCGCTCAGATCCGACTAACTACTAAAGTAAGTCTCCCTGTACCTCTGTTTGTTACTTTACCACGGCTTAACCGTTAAACCGATCTTGACGAAATTGAACAGAGATAGCTTGCGTACTGGAGACGGAGGTATGATTTTTATCCTCGACTTCGCGAACGAAGACGCGGGCGTCAGCTAGCCGTCTATAAATGAACACGAAAAGTTGACAACCCTAGAGAGTCGGCAGCGACCCGCCATAGACTCTTCCCTCGGTGATTAAAATTCCTAGCTGTAATATCGCCGCTCATATATTAAGTGCTCTAATCGACGTAACTGACAAGTAACAGCGAGCGACCTTTATTGTAATTCATATTGTAACGCTACAGGTATTTTATTTATTGCGTACTAGTAAAAGTTGTTATGTTATAGCACTCAGTATTGTTACTATGTTATACTGGTGGTAGGATTTCTATGCAGGAATCCTTCTAGGTAGGTAGGTACCACCACAGGGCCAGTTATTCAGCCGTGAAGCAGTAGTGTGCAAACATTACTTTTACGACACCCACGCAATGAGATGGGGTGTTAGATTATCTTAAGCCGCTACCACACGATGTTGATAAGAAGTCGCCCAAATATTTCAGTGGCGTTAAAAGTGGGACATATTTTCAAATATTTGACTGGTGGTAGGATTCCTATGCAGGAATCCTTCTTGGTAGGTACCACCACAGGGCCAGTTATTCAGCCGTGAAGCAGTAGTGTGCAAACATTACTGTATTTCGGTTTGAAGGGCACTGACAGCTAGCGTAATCACTGGGCATATGAGACTTAAGAACTGATGTCTCAGGGTGACGGGCGCAGTGTGGTGTCACACAGAAATGTTCTGCGTGACACAGCATTTGTTATGGACAGTTGTTGCGCTTACCATCAAGTGAACGTTTTGTTCGTTTCGTCACTTAATACAATAAAAAAATAAAAAAAAAACTACCTCTATTGACCAACTATAAACTGTACCTATTTAGATAATGTATATAAGATTATAATATTAAGTAAATTAGTTACCATTGTTCCACCATACAAACTCTTACTAATTATAGGTAAACAATAACATTTAAGTTATACAACATTGTTTCCCCACTCATTCCCACTTTCTATCCTATTTGTACCAGATCCTTCAAACCTCTGGTCAGTTCCATTTCCAAGTTTACCGAAACAACATCTAAGTCTTAAATCTGTAATTGAATCAATAAATTTATTTTTAAAAGAGTTTATGTTCTTGCCACATAACAAAGTCAACTGTACTCTTTAAATTTATTGTAACTAATTTGAAGTAGATACATACGAGTATAAACAAGACAACGATTTCTGTTAATTAATTTCGCGCAAGTTTCCACAACAACTAAACAAAGTTTCAACTCCTTTCAGCCATAACAAGTCCATTGCTGAACGTAGGCCTTCCCAATTTGGCATAGTTGCCACGCTTAGCCGAGTTATTTTTTGTTTGATGCTCCAGAAAGATGCTGCTGCCCATCTTCTTGTTTTAATTTTCCCTCTGTCGACTTTTACGACACCCACAAGACGAGATTGGGATGGAACTTACCTGGACGGTCCTACAATCAGTAAAACGCTACGTGCTCTTATAGTACGAGTACTATAAGATCTCCTGCGAAGTAGATAGCTTCAGATTAACCGTGAGAACATCATATAGTTTTTTTTAATTTGATTTGATAAAGCGACGCGTCAAAGAAAGTACGAAAACACATAAGTTCTTAAGTCTCATATGCATAGTGATTACGCTAGCTCTCAGTGCCCTTCGGACCAAAACACAACGATTTTTTTTCTTATGCTATTATATTTGTTACGTATAAATAAACGAGAACACACATTGCTATATCCAAACTTTAGATCCGTGGTGCGTTTAGGTTCCAAATGAAAATCGGCGACAGGCTTTACAGTCTGACATTAAGCTGATCTGAGGCCAGTTGGTTCAGCCGTGAGACACGCACATTGCATATCTCTATTTTTATGGTATTTTTTTTATTTCTGGTGTCTTAATTTGTTTGTATTTCCTTTTGTTAATATGTGTTAGTAAGCGTGTTGTCCTTTTTAGTTGTGTTGCTTTTTTCTTCCTATATTCGATGTAGCGCTTTTAAGACAAGATCGTATTGCATCGCAGTCTGACACTACCTTTGTGAGCTGCACATATGTTATCTTCGGCTGAAATTCAAACCCAGAATGATTATGGTCCATCCGCAGTTAAGTAACATCCCATAAATGTCCCACGGCTGAGCACAGCCCTCCTCTGATTTCTAAGAGGAGATTGGAGTTTGGAGATGGGAAGAGTACGCCACGCTACTCCGATGCGGTTCACCCCACGATGTTTCCCTTCACTGCTGAGCACGTGGTAAATAAGCGCTATAAATTGCAGAACAGTTTAAGAGGTGTTCCAATCGAACCGGGGATCGAATCCAGGTCACTCGTGAACGACGAAATTCATAGCGGGCGCCCGGCCCCTGAACTACCACGGCTATCCGTAACGTCGTATTGTAATTCTGAGACCCAAGAAGTCTAAGGGTGAGCACATCTCTGTGCGTCGTATATTAGTTAAAGTACGATCATATCTGAACTGATAACTACAGTTAACAACCGGTAGATGGCGTCCTAAACGAAATCCACCAAGAAAACGACAAAATTAACAGTCGCTGCCACGAAGAGTTCGCCGCGCTGCGACTCCACACGCCGTTGATTTTATTTATTTTCACAGACATGCAGGCCTCACGATGTTTTCTGCACCTAGTATCGAATACAGTTTACTGCGATTTAATGCGTATGAGAAGGCTAGCGTTATAATAATGTGCCTAGTAACTTATACTAAGTACATTATGTCTGTCCAAGTCGGGTCTAAAAGCAATGTGAAATCCATTCTATTAAAGCGTTCAAATGCCAATAAACCATGTTATATTAGCGTTAGGTTAAATTAATTTGTGACTCGATAATTTCGCATCCCAAATTCACCTGCAAACCCGAACAATCCCGGCCCCCTGCGGATAATAATGGTGTAATGACGTACCGGCGATATTACAGACTCGCGCACAAAGCATACTATCTCATTATGTGGCACATACATACTGAATCACGTTCCGAACAGTGAGAGATGTGGAGTCGAATAGTGTTTTTTTTTTTATATTTTTTTCTTTTAAATGAAACTAATTTTACGGATTTTATCGCGTTTAATTTTTACTATTTACAACCCGACGTTTCGAGTGCTTTACAGCACCCATGGTCACGGGGGGACTGAGGTGAGAGATGTCCCGATGTCATAGTTAACCCGCAGTACCTTCAGCTTTTAATTATTATTATTGGTCCGATCTACGCAGAAAGAGCTTACTGTGTCTTGAAGTCTTGCAGTGGTATGCTTGGTTTTTGATTTAATTTTATTAATTATAGGATCCCAAGCTGGTGGTAATACCCAACCATCTTCTCTATTAAAATTAGGATGTTTTTTAATTTCAATAGCCTCGAGAATCATCCTCGGTAGGAATCGGTGTTCTTATGCGAGGATTTGTGGTTTGTCAAATCTGATGTAATGGTTGGGATGATCCAGAACATGGTCACAGACTGCAGACTTCCTGTAGCGACGATGCTTGTTGTTATAACAAGTGAAATCATAATTCATAATTTTTTGGCAGAGACTGATGTCCAGCAGTGAAATATTAACAAGGTAAGGATGTTGGCCGTCTTCATCAATTCAGCCTATCACTATTCCACTGCTGAACGTAGGCCTACCCATAGATTGCCACAAAATTTAGCTCTGTTTTTGGGGGGGATTTTGCAATAGTTGCCACGCTTGACAGGCGGGTAGGCAACCGAAGTTTATTTATTAAGATGGTCCAGGAAAATGATGCTGCCCATTCTGGTTTCAATATTCCCTCGGTCGACTTTTACGACACCGACGGAATGAGATGGGGTGTTAGATTATCTTAAGCCGCTACCACACGATGTTGATAAGATGTCGCCCAAATATTTCAGTGGCGTTAAAAGTGGGACATATTTTCAAATATTTGACTGGTGGTAGGATTCCCATGCAGGAATCCGTCTAGGTAGGTACCACTCCAAGGCCAGTTATTCTGCCGTGAAGCAGTAGTGTGCAAACATTGCTGTGTTTCGGTCTGGAGGGCACTGTAAGCTAGTGTAATCACTGGGCATATGAGACTTAAGAACTGATGTCTCAGAGTGACGGGCGCATTGTGGTGTCACACTATGGGCGACACAGCATTTGTTATGGGCAGACGTTGTACTTACCATCAGGTGAACGTTTTGCTGGTTCCGTCACTTTTATCAAATAAAAAAAATATACCTTTCATTAGAAGGATGGATTTACTGGTAATAGGAACATAAAGATTTCTTATATTTACGCGAACAATACACATTTAAATATAGATACTTTCATTTTAATGGAAACAGGAAGTTTCTAGATTCAAACACAGATATATTCACATCCCAAACCCGATGTAGTAGTCACAGTACACAGTATATTACCGACATAGCCCTAAGAATCAGCAAGTTGAAGCGGCAATGGGCCGGCTATATGGCTTGCAGAATCGACAAATGTTGTGGAAGGAGAGGTTAATGTATGCTCAGGATCGTGGCAATACATGAGGAGGCATATGTTCAACAGTGGACTTATGATGAGCTGGGAAATGATGATGATAAACAGTAAGACATCAGTGCAGGGAATATTATAGTTCCATAAGTTTTAGAGCAATCACAGGGGCACTCGTCGCTACCTTCCCGTATCTGATTTAAATTTTTGTCATAAGATCAGAGTATTATTTCTTTCAGACTTTATATGTCAAACAAAACCCTAAATCCAGACTTTTAATTTTTAACTATTGCCGTGTGTAATGTTACGTTTCTTTCATTATAATATGTATGTGGCGGCTCGATAAAAGAATACTACCACTCCATCTCATCCAAAGGATCTCGTAAAAGGTGAGTAAGGAATTAAACTGCACTGTGCACCCAACAGCGCATGGTGGCGATGGGCTCACCACCTATCAAACCAAGTGCATTATATTGTTTTGGTGAAACGTGGATTGTGGCAGTCATCTGTTTTTGCAGTGAGTGCCCAGTGTCTGACTACCCCTTATGGGATAGAGTCGTGATCTTATGTATGTATGTATGTAATTAAAAGGTACTGTTTATTTAGAAAATCGTCGTAGTCGTCGTTGTTTCAGCCTATCACAAGTCCACCGCTGAACATAGGCCTCCCCCATAGATAGCCACAAAAGTTTGTAGCTCTCATATTGGAGGGATTTTGCCATAGTTGCCACGCTTGGCAGGCGCGTTGGGAACCGCAGTTTATTTATTCAGATGTTCCAGGAAGATGCTGCTGCCCATCTCCTGGTTTTAGTTTTCCTCTGCCGACTTGAACGACTCCCACGGGATGGGATGGGGTGGTAGATTCTCTTAGGCCGCTACAAAGTAACAAAATCTAAAAATAAACATTAATTTATATATGTTTAATTTTAACACCATAATTGTACTCAACTCCATCCCACGCACTGTTCACCAAACTCGTGAAGTACCCTCATAACGTAGCCCAATAAACCTTATTCCTTTGTCAACGGCCAATTTGTCATCCATTGTCGGTGTTCGCCGTCCCGCTCACCCCGAATGACGGGGAACAAGCCGTTGAAGTGGCAACACGCGTCGAAAAAAACAATTAAACTCCCCATCCCTCAGTGCAAGTGTGCGACATTTTACATTTGAATACATTCGAGTGCGCATTAGTATTTGTTTGATTTTATTCTGTATTTTTAATCTGTTTGATCATTCATTACTTAAAACATCTGAATTTAGTGATAGTTCATTCATATTTAGAGTGCCATAAAAGATAACCTCATTCTTCTAGAAAGAGATAGCGTTATATAATGTTACATTCGAACTCGATTCTGACGCAGTTACTTCTTTAGCTAGTGGTAGGATCGCTGCGGGAATCCGTCTCGGTAGATACAACTGCAGGGCCAGTTATCCTGTCGTGAAGCAGTAGTGCGAAAACGTTACTGTATTTCGGTTTGTGATGGCACTTATAGCTAGCTAGACTGTGGTACCACACGGCAATGTTCTAAGTATCAGCATTTGCTATGTACGCCACATTACACTAACCATCGAATAGTATGTAATAGTGGAATGCATTCCTCGATCCGAACACGGCGTCATCTCCCAATACTGACCGAAGCTGTCAACTGCGCAGGAGGTCTGAGGAGGATGCACTCACTCGTTTTAATCTACCTACGCCCGATAAACAACACAACCAAACCAGGGATTTCGAACTCGGGCTACTCAGCGCAGTAGTCAGAGATTCAGACCACTAGATCATGCAGTAGCTGACTACCTCATCATCGTCATCATTTCAGCATATCACCATTACATCGGTCTCCCCCATAGATTGCCACAAAAATTTATAGCTATCATTTGGAGGGATTTTTCCATAGTTGCCTGGCTTGGCAGGCGGGTTGGCAACCGCAGTTCATTTATTCAGACGGTCCAGGAAGATGCTGCTGCCCATCTCCTGGTTTTTCCCTCTGTCGACTTTTACGATACCCACAGGATGAGATGGGGTGGTAGATTCTCTTAAGCCGATACCACATGGTACCTCAATCATATCCATTCCGACAAACCGAATATATTTAAATATTCATTATTATATCCCGTGGCCAATTTCAACCACGGCGTCTTGCAGTTAACCGGAAGTCGTCACCTATGCAGGATACAGTGCTATTAGTTAGCATAAACACAGGCACTCACTTTGCCTTACCTTCCCACACCCGATGTAGTAGTTATGCGATAAGATCGAAGGAGGGGTTGCGTGCAATGTCATAAACACGACATTATAACATATTGCGATTGCCCCGTATTCCTGAACCGAATAATAATAATTTAGGTTTTGTATGAGCTGTTAACTATGGTTGGGGAATTTGGGACACGCGGTAAACAGATACGTTAAACATTGACCCACGCGACCTTCAACAACACCCCGTAAGTACGTTTATTAAAATGAAAATAATTCAATTTAAGCTAAACACAATCTAGTGTCATTAATTACACGGTATCTAAACCAATTGTGTTCGGGAGCGGGCTGACTGCGAATAACATTATAATTAATCAAATCTGAATAATGGCGCCGGTATGAACCGAAATTTGGCGGGAAACAGTGTATGATAATGCGAGATTCTGAAAATAAATGGATATGGTAACATAATTTCACTAATGTTTTATTTATTTATATGATTTGGATCGTTACGTCAAATTTATCTTGGAAAACACATTATCAAGCCTGACATGAAGAACACATTATTACTATAACTCATTCTTACATAATGATAAAAATTAATAAAAAATTAAACAAAAAAAGAACAATAATTACCTGTTAAAAAGTCGCAAAAAAGATTATACTTTATTATTATATATTGAGTAATATTTTTGTTAATTCATGTTATTTATTTTTATTTTAATCAAATTTCAACTATATATTTGTTAGTTTCACTTTTATCACGTGTAGGTACTGAGTTTTTTTTTAACCTGATGGCAAGTGCAAAGTTTGTTGTTTGCCGTGTCACCCAACTCAGTAACGTTTGTACACTACTGCTTGATTGCAGAATAACTGGCACTGCAGTGGCACCAACCTAGAAGGAATTCCTTAAGTTAAAAGTAATAATGCAATTGACTTGTGTTTGTGCCGACAGTAGTCTGGTGCTGTGACTGCGATAGCTGCCGATGACGTTGTTCCTGTGGTTCGGAGAAGCTGGCTGCGGATGTTCATACCGGGGTCACCATTTTGGCGGTATATATTGCCAATGAAAAGGGTAGCGCTACCCGCCAGATCCGGTTGGTCTGATCTGGGGAGGACGTCTCCTCCAACTAGTAATATTTAGATGTTGTATATATAGTGCGCATCTCAGAAAACTTTCATAGCGCGATTATGGACGTATGCGAATATTTCTTGAGCTTCTCATGTGGCGACATAGATGTCGCTACAGAAGTAATGGTGTATTAGTAGCTTTAAATGGTAAGAGGGTGCGAAAGTAAGGTGGATGGTGATAGTATGGCAATTAATAATAGCGTCGTGTGGTGGCGGCTTAAGAGAATCTACCACCCCATCTCATCCCGTGGGTGTCGTAAAAGACGATAGATAGAATAAATATTCTGCGGTTAACAAATCGAATGCCAAGCGTGGCAACTATGGTAAAATCCCAAAAATGAGAGCTACTAACTTTTGTATCAATTTACGGGGAAGGCCTTAGTTCATCAGTGGACTAGTGATAGACGGAAATGATGATGATGATGATGGAGACACAATTCCAAAATATTATATATATTGAAGATATATATAATATTTTTGTAAGTATATTTTTGGAAGATATATAATATTTTGGATCATATCTTTGTCATGTATTTGTAATTATTATTGTCGAAGCATATTTGCTTAGTACCTCCCTCTCGTGTTGCCCACAACAAATCATATTTTTGCTGGTGAATACGTTGCTAGCCGCGGAATGTTATAATTACCCGCGCTTTTGCGTTTCGCGCCGCCAAACCGGTGTCGGTGTTGCAAGAGGAAAATAAATTGGCTTTATAGGGAAAATACGAATTTTTTAACGTTTTCATTACAATAACTTAATTTTTTTTTGGGTATTTAAGACATTGTAAGTTTAATATGTGTAACATGGAGAAAAGTATAGTTAAGTACTTTTATAATACGTACAATATATTAGTAATAGTAATATTAGTAAAAATAATAATATGATTTATTGTCTTTAATATACAGATCATTAAATAGATGTCCGGCAAAGTAGAATAGCACCTACCTCTTTCCTACCGGGGTGTCGTAAGAGGCGAGTAAGATATTGTAGGGACAGTTTTTATTCGTGCAGAATAATACCATAATATGCAATGCTGTCACTATACTGCTCGTAAGAACGCAATGGGAATTAAGAATTTTTTACTCGTGCAAAAATTACGGTGACTTAATTCACCAACCGTCACGTCTCGCTTCACGCCGGGGCGAAAAGTAGGCTACGTATCTGCCTGCCCATGATATGGAAAAAAGGCGTGACTGTATGTCACTATGTATGTAGGAATGTGTCATTAAATAAATAAAAACTAAATTGCGGACAAGAAGGCAAAGGCAAAAGGCAAAAGGTTAAGCTTGTCCTTTATTAGGACCGTAATCTCATACAGTGCTAATTTTCAGCCCATCCCGTATACAGCAGTCGTATTATATACATCATAGGAGTAACACATGGCCGGAAGGTTGCTAACCACTATATAAATGCTTGTAACGGCTAATATTAACCACATAAAGAAGCTACAGTCCATACTCAAGTAAAACGTTAATATCATGGATTTAAATTTACTTTCGCCTACAAGGAAGAAGTATTTCTTCACAAAAACCTTCACTTAGCACTATTTAAAAGCAGCTGTATGGCAACATATCATTATCATTATCATTTTCGCCTATCATAGTCTACTTAGGCCTTCCACACAGATTGCCACAAAATACGGTCCTGCAACATACATTAATTTTTATTTTTTTTCTCATGATTACTTAGATATAATATGACACATAACATATACATATAAATATATCATAACAATAAAATGTAAAGGGAAAAAAATCCAGACATCTAGCAATACCACGTGGCTGTGGGTATGCTTTGCGCCGATGTTATTGAATATTTTTATTATTAATCCTCGACATCAAAGGCTCGCTCATGAAATTATTTCGCCGCGGATAGGGTGAACAACAATTTTATTAACCCGGATTTCAATATAATTCGACTTTCATGTCTGTCAGCAATTTTTACTACTGCTTCACGGCAGAATAACTGGCACTGGGGTGGTACCTACCTAGACGGATTCCTGCATAGGAATCCTACCACCAGAAAATCACAGAATTACAGCTATTAAGTTTTCGAAACGATAGTTTGGGCGCGATGAGAGTAAAATTTCAAGATTGAATTTGAGTGCAACCTTTCTGTTATTCTTGCAGGAATGCAGGAATCCGTCTAGGTAGGTACCACGCCCGGGCCAGTTATTCTGCCGCGAAGCAGTAGCGTGCAAACATTATTTTGTTTCGGTTTGTAGGGCACTGAGAGCTAGCGTAATCACTGGGCATATGAGCCTTAAGAACTCATGTCTCAGGGTGACGGGCTGATATTTTTCTGGCATTTCCCTAAGATACTCGATCAATACTCACAGAACCACTGCCCTAATACTTCTATCACGTGAAAACAAGTATACAGTTTGTCGCATAGTATTTCGAAGTAAAGTCGGCAAACTTGCATTGGCGCAGCGTAGCGGACTCTGCCCGGCTCCATAACGCTCTCAGAAATGAGAGGAGGCCTGTGCTCAGGGGTGGCAAATTTATGAGCTATTACTTTGCTTGCCCTACGAGCCGTGGTAGCTCAGGGGTCCGCCGCTCGCCTTAAGTTATACAGAATGCGAAGGACCAGAGTTTGATCCCCGTTGCTACACCTCTAAAATTGTTCTCTTACTTTAAATGCTGTTTACCAAATGCTCAGCGGTGCAGGGAAATATTGTGAAGAGACTTGCATGTAGCTATACAAATAAATAAAATTGAAGTGTTTGTTTGTAATAAAAAAATAACAGCTTTTTATTGAATGCTTATAATATAATTAAAATTTAGCTGTCTGTCTGTTTGTTCCGGTTAACCTCCGAAACCGCTGAATTGATATTGACGGGACTTTCACTGACAGATAGCTGATATTATAGCGTGGCCTAGTGGTCAGAGTACCTGACTTCTAAACCACGGGTCCTGGGTTCGAATCCCAGCCGGAGCCAACATTTGTGCTAAAACATATAGTTGGTTTTCGGGTCTGGTTGTGTTGTAATTGTCCCCGTGTTTCCAACACTGCATCGTAACCTACCTTCGATTTTATCGCATCAGCGTTACATCGGGCGCGGGTATGTTGGGACGAGTGAGTGCCTCTGTGTTTGCGCGTACACTTGTGGCACTATAATATCTCCTGCGCAGTTGATGGCTCTCGACAGTATTCGGAAGTTGTCGCCGTGGTCGAAATCGGCTAGGAGAACATCACATCACATTATAGCGGGTAACTAAGGCTATAATTTTAGAAAAATTATTAGGGTTCTGCGCAAAACAATAGGGAAGTATATATGTATATCATCCATCGGGGTCGGCTTTTTTACGCGGGTGAAACCGAGGGGCACAGCTTCACTAGCTATATATAAAATATAGCGATAGTATAAAAAATATCTATGGACCATTCACGGCTCCAAAACCCTCTCAGAAATGAGAGGAGGCCTGTGCTCAGCAGTGGGACAATTTTAGTCTGTTACTTAACTTTGCACAGGTCGAGCATTAGCTTTTATTAAAATGAATGTTTTAAAAATAGAATGTCCTATAAAAGCGAATCGTATGGTATTCCTAATCGCGCTCGTTTTGATGTTAACTTCGCAGCAACTATGTTATAAATGAAACTGATATTGCGGGGAGAGATTTTGACAACAATTTTTTAATTTATTACTCGTGAACTGCGACGATTGCGAATTGTTTTTCAGCCTCAGATATTCATATTAGAACTGTTTAAAATTATTTTAGTAGAGAAAATTTAATATGTTTACCATGGGCGCCGCCAGCCAATCGTCCAACGGGGGGTGATCGGAGGTAAGTTAAGATGTAGTGTCAGAGAG
The DNA here is from genome assembly GCA_019845155.1 of Luehdorfia chinensis. Lineage (NCBI taxonomy): Eukaryota > Metazoa > Arthropoda > Insecta > Lepidoptera > Papilionidae > Luehdorfia > Luehdorfia chinensis. The sequence continues at coordinate 1,528,490 of JAHVAK010000533.1, forward strand.
ACAACAACAATTACAGCACTCAAAAACAATTTTTGTTTCCTGGGATTCAAACCCAAAACCCGCGGCGTGGTAGTCAGTAGTCAGGTACTCTAATAACTAGTCTACGCGGTCGTCTTTTTTCATAAACGATAGATAGAGGAGTAATGTGTTAAGTAATTTCATTTCATAAAACACAAATATATGTTTTAAGGGTCTGGTTGTGTGGTTATTGTCCCAGTGTTTCTGACACTGCATTCTAGTCTACCTCCGCCCTAATCGCATGAGCATTACATCGGGCGCGGGTAGGTAAGGACTACTTAGTGTACTTAGTGACTTAGTGTCTCCGTGTTGTGTGTGTACTCTGTAAGTCATACAAATATTAGGGTATCGAACCTGCGACCCTTAGCGTCCGAGACCCTCGCTAAGCAATTTCACCGACCGAACAGTTTGGCCCCAGACATAGGCGATTACAATTTTCTTGGTCAAGCAGCTTAATGACTATGGAGAAGTAGACGGTATATTTCGCAAATGGTAAGCATTTAATAATAATATTAATTTTTATCTTAAATAATAACTATACTGGTGGTAAGATTCCTATGCAGGAATCTGTCTAGGTAGGTACCACCCCAGGGCCAGTTATTCTGCCTTGAAGCAGTAGTGTGCAAGCATTACTGTGTTTCGGTTCGAAGGGTACTGTGAGTTAGCGTAATCACTGGGCATATGAGACTTAAGAACTGATGTCTCTGGGTGACAGGCGCAGTGTGGTGTCACTCAGAAATATTCTGGGTGACACAGCATTTGTTGTGGGCGGACGTTGCACTTACCATCAGGTGAACGTTTTGCCCGTTTCGTCAATTTATACAATAAAAAAAAATAACATTTAAAAAATAAACTATTTATTCACTTAGACAAAAAGGTCTTACTACTAGGTGATTATAAGATAAATTAAATCCTCAAGTCACACTGCTGAGAGGGTGGTGTAAGTTAAAAAAAAAACTAAATTACAGATCACCAGTTCCTTCCGTGTCTAGGTAGGTACCAGCCCAGGTTATTCTGCCGTGAAGCAGTAGTGTGCAAACCTTACTGTGTTTCGATTTGAAATGCACTGGGAGTTAGCGTAATCACTGGCCATATGAGACTTATGTACTGACGTCTCATGGTGACAGGCGCAGTGAATTTTCTGCTCGTCTCGACTTTATCAAATAAAAAAAAAATTAAAAAATGTCTACCATCTTACTAGCTGTCTTCCGCGGTTTCACCCGCGTAAAAAAAGCCGACTCCGATCGATGATATACATTTATACTTCCCTATTTTAAACGGATTTTGGAGTTTTTTTTTGCGTCGAATCCTAATTATTATTTTTTAATTATATAGCCTAAGTTATCTGCTATAACATCAGCTATTATTATTATTTTGTTTATTAATTTATAAGATATTTTATATTTTTTAAAACGGAGATTTGGTTTATCACTTTTATTTATAATTCAAGGCACAAGGTTGAAGATGCATGTAACTTATTACCTAATAAATGCTATTATATTTATTAGGTAATAAGTTACAAGCATGTTCATTGCAAAGACATAAATGCTTATACCTATTTCATCATCATCATCATTTCAGCCTATCACTAGTCCTCCATAGATTGCCACAAAAGTTTGTAGCTCTAATTTTGAGGGAGTTTTGCCATAGTTGCCACGCTTGGCAGGCGAGTTGGCAACCTCAGTTTAATAATTCAGTTTTTCCGGAAGATGCTGCCGCCCATTTTCTGGTTTTAATTTTCCCTCCTTCGACTTTTACGACACCCACGGGATGAGATGGAGCGGTAGATTCTCTTAAGTCGCCTCCACACTTCTAACCTTTTTAGCTATTTTTAATACATAATTTAATGCATGCAAAAAATCCGATACATCTGTATAGTCTAGTGTGTGCGTATGTATCACGTAATAAATGTATTTCATATTCCAGTCAAATATTTAACTACAGCTAAAGAAAATATTATAAATATTATGGTTACCCAGAGAGGGAGGTTATACATTAAAAATTACCGTCACAAAAAATAGCAATTTAAATAAATAAATAAGGAGGTACTCATTAAAACTTAATAAAAATTTGGTTTATGGTATCGTTTTAATTTCTAAAATTACGTAACAGTTATATCTAACAGGCGAGACCGGCGGACTAGACGATCTTATATGAGTAGGGGAACCCCTTAAAAGGCGTCAAAATAGAATTAATATTGAAAGGTTCAAGTACGACCCTGTTGCCCGGAACTCGTGGTATTTAAATTAATCGGCGACGCTCGATGCGAGCCATTTGGCCGACGTCACGCTCTATTTGATTTGTGCCTTGCAACTTGATGTGTGGTTTCAAAGTAAGAGATATACCCCCAACTCATTCTGCTGATGAAAGTCGACTAGAGAAGAAGAAAACTGACTAACTAGTCTATACATAAAATAAAAATGCAAATTGCACGTGTCTGTACATTTTAATATTTTGCAAAAATGATCGAGGAAGGCTTAATGCGTATAAATACATTTCTATCGTAGCCGTGTGGTAGCGGCTTAAGAGAATCTACCACCCCATCTCATCCCGTGGGTGACGTAAAAGTCAACAGAGGGAAAATATAAATCAGAAGATGGGCAGCAGCATCTCCTGGAACATCTGAATAAATAAACTGCGGTGGCCAACTCGCCTGCCAAGCGTGGCAACTATGGCAAAATCCCTCCAAAATGAGAGCTACAACTTTTGTGGCAATCTATGGGGGAGGCCTATGTTCAGCAGTGGACTAGTGATAGGCTGAAATGATAATGATGATGATGATGACATTTCTATCATTTTAAAATTGTCTGTCTGTCTGTTTGTGAACGCATCACGTCTAAAATCTAAAGTAATTGAAGAGAATCAGTAAGAAAATCATGAAACGAATAGTTGGGTAACATTTAGTCTTTGTTTCATTAAAATCGGTTCATTCTATCATAAGTTATGAATATTTGAAGTTTTCTAATTTATTTAATGATGATGATGAGTCAATTAAGTGCATTATAATCTAAATTAAGGACGGTTAATAAAAAAAAAATTATGAAAAGTAAGATTTTGTAGTAGATATTTGAATAAAATTGAAACAATATGCTTTTAATAAAACTACTTTTACGGATTTTATCCCGTTTAATTTTTAAACTATGACGTTTCGAGTACTTTATAGCACCCGTGGTCACGGGGGGACTGAGGTGACAGATGTCCCGATGTCATAGTTAATCCGGGGTACCTTCACCTTTTAATTATTATTTTTGGTCCGACCTACGCAAAATGAGCTTACAGTATCTTGAAGTCTTGCAGTGGTATGCTTGGTTTTCAATTTTATTTTGTTAATTATAGGATCCCAAGCCGGTGGTAATGCCCAACCATCTTCTCTATTGAAATTATTTTTTTTTTAATTTCAATAGCATCGCGAATCATCCTTGGTAAGAATCGGTGTTCTTTTGCAAGGATTTGTGGTCTATCAAATCTGATGTAATGATTGGGGTGATCTAGAACATGGTCACATACTGCAGACTTCCTAGAGCGCCGATTTTTCACGTCATCTATGTGTTCTTTTACGCGGGTTTTTATAGATCTTTTAGTTTGTCCTATGTAAGAGAAACCACATTCATTTAAAATATATAATATAATACAATAAAATACTAAGGACAAACCTAGAGTGTATAAAGGATTAAATGCCTCTGCATAAATCCGATTAAAACTATATTTCAATCTAATCTTCATCTATTTAATTAAGTTGGAAAGGCTTAATTGGTATCAAAGATACATCCGCATTTTAATGGGGTATTATTTGGACAAGGGTCAGCTTGTTAGATCTCTTATCATTATTATTGATTCGAAACTAACGATAACTTTCTCGTCTGTAATTGATAACAGTAAAACTAAACTGTAATAAAAATACGTTTCCCTTTTTTTTTAAGGTCCCATGGTAAAAACGGAACTTTTATAATTTCGCCCTGTCCGTCTGTACGTATATCACAGCCATTTTACGAGAGTATTTACTGAGATTGGGACTATTTAGATGAAAAGTTGAAGTGAGATGTTTTTTCACGAACCTTTGTATAAGCTTGTATAAGGTACACGCTAAAATGTGCAATATTTTTTTATTTAGATAGGTCTCTTATTTAGCATAAACAAGCATATCGGACAATCTTTAACTTGGGACCTGGGAGTCGCTACGGAAACTGTTCAAGGAGACTATTATTTTGACATTCCCGTCGTTGTTTATTTTTGAAAATATTATATACGTACGGAAAAACATTAGGTTATTTAACAAAAAAATTACTGCATACTGTAGGAATGGGTCGAGGCGCCACGCTAGAGGTTATTATGTTTAGATTAGCTAAAACTAGAAAGTCTTTTCTTAGTAGATGTATAAATTTTTATAATAAAATTACTAACACAAGATAATGTAACACAGAGATCGGACACAGATTTCAAAAAACTTGTCGAGAAGACATTATTAGATAAAGCGTATTATAAAATAGATCATTATATAGAGGACAAAGATGTATGTAAATAACTCATACTCTGCACTAGCAAAAACTTTTTTTGTAATTTATAAATGATGTTATGTAATATGGCATTGAAAAAAAGCGAAACCCCTGAGTTTCTTGCCGGTTCTTCTCTGAGAAGGTTATTTTTTGTACCGGTGTAGATTTTGACGTTCATAAGAGCTTTTAAAAGGCCTAAATCGAATAAAGAAATTTTGACTTTGACTTGAAAAATTATAAAGAAGTTTCAAAATTAGTATTGGTGAGATATGAGCTGCTAAATACGTAAAGGGGCGGTACCTACCTAGACGGATTTCTGCATATGAATCATACCGCCCGCAAAAAACCCCCGTCCGATCCCACCGCATATCGGCCTATAAGCCTCCTCAAGGCTCTAGGCAAGATATACGAACGCCTACTTCTCGCCCGCTTAAGAGACTTCATGCAGTCTCGAGGGATCCCCATCCACGAGCAGTTTGGATTCCGAGCCAAACACTCATGTACCCAGCAGGTGCACCGCATAACGGAGCACATTCAATCCCGCTTCATATGCGGGCTTCATACTGGAGCGCTCTTCTTCGACGTGGCGAAAGCGTTCGACAAGGTCTGGCACAACGGGCTCGTATACAAGTTATACGGACTCGGTGTGCCAGATCGCCTCGTACTCATCATACGAGATTTCTTACGCAGTCGAACCTTCCGCTACCGCGTGGAGGGGGTGCGATCCGAACCACATCCCATCCTAGCCGGCGTACCACAAGGCTCAGTCCTAGGTCCCATGCTCTACACCCTTTTCACGAACGACATACCGCACACCAGCGGCGTCGAACTCGCCCTCTTCGCAGACGATACCTGCCTCTATGTGTCTGGGCGTAATCCAGACACTATCTCTAAACGCCTCCAATCCGCAGCCCGAACCCTCGGGAACTGGTTTCGGAAATGGAGGATCGAGGTCAACCCCATCAAAAGTGCAGCCATGTACTTCTCGCGGCGCTTAACGCCGCGCCTCCCCACCATAGAGTTATTCGATCGTCCAATCCCCTGGGAAAAGACAGTCAAATACTTAGGCGTCTTATTAGACTCGAGACTCAGCTTCGGTCCACATATTAACCGAGTAAGGAACCGATCGGCGTTCGTCCTTGGCCGATTACATCCGTTACTAAATAAAAATAGCAAAATGTCCCTACGTAATAAAATTACACTTTACAAAGCCTGTATTTGGCCAATTATGACATACGCAAGCCCCGTATTTGCGCATGCCTCCCCGCGTCAAATTCACCAACTTCAGGTAATACAAAATCGATTCATGCGGAAAGCCACGGGAGCACCGTGGTTCATGCGTAATACTAACCTTCATATCGATTTAGGGCTTCCTACCATAGCCACGCACCCCAACCCACTGGTTGTAAGTGCCGCCACATACAACCCCCTCGCGATACACCAAAACTCGACCCGCGGAAAAAGGAGACCGAGGCACGTCCTCGAGGACCCTGACGACGCGACCACTAGGGCCCAAGCGCTCTACTCATCACTACGCAAACACACAACATCACCATCATACCGCCCCCGCCGTCGGCGAGGGCGTATCAGACAAAGTTATTCGCGATACCGCCGCATCTCAGGCCGGTTCTCCCCTAGCAGTAGTATCATAAACAGAAGCGTCGCTGGAGTTTCTTGCGCCATTTCTTCTCCAGCGGAAACGCATTCCGAATTGGTGGTAAACTTATCTAATAATAATCATGATAATAGTAATAATAGTAGTAGTAATATTGCCCTCCCGATTGCAGTAACTGACCGAGCCGAGGCCGGCCCCCTTGGGCACCCTCAAGTCAATTACTCACGCGAACAGGATGACGGTCCAAGCCGAGGTCCCCTCTTGGGGGCCCTTGCACCAGTCATCCATAAATAAAGGTTTCGGCGAAGCGCCCTCAGCGCTATGCCACCTTTCAATCCGGCGAAGCTGTAAAAGCCTTCGGGCTAACAGTGACCATCAGTCAAAAAAAAAAAAAGCAAAAACCTTTTTTCGAAACATTTTATAAATTTTCATCTTTTTTGACACATATACATACATACATACAGTCACGCCTTTTTCCCATATAAGGGGTAGGCAGACCACTTTTCGCCCCAGCAGGAAATGAGACGTGACGGGTGGTGAATCACGTCGCCGCCATTTTGGTAAGAATCAAAAAATATTCACTCTCCATTGCGTTCCAACGAGCAGTTTAGTGACAGCATTATGGTGTTATTCTGTACAATTAAAGGCTGTCCGTACAATACCTTAGTCGCCTCTAACGACCCCTCGGTAGGAACGAAGTAGGTGATATTCTACACTGCTGGCCACACACATCTAACTGTTCAACACACAGGTATGTTCTTGTGTTGCCGTGTGGTGGCGGCTTAAGAGAATCTACCACGCCATCTCATCCCGTGGGTGTCGTAAAAGTCGACAGAGGGAAAATAAAAAACAGCATCTTCCTGGAACATCTGAATAAACCGCGGTTGCCAACCCGCCTGCCAAGCGTGGCAACTATGGCAAAATCCGTGCCGTGAAGCAGTAGTGTGCAAGCATTACTGTGTTTGGGTTTGAAGGGCACTGTGAGCTAGGGTAATCACTGGGCATTTGAGACTTAAGAACTGATTTCTCAGGGTGACGGGCGAAGTATGGTGTCACATAGAAATATTCTGGGTGACACAGCATTTGTTGTGAGCGGACGTTGAACTTATCATCAGGTGAACGTTTTGCTCGTTTCGTCACTTTTTACAATAAAAAAAAAGAATTGTCGTATCCAAAATACTGCTACAAAAACGTATCCCCATATTATACATTCTCATTACCTATTTAAATACATACATACAATCACGCCTTTTCCCATATAAGGGGAGGCAGACCACACCTTAGCCCACTTTTCGCCCCCGCTGCCAACGAATTGAAATTCTTGCTCCCCATCGGGTTCCCACGAGTAGCTACGGCAACCACTAGCTTTGCGGAGAGGAATGGAAATGGACTTGGGGTAGGAAATGGGAAGTTCGGAAAGGAACTATAAGGGGTAGTACTATCTCGGAAGGAGCAGGAGGAGACGGCAGTAGCTTTGGGAGACCGGAGTCAAGTGTACGTGTTGCCTACTTATATGCAGACAGAAAAATAATAATAAAAACAATTTTCAGATTCGATAACAGATGTCGCTGTTGTTGAATCGGCACCGGTAATTAAAAAAAAATGTGAACTGCTATGAATATATCAAGTCCTTAAACAATATCTTTATATTTTATATTATTTATCGTGTTACTCTTTTGCTTACATTATTTTTATTACACATAAAACAATCGAACACTACATTGTTCACCGCGAATTCGGTGACTCATCTTTCACCATAATCATCGATTGTTTTATTAACCCAGGTGGTCTACTGTGTAACTCTGGTTGGTTTCGTGATCACAGAGTAGCACAATACCCCTCCAGGCGTGGATGAAAGTGAGTGGGAAGGGAGAAATGGGTGCCATTGCCCCTCTCTGATTCACGACCGAAGCACTTCATCATCATCATCATCATTTCAGCCTACCATAGTCCACTGTTGAACATAGGCCACCCCCATAGATTGCCACAATATAACGGAGCACTTAATTTTGATAAATTTTAAATTTCTGAAATCGTCTTAAGGACGTCAATGCCTGTTCACAATAATCGTTATACGATATTTCACTACTACTATATATACGACTAGCTGTGCCCGGTTTCACTCGCGTAAAAAAGCCGACCCCGATCGATGATATACATATATACTCTTATTTGAAGCGGATTTTGGAGGTTTATCACTTTTTTGCGGAACCCTAATTATTTTTACAAAATTAAAGTAGCCTACGTTACAGCTGTATGTTAGTGAAAGGCCCGTCAAAATAGATCTAGTTCCCGTTTCAGAGATTAGACGGAACAGACGGACAAAAATTTAAAAAATTGTTTTTTTCTTATAAGTTTTTTTTTTTTATTGGATAAAGTGACGAAACGAGCAAAACAATCACCTGATGTGTAAGATGAGTGCAACGTCTGCCTATAACAAATGCTGTGGCACCCAGAAAATTTCTGTGTGACACCACACTGTCTTCAGCCTCATATGCCCAGTGATTACGCTAGGTCTCAGTGCCCTTCAAACCGAAACACAGTAATGTTTGCACACTACTGCTTCACGGCAGAATAACTGGCCCTGGGGTGGTACCTACCTAGACGGATTCCTGCGTAGGGATCCTACCACCAGCTGTAGACAGTCTGCGGGGTCATAAAGGACGATACGCACATTGGTACTTGGCCGGTGCGTTTATCAATCTGGGTTAAATAAATTAAAACAATTTTTTTTATTTACAATAGTTTATTATCGACACTAGCGACATATTTATAAATAAACTCATTAATAATTTAAATACGTTACAAACATAAAAATGGAATCATTTTCAACATGACAATACTTATATATACTGAAAGTATATCTTCATTGACAGACATATTTAGAATATATTATAAAATGAAGTCCCGATAACTCCGTAAGGGATATTTTATTCGAGACGAGCTAATAATATTAGATATACAAAATTGTTTTTATTGACGTACTATTTATATTTTTTCCTTTCCCTCTTCTATCCACATCTCTCTTTCGTACATACTTTCTCCTTCATTCCTCAAATACCACTAAATATTTTATATAATTAACAAACTACGCCCGCGACTACGATCGCAGGGAGATAGGAATGAGATATAACGATGGAACAGAACTATGTTAGTCCTAGAGATACTAAATTCTGTCTCTAGATTTAGTAATATTGTTTAGTAAGCAAAGCCAGCAATGAAAGTATACGAACTGACGTGTCTCGGATTATTTTGTTGGTGGGGAAGGGGGGGCCGCCTGCCAAGACTGGAAATTATGGCAAAATCCCCCCAAAATGAGAACCACAAACTTATGTGTGTAAACTTTGTGGCAATCTATGGCGGAGGCCTATGTTCAGCAGTGGACTAGTGATACGCTGAAATGATGGTGGTGATGACGCCCCGTCCTCCCCCTCACATAGTCGCCAATGTGTATATAATTTTTTTTTAATTCAAACTGGAAACAACTTCTCATTCTATTGATTTTAATGTTCTAGCGATAGTTTACAAGCTATGAAAAATCTCAGTATATTTAATTAAAACGTTTTAACGCCTTAAAAGATCCCATTACGATAAATTTCCAAACAGAATTACAAAAAGAAAACTGTGATCGAAATTGTTTGCGGTCATACATACATACAGTCACGCTTTTTTCCCATCCCATCCATATAAGAGGTAGGCAGATACCGCCCCTGTAGCCCACATTTCGCCCTCGCGGGAAAGTGACTGGTGGCGGAACCACGTCGCAGCCATTTTGGTAAACGTAAAAGAAATTCTGACTCTTCTTTGCGTTCCCACGGGCAGTGTAGTGATAGCGTTGCATATTATGGTGTTATTCTGCACGAACAAAGGCTGTCCGTACAATACCTAAGTCGCCTCTTACGACACCTCGGTAGGAAAGAGGTTGGTGCTATACTACTCTGCTATACGTATTTTACGTAGGTGTCCGTGTGGTCTACGTAAAATAGAGAAAATATGAAGCAGAAAAGATTCTACTTAACCTCAATTATTTTACAGTTAATAGAATCAGGGGTTACTTTGCGGAAAAGCTAGTTGATTTGCTAAGACCCTCATGCAAAATATGAAATGGTGTTCACGACAGACAGCTGTCTGTCGTAGAGTCTATGACACTTGATAATGCCTCGTTTTGGGGCGATACACTTGTCGTGTTCTCGACTTCAGTGGTGTATACACACAAGGTGTATAGTCCTAGTTTTTGAAGAGCACCACCTGCGGTCCGACAGTAGCGTGCACGAGCAAACTAACACCGCCACCGGGACCCACAGACAGCGGAGAACTCGGCGGCTGTCTGTCATACAGTCTATAACACTTGATAATGCCTCGTTTTGGGGCGAAACACGTGTCGTGGTCTCGACTTCAGTGGTGTTTATTGCCTAGTGTTAGAATTGTAGTGTTTGGTGGAGGGTATCTCGTGGCGGTTCCTGGGGGCGGTGTTTGCTTGTGCATGCTACTGAGGGAGGGCGGGCGATGCTCTTAAAAAAACTAAGTAACACACACCATTTTATATTTTCCATGCGGATTATAGCAAATTAACTATTTTCCTACCCTCTCTACTTTTACCTATACAATGTTGTTGTACTCCACCGATATTGGACTACGAAATTCCAAATACTGTCGGAAGGTAACAACTGCGCAAGAGATATGATAGTGCCGCAAGAGTACGCAGGCGGCTTTTAACGGCGACCAGTTCTTAACAAATTTTCTTTAACTATCGACATCTCTTACTCATTACTCTCTAGAATAAAATCAAAAGAACTCTGACACCACGTTTCAGGCCATTCGGTAACTCCGAATGCGAGAACTGATGCGAATTCAGCGTTCGTTCTTTATTGTATGTAGTGATGATACTAGCGAAACGTTCACCTGATGGTAAATGCAACGACCGCCCTTAACAAATGCTGTCTCACCCAGAACATTTCTGTGTGACATCACACTGCCCCCGTCACCCTGAGACATCAGTTTTTAAGTCTCATATGCAAAGTGATTACACTGGCTTTCAGTTCAGACAGAAACACAGTAATGTTTTCACACTACTGCTTCTAAACTGGCCCTGCGGTGGTACCTACGTCGACGGGTTCCTGCATAGGAATCCTACCACAAGTCTCGTGGGTCTCAAAGAAGTAGTCCAGGTATTCGGCTCCGTCATGTTTAACCTCAAGCACTGTCTGCAGTGTCGTGGCTTCCGGGACAATCCATCAACGATTCAAATGAGTGAACTTAGAGAATAAATAAATAGTATTTTCAAATAGTTTACTTATTTAATAAAACTACTTTTACGGATTTTATCGCTTATAACAAAATAAAATGGAAAACCAAGCACACCACTGCAAGACTTCAAGATACTGTAAGCTCATTTTGCTTAGATCGGACTAAAAATAATAATTAAAAGCTGAAGGTACTCCGGGTTAACTATGACATCGGGACATCTGTCACCTCAGTCCCCCGTGACCATGGGTGCTGTAAAGCACTCGAAACGTCGGGTTACAAATAGTTTATAAATTAAACGCGATAAAATCCGTAAAAGTAGTTTTATTAAATATGTAATATTCGCGTAAATATAAGCAATAGTTTACTTATGTTTGCCAACCTGCCAATCGTTTGGCAAACAAAACCGTCATAGACGCTGAAGACTCTGAACGTATGTTCGTTCAAATGTGTTAGTACGAGTAACTATGTCTCTCAGATAAAAATTACAAGATACAATAATAGCGGTAGAAGTGGAACCTTCAGAAAACTAAACTACGAGAGAATGAGACGAATGGAGAGTGTCAGGAGTAGGATAATTGTAGGGTTTATTTATTATAATATTGTTACAAAGTTTATTATGCAGACTGGCTTTGCGAAGAGATGTTGCATCTCTTTGCATTTTTACAGGATCTACCACGGGGAGTGTTCCGAGGAATTGTTCGATTGATTCTAGTCGCTGAATTTCACCATCGCACATTGCGGCACAGCGCGAAATTCCATCGTCACCACCTTGATGGTTGGCGTTCCAGCACAGTGTGTTTTTCGCGCAATTTTCTGCCTCGCACAAGCACCTTATGGAATCTGTTGCCGTCAGCAGTTTTTCCGGACCGATACGACTTAGGAACCTTCAAGAAAATAGTCTATTCCTTTCTCAAAGGCCGGCAACGCATCTGCTATTCCTCTGGTATTGTAGGTGTTCATGGGCGGCGGTGATCACTTACCATCACGTGAGCCACCTGCTCGTTTGCCCCCTATTCAATTAAAAAAAAGACTCCAAGTTTTCAACTCCAACAAATGACACGAGTGGCTTATGGTAACTTAACTATGGAATGAATGCTTTGGTTTGAATTTGATCAATATATCTTTGAAATACAGCATCAATTACTGTTTCCGATCTTGCTGTCATGAGAGCAATTTAGACAAATTCAATAATATAAATGTAATAGGAAACACTGTACACTGGTTTCTATCTCATTCTCTCGCAGGCTAAATCCTATTGATGTATATGTTTCTCTTTTTAGTTTCGGTTTTTTGTTTCATCTAGTTTCATATGACGACGATTGTAAAGAAGTTTACACTACAAAAAAAATCGTAATACAATTAAGTAAAATCAAAGAATAAGCCAAAAAATATGACCTCACTCAAGAATTATAGAAAATTCCAGTCCAGTCTTTATTGTAAATTGAACTGTAACATAAGTACATAAAGTTTATTTTTAAATGAAGAGGTGTTACCTTAAATGGCGAATTTAAATCGTTAGTCCACTAAGGTAACACTTTCACAAATTATTATATATCAAAGTAATATAGGTTCAAATAACTGAAGTTCTAACCTCTTACTAAAGGGCATTTTTGCTCGCACTGCACAGTTGTATTGGTGTGCGAATTTAAACTTTATACACGTGAATTAAGCTGCATTTTCCAACGCTAGGCACTTTCCGAAACCGCCGAAAGGACGCCTATGATACGATGTTGGACGCCTAAGCTGCACAAACGGAGTCTTCTAGTGGCGCGAGCTCCAGCTTGACGTCTTCAGACTGCAACTCAGTCACCAGCTCGCGCAATCTGTTAATAAAATATGATCTAGTTAATAGAGTCAGGCGTTGCTTCGCTGAGATCCGAAGTTAATTTGCTAAGATCCGCATGCAAAATATAAAATGGTGTAATTACCTAGTCTTTGAAGATCACCGCCCGCCCTCCTACAGTAACGTGCACAAGCAAGCCAACACCGCCACACGGAACCGCCACCAGATACCCTCCACTACAACACTAGGCAATATACACCACTGAAGTGGACACCGCGACTCGTCTTCCGCTCTAAGAAGAGGCATTATCAAGTGTTGACTGTATGACAGACAGTCGCCGAGTTCTCGGCTGTCTGTGGGTCCCGGTGGCGGTGTTAGTTTGCTCGGGCACGCTACTGTCGGAGGGCGGGGCGCTGATCTTCAAAAACTAGGTAATATACACCATTTTATATTTTGCATGCGGATCATAGCAAATTAACTTCCTTTCCTTCATTAAAACCTTACTACTATAATAAAGTTGGTATGCCGTGTGGTGGCGGCGTAAGAGAATCTACCACCCCATTTCATCCCGTGGGTGTCGTAAAAGTCGAAAGAGGGAAAATTAAAACCAGGGGATGGGCAGCAGCATCTTCCTGGAACATCTGTATAAATAAACTGCGGTTGCCAACCTTTTTTTTTATTTCATAAAAGTGACGGAACGAGCAAAACGTTCACCTGATGGTAAGTGCAACGTCTGCCAATAACAAATGCTGTGTCACCCAGAAAATTACTGTGTGACACCACACTGCGCCCGTCACCCTGAGACATCAGTTCTTAAGTCTCATATGCCCAGTGATTACGCTAGCTCACAGTGCCCTTCAAACCGAAACACAGTAATGCTTGCACACTACTGCTTCACGGCAGAATAACTGGCCCTGGGGTGGTACCTATCTAAACGGATTCCTGCATAGGTATCCTACTACCAGTAAAAACTTTTGTGGCAATCTGTACTAAAAGGCCGAAATGATGATGATGATGATTATTCTCGTATAAACCCTATAGCCGCTTGCTCGTTTGCCCCCTCTTCAATAGAATAAACAAAAAAACCCAGACTCACCTATTTCACTCTCCGGTAGCACTTAATGCCATCGAATATTCTAGAGCGCCGAGAAAATTCTAAAAACCCCGTTATATAATGTTCGTGTTGAATCTAGAAACTACATTATTCGCTAAGACGAAAATACATCGTACTCGAAACCTCGCGATTCGTAAGTCGAAGACATAAGGTTCTAGAAAATTCTCTATTTGCTAAGGAGAAGACGAAACATTCTAGAAACTTCTCTATTTGTTAAAGAGAATACGTGACGTTCTAGAAACTTCTCTGTTTGTGAAGGAGAAGACGTAACGTTTTAGAAACTTCTCTATTTGTTAAGGAGAAGACATAACGTTGTAGAAAGTTTAAGGTGAAGACGTAACGTTCTGGAAACTTCTCTATTCGTTAAGTCGAAGACATAACGTTCTAAAAACTTCTCTATTTAGTTAATAGAATCAGGCGTTACTTTGCGGAAATCCATTATAATGAAGGAAAGTAAGTTAATTTGCTAAGATTCGCATGCAAACTAACTTACTTCTAACTTACTTTCCTTCATTATTTCTCTATTTGTTAAGGGGAAGACGTAACGTTCTAGAAACTTCTCTATTCGTTAAGTCGAAGACATAATGTTCTAAAATCTTCTCTATTTGTTTAGTTGAATACGTAACGTTCTTGAAACTTCGCTGTTCGTTAAGGGGAAGACGTAACGTTCTAGGAACTTCTCTATTCGTTTAGTCGAAGACATAATGTTCTAAAATCTTCTCTATTTGTTAAGGGGAAGACGTAACGTTCTAGAAACTTCTCTATTCGTTAAGTCGAAGACATAATGTTCTAAAATCTTCTCTATTTATTGAGTGGAATACGTAACGTTCTAGAAACTTCGCTGTTCGTTAAGGGTAAGACGTAACGTTCTAGAAACTTCTCTATTCGTTAAGTTGAAGACATAATGTTCTAAAATCTTCTCTATTTGTTAAATGAAAGACATATCGTTCTAGAAAATTTTCTATTTATAAAGGGGAAAACATAACGTTCTAGAATGTTCGCAACGGATCTTTATGCAAGCCTAAACTGAATAAACAAATTTTGATTTTGACTTACTTGGCCAGCTGCGTCGGTGTGACGTACACCGTGTCCTCGTTGATGAGCGATTGCTCCGATGCTGGGTAGCGGAGGATCCCCACATTTATGGTCTTCGGGTTCAAAGCCTACCGGGAAGTTGTCGTCAGATCATTCACGAACGAAATCAGCAGTAGAAATCGTTTTGAACAAACAATCATGTGACGAAACGAGCAAAACGTTGCCTGATGGTAAGTGCAACGTCCGCCCACAACAAATGCTGTGTCACCCAGAATATTTCTGTGTGACACCACACTGCGCCCGTCACCCTGAGGCATCAGTTCTTAAGTCTCAAATGCCCAATGATTACGCTAGCGCACAGTGCCCTTCAAACCGAAACACGGTAACGCTTGCACACTACTGCTTTACGGCAGAATAACTGGCCCTGGGGTGGTACCTACCTAGACGGATTCCTGCATATTAAACTAAGGTTTCTTATACATACATACAGTCTCGTTGTGTGGTGGCGGCTTAAGAGAATCTACCACCTCATCTCGTGAGTCGAGTGTCTTAAAAGTCGACAGAGGGAAAATTAAAACCAGAGGCTTTGGCTTTGGGCCGCAGCATCTTCCTGGAA
The DNA here is from genome assembly GCA_019845155.1 of Luehdorfia chinensis. NCBI lineage: Eukaryota > Metazoa > Arthropoda > Insecta > Lepidoptera > Papilionidae > Luehdorfia > Luehdorfia chinensis. The sequence continues at coordinate 1,544,411 of JAHVAK010000533.1, forward strand.
AATCGGAATAAATAATCTGCGTTTTTTTTATTTGATAACAGTGACTGAACGAGCAAAACGTTCACCTGATGGTAAGTGCAACGTCTGCCCATAACAAATGCTGTGTCACCCAGAAAATTTCTGTGTGACACTACACTGTGCCCGTCACCCTGAGACATCAGTACTGAAGTCTCATACGCCCAGTGATTACGCTAGCTTTCAGTGCCCGAAACACAATAATAACTGAACAGAATAACTGGCACAGCGTTGGCACGCACCTAGAGAGATTCATGCATGAGAATCCTACCACCTATAACCAGTTACCACCCGCCTGCCAAGCGTTGCAACTATGGCACAACTCCCCGAAATGAGAGCTACAAACTTTGGTGGCAAACTATGGCAATCTATAATCAATATCTTTGGGGTAAACCTATGTTCAACAGTGGACTAGTGACAGGCTGAAATAATGATGATGACAATATACAGTCACATCTCTTTCCAATCGAGATAGACAGAGACCATATCTTTCAACTTGCTACGATCCCGACATACATCCCTCGCTTCTTCTACTTTCATTAGCGTTCTCATACAAGTTCGTCGTTAAGACGATCTTTCATTCATCCTCTCTACGTGTCCAAACCATCTAAGCATCCTTTCTCTATCTTTATCACTACATCTTCTACTTTGCGTTTAACGTGCGGTGTGGTATGGTTATCACGCTGTTCGTCACTTTGTCCATCAAAGTCACTAAAGCTGTACTTCTCATTTTCACAGCATTAATCTCACTATCAAGCTTCTTCTGCCAGACCCAACATTCTCTACCATACACAAGTTTGGGGACCAGTACCCCCTCCCCCTTCTCTATGTACAGCCAGACGTGCCATTTTAGATACGTTCTGGCTGTTCATAAAGTTATGTGCCCCATTCACTCGACTTCCTGCTACTTTTTGTATCTACTTTGTGTCTGCTGTTTAGTATTTTGAAATGAGTCCTCGAACTGAATGGCGAAAGCCGATAAGGGTTAACCTAGGCGTACGTATCACGATCAGATCGAACACCTTGTGAAAGGTCACGTTAAAAGTACCAGCAACCGACGTGCGTGTATGAGAACGCCAATGAAAGTAGATGAAGCGAAAGCTTTGTGTCAGGATCGTAGCATGTGGAAAGATGTAGTCTCTGTCTACCCCAATGGGAAAGAGGAGTGACTAATGTATGTATGTACAAAAAGTAAAAATTGGACATACGGCCGCCAGCTCCGGTGCGGGGAAGTCGGCGAAGTCCGCCTCCACACATCGCCAGGGACGGTGCAGCATCAGAAGGTTGCGTGCTTCCGTCTGCAGCGCCACCAGACGCTCCTGTGGACAAAACGGTTTTTAAGTTGTCTTCTAGTCATTACAGTCGCTAGGCCACTGTTGAGCGCAGAGCTCCAGTTGGACTTCTCATGTCGGCAAAATATTTTCGAAGTGGAACTTCTTTGGGCGCGATGAGAGTACTATTTCAAGGTCGATTTTGGGTGCACCTACGTGCGATGTTTCTGTTATTCTTAATATTTATCGATTAATTTATAATCCATACTAATATTATAAATGCTATAGTAACTATGTCGGTCCCTCTGTCTGTACGTCACCTTTTCACGGCTCTCCCGATCGACCGATCGCTGAACCGTTCTTGACTAAACACAGACTTTGACTCGTCATAGAGATAGCTTGCATTCTGGAGACGGACATTGGATTCTAACTATTCCGGAAAATCGAAGAGTTCCCATGGTATTTTTAAAAAACCTAAATACATACGGACATAGTCGCGGGCATCAGCTAGTAATTATGAATACGAAAGTACTCGCAGGCCCACTGTCTGTTTGTTACCGTTACACGATTCAACCGCTTAACCGTTCTTGACGGAATGTCCTGATGGTCACCGTCTGCTTCTAACAAATGCTGTGTCACCCAGAACATTTCTGTGTGGCACCACACTGCGTCCTTCCGTAGTCTATGCCCAGTAATTACGCTAGCTCACAGTGCCCTTCAGACCGAAACACAGTAATGTTTGCACACTACAGCTCGACGGCTGAAAAACTGACACTGCGTTGGTACCTACCTACCTATCTACCAGTAATTTACCTCGAGCTGCCGCCGTATCTCCCGCTGCTTCTCCTTATGCTGCTGCAGCGCCTTGGCGTACTTGCTCGGGTCCTCGGGGAACTTCACTAGCCCAGAGCGCGCGACGAACAACGTCCATTCCTAAACAATAATATAGGGTCGTATTGGATAAAGTGATGAAACGAGCAAAACGTTCACCTGATGGTAAGTGCACACAACAAAATATTCTTGGACCAGCGTTGTGGTTCTTATTCAGAGCTTCCTAGATATCGTCCGAAATGATTAAAGTTTGAACATTGCAAAAGTGACGTGACCAGAACACTTCTGTGTTGCACCACACTGCGCCCGTTCTCCTGAGGCATTTATATATGTGACTGAAAAACTGCTTCAGACACATACAAACATGCAGTCACTCCTTTTTCCCGTATAAGGGGTAGGCAGAGGCCACACACGTAGCCCCCACGAACGCAATGGGTAGTAAAACTTTTTTTCCATTCATACCAAAATGGCGACGTGGTTCGTCGCCCATCACGTCTTGTTTCCCACGGGGGCGAAGAGTCAGCTTTAGTCACACATGCCCAGTGTTTCAGTAATTACATTGGCTATCAGTGTCATTCAGATTGAAACTATAATGTTTGCACACTACGGCTTGACAGCAGACTAGCTGACACTGCGGTGCCACAGGAGCTCCTCCATCAGTAAATCGTGACCTCTGTCAGATTACAGAATAACCGGTGACAAGCAGCTGCGTCGAGGGTTGCTGTGCATCTGGTATTACAATAGCCTAAGAGGGGGCAATCGAGCAAGTGGTTCACCTGATGGTAAGTGATCTCACCTCACCTCACCGCCCATAAACATCTACAATACAACAGGAATAACAGATACGTTGCCGGCATTTGAGAAAAGAACAGGCTATTTTCTTGAAGGTGTTGCCGGCGGTGGTAACGGTGACCATGGCCGAAAGTCACCTCGCTGGTCACGTACAGTCATGGACATCAATATTTACAAAAAGTAGGTACGCGGCAAGGGTGCTGCAGGACTTACACCTCGGCGGGTCCTGCAGGGCTGCCCCGCGGTTCACGTGGCGGTCAGACGCAGTGCTGGGGGAGAGGGCGAGGGCTCACCGTGTGCAGGCGGGCGAGGTCCCGCTCGAGCTGCAGCGCGGCGTGGCGGCGCGCGGCGGCGGCGGGCGCGGCCGGGTGCTGCAGGGGGCGGAGCGCCCGGGCTGCGCCGCGGTCCGCACGCCGGGCGGCCGCCACACGGGCAGCCCGCTCGCGCTCCACCGTCCTGCGTACCAGAACACGCCATCAAACCAATTCACCTTTTCCGTGTTACGTTGGCGGATTTTTATTTGTCGTGTCCATACTAATATTATAAATGCCAAAGTAACTCTCTCTTACTCTCTTGCCGCATGGTGACGGTTGCCGTGTGATGGCGGCTTAAGAGAATCTACCACCCCATCTCATCCCGTGGGTGTCGTAGAAGTCGACAGAGGGAAAATTTTGTGAAATCACCCTCAAAATGAGAGATACAAACTGCAGTGACAATCTTTTGAGGGGAGGCCTAAGTTCAGCAATGGACTAGTGACAGGCTGAAATCATGATGATGAATTATCTCTGCCCCACTGTCTGTTTGTTACCTTTTCACGACCCAACCATTACACCGAACTTGACAAAATTCCGCACAGAGTTAGCTTGCATCCAGATGACGGACATAGGACTCTTTTTATCCTGGAAAATCAAAGAGTATCGAAAAGATTTTTAAAACAACCTAAATCAACGTCGACGATGTCGCGAGCTTTAGATTGTGTTATATAATTCACATAAATGTACAATAGTGACTTAATTTGCGGGTAGTTTAAAAATAACAAAAAACTAACTTAAGAAAACCGACACAGATATTAAACGGAGTACGCGCAGCTGGATCGGGCATAGAGCGTACTTGCTTGTTTTATTACTTTTTTATTGGATAACATTCAACTGAGGGTAAGTGCAACATATGGCCATAACAAATGCTGTGTCACCGAGAACATTTCTGTGTGGCACCACACTGCGCCTGTCACTCTGAGATGTCACTTCTTAAGTATCAGATGACCAGTGATTAACGCTAGCTCTCAGTGTCCTTCCGACCGAAAGACAGTGATGCTTGCACACTACTGCTCCACGGCAGAATAACTGGCACTAGGTAGACGGAATGCTACGACCAGTGAAAACAACAGGCTGGATCCATGTCAAAATTAAGACGATAACCAACATTACTATCGTCCCGCCGCCGCTTTACCGATGCGTTACATTTACGATCGCATAGCCTAGTGGTCAGAGTACCTGACTTCTAAGCCGCGGGTTAGTCCTGGGTTCGAATCCCAGCCGGAGCCAACATTTGTGCTGAAACATAAATTGTTGGTTTTCGGGTCTGGTTGTGTTGTCCCCGTGTTTCTGACACTGCATCCTAGCCTACCTCCGACCTTATCGCATCAGCGTGACATCGGGCGCGGGTAGGTTGGGACGAGTGAGTGCCTCTGTGTTTGCGCGTACACTTGTGGCACTTTAATATCTCTTACGCAGTTGGTGGCTCTCGACAGGAGTCGGCAGTTGTCGCCGTGGTTGAAATCGGCTAGGAGAACATCACATCACATTTATGAGCATAATTTTTTTCTAGAAGACCTCGTTCACCAACCGTGGGAAAACTTACCAACTCAACACTTTGATCTGATGTTGGAGAGCCTCGTTTACTTCCCCAGCAGCGACACCAGCTGCAACCTTCACTGGTGACTCCTCTGAAAGTCACAATAAAAACAATATTATACCTGAACACCAATAGGCATCTGTTCCGACTTTACTGGAGTACAATACAGACAAGGAATTAGATATTTCAATATAAGTTTTTATTCAATAAAGTGACGAAACGAGCAAAACGTTCACCTGATGGTAAATTCAACATCTGCCCGTAACAGATATTCGACAAAAACTCAAAGAAGCAGCCATGTTCATGGTATATGACGAAGCATGACTTTGACAGTTAGAGAAAAATGTCTGGCGAGAGAAGACACATGTAAAGCAAAATAGTATTAAGAATACTTCTCCATTATTTTTCGTTCGAACAACATGTGTGTAGGAAAAATATTGTATAAGATAGATATTAGGTGTGTGAAAATATGCAGGTGGAGAATTGGGCAGCAATCGCATACGCTTCGTCTTCAAAAAAATTTACAACAAAGGGGGCGGTCCCAAAATGTATGGAGCAACAGAGGAGTGCTTTTACGATGAATTAATAAAAAATTATTTCCATTTCAATCGGAGATTAATATTTTCAACACATCATTATCGTTAATGGTGGCCTGCACGTCATTTTTGACGTGTTCTGTCGGACCAAGAATAATAATTAAAAGCTGAAGGTACTCCGGGTTAACTATGACATCGGGACATCTGTCACCTCATTCCGCCCGTGACCATGGGTGCTGTAAAGCACTCGAAACGTCGGGTTATAAATAATAAAATTAAACACGATAAAATCCGTAAAATTAGTTTCATTTAAATGTGTTCTGTCAAGTAAATTCATATATTTTTTTCTTTTTTCTACTATCGTTCGTCGTCCTCGTTTCAGCCTATCACTAATCCACTGCTGAACATAGGACACCCCCATAGATTGCCTCAAAAGTTAGTATGAGCTTTCATTTTGGGGGGGAATTTGTCATAGTTGCCACGCTTAGCGGGCGAGTTGGCAACCGCAGTTTATTTATTTTGACGTTCCAGGAATATGCTGCTGCTCATCTCCTGGTTTTTATTTTCCCTTCTGTCGACTTTTACGACACCCACGGGATGAGATGGGGTGGTAGATTCTCTTTAGCCGCCACCACTCGGGCGATTTAGTTACAATCAAATAATAAACTTTTTTATTCTTAATATAAGCTCACTATCTTACACCTTGTTTTTTGATATACAGTAAAATATTACTCCATAATGGACCGTCTCCTTTGTTATAGAAAATATACGTTAAAGAAAATTTTAACCACCTCAAATTCCCACACCTAATAACATTAGTTAAAACAACCAGTATAGTTAAACACAATGAAAAACTATATTAACAAACATGCACATTCATTATAAATAATAATTAACGTCAAAAAAGGTTAGTTCTGCGTTCCTGTGAAACGAAACCATGTTAGCTGGCGTATTAACGTTGTTCCTCTCCCTTTCGCACACTCTTTAAACGTCAAATGACATGTGTCAATGTCAAAAGTTTTGTCACTGCCAAAGTGGCGTCACATTTGTTGCCGTTTCACTTTTAAATTTGATATTATTTGATGTAACAATCTAATAATTTTATCGATCATCATTTTAATGATGATATCGCGTCAATTTCCCACTACTAAATAATGGCAGTAGATAAGGCATACCTTATAGATTGACATTAAGTGACATTGAAACTAATTAAACATCAAATTGACTAAAAGAAGACAGAGTTATGGTTAATAAGTAAGCTTTATCATTGTCTCCTAAAAAAAAAAAATTAGCAGCCGCAATGACATTTTTTTTTGTATGTGTTCGTAAAATTTTTTCTATTCTCATACTTTTGATAAACGCAATACAAAATAATGTAACGGTACGAAATATTTTTTGCCTTTAAATGAATGCTACAAATTAAAAAAAATACACCCATGCCATAACGAAATAGATGCAACATCGATTAAATAATAGTCTTACGCAGCGTCTCCTTCGGTGCGGTCGTTGTCACCACCGCTAATAGAGTACAGTCAACATATTAATAAAAAGTTTGCTCCTATCATAATTTATATTATAATAGTTCATCATATTATGTAGAAGCATTTAGTGAAGTTTCAAAAAGAAAGTATAGTACGCAAAATATTTATGGCTAAAAAAATTACAATCCAATTATCTCGACATTCTGACAAATGCCTTAAATAATGACCCATTTTTAATACCCTGGTTTCCGTTAAAATATACAAAAGACACTCTTTTTATTTCTTTAAAGCATCTGCCTTTATCATAAAAAAATAATTAACGAAAATAAATACTTAATCGAAATGAAACTTTAAAGTTATGGAAGTAGGATTAATATTAAGTTGGTGAAAGGTAAGGGGCATGCTATGCAAGGCTTTCGATAATGTATTTCTTACGTGTAAAGTCCCGCAGAGAGGCCGGAGGCGTCACGGCCGCTACGCGCACACAATATATTTGTTATTATTCGTTGTTCTTTGTGAGTACATTAATTTTTTTGCTGTCCTTACTATAGAGGCATGGGTTTGTTGCGATATTTCCGGCTCAATATAATTGACTGTATTGTGGAATTCGTTAATTTCGACTCGTATTAACTTTATGCATAATCTGATATTAATAAACTGGCAATTTACAGCTTTTGTAAGTAACGACAGCAAAAAAAAAATACAAAATATCTTCTTAATTCAATACAAGTGTTATAAATGACAACAACATTAAAATCATGATCGAAAATAATGTTTATAACACACAAAAAAAACAACACAAAACAACGTTCGAAAACTTTAAAAAATATATATATTATAGTAATTACTTAACAACGCTGCAAAGGCACTGTATAGTGCAAAAGCTGAACCACTGTTATACAAAATAAAAAAAAACGTTTTAAAGGCAAGAGCGTATCTTGCGTATATAGGGGAGTAGCTCTGAACAACAAACTATCATGTAATTAGGATTTTATCGTAATTTACTATGTTCCCGAACATAAAATAAAATTTAACGGAATATAATTATTTAACGAAAAAACTGACTTCCACACAACAGCTCCAGATTTTCTCAATGATCCCGTAATCAGAACTTGACAAATATACATTTGTACAGGAACATTTTATTTTATTTTTTATTGTAACAAGTGATGAAACGAGCAAAACGTTCACCTGATGGATAGTGCAACGTCTGCCCATAACAAATGCTGTGTCAACCGGAAATTTCTGTGTGACACCACACTGTGCCCATCACCCTGAGACCATAAGTTCTTCAGTCTCATATGCCCAGTGATTACGCTAGCTCTCAGTGCCCTTCAAACCGAAACACAGTAATGTTTGCACACTACTGCTTCACGTCAGAATGACTGGCTCTGGGGTGGTACCTACCTAGATGGGTTCCCGCATAGGAATCCTACCACCAGTAAAAAGTTGGTGTGTATGTTACGCGATATCTTCGCCAATTGTGAACCGATTCCAATGATTCTCTTTTTACTTGAATTGGTCATACTCGAGGTTGTTCCCATACAAATGTGGTCAAGTTCTAGTTCTGATGATGGGATCCATGAGAACACCATGGAACAGTTAAAATCGCATAAGCATTTTTGGAGCTCCGTTAAAATCGGTTTTTGGATTAAATAATATTTAATATACTAAATAATGATATTTATCTGTTGAATTACCTTTTCATTGACATCTTTAATACAGTTGTTCATAAATGAGAAGTTCCGAGGCATCCCGCCATATAACCAAATAATATCTGTATATGAACAGCCACTCAGACAGACAGACAGACAGACCGTACGTACCATGGTGAGTGCCGCCGCGTTTGGCGTACAGTTTCAGCTTATCCCGGAGCGCGCCGCGTTCAGTCTCCAGCGAATCTATGTCTTGTTGGAGATGATCCATCGTCTCTTCGAACTCCTTCTCTTTTCTAGAAGAGAATGTAATGAAATTGAATCTCTCGGAATTAGTTTAAAAAAACGATGCCCCACACAGGGATTTCTCCTGTGTTGCGGAATCGTTTTTTTATTGGTTTATGTAACGAGACAGGCAAAACGTTCACCTGATGGTAAGTGCAACGTCTGCCCATAACAAATGCTGTGTCGCCCAGAAAATTTCTGTGTGACACCACACTGTGTCCATCACCCTGAGACATAAGTTCTTAAAGTGTCATATTCCAAGTGATAACACTAGCTCTCAGTGCCCGTCAGACCTAAAAACAGAAATGTTTGTACACTACTGCTTCACAGCAGAATAACTGGCACTGCGGTGGGACCTACCTACACGGATTTTCTCATAGGATTCCTGCCACCTGACATAAGTTGAATTAGGACGAGTGAGTGCTTATGTTTACGCGTACACTTACGGCACTATAACATCTCCTGCGCAGTTGATAACTACCACAATCTGAAGTTGTACATTAGTGTTCAAGGAGCTCAAAAGACAACCTTGTCTATATGATTGGCTTCAGTTAATATACCATCAAGTAAACTGTACGTGTGCTTTTGTCTTAGATCAATATCGTACTTTCAGTCGTTAACCAGAATGTTTAAATTTCTCTCTTTCGTTCTTATTACCCAAGACGCCCAAGAAATATTGCTTTTTTAGCCACTTTTTACACGCTAGGATTTCTCATGTATGGTGTGTTATAGACGTAAATTTTACATGCACGCAACCGGACCCGAGAACCGACAATCTGCGTCACGAATGTTGGCTGACAACTTGGATTCGAACCCATGACCTGCTGCAGAGAATTCATAGACTGCTACGGAGTTTTTATTGTAGCGACATCTATGTCGCCTCATGAGAAGCTCAAGAAATATCATACATTCCATAATCGCGCTATGAAAGTATCTGAGATGCGAACTATATATACATCATCTAAACTTTACTAGTAGGAGAGGTCTTCTCCAGATCAGACCACTCGATCTGGCGCGTAGCTACCCTCTCCCTTGGCAATAGCATTCGCCAAATTATCCTTCGTGGAATATGGTGATGCACACGCAGACGGCAGCCCTGCTTTCTAAGAAAAGCATCACCATCACCTCTTGAGTTGGTTGTGGGCGTCTTCCAGTCGCCTCTGCAGCTGTTCCACTTTGAGCTCAGCGTCCCGGGCGGCAGCTGTCAGCTTGCGCTCCCCAAGCTCCCTGCGGATCTGCATCTCGGATAGCTCCTCTTGTTTGGCCTGCAAATTTTAATAATTAATTATGTTTAGAATGGCCGTGTGGTGGCGGCTTAAGAGAATCTACCACCCCATCTCGTCCCTCGGGTGTCGTTAAAGTCGACAGAGAAAATGAAAACCAGGAGATGGGCAGCATCTTCCCGGAACATCTGAATAAATAAACTGCGATTGCCAACCCGCCTGCCAAGCGTGGCAACTATGGCAAAATCTCCTCAAAATGAGAGCTACTAACTTTTCTGGCAATCTGTGGGGGAGGCCTATGTTCAGTAGAAGACTAGTGATAAGTTAAAATGATGATGAGAATGGCCTGTGCATAAGCTGCATGATGAAGTAAGGAAACACAGAGCATGTGCTGTTGGAAGGGTAAGGATTCATCTAATATCTGGTGGAAGGATTCCGAATTCGTCTAGGTAGGTACCGCCTTAGGGTCAGTTATTCTGCCGTGAAGCAGTAGTGTGCAAACATTACTGTTTCCGTCTGCTATTCAGGCTTTCTGCTATTTCAGGGCACCGAGAGCTAGCGATATGAGACTTAAGGAAGTGACACAGAAATGTTCTGGAATGTTCAGGTGAACGTTTTGCTCGTCTCGTCACTTGTATTCTTACCTTAAGCGCCTTCCGGAGCTCCTTGATATCAGCCTCTTTGTTCTCCAGCTTGATGGTGAGCGTCTTGGTCTCTTCTAGCTGCTTCTTCACCAATTGCGCGCGAAGTACCACTGGTGGAGTTGGCTGCGAACATACATTTCTCAGTGAAAAATAATGTTCTTTTTTTCTTTTCAGGTCATTGCTGAAAATTGGCTGAGGAGTTGGATAATCTGACAATCTATTAGTTTTCCGAACCGAATGTACATTATTTATATCGCACTGGTAATATAAAACTGTACTAACTTAAAAAAAAACAAAATTGATTTAATCGTTTCGACACACGCACACGGTGATAACAGTCGATACACGCAAACATTGGTAACGCTGTCACTATACTGCTCGTGGGAACGCAATGGGCAGTAACATTTTTTTTTTACTAGTACCAAAATGGTGGCGATGTCGTTCGCCACCCGCCACGTCTCGTTTCCTACGGTGGCCTAAAAGTGTGGCATCTGCCTATCCCTTATATGTGAATAAGGCGTAACTATATGTATGTGGCCAGAAATGTCTTGATTTGTTAGGTATGGGCTGTGAGCTAGCGTAATCACTGGGCATATGAGACTTAAAAACTGTCAGTATTACATCAAAATACCAGTAATGTATTGAATTAATTGTATGACAATTATGTTCTGGAATAAATTCATTCACTCGCTCTCTGTCTCAACTCTCTGTGTCAACTTATGTCTCAGGGTGATTGATGGGCACAGTGTGGTGTCACACAAATTTTCTGGGCGGCACAGCATTTGTTACGGGCAGACGTTGCACTTACCGTCAGGTGAACGTTTTGGTCGTTTCATCACTTTATACAATTAAAAAAAGTGAATTGCCAGGATCAAAAAAGAAGAATAACAGAGTATTATAAAGGAAATGTTCACCTTATCCACTTGCACGTTGGTTAGCGACATCATGTCGTACTCGTTGTCCTGCGCGAACGCGGCCAGCTTGTTGATGTCCGCCGACACTACGTTCAGCGCGTGTCGGATCGTACGCACTGGTCCGTGGTCGTCCTGCCACATTCAACTGAACATTACAAAGAATGAAAACAGACAAAGAAACTGATAAGGAAAACTGGCAAAGTTTACTTGTCACACGCACACAATTCACAGACAGTGTTAGCGACGTAAGCAAATAGGCCACGCCCGCATCGTCGCGAGAATGACTCCGTTCGGCAACGGTGCGAGATGCGACTGAGTCTCTCGGGGATCTCGCGAGGGGCGACTGCAGCGGATCGGCGCGGATATCACGATTATAAGAGAACTTTGAAGTAGATTTGCGTGCATTATAATGAGCTTTTTGATATTACACAACGTAGTATTAGTTCGTTACGTCGATAAGTTTTGTTTAGGATATAGATTAGAGCAATTAGTATTGTATAAATTAGGAAAATTCGCATTTTCTCATTTTAATATCGACGAAGGAAAGATACGGCGAGCTGTGAGAGCGAGACATCGGCAGTTTCTCGGTCCGGAAGAAGCTCTCAAGAAAGAAGAAGTAACTAGAAGAAAAAAGTCAATAGTGAATAGTATTGTGTAGTATTGGCTAAAGTCTATTCTGTTTCTGTATCGTATTTCTGTATCCTGTTTCTGAGAAGAATAAACGCGAGAAGTTCTTGTATCGCGGTACCGTAGTCTGATCCCGTCAGCGTCCTATGGGCTATATTGTTTGTAGGGAATGCGGTAACCTGCTTGTCGCTGGCGGCGGCCCACACCGCGGCGAGCGCCTGCGCGGGCAGCGGCGCGCCCTCGCCGCGCTCGCCGGCGGTCTCACCTGCTGGTAGAGCTTGTCGCTGGCGGCGGCCCACACCGCGGCGAGCGCCTGCGCGGGCAGCGGCGCCCCTCGCCGCGCTCGCCGGCGGTCTCACCTGCTGGTAGAGCTTGTCGCTGGCGGCGGCCCACACCGCGGCGAGCGCCTGCGCGGGCAGCGGCGCCCCTCGCCGCGCTCGCCGGCGGTCTCACCTGCTGGTAGAGCTTGTCGCTGGCGGCGGCCCACACCGCGGCGAGCGCCTGCGCGGGCAGCGGCGCGCCCTCGCCGCGCTCGCCGGCGGTGGCGGCGCAGGCTGCGGCGGCGCGCGCCGCCAGCGCCACGGCCCTCGCGCAGCGCCACAGCGTCGTGGCGCAATCGCTGCGGAGACGCTCCACCAGCTGTCAAGGTCGAAGTCGAAACTTTCTTATTCGGATATAGGCTCGTTTGAGGCTCTCGTAAAGTCCGATACCTGAAGCAGCGTTTCCACTACCCTGCCGAGCGGACATTTTGATCTGAGCAAATAAATGTTTCCCTCTGTCGACTTTTACGACACCCACGGGACGGGATGGGGTGGTAGATTCTCTTAGGCCGACCTGTAAAAGTCGCTGTGTGTAAAAGTCGACGGAGGGAAATTAAAACCATGAAATGGGCAGCAGCATCTTCCTGGAACATCTGAATAAATAAACTGCGGTTGCGGTTGACGCGTAGAACGAAACCAAGATTTTGAAACGCCTTATTCGCTACATAATTACAATGATCAGACATTAACATTTTTTGATCAAAATAAATTCCCAAGTCTCGAACCACGTTAACTCTTGTAATAGATGTTCCTTTAAACTTATAGTTATTTATAAAAGGTTTTGTCTTACGTGTAAATGAAATACACTCACGCTTTTTTATGTTGACAGTAATTTTGTTTTTAATGTAGTACGTGGTTAAGCAGTCCAGATCTTTTTGCATCAGTTCAATGTCTTGCTGGTTGCATATTTTACGAAATATTTTTTTATCATCTGCATACATGAGGAAATTCGACTGTTTAAAGCAGTCCCCAATATCATATAAATATGCATTGTAGAATAGAGGTCCCAAATGTGAGGATATTAATGAAGTCAGATCGATAGCCACCAAGAACAACAGCTTGTGAGCGACATGAGAGGTATGACTGCACCAAACGAAGTAAATCACCATGGATTCCGAGCTTTTGGAGTTTATCTAAAAGGATGTTGTGATCTACGCGATCAAAGGCCTTCTCAAAATCTGTAAAAATTACATCAATTTGGCCACCTTTATCCATATTGGTTAAAATAAAGTCAGAACAGTACGCCAGATTTGTTGTAGTTGACCGTCTTTTCAAGAAACCATGTTGTTCATCGGGTACAGATTGGGAAATAACACCATAAATTTCCTTGTAAACGATGCGCTCAAATACTTTAGCCACAGTGTTCAAAATTGAAATACCTCTGTAGTTCTCTATCTGCACCCTGGAGCCCTTTTTGTGAACCATAACGATGTGTGCAGATTTCAACTGACTTGGGAATATTCCTTCGCGTAATGACCGATTAAATATGAGACATATGGGTATCGCCAAAGACTTGGCACAGGAGGACCAAAAGAGAGGGGAATTCCATCACTACCGGCACCTTTATCTGAATCAAGGTGTTTTAAAAGACTTTCTACAGTTTCCGTACATGTTTAAATTTTCGATATAACATTTATCCCTGGTGTACAGTCTTCTGTCACTAATTGGTTACTATTAGGGGGCCCAAAAGTTCTTTTAAAAAATATATTAAATGCGTCACATATTTCTTTGGCCTCAGAAAATTTAGTACCGCCCAAACTTAAGGTCTTAGGGTAACTAGATCCGCCACGGATAGCCTTCACGAAAGTCCAGAAAGTTTTAGGGTGCGATTTGATGTTTTTTTCGCAGGAAGCAGTAAATTTTTTGAAGCACTCTCTTTGCACGCGGCGTTCTCTCGCTCGTAAAAGTGAAAACTCATCATAGTAGAACTGGTTCGCGTACTTTTTTCATCTTGAGTGTGCTTTAATCTTTTTTTTAATAATATTAATAAGCGCTGGGGTGTACCATTTTGGATATGAACGCTTACTGGGTTTACGGACTAAAGGAATGTAATTATTTATGCAAAAATGTATAATATCATACATTTTATCTACAGCCTCATCGATGTCACCATTATTTACAAGAGAACGCCAGTCCAGCTTATTAAGGTAACTACTTATAGCGTCATAATTTGCCTTTCTAAAATTGCGTTTCGGTTTAGTGAACTCTTTTAAAGACCGAATTGTTAGTTCAGAGGAATGAGTAAGCACAATGAAGGATGGGCCTTATTCTCTTTAAGAAGAGCTGCAGAGCTACAATCGATTGATAGGTGTAGGTTAGAAAATGCAAGATCTAAAGTATTACCAGCAAAATTTTTAGCAAAATTATATTGTGCGAGGCAGAGATATTCAAATGCCTCAATTAAACGTACTGCGGCATTCTGAACTTCCACCGAACCTCTCCTTAGGCAAATAGGTTGCCTAGTGTCCCATGAAATAGAAGATAAATTATAGTCACCGATTAATAAATAATTATCCTTTGTATTACATTCATAAACATTTTTCGTAATTTTAATTATTGTGTCAATATTAGTTGGAAGTCGACGCGGGTCTGGCGGTATGTACATAACACACAAGTGCAGGTCAGCTACAGCTGGGAACGTGCGGGCCGGCAATGTTACCCATAACAGCTCGGCTGGAGTGAATGGTCCAATCTCGCGGCGCAAACCACCCAGTGTGCGTCGTGTCATGATCATAACACCACCACCCGTCTCCTTGCCGCTAACGCTAAGGTTGCGATCCGCTCGAAACACGTCATACCTATCGTCGCACAACTCCCCGTCAAAAATACCATTATGGAGCCACGTTTCCGTCAGTATAATTATATCGTTACTGTTACGCAAAATGCTTTAACGAAGTTCCAAGCATTTTGTCCTAAGTCCACGAACATTCTGATAATAAATATAAGGATTTTGGTTAGCAATTGTTATCACAGAGATATAATTGATACTTTATATTTTATTAAATTTAAAATATATATCACAGCATTCAAAACTTGATTTTGAATACTAAGCTTAATATAATAGGCGAGAAACTAGAAATAACCTTAAGTAACTCCAAGTTAAGGCTCAATTTAAAGTTACTCAAAGTTATTGTAATTAAAAATAAATATCCGGGGAATTTGCTAGTAGACCCATAATTTAACAGCTTGATATATTTTATAGCATTACATAGAAGGTACTTTAAAAACCCAACGCCAACGAAAATATTGAGTCGGTAACAAAATACCGTCACGTTAGTTAATATAAATTGTATTATAAATTATTTCAGTGAATGTGCGTGTATTAGTTTAAAGTATAGTACGAATTTGTTATAACATAATCGATATATTTTGAAACTTATGTACTTTAATAATCTACGTATATAATATATCATAAGAAAATATATTAATTTATAAAGAGGAATATGGTAAATTAATAAATTACAAATTAATACTGCATACTGATAAATCATTTTACTATAATAAATACAGTAATAGAAAAAAAATAGCTCGGCGAAAAATCAACAAATAAAAAATAACCTATCAGAATATTAGTACAATAAATTTTATAGGTAATATAAATAAAACGTTGCACATGAGTTGTGCGTATGATTAATACAATATTATAACAACAAGTACTTAGTTGCCAAAGTGTTATCAAAGAATAAGCAAATGAATCGTGTACAAATGGGACGTTAAGTAAAGTGATTTTGACATCAACGATTGCCTTGAGATTTTTTAAATAGTACCGTATACAGAAGAATGTAAGTAATATTAAGACACAAAAAAACCGACCTTGAAAACATTAAAAAAACAATGATCAGAAATAAGCAATTCAAAAAATTTTGGCAATATCCCTTTTTTTTATTTACTGTTTTTTATTGCAGGCATAACTATGTGAACTATGTGTAAAAACAGCCTGTTTGATGTCTGGATTAACTGGTGGTAGGATTCCTAAGCAGGAATCCGTCTAGGTGGGTACCATCCCAGAGCCAGTTATTCTCCCGTGAAGCAGTAGTGTGCAATCATTACTGTGTTTCGGTTTGAAGGGCACTGTGAGCTAGCGTAATCACTGGGCATTTGAGACTTAAGAACTGATGTCTCAGGGTAACGGGCGCAGTGTGGTGTCACACAGAAATAATCTGGGTGACACAGCATTTGTTGTGGGCGGACGTTGCACTGACCATCAGGTGAACGTTTAGCTCGTTTCGTCACTTTATACAATAAAATACATACATACATACATAAAATCACGACTGTATCCCATAAGGGTTAGTCAGAGACTGGGCACTCACTGCAAAAACAGATGACTGCCACAATCCACATTTCACCAAAACAATAAAATGCACTTGGTGTGATAGGTGGTGAGCCCATCGCCACCATGCGCTGTTGGGTGCACAGTGCAGTTTAATTCCTTACTCGCCTTTTACGAGATCCATTGGATGAGATGGAGTGGTAGTATTCTATTAACGAGCCGCCACCACACGGCTACAATAAAATAAAAATAAAAAAATATAAAAAAAACCTTCCGTCCCGAAATTCGATATACTGGCAACACTAAGCATACCTGCAAGTCCAACGGCACTTTATCTAAGTGGACTCCAGGAGGCAGCCGACGACGGACGCTCTTCAACTGCTGTTGAAGTGCTGAGCTGCTGTTCATGATCAGCTCGTGAAGCTGTCCCAGCTCATGTTGCTTGTCCGATGCCTGGATTAAAAATTACATAATAAAAAGTAAGGAATTTATTTAAAACCTAGTTACATGTGAATATTGTAGGGTCGTATAAAAGGTGCCGTGTATAATTTCATAAATCTGTCCGTGCTTCTGTCCTATTTTCTCACAGCCACATGAACCAAAAACAGAAGTTATGACATTTTTCTATGAGAAAGTCACCTGGTTGAGAAATGGCGGGGTTAGTAGAAATGTTGGTGTGGTAGCGGCTTAAGAGAATCTACCTCCCCATCTCATCCCGTGGGTGTCGTAAAAGTCGATAGAGGGAAAATTAAAAAGATGGGGAGCAGCATCTTCCAAGAAGTACTGAATAAATAAACTGCGGTTGCCAACTCGCCTGCCAAGCGTGCCAACTATGGCAAAATTCCCCAAAATGAGAGTTACAAACTTATGTAGCAATCTATGGGGGAGGCCTATGTTCAGCAGTGGACTAGTGATGGTCTGAAATGATGATGGTGATGATTGCTTGCATCCTGGAGACGGACGTAGGATACTGTTATCCCGAAAAATTAAATAATCCCCACGGGATATCTAAAAACCTATACCCACACAGAAGTCGAGGAGATCAGCTAGTAATATAAATAAATTTTAGCTTTCTGGCTTCTTCTCCATTCAAACTTTTAACAATGCCAAATAGTGCTAGCGTGTGTGTGCGCCTGTGTGTATACGTGTGCGTGTATGGGCGCGTGGCCAAGTATGTGTGTGTGTGTGTGTGTGTGTGTGTGTGTGTGTGTGTGTGTGTGTGTGTGTGTGTGTGTGTGTGTGTGTGTGTGTGTGTGTGTGTGTGTGTGGCTTTGAGTGAGCGCGCGCGGGGAGGGTACGGATGAGCGAGGAGACGTGTCTGCTTGTATGCGTACGAGCGCGCGTGTGTGACCTTGTGCTTGTGTGTATGTGTGTGTGTGTTTGCACTGATCAATGCACCCACTAGCAGGATGTGCGAGAGTGCACCCGCGTCTGCGAGTAAGCGTGCGTTGCTGTGTGACCTTGCGTGTGTGCCTGTGTGCGTACGTGTGCGTGTGAGTGTGCGGGACAGGGCACAAACCAGCAGGATGTGCAAGAGTGTAACCGCGTCTGCTAGAACGCTTACGTGTGCGCGTGTGTTTGCGTGTGTGCCTGCGTGCATACGTGTGCATGTGTGTGCGCGGGGCAGGGTACCCACCAGCAGGATGTGCGAGAGCGCGCTGGCGTCTGCGTGCAGCGCCCGCGCGAGCGCGTCGAGCGCTGCGCACACGCGCAGCACGGGCTCGCGCGCCGCGCCGCCGCCCATGCCCAGCGCGGACCACATCGCCGCCAGGTACGACCAGCACCGCTCCACGCCTGGGCACAGACACAACGTCCACGGTTATGATCAGCGATATGATCTTCGGCAAATCGCCGGGATAATTTCTTAGCGATATATGAATCTACCTCCCCATCTCGTCCAGTGGGTTTCATAAAAGTCATCATAATTTCAGCCTATTCCAGTCCACTGTTGAACATCCTCCCACATAGATTCCACAAAACACGGTCCTGAGCCACCAGCATCCATCAACTTCCCGCAAAACCGTGCAGGTCGTCGCTCCGTCTAGTGGGGGGGCGCCCTACACTGCGCTTGCCGGTACGAGGTTGCCACTCGAGAACCACTCGTCGAACCACTTCTCTGTTCAGCATCACTGGCAACACGCACTGGTCGTAAACTTTGGTTTTGAGACACTGAGGTATACTCGACGAGAAGATGTGACGCAGTTTCCCGAACGCTGCCCAGCCGAGTTGTATCCGTCGTTTGACCACTCGAACGAAGTTGGACCAATCGCTCGATCTGTCCTAGTCTAGTCGGACAATCTGTCGTATACCTAGATACATATTTGTCGACAACTTCGAGCGAAGTGTTCCCAACAACTACCGGTAAAGGTGTGACATGGACGTTGGACATGATCTTCGTCTTGTCCATGTTCATATTAAGACCTACCCGATGGGAGACACTATTGAGGTCATTGAGCACAGTGCCCAGTTCCTCCAGCGATTCTGCCATTATGACTATTTCGTCGGCAAATCGAAGGTGAGTGATGTATTCGCAATTGATGTTAATACCGTATCCTTTCCAGTTCAGTAGCTTGAAAACATCTTCCAATGCAGCGGTGAAGAGTTTCAGGGATATGACATAGCCCTGTCTTACACCTTCCTGCAATTGGATCGGTTTCGTACTCTAGTTCTGTACTCGGATAGCCATCGTAGCCTTATTGTACAAACACTGCAGCACTTCGATATACAGACAGTCAATTCGGCACCGCTGAAGTGACTGAAGTACCGCCCAAATTTCGACGGAATCGAAGGCTTCCTCACAGTCCACATACGCCAGACATAGCGGGAGATTTAACTCTTCGGTTTTTTGTACAATCTGGCGAAGGGTATGTATGTGGTCTATGGTACTAAAGCCTTTTCAGAATCCGGCTTGTTCGGGAAGCTGGAAGTGGTCAAGTCTACTTGTGAAACGATTCGTAATGACTCTCGAAAACAGCACATAGACGCGGCTCAGAAGCGATATCGGTCTATTATTTTTCAAGAGGGCTTTATCGCCCTTTTTGTAGAACAGGACATCCACGCTTCTGCTCCACGCTTCCGGCGTAGCGCCGCTGTGGATGACGGAATTAAATAGCTTCTGAAGGACTAAAAGTACCAGCTTCCGGTTTTCCACCCGCTTTCAGAATCTCCTCTCTAATTCCGTCCTCACCCGGCGTTTTGCCATTTTTGAGCTGTTTGAGAGCCATACTAATCTCGCGACCTTGGAGCCTTGGTTTCGCTCAATAGCTTCTTCAATACGGAAATTCTTCTTCAATATTGAAGTTTCTTCTTCAATATTGAAGTTGCGTAGGTCCCGCCGCATACATTGGGAGATCTGTCTGTTCAGTTGCCGATATGCTGACGCGTCAGTTGAGAACTTTAGCTTCATTTCACGCCTAGCCTCCATGAGACTGAGAGTCGGAGAGCTTCTGGATCTTGTTTTTGCGAGTCTTGCAAAAGTTTGCCCCCGCCGCATGGACAGTTTCCACGAGCTTCTCGTTCATATCTTCCACTGAAACGCAATCATCTAGGCACTGAAAGCGGTTATGCCATTACAGCTGGAAGCTCTCGGGGTTTTGGATAAGGGCTCGAGATGGACGGAGCGTAGACTTCACCAGACGGGACCTCTCCAGCTTAATGTTTAAGGTAAATGTTCCTCTTACCATTCAGTGATCACTGCCGGTTTTCACCCTAGCGATCACAGAGACATCATTGAACAGCTGTCGTTCGTTCGTCATGATGAAGTTGATCTCATTTCTGGTGGAACCGTCCGGGCTCATCCAGGTCCACTTTCTTTGGGGCTGCTTTTTGAAGAAAGAGTTCATCATATAGAGTCCCTCCTTATCCATAAAGTCGGCCAGCTGTTGGCCCCTTTGGTTCCGTTGCCCTGTTCCAAATTGCCCCACTACCAGTTAATCGTCTTTCTTCATGCCTAGCTTCGCGTTAAAGTCTCCCATCAACACTGCGTAGTGAGTTTCCGTGGAATGTATGGCTTTTGAGATATCCTCATACATTACCTCCACCTCATCATCAGGGTGTGCCGAGGTAGGTGCGTATACCTGTTTGACCTTCAGCGAATACAGCAGATTTACCTTCAAGAGCGCAGTTCTCGTCCAGCTCGTTGGAGCGCAGCAGGGAGGTGAGTGCGTCGAGCGAGCGCTCCTGGGCGGCCGCGTCGGGCAGCGCGCCGGCCGCGCGGAGCAGCTGCTCCGGGCTGCAAGTCTCCAGCGCCCCGGACCACATACAGACGAGACACTGCAACATTATATTCAATATTCAAATTCAAAGAATCTTTCAATGAAACCAATTTGACGGATTCAATCGCGTTTCACTTCAAGTATTTATAACCAGACGTTTCGAGCGCTTTACGGCTTAAAAGCTTATAATAAAATTCCTGAAAGTGTAACACAAAAATCGGACATAGATTTAAAAAAAAACTTGTCAAGAAAACATTATTAGATAAAGCCTATTATAAAACTCTGCACTTGCTAAACTCCTAGCTACTAAATTTTTTTTGTAATTTACGAGTATTAATGACATTTTGTAATATGACATTGCAAAAAGAAAGACCCCAGAGTTTCTTGCCGGTTCTTCTTTGAGAAGGTATTTTTTTGGACCGGAGTAGATTTTGACGTACTTAAGAAAAGGCAAAATCTTATTGCAAGCCTCGATTGAATAAAGAAATATTGACTTTGAAGGCACCCCAGGTTAACTATGACATCAGGACCTCTGTCAATGCAGTGCCACTGTGAACTGTAATGGCGATGTACTGTAAAACGCTTGAAACGTAGGGTTATAAATGGTGATGAAGTTCTCCTAGCCGATTTCGACCACGGCGACAACTGCCGACTACTGTCGAGAACCATCAACTGCGCATGAGATATTATAGTGCCACAAGTGTACGCGCAAACACAGAGGCACTCACTCGTCCCAACTTACCCGCGCCCGATGTAACGCTGATGCGATAAGATCGGAGGTAGGCTAGGATGCAGTGTCAGAAAGACGGGGACAAACACAACACAAGCAGACCCGAAAACCAACAATTTGTGTTTTATCGCAATTGTTGGCTCCGGCTGGGATTCGAACCCAGGACCCGCTGCGTAGAAGTCAGGTATTCTGACCACTAGGCCACGCGGTCGTCAATATATATCGGGTTATAAATAGTTTAAATTTAACGCGATAAAATCCGTAAAATTAATCAGCGTAAATATAAGAAATCATTCTGAAGTCGTTTCTTTATTTATTTATAGTGTATTGACACCTAAAAAAAGCTTAGTCATCTTTGCAATAGTTGAAAGAGAATTGCTTGTCATAAATCAACCTTACGACTAACATTACAATGCGGCTCGTTAAAAGAATACTACCACTCCATCTCATCCAATGGATCTCGTAAAAGGCGAGTAAGGAATTAAACTGCACTGTGCGCTCGACAGCGCATGATGGCGATGGGCTCACCACCTATCACACCAAGTGCATTATATTGTTTTGGTGAAACGTGGATTGTGGCAGTCATCTGTTTTTGCAGTGAGTGCCCAGTCTCTGACTACCCCTTATGGGATACAGTCGTGATCTTATGTATGTATGTATGTGTTACAATGCAAGGGACTGTGAGTCTTATTGCGATAGAGATAGCTTGTAATTTTTATTTAAAGTTTAAAAATAACTTTTAATGTTTGTGATGAACATTCATCAAAAATAAAATTTATGTAAATATTCTGTTTAATTCTTGCCCCGCGCATTATTTAACGTTTGATTTTTTTTTATTGGATTAAGTGATGAAACGAGCAAATACGTTCACCTGATGGTAAGTGCAACGTCTGCCCATAACAAATGCTGTGTCACCCAGAAAAATTCTGTGTGACACCACACTGTGCCCATCACCCTAAGACATAAGTTCTTAAGTCTCATATGCCCAGTGATTACGCTAGCTCTACAGTGCCCTTCAAACCGAAACAGCAATGTTTGCACACTACTGCTTCACGGCAGAATAACTGACCCTGGGGTGGTACCTACCTTAGACGGATTCCTGCATAGGAATCCTACCACCAAGTAAATTGTTTGAACATTTCAAATATATTTACGAAAAGTGGTTAAGCTACAAGTTATTATTTTAAACTGTTTTTATATTTGGCGTGGTTACAAGGTGAGTTATTAAAATTAATCCAAACAGTGTAGACTGCAGAACAGTAAGTGCCTACAGTTAGTTAATCATTTCAACATAGAGTCAAGCCTCTTTCTCATAGGGGTAGGCAGAGACCACAGCTTTCCACTTGCTACGATCCTGACACACATCTTTAGCTTCCTCTACTTTCATTAGTGTTTTCATACAAGCTCGTCGGTTGCGGGTACTTTCGACGTGGCCTTTTCCTTAAAACGACTTCGATCTGATCCGTTCGCCTGCGTCGAC
The DNA here is from genome assembly GCA_019845155.1 of Luehdorfia chinensis. Taxonomy (NCBI): domain Eukaryota; kingdom Metazoa; phylum Arthropoda; class Insecta; order Lepidoptera; family Papilionidae; genus Luehdorfia; species Luehdorfia chinensis. The sequence goes on from JAHVAK010000533.1 coordinate 1,567,556, forward strand.
CCTTACCGGATTGCCATTCACACTCGCCTCATAAATCTGTTTAGTCAATCTTCTTTCATCTATCCTCTCTGCGTGTCCAAACCATCTAAGCATCCCTTTCTCTATCTTTGTCACTACATTCTCTAACTCCTAATCATTTCAAACGTAAAAATGTTATTGAAGGTATATAAGTTCAAATAATGTGTTTTTTTTTAAATTTAGCTTGTGCACGCACTTAATGTTAATACTGAAAACTGCAAATCTATGATTCCAGCGTGATTTAACTAGATATCTATTTTTTATTCCGAATTTATTAAACGATGGATGCAGGTGGCTCAGGGCCGTGTTTTGTGGCAATCTATGGGGGAGGCCTATGTTCAACAGTGGACTATGATAGTCTGAGATGGTGATGGTGATGATGATGATGATGATGATGATGATGACGATGATGATGAAGATGATTCATTAAATCAAATAAATATATCAAAACTATCACGAGAGTTAATAACCTTATTCGCTATTTTTTTTTTCATATTTTTTAAAAAGCGATGCCCCACAAAAGGATTTCTCCTGTGTCATGGGTACGTTTTACAACACATAAATTCCACATGCAAAGCCACAATGCAGAAGCCACAGAGTACTTTTTAACATATGGAAATACAGAGGCTTATCTCGACAGCTAAAATAGGCATCTACGTACAACGCCATCTAAATTTGTTTTACTGTACTAATATAAGACAATACCTAACTATAAGTATTATATACATACATTGACTTGTTAAACATATGATTTGTAATATTTAGGAGTAAAAAAAGGATGAAATATTGACTGATAGCGATTGCTGTTTTCCATCACTTTATGTACGTGTAAATTTTAAATATTGATAGTTTAATTCCGAAAACCTTTGAAAATACTAAGACTTAAGTAAATTCCATAAGGCGGCAGGAAAAGTAATAATTACAACAAGAACAACTAAAATGTCAAAGAATTTCGGTAGGTGTTGCCAGAATTTCTAATTCATATCTTACCAATAAAATAAATGACCTTAGAGGACTAAATAAGTTGAGTAAAAAAGAACAACACTACAGATTTCTGAATATATTGCAATAGCGGCATATTTTAGTTTTCAACTATACACTACCTGACTTTATTTCATTTATTCAAAGGAATTTGTGATCACAAAATTTTACCAAAAACTACAAGCGTAATTAAACGTCGTGAAAAAATTATGCATTTTTAGGAGTCACTCAATTTGCTGTTAAATTCACTATAATCTATACCTATCTCTTTTAATGTTATTTTCTCTATACCACTATATGCCATCTGATACCGTGTTAAATAACTATTATAATACTGCTAAATCAAAGAGATCTGCACTTTAAATACGTCTGATTGTATTTTCTGCTCATCTTAAATTAGTACAGTGGCAGTTCTCTTATACCATTTATTTTGTATGAAGATTGAATAGCCTGGGCTTAGCCACTGCGCTAACCGAGCCGACGTTATATTTATAGCATTTAATTTAACACGTTATATTTTTCTCAACTTTATCGTTTTAGCAATTAATCTTTTTTAACATTTATTCACATCTCTACTCTTCATAGTCTGCATTCGTCTCATTCTATCGAAATTTAGTTTTCTGATGGTTTCACATCTACCACGTATGTAGACGTATGTCCTATGTCGACCGCGTGGCGTAGTGGTCAGCGTACCTGACTTCTGCGCCACCGGTCCTGGGTTCGATTGCCAGCCGGAGGTAACATTTGTGCAAAAACACAAATTGTTGCTTTTCGGGTCTGGTTGTGTTGTGCGTGTGAAATGTATGTTTTGTAAAACGCACCCACGATACAGGAGAAAATCCTACTGTGGGCTTCGTTTTTTTTAAAAAAAAAAACAAGTGTGATTGTGTACACATGTGTTTTTTATTTATTTATCTGCCGATTCTCGTGTGCGGCGACATCTACCGAATACCGTCGAAAATTTACAACTACGCAGGAGTTGTTATAGTACCTCAAGTGTGAGCGCAAACACAGCTTTTCATTTTAACTTTCACGGCGCAACAATTTGTGTTTTCCAACAAATGTTAATTCAAGCTTGTATTCGTACCGGGGACCCGCGACAAAAAGTCTAGCAGAATACTAAGTACGTAGAAGATGAATGATCAAACCCCCACCTGTATCATATGCAACTGGTACTCGAGCTGGCATCGGAAGCTGTACTGGACAGCTGTGTGGGTCTTTGTTATGACCTCCCTGTCCCACACGTTCACCGCTGGGAATCTGAAACAAAGAGACGACGTCATGTGCAGTGTTCATCAAACATAGTTTATGATTCGACAACAAAGAGATATAGAGTCAAATGATTTTCGGCTGGTTGTAGGAGTTCTTCTTCTTTACTGGTGGTAGGATTCCTATGCAGGAATCCGTCTAGGTAGTACCACACCAGGGCCAGTTATTCTGCCGTTAAGCAGTAGTGTGCAAACATTACTGCGTTTCGGTCTGAAGGGCACTGAGAGCTAGCGTAATCACTGGACATATGAGACTTAAGAACTCAGAAATATTCTGAGTAGCAAAGCATCTGTTATGGGCACACCTTGCACTTACCATCAGGTGAATTTGCTCGACTCATCACTTTATGAAATAAAAAAAATGATTGTACCACTGCAGTGTTCGTTATTCAGTCGCAAAATGTGTGCACGAATCAGTGTTTTTTTTTATTGTATAAAGTGATAAAAACGAGCAAAACGTTCACCCGATGGTAAGTGCAACGTCTGCCCATCACAAATGCTGTGCACCCAGAACATTTCTGTGTGACACCACACTGTGCCCGTAACCCTGAGACATCAGCTCTCAAGTCTCAAATGCCCTGTGATTACGCTAGCTCACAGTGCCCTTCAGACCGAAACACGGTAATGTTCGCACACTACTGCTTCACGGGAGAATAACTGGCCCTGGGGTGGTACCTACCTAGACGGGATATTTAAAAAGAACCTGTATCCACGCGGATAAAAGTCGCGGGCATCAGCTAGTTATAAATAATAGCTATATCTAATGATTGGATGGAGGATGAGAACACGCGGAATGTTTGCTGTCCGAACGTGAACTGATTTACATACATACATACATAAGATCACGACTGTATCCCATAAGGGGTAGTCCAGAGACTGGGCACTCTACGTTTCACCAAAACAATATAATGCACTTGGTGTGATAGGTGGTGAGCCCATCGCCACCATGCGCTGTTGGGTGCACAGCGCAGTATGATTCCTCACTCGCCTTTTACGAGATCCATTGGATGAGATGGAGTGGTGGTATTCTTTTAATGAGCCGCCACCACACGGCCTGATTTACAATATTTTATTAATACATAGCAACGTTGGTAAAATGAAGACGGATCGGAAAAGTCACTCACTTCTCTCGTATTTGTCCAAGTATGATGTCCGCCTTAGTGTTAAGCCGCTGTAGCAGCAGAATGAGCAATATTGCGTCGTGGTCACCTGAAAATGTAATCATGAACTCAGATTATGGTTTTGAAGTCCAAATAACTTTAGGGGTCCAGTTCGTAGCTGTGCGGGTCCCGCTTTCAGCTAGAGTACTTTTGCTCGGTTCTCATTTGTTAGGGCTCCGTTACCTTGAAAGGCAACGATTCCTATGATTACGCACGCAAGGCGTTGCAGCCGGGAAGAGTCAGCCACTCTGCTCCAGTGGGGATGCGACTTGCAGATTTCTTCACGATATTTTTCTTCACCCAACTTCCATGCGTCGGATCCCGGGTTCGAATCCTAGTCGCAAGTAATATTTGTGACAAAACACAAATTGTTTTTTTTTCGGATTTGGTTGTGTCGTGTAAGTGATATCATGCATATCACTTACACGACTCTCTCTGCACACAAACAACACAAGAAATCCTAGTGGGGGGGGATAATTTATTTTTTAATTAGAACAATTTTAATAATATACAGCCTCAGTGCTGCTGGTATTGAGAATCGAACCGAGGTCGCCAGCGGTCTCACGATTAACTACGTAGCTGCAGGTCGACACTCATGCACTGAATGCACCTGGCGCAGTTGCAGGTCCACGCTCCCGCCGGGCGGGGCACTCACCGGCGGTGGCCATGAAGTGGTCGGGCAGGCAGGCGGCCAGCATGTCGGCGCGCGCCTGCGCCTGCGCCAGGTGCAGCGCGCGCAGCTGCAGGTCCACGGAGCGCGTGGAGGCGCGCGACAGCTGCACCAGCTGCCCGCCGGGCGGGGCACTCACCGGCGGTGGCCATGAAGTGGTCGGGCAGGCAGGCGGCCAGCATGTCGGCGCGCGCCTGCGCCTGCGCCAGGTGCAGCGCGCGCAGTGAAGGTCACGGAGCGCGTGAGCGCGCAGCGCACCAGGCCCGCGGCGGGGCACTACCGGCGGTGGCCATGAAGTCGGGCAGCAGCGGCCATGTCGGGCCCTGCGCTGCGCGTGCGCGCGCGCAGCTGCACACGAGCGCGTGAGGGCGCGAACTGCACCAGTGGCCTACCGCGTGGCCTGAGTGGTCGGAGGCGGCGGCCAGATGTCGCGCGCGCCTGCGCCCAGTGAGCCCAGCTGCAGCCACGGCGCGGCCGCGAGCGCTGCGCCGGGCTCACCGGCGGGGCATGAATGTCGCGCAGGGGCCAGCTGTCCGCCGCCGCTGCGCCAGGTGCAGCGCGCGCAGCTGCAGGTCCACGGAGCGCGTGGAGGCGCGCGACAGCTGCACCAGCGAGCCCAGCTCGGGCCGGGAGGCGCGCGCGGCCTCCGGGCTCGCGCCCTGCTCGCCGCGCGCCCGCACCTCTGCGGATCAGGGGGAGGGGGAAGGGGGGGATAATATAAATAATATTATGAAAGAGGAAAATACCTAGCCAGTCGGGACTTTCACTGACAAATAGCTAATATTATAGCCGGGCTATTACACCGGGCGGTAGGTTGGGACGAGTGAGTGCCTCTGTGTTTGCGCGTACACTCGTGGCACTATAATATCTCCTGCGCAGTTGATGGCTATCGACAGAATTTTGAACTTGTCGCTGTGGTCGAAATCGGAGGACAGGACTAGGAGAACATTAGGGACTACTTTAATTTATGAAAAATAATTAGGGCTTCCGCGCAACAAAATTAAAACCCCAAAATTCTATTCAATTTAGGAGAAGCATATATATGTGGTAGCGGCTTAAAAGAATCTACCACCCCATCTCATCCCGTGGGTGTCGCAAAAGTCGACTGAGGGAAAATCAAAACGAGGAGATGGGCAGCAGCATATTGCCTAGGAACAATCTGAATAAATAAACTGCGGTTGCCAATCGCCTGCCAAGCGTGGCAACTAGCTGTCAGCTTTTTTACACGGGTAAAACTGCGAAGGCACACCTAGTACTTCAATAAGAAATCTAATGCTGGTGTGATAAAATAATTTTTCCTTAGGTGAGTAGGACACCTATCGGCTTATCTCAGGAAACGCATAGCAGTGGTGGTAGATTCCTATGCAGGAATCCGTCTAGGTAGGTACCGCCCCAGGGCCAGTTATTCTGCCGTGAAGCAGTAGTGTGCAAGCATTACTGTGTTTGGGTTTGAAGGGCACTGTGAGCTAGCGTAATCACTGGGCATTAGAGACTTAACAACTGATGTCTCAGGGTGACCGGCGCAGTGTGGTGTCACACAGAAATATTCTGGGTGACATAACATTTGTTGTGGGCGGACGTTGCACTTACCATCAGGTGAACGTTTTGCTCGTTTCGTCACTCAATAAATAAATAAAAAAAACGCAACCGATACCATGGACTGAAAAAGTGACAGGAGTGGACTGGTGAGAACTGACAGTAGTATTTTGTACACCGTCAAAAAGAGGAAAGTGTCTTATCTGAGTCACGCGTTCAGGCGTGACTGATACGAACTCATAATAATGGAAAAAGCTATAATAATGGAAATATCGTGGTTGCGAAACGTCAGAGAGTGGACTGGCGTCGCTGGCGCGATTTTTCTTTTTCTATAGATCGGGAGATGTGTACAGAGCTGATCACCCAACGTCCAGTAATTGGAGAGGCACTTTAAGCAGGGTTGTCCAAAACTTTTCGAGTAAAAGACGCGTTAAGACCGGTGCCAACTCCGGAGCACACATCCTCAGCACAACAGGGGAGATGCCATCAGGCCCACTCGACTTATGGATGTTCAGTGACAATTGTGCTTTTCACACAGAGCTCTGCAGGAACTTGATTTCCTGCATAGAGCACTCACACCGCGGGATGATTCGAGGGATCATCGAGAGACGAGTTTGCCGCAAAAAGGGAGCCTAAAAGATCGGCTTTCTCTTTCGCGGCATGGGCCAGCGAGTCATCCTCCCTGTGTGGAGATGGAAGGAATGGCTGACAGAAATACCCAAGGACAGCCTTGGCGAGAGACCAGAATGCACGAGTTCCCGAAAGTAGGCGAACTAATTTCTCTCCAATTCTGCCGATGTGCTCTGACTTTGACTTGGAAAAAGCTCTTTAGAAGGACCTGGAGGCAGAGTTGTACTTCTTTTTAAGTTCTCTAGTTTTTACATCTCGAGACGCCGATGCTTTAGCCCAGGTCCGTCTTTTGGCGTGATGCCATTTTTCAGGCGCGATCCAAACCAAGGCTGGGATCTGCCACCGATGGGCACGACAGAGGATGGAATAAAGAGTTTCATACCCTGAAGTTCAACATCTGTGACAGATTCAGCAACGGCAGTTCGGATCATCTAGCGAGAAGCAAACCCGCCTCCAAGGGTAGGATGCAAAGAAGGACCGCATCCCATCCTAATCTGCTGACCTGTAGTGCGACACACGGCGGTTGCTTGCAGATCGCGAATGCAATGGGCACGTGAGAGGCACCGTACTTCGGATCAGACAGTGGTCCGAAGATCCCAGAGGGGCATCGACGGAGACTTGACATCTGTCCGGATGAGAGGTCAGCAGAAGGTCCAGCAGGGAAGGCGTATGATCCTCAACGTCTGGAGTTGGCGTTGACGAAGTGACCAGTGTCAGATCATATGCCAAGGCAAAGTCATAAACAGATCTCCCCGCATGATCGATGGTACGAAACCCTAGCCATTCCGCGTGGTGGGCGTTAAAGTCGCCAAGTAACACTATCTCTGCGGATGGGATCTGCTGTAAAACGGAATCTGCAGCCATCTGGATGTGGTAGACGATTCGGTCAGTTTCGGTGTTACCGCTATGTGACCTATAGAGGCACCCATAGACGCGAGGGTGGTCGTCGCTATCTATGCGCAGCCAAAGGATGGACACTACGGACGTGTCCTTCAAGACTGCCGAGGCGTATAGAACACATATCCTCTCTGACGTATACACAGACCCCGGCCCGTGGCACAAAGGAGTGTTCCAGTTTGTACTCCGGGTAGGAGAGATAAGAGGTATCCGCCAGAGAAGATATCTGTGTCACTGTCGCCGTCTCTAGATGGCAGTGGACGGCAATAAGATTGGAGTGAAGTCCCCTGATATTGCAGTAGTCCACGGCGAGCGTTCTAAGGGGTGCCGTAGTCTTGTTGCTTCGTTTGCCCCGAGCAGAGTGCGAATCGAGCGGATTTTTAAGAGAATCTACCACCCCATCGCATCCCGTGGGTGACGTAAAAGACGACAGAAGGGAGAAACAAAACCATAAGATGGGCAGCAGCATCCGGAAGATTCCGTGGCCCTACCTAAACGGATTCCTGCATGAGAATAGTACCACCAGTATAGACGAATTAAGAACCTCCTCGTTTCCGGTAGTCGTTTAAAAATACGATTAGTTTGTTTAAAATAACCCCGGGCCGTCGCAAACCTTCTTTGGACTCTAGCTGCGCGCGTATCTCGTTGTACTGCTCAGTCATCTTGTGCACCAGCTCGCGGAACTTGACAATTGTGGCGTCCCTGTCCATGATTGTCTCCATTGCCGCCTCCCGCTCACGCACCGACTGGAAACACAAAATATGTCCTTATTTAGCTGATGTTCAACCATCGGGCGTTTGACACCCAACACTAGTGTTAGGATTCCTATACAGGAATAACTACTGGTACTACTAATGGTGGTAGGATTCCTAAGCAGTGTGACAGTTGAGGTGTTCGTTAAAGTATTAAAAAGAAAAAAAAGAACTACCCCTGTCAACACAATGAGAATTTAATAATTAAAAAACAAAAAATGGCAGGTCGTGGGTGTAGTGGCCCGCCTAATTTCTGCAGACGTAGTCCGGTACTCCCCAGGCGCTCTGCGTGACACGATGGGCGTCGGCACCGTCGGGTTGCCAGCGACGCTGAAGGGACGCCGGTGATGAAATGACCACGCGGCGTCACGGTCGGCTGGCAGGCGTTCAAGTTTTTACCGGAAGGTAGTTCTGCGGTCGCTCGGAATCTAGGATCCAACCTTGGAACTTTGGCGAAATATATTGCCAATGAAAAGGGTAGCTACACGCCAGATCAAATGGTCTGATCTAGGGAGGACGTCTCCTCCTAATAGTAATATTTAGATGTTGTATATATAGTTCGCACCTCAGAAAACTTTCATAGCGCGATTATGGACGTATGCGAATATTTCTTGAGCTTCAAATGTGGCAACATAGATGTCGCTACAGAACGAACCTCGGACCAAACCTCGGACCCCAATATGGGGATGAAGTTAAATGTAATATAAATTGCCACCGAAACGTATGCAGCTAAAGTACACACGTATGTACAACGTACATAAAGTCCGTCAGGAGACCTAAGCTGAGCGGTGTGTGGTCTCGAATCTTCGATTGACGTCACACGAACGAAGACAAAAGAAACTTGTCCCGTCGCAATCAGTTATAGGCAGGTGTAAGTGTGAATTAATTTTAAATTGAACGCGGGTATGCGGTTCGAAGCTTACATACATACATAAGATCACGACTGCATCCCATAAGGGGAAGTCAGAGACTGGGCACTCACTGCAAAAACAGATGACTGCCACAATCCACGTTTCACCAAAACAATATAATGCACTTGGTGCGATAGGTGGTGAGCCCATCGCCACCATGCGCTGTTGGGTGCACAGTGCAGTTTAATTCCTTACTCGCCTTTTACGAGATCCATTGGATCAGATGGAGTGATAATATTCTTTTAACGAGCCGCCACCACACGGCACATAATAACTAAGAAAATCGACCTTGTAATATTACTCTCATAGCGCCCAAAGTTACAACCCATATAATTTTTTAGGTAATACATTTTGCTAATTCTGTAATCGATAGCAGCTTGTCGTTCTTACTTCTTAAGTTAATGAAGTGAAAACATCTTTAAGGTCTTTGTGATTTAAAGCATAATGAAACGAATAAGCGACATTAGAAGGAGACAAACATATACATCTATAGGATTTAGCCTGCGAGAGAATGTGACAATACATTATACGGTGTATCCCCATTATATTTATGAATTCGTCCAAATCTTCCATTTCTTTGTAGATTTTGCTCTCGTTAGCTCGACGATAAGATCACAAACTGTACTTTATTTCAAAGATGTATTGATCAAATCCAAACCAAAGCATTTATTTCATAGTTTAGTTACCCATTATCCATTTTCATAGTTTAGTTGCCAGTTACTCGACTTCACAGGGTCAGTAACTCTTTTATGGGGCAATGTATACGTTTTTACAACAAAATCCCAGAAAGTGCACAAAGTCTTTCAATCAAAAAGTTCAATTTTTACATTAAACAAAGACTTCATAAAAAGGGTTATTATATAATATTAAAGAATACATATATGATGATAACACCTGGGAATGAGGAGATCACCGCCAAGCTATTTCTACATATTTATAATACTGCTGTTATTGTACATTATTTTGAAAATGACTGAAAAAAAATCCCGTAGGGTTTCTTACTTATTTTTTTCCCAGGACAAGGGATTTTTTGCGAACCAGTGTAGTTTAAAAAAATTACTTTCAATAAGTATTACGTAAATAATCTATATTCAATAATAAAAAAATATTCTATTCTATTCTGTTCTATAAGCCACTCGTGCCATTTGTTGAAATTGAAAACTAGGAGTCCGTATAGTATATAATGTAATATACGAGTAGGTAGAATAAAGAATAAAATAAAAAATTAAAAAAATCCTACAATTATCCTACTACTGATACTCTGAATTTGTCTCAATTCTCGTAGTTTTTTTTATATAAGAAAGTGACGAGATGAGTAAAAAGCTCAGCTGATGGCAAGTGCAATGTTTGCCCACAACAAGTGCTGTGTCACCCTGAACATTTCAGAGATTATTAACTCTCATACGCACAGTAATTACAATGGCTCTCAGTGCCACATTAACGTTTGCACACTACTGTTTCACGGCAGAATAACTGGCACTGCGATGGAGCCCACCTAGACGGATACCTGCAACTCCCACGCAAATTCATATCCTGAGCTCTTAAATTATAGTCCTCACCTCTCTGGTAGCCGCGTGCGCCATTTCCAGCTCCTCCCGCAGGTCCATCTCCAGCTCCCTGTTAGATTCCACCAGCTGTTCGTGGACTTCCTGCAGCGCTTCCAGCTCGGATACGTCTTGCTTCAGCTGCTCTACCTGTAAAATTTACGCCACGACGTAGTGAATGTTTCAATATGCTTTTAATGAGAATTTTCTACCGGCATCTTGCCCAACATTTTTTTTTTTGGAGACAACGACGAGCGAAACGTTCGCCTGATGGTAAGTGCAACGTCTTCCCATAACAATTGCTGTGTCACCCAGAACATTTCTGTGTGACACACCACACCCTGAGACAACAGTTCTAAGTCTCATATGACCAGTGATTACACTAACTCTCACTGCCCTTCACACCAAGACACAGTTATTACATAGATACTTAAAGCGACTTAAAAAGAAAACCGACATCATCATCATCATCGTCATTTTAGCCTATCACTAGTCCACTGCTGAACATAGGTCTCCTCCGTAGATTACTACAAAAGTTTGTAGCTCTCATTTTTGGGGGAGATTTTGCCATAGTTGCCACGCTTGGCTACGGCAGTTTATTTATTCAGGTCATCCAGTACGATGCTGGTGCTCATCGCCGGAAATGTACTAATTCGAAAAATTAGTACACTTCGTAAAACTGTGTAAGTTGTGGGCTATTCGCTTTGTGGTAAAAGTGAAGCTATCAACTGCGCAGGGGATATTGTAGTGCCGCAAGTGTACGCGCGAACACGGAGGCAGCACTCACGTGCCCGTGCCCGATGTGACGCTAATGCGACTAGAATGGAAGTAGGCTAGGATGCAGCAGATCCAAAAACCACCAATTTATGTTTCGCGAAAGTGGACACCAGCTGGGATTTGAAACCAGGAGCCGCGGCGTAGAAGTCTGTTACCAAGTGAAGGGAAAGGCCACGCGGTCGTCCTTTTTTTTTTGCCCGATCGCCCGATTCCATGGATGTCCGGCAGAGTAGAATAGCACCTACCTCCTTCCTACCGAGGTGTAAGGGGCGACTAAGTATTGTATTGTATTTGTTCGTGCAGAACAACACCATAATATGCAATGCTGTCCCTATACTGCTCGTGGGAACGCAATGGCGTGTAAAATTTTTTTTACTCTTACGAAAATCGCCGCCGACATGATTCGCCACCCGTCACGCCCACGGGGATGAAAAGTGGGCTACTTACGTGACTATACGTATGTACGTATGATTTACAACTCACCTGGTCTTCTAAGGCCATCTTCTTCTCGGCCAGCTGCTCCACCATTTCCTCAGCGCCCAGGGCGGCGTCGACTTGCTCGCGCAGATCGGCCACCTGGGCTTCCAACTCCTCGACCCTGGCCGAAAGCTTCTCTTTTGTGCGGCTCAATTCTGCAATCTCCGATCTGTATTGTTCCAAGTCCTGTGAAAACAGATTGTTCAACGCAATATCAGTTTTAAAGCATAGATAAATATCACAAAATTGAAAAGTAACAGCCTATAAATGTCCCCACTGCTGAGCACAGGCTTCCTCTCCACATTTATGAGAGGGTTTTGAAGAAAAGAAGAATCCGCCATGCTGCACCAATTCGGGTTGTCGGATTTCACATGTCCTCGAAATATTGTTATTCTGAAAGGAAAGAAAGTGATTTGCTAAGACCCCCATGCAAAATATGAAATGGTGTATACGAGTATTACCCAGTTTTTGAAGTGCACCGCCTGCGGTCCAACAGTAGCGTGTACGAGCAAATTAACACCGCCACCGGGACCGACAGACAGCCGAGAACTCGGCGGCTGTCTGTCATACAGTCTATAACACTTGATAATGCCTCGTTTTGGGGCGAAACACGTGTCGTGGTCCCGACTTCAGTGGTGTTTATTGCCTAGCGGTAGTGTTTTAGTGGTGGAGGGTATCTGGTGGCGGTTCGCGGTGGGGGTGTTACTTTGCTGCACGCTACTGTGGGCGGGGGGTGTTCTTCAAAACTAAGTAATATACACCATTTTATATTTTGCATGCGGATCTTAGCAAATTTTAAACTTTCTTTCCTTCAAAAGAACTGATGTCTCAGCGAGACGAGCGCAGTGTGGTGCCACACAGAAATGTTCTAGGTGACACAGCATTTCTGTGTTAAACAATAGGTCGCAGTGCCCGTCAGACGGAAACACAGTAATGTTTGCACACACTGCTTAACGGCAGAATAACTGCCCGGCGGTAACTACCTAGACGGATTCCTGCATAGGTATTCCTACCCCTAGCAAAACTCTACTACCAACCTTGTGCATCTTCTGCATGGCGTGCTTGTCGTGCGCGGACAGATCACGCAGACGGACGAGTGTGTCCCTCAGGCGGACGTTCTGCTGTTGCAGCGCGCGCATCTCATAGCCGGTGGCGCCGCCATCGCCCGCTGCGTACGGGTGCTCTGGTCAGAGGCACGCACGCACACGTTACACACGCGACACACGCCGCACACGCACATCGAAATGGACGGTTGTGAAGTTTGTTCATTTCGCGCGGAACACTTTTGAACGAGCGAATGATTTGTGAACGTGTCTTATATGTACGAGTAGTTAATAGGTCGGTGGTTATTTTCAGGGATACCAATGTAGCCCAAGGGGGGCACCATACATAGTAATTTAGCCCCTAGCTCAAAGTCTAGCCAAAATGTTTTTTTTTAGTCGATAATTTTTATATATCACAGTATAGAAATATCATAGTTTTTAAACAAAATCTTAGTTTTTTTTAATTTGATATAAGTGACGGAACGAGCAAAACGTTCACCTGATGGTAAGTGCAACGTCTGCCCATAATAAATGCTGTGTCACCCAGTGTGACACCACGCCCGTCACCCTGAGACATGAGTTCTTAAGTCTCATATGCCCAGTGATTACGCTAGCTCTCAGAGCCCTTCAAACCGAAACACAATAATGTTTGTGTGCAAACTGCTTCACGGCAGAATAACTGGCCCTGGAGTGGTACCTACCTAGACGGATTCCTGCATAGGAATCCTACCTATATATACATGAACATGTATATATATACATAAAACTAAACGCACGTTTGAAAGCGTGAGAAATCCCCTCATCTGTTCAATTAGTTTTATTAATAAAATCAACCACTTTCATTTATTATTTAGCAATAGCCCCATTTAAAAAAAAGTACTATTCTAGTCCATTTTTAATTACGGTTTAGCCCGAAACCCCGACACCGAGTTGGCAGCACTGGTTACTTTGCGGAAGTTTTCACAGTTCGGCCCTTTCCGGTAATGTCCGGTTCTCAGCGGCTTCTTAAGTTCGTAGCTAAATTTAGCTAACCTTCCTCAATAAACGGGCATGCAAAAATATTTCATTAAATCAGTTACTTACTGAACACTTACTGAACTATATTTGTAACGTATTCAATCTTCGATCGTAATTGATATATCATAAAGGATACCTAGGTTTAAATATCGAACTATCGATATATCGTTCCAAAAAATATCATTCATAAATATCGATATCTCTACAAAATAATATCGATATTTCATCAATAGCCCTAATACAGCTCTACAGCTTTATTTTAGTAGTAAGATAAGTAAAGCGTTTTTACGCTTGCTGGACTGTATTTATAAGATCATCGATCGCAATTGATATATCATAAAAGAAACGAAGGAGAGCAAGTTACTTTGTTACTTTGTTTTTCGTAAATAATTTATACTATATTATATTATAGTAAGTTAATAACTGTATTTTAATTATATATCTATATAAGTAAAGTATTCATAATTATTGTAACTCATATTTGTCTGACTTACCGTTTGGAAATAAATATGTCGATAGTTAGTTTACGATATATCGAACTCCGATATTGATACATTTAAAAATATCGATGTACCGAAAATCCGATATTTTTTAAAATATCATCAGCCCTAGTTTGTATGTTTGAACGCGGTAACCTCACGAAATATAAATCCGATTTAAAGAAAACTTCTTGCATTAGACAGCCCGTTTGTTGAGAAAGGTTCTAGGTTATAAAATTTGAAGCTACCAACGAATGAATGAAAATCGAACATTAACGAGTAGACCCCCCGAGCATTTACAGATCGTATGAATGCACGGGGGGTCTACTGTGTAACTCTGGTTGGTTTCGTGATCGGTATCATTTGATCGCATTAACCAATGGATGAGCTTCATACGCCAAAATAAAACCGCCCACGAAACCTATGTCATATAATATACAATGAGTTATAAAATAGACCTACAAGTCAGCGAGGTATATATTTTACGCTGGTAAAAAAACGGGTCGCTGCTAGTTTTAGATTTTTTCCAAAGTTAAGTCAAAGTTTTATCTCAAAAACACTAATTTTTTATTATTTTAAATTAATTAAAAAAAAAATATTACAAATAAAAATGAAAAATTTTGAAAACTATTAGGATTGACAAGAAGACATTTAAGGGCGGATTTCACCGTTGAAACTAAACGCGATCAGTTCAAGCAAAACGATGTTTAAGCGTTTAACTGAGTTCAATGCTACAGTTTGCATTTCATCAACATCAAATGAACGCAGTCAATGCTAAACGCGTTTCAAATTCTGAACGCCCAATTTTCGACGTTCAGCTCTTTAAACGCGTTTAGAGAGCTGTCATTGTCAATTACACAACTATGTAAACACAAAAATTATTTTTAATTCGTATTGTTTATTGTTTGCAAACCCATGTTACCGATACATAAAAACAGACTATTTGATGTCGCAAAATACGAAATACATCGACTTTTTGTTCAAAATTGTGACGATATATCATGTAAACTTCGTTTTTCTGAACGCGTTTAAAATGGAGCCGGTGAAATCGGTTAGACGATAACCGAGGTCAAATAATACATTTGAACTCAGTAAAGTAGTAGAGCCGTGGTCGCTCAGGGGCTAGGCGCTCGCTTTTAATTTCATAGTACGCGAGTGACCTGGGTTCGATTCCCGGTGCCGGCACCACTAAAATTGTTAATTGCAATTTTAAGTGCTGACTTACCACGAGCTCGGCGGTGAAGGAAAACATCGCGAGGAAACCTGCATGTCTGAGAAATTCAAAATATTTCGAAGACATGTGAAGTCCGCCAACCCGCATTGGACCAGCGTGGCTCTCAGAAATGAGAGGAGGCCTGTGCTCAGTAGTGGGACATTTATAGGCTGAAACTTTACTTTACTTTTTAAAGTAATACCTGGTTTTATTAAACTTGGTTTCCAAAGCAATTGGTGAAAGCGGATCTAAGAGAGAAAATTGAATATTTACGTATTGTACTTAACGGGATTTTTAGTAATTATTATTAAATATTATTTAACCGGAACCGTCTTCAACGCAGCAGCTACCGCTCCAGCTTATGGGAATTTAAGAGTTTTAATGGTTTCTTCATGGATCCGATCATCAGGGGACCAGACTCGAGTTTAACCAATTCAACTCAAAAAAAAACATCGAAATCTGTTCGCAATTGGCGTTGATATCGCGCACGCACACACAAAAACGATTGACGGATTGAGGGCACAGTTCTTTGAAGTCGATTGAAAAGTAACGAATGATCGCTCTTGAAAGATATTTTTTTTTAATATTAAAAAAAACCTTCACAACCGCCAACAACTAAATGATATCATATTAAACATGCACTGTCTCCCGAGTCGATCTGTATTTGTGTCTGTCCAAAGTTTAAAGGAAGCGGGGGATTTTGAACTTAAAACAGACGAGCAAAACGTTCACCTGATGGTAAGCGCAACATCTTTTTTTTTTTAACAAAACGATGCCCCACAGTAAGATTTCTCATGTGTCGTGGGTGCGTTTTACATACATAAATTCTACATGCACAAACACCCAGACCCGGAACATCTATCTGTAGGTCATACAAATATTTTTCCCGTGCGGGAATCGAACCCGCGACCCGCGGCGCAGAAGTCAAACGCTTAACCGCTGCGCCAACCGAATACGTTCTTTAGTCTCTTTTGTTTAAGTGATGGTAGGATTCCTAAGCAGGAATTCGCCTAGGTGCCACCCCAGGGTCCGTGCTGAAGGGCACAGTGCCGGTCGCTGGGCATATGAGACTTAAGAACTGACGTCTGAGGGAGACGGGCGCAGTGTTGCGCCACACAGACATATTCTATGCGACACAGCGTCCGTTGTGGGCAGACGTTGCAATTACCGTCAGGTGAACGTGTTTCTCGTCTCCTTACTTCATACATTAAAATAAGAAAAGAATTAGAAGAGTCCAGTCATCAATTAGTCAAGGGAGACAGCGAAACGAAAAAACATGCTGCAAAATTTAACACAAAGTTATTAATGCAACACAACATCGATACAACTAAAATTTAAAAAAAATTTATACTAGTGAACAATTT
The DNA here is from genome assembly GCA_019845155.1 of Luehdorfia chinensis. Taxonomy (NCBI): domain Eukaryota; kingdom Metazoa; phylum Arthropoda; class Insecta; order Lepidoptera; family Papilionidae; genus Luehdorfia; species Luehdorfia chinensis. The sequence continues at coordinate 1,584,293 of JAHVAK010000533.1, forward strand.
ACAAATGGCGGCTAAATGAACCCACAACCAAATCTCATTGCAATACATTAATACGTACGTGCAACAGTTGATTATATAAGTCTAAAAAGGACAGATATATACAATATAAATATATATATAGATAATAATACATATTATGGATTAAATAATAATTAAATATTTATACAAATATTCCCTATGTGCTCCTGGCCGATTTATTTTCCTACCCTAACCCGCGCCCGGTGTAACGTTCGTGCGATAATATCGTAGGTAGGTTAGGGTGCAGTGTCAGTGACAAGATAACAATCACAAGACAGCCACTGAAGCACATATGATATCTCCAGCTGGGATTCGAACCCCGCACCTGCGGCGTAGCAGTCAGATACGCTGACCACTGAGCCACGAGATCGTTAATACCTCTTTTAATTACCTAATCTATAGCCGTGTGGTGGCGGTTCGTTAAAAGAATACCACCACTCCATCTCATCTAATGGATCTCGTAAAAGGCGAGTAAGGAGTTAAACTGCACTGTGCACCCAACAGCGCATGGTGTATAAATATTGTTTTGGTGAAACGTGGATTGTGGCAGTCATCTGTTTTTGCAGTGAGTGCCTAGTCTCTGACTACCCCTTATGGGATACAGTCGTGATATTATGTATGTATGTATGTATGTATACTGTCTTTACTTCCTAATATCACGTGACTCCTAAAAACCTCATCATCTCCAACCTGTTAAGAAAGAAACAAGGAAGAGTCCTCCGTTATCACCACGCTTGGCAGCCACATTGGTGATCCCAGTACTTTAGAGTCTTCTTCGCCACATTCAAGTCTTCTATTCCATCACATTTCGGAAGCGATTAGAATTTCAGCCATTGCGATGGTATGACAGATTTTTTGATAATCATCATCATCATCATTTCAGCCTATCACAAGTCCACTGCTGAACATAGACCTCCCCCATAGATTGGCACAAAGCACAAATCATGCTCACACCCATCACTCATCGACTTCCCGCAGAATCGTGCAGGTCGCTGCATCTAGTGGGGGGAGGGGGTCGTCCTACACTTCCCAAACAGTTTCTCACATGCATACAGTCACGCCTTTTCCCTATATAAGAGGTAAGCAGTGACTCAGGTAGCCCACTTTCGCCCTAGCGGGAAACTAGAGGTGACGGCTGGCGAACCACGTCGCTGCCATTTTGGTACGAGTAAAGAAATTTAAAAATTATAATCATAATAGCAAAACTAAAGTTGTCAGGCAAGCACCATAAAATATAAAAAAAAATAAAAAAGCACCATAAAAAATAGAATCACATCACCCATAATACATAAGTCATTGGAAGACAAATTATTAGTTTTAATAAATAACAGGAAAAGTATGTATATGTAAAACAGAAAAAGCGCTTGTGTGAACTCGTGTGTGCTGTCTCTAGTTATTACACAGATTAAAAAATATAGAAAAAACCACAATAATTATCATCGCCACCCCATCTCATTCCGTGGGTGTCGTAAAAGTCGGCAGGAGGAAAATTAAAACCAGAAGATGGGCAGCAACATCGTCTTGGAACATCTGAATAAATGAACTGCGGTAGCAAACCCGCCTGCCAAGCGAGGCAAATATGGCAAACTATTCTATTTGTCTATGGGAGAGGCCTTTGTTCAGCAGTCGACTAGTGACAGGTTGAAATGATGATGATGATGAATCATCATCATTACTTTCTCGGCTTCTTTAAAAAAAGTCATAGATTAGTAACTGCCACTGCAACGCCTGCCAGACGCGTTGACAACCCTATAACTGATAAGGATGCTACTGCCCAAAAATCTTATTGGTTTTCAATATAACCTATATAAAATAACCTGACGTAAAATATAAAATATCGACTGTTTTTAGCTTTAAAAAAAACGATGCTCCACATTAGGATTTCTACAAACAAACATTTTGGGGTTTTGCACAAATGTCGACTCAGGCTGGGATTCGAGCCCACGGCCCGCGGCGTGGAAGTCGGGTACTGTTACCACTAGACCACAAGGTACTTGTTATTGAAAGACATCAAAGAAAATTGTACACACATTAATCTTTAATATTAATGTGCCGCAGAAATCATGTTCCCCCTATCATTGGGGGTAGGTGAGATAGTTAGTCACGTTGCTCCAATGCAATGGCTCATTCAAACTACAAACAGGGGGTCTACTGCGCCAAAAAAAAACCGACCACGAAACCTACCAGTTACAAAATAGAACTCAAGGTCAATAACCAATTGTCAAAGATTAGATTAATATAAAAAGCCATAATAATAGTTCAGACCCTCTAAAGACCACCAAATAACACCGAAGGAAAGAAATGAAAATAGAGGCGACCACATACGTACCTCAAAGGTATAATCGATAGTAACCAGATTCAATTAGAACTTACGTATATTCCCTCCAGCTTCCATCTCGGCGCGCATAAGCTGCAGGTCGAGAGTAGATTCCTCCAGCTTATCGCGGCACTGTTCCAGCTCTAGCTGTAAAGCTTCCGCCCTCTCCTCCGCCATCTCCTTGTCTAAAGCCGCCATTTCGGCTGCCTCCTGAAGTTCCGCTGTCTCTTCATTGTGGGCTTCTAAGGCCTCTTGAGCTTCACGGACCTGTAACAAGAAGGTTAGTTTAGGGTGGGGTATTTTGTTATCTGAGGTCCAATGTTCACCTTCGATTTCACACATTAAAATCTGTGTGTTTTAAATGTCTTAGGAATAAAAATATTTTGAGTACATTTGAAATCAAGTTTTTACTGGTAGCACTGCAATGCCAGGCATTCTACCGCAAACAGTACCGTGTTTCGGTCTGAAAGTCACTGCTAGTTAGCGTAATTACTGACATGAGCCTTAAGAACTGATGTCTCAATGTGAAGTTTTTTACTACCATCAGGTAAACAATTTACTAGTTCCGTCACTTCCTTCAATAAAAAAGTCAAAATAACATACAGAAAGTATGAACAGCGGTACAAGCGGACGGTAAAAGTGATATCTTCCAGGCAACCTTTTGCTTTTGTAATTTGAAAAAACTTGGTCCTTCGAGCCGAACTACGTGCTACAGCCAGAATCTGCTACCTATAACGAGCTATATCTGGTTACAAATAAATCTCAATTTAGATCGGATCTGATCACCAAGTTAAAGTGGCAAAAGGATGCCCATATTGATACCTTTGGGAAGAGATTCCCCCAATTTTTTTTCATTCACGGCTCGGAATGTGATCACTGTTGACAGTGGACTTGTGATAGACTGAATTTTTTTAATTCGTTTGATCATGATGAAGTTTTGATAAACGTTGATAATTGGGCCAATTTGAATACCGTGTATCGTGTATCATGACTTGAGATATCCTTATCTGCTTCTAGCTTGTCTGGTGAAGTGGGTATTGTAAAAAAGGTAAAATAGATCATTATATAGAGCCCAAAGACGTGTGGAAATAACTATTACTCTACACTTGCAAACTTCTTTGATATCAAACACATACATTGTAGTAAGACGTTGTAATAAATTGATGTAATTTATAAATGGCATTATGTAATATGGAATTGATGAAGACTACAAAGTTTCTTGCCGGTTCTCCTAAACATTATTTTCCAAACAGGAAATATAGATTTTGACATTCATAAGAACTTTATATGAGCCTGAATTGAATAAAGAATTTTCAACTTTAAATGTACATACATACAGTTACGCCTGTGTCCTATAGAAGGGGTAGGCAGAGGCCAAACACGTAGCCGATTTCGCCATTCGGCGCCATTTTGGTAGGAGTAAAACATTTCTTACTCCCCGCTGCGTTGTTACTTTGCAGAAACTAGGCTGCCTATAAATACCTTAGCCGCCACTTACGCCACCTCGGTAGGAAAGAGGTAGGTGCTATTCTACTCTGCCGGACACCTAACGGTTAACTTTACAACATATAAAAAATTCGCGTGGACTGTAACGGATGGTAAAATGTGAACCTAAAATACGTCAGACCTACTCGCTTCACCATTACAATCTGGTGATGATGAATAGAAAAATAAATAAAAATAAGAATTGTAACCTCTTGCTTGGCGCGTTGCAGGTCTCGTTGTAACTGGGCTTGCGACTCCATAATCTTCGTCTTGAACTCGTTAGCCTGGTCCAGTTGGAGACGCAGGCGCTCCAGCTCACGCAGCTTCTCCCGGTCTTCTGCCCGTCGGACCTTCAGTGTCTCTAACTTCTCCTTCAGATCCTCCACCTCCGCCTTGAGGTTTGTGATCTACAAAGAAGCATAGCACATAGAAAGTCGAACGGTTTTTTTTTTAAATCCACCGGAAAAGTCAGAAAGTTGGATTGATTTTTTTTTATTGGATAAAGTGATGAAAAGAGCCATACGTTCACCTGATGGTAAGCGCAACGTCTGCCCACAACAAATTCTGTGTCACTCAGAAAGTTTCTGTGTGACACCAATCTGTGTCCATCACCCTGAGACATAAGTTCTTAAGTCTCATATGCCCAGTGATTACGCTAGGTCACAGTGCCTAAAATGGACGCGCACTACTACGCCCCTATAAAATATGTCGCGGCTTCGCGACACGACGCCTGACCTAACGATTCCCTCTGTCGAAATCTTACGCTACGCACGGACTGAAATCTTACGGAAAGGTACGACGTTCTGTTACCAACCCAATGATATTCACCGTGCGCAGATAGCCTTTACTATCGGCGTCGCGACGCTAATAAGCCCGTCAACAAGCGGGACGGACGGTGGACGTATCACACTAAATACGCGGTGCACCTAACGCACACCACGTATAACTCTAACGTCCGTCCTCCTGGGAATGTGGAAGGTGCCCTATTGACGTTCTGTTTGTAAGACAGAAGTGAGACGCTGTTATTATTAGGAACACCACATTCCCTTCAAATAAATGTACCCATAGGACGCTGGCGGGAATTATAAAGCCGATACCGCGTTCCAAGACGTTTATTCTTGCGAGAAACAATGATCGACGTTTCACAATACTAGTATTCACTATACAATACTATTCACTATACAATACTATTCACTTTTTTCTTGCTGTTGTTGCTTCTTAGAGAGCTTCTTGTAGACTGATGAACCGCCGATGGTTTGGCCGCCAGAGCGCCGACTTTTATAGCCGCGGCGACCGTTGTTCTGCTCCCACATCTCGCTGTCCCTCTCCTTCGCCGAGGAACTATTAAACAAAACATAAAATCCCTAATTTTCCTAACTTATACAATACTAGTGGCTATAATTATTACGAATTATGAAACTTTATTTAAAAACTTATCAAATTAACTTTATACAACGCTAGGAAATTCGTTAGTTTTCACGTAAATCGTCTTTTAGAGTTTGGTGGAATGGCGATGTCCGTGCCGATCCGCTGTTGTTCTCCCTCGCGAGTTCTTGCACCATTGTTGAACGGGGTCACTCTCGCGAGGAGTGGGCGTGGCCTATTCGCTTACGTCGCTAACAATCTTCCCCTGGTGTTCCACACCATCTTCTTGGTATGCGACGTTGCTGCTAGGGACCAATACGATGACTCTTGATGTAGGCCTTCTCAGGATTCCTCCAGCGGTCCGGACATCGACGATCCTTGTTCTTTCATCAGGGCCGGTGTATCTCTTGACAATTTCACCTCTCGGCCATACGTTGCGCGGCAGCGTCGAGTCTACCACCAGCACGATGTCACCCTCCTGTAGTGTAGGCGCCTCTTGAGCCTTCACTGTTCTCGGTGAGAGTATTGGCAAACACTCTTTCAGCCATCTTCGCCAGAAGCAATCTGCTAGCCTCTGTACAGTCTTCCAGTTCGCCTTGCCCACCAGGTGGTTATCGGTGAAATCTCCTAATACCGGTGCGCCGTTAGATCGTCCAATCAAAAAATGATTCGGAGTGAGTGCTTCTTCATCGCAGGGGTCCATGCTGATATGTGTCAGGGGACGCGAATTTACTGTGTGTTCTACCTCAGTGAGTATAGTGTAGAGCACTTCTTCAGGTGGTTGCCTTTCACGCAGCGTTGCCGCAAGCGCCGTCTTCACGGTCCTCACCATTCGCTCCCAGGCTCCCCCCATGTTCGGTGCGCCTGGTGGTATATTTTTCCACTTGATGCCTCGTTTTTCAAGCTCTACCTCAAACTCGCGTTCTTGAAGTTTCGCTGATTCTTCCTGTAGTTCTCGGTTAGCTCCTATAAAATTCGTGCCGTTATCGCTGAACACGACGCTCGGTGAACCTCTTCTGGCGGACAATCTCCAATCAAATATTACGGAAGTCATCCTGTATTCTTCCGCAGGTCCGGTGCGATCGCTTCCTCTCCATAGGAACCTCAGACTGTCTCTATCTTCTTCTCTGATTCTGATCTGCAGAAACATCTCCTTAATGTCCGCTGCGATCGCTATCGGCTTTTCTCGAAATCGAAGCAGTACCCCGAACAGTGACTTGAGAAGATCTGGTCCTGACACCAATACGTCGTTCAGGCATTTTCCCTCGAAGCGTGCGGCAGCGTCGAACACCATTCTCATTTGATCTTCTTTCTTCTTTGTCGGGTGCATCACGAAGAAATGCGGCAAGTAGAAGGTTCGGTCTGTACTTTTTTCTTCTGGGGCCTTCTCAGCGTAGCCCTTCTTCAACAAGTTTCTTACTTGTTCCTCGTATTCTTTCTTCATGGCTCCGTTCTTGTTTAGCTTCTGTTCAATGTTGACCAGCCTTTTGTGTGCTTGTTGACGGTTGTAAGGTAGGGTGACGTCTTCCTTGGCCCACAGCAAACCTGTCTCGAAGCGCCCGTCTTGCAATCTTCTTGTGTTCCTCTCTAACAGCGTAAGTGCCCTTCCCTCTTCATCAGTCGACGGTAGTTTCGGCTCCACTCCCAGTGACTCGATGCTGAAGTGCTGCTGTATCAGGCTCTTTATGTCATCCTCTCCATTATCCTCGGCGAGTCGACAATGGTTGACGAAGTTGACGGGATCGGTGATGCTTGAGCGACGTCCATGAAGCACCCATCCTAAGCTGGTCAGCGACGCGACGGGTTGCGACGGTTTTCCCTTAATAACTTTTCTTGTCACGATGAGGTTCCAGTTATCTTGTCCGATGATAAGCTTCGGTACCTCCGGCACGTATATAATATCTTCCTTGATATTCTTCAAATGATCGCAGGCTTCAATTTCGCCCTTGTCGATTTTCTGCGGCGACAAACGTAGTCCGTCCACTGTCCGTACGCCAACTATTTTCCGCTTGTCCGTGCGATGTAATCCCTTTATCTTCAAATCAGTGCGTAGTGAGTCCTTTTTCTTGATGCGTCCCCCGCCGACGGTTTCGATTGCCAATGGTTCGGTGGCCCCCTCTGCTCCTATCTGCTTCGCTACATCGGAGTCCAGGATGGTGATGGTAGAGCCTTCGTCCAGGAGGGCCAGTATCTGCTTCGACCCCTTCGGCCCGTACAGCATGACGGGCATGACCTTGAGGTAGGTCCCGGCGACACCACTTGCTGCGCAGATCGTAGTGTTGACGGCGGCGGTACCTTCCTCCTTGTCCTTAGGTGGGCGGCTGCTCGTTGACTCCCGGCGTGATGTCACTGGTCTTGCTGGTCTCTCTGAATGCAGTAGGGTGTGATGGTCTCTCTTGCACTTCTTGCACGGAGGGCCTCTGCAGGATGCTCGCTGGTGTCTTCGCTGCAGGCACTTGAAACACAGTTCTTTCTTCTTCACCATTTGCCATTTGTCCTCGACGCTCGCCTCCATAAACTTGTTACAGTCGAAGATGCGATACTCCTTATCGCACAGGAAACACGCGATCTTCCTGACGTCCGAAGCAGTGTAGGTCGTCTCGACTTCTTCACGGGCGGTGTGGACGGGCTGACGGTGATGCGCAGACATCCTTTTTCTAAAATCTTCTCTCTTAATCCTGTCGGCTTCTATGGGTGCATAGGAGACGCATAAGTCGGCTTCTGTGTTGAGGAATTTCTTGATGATCAGCAACTCCGGTTCCTCTTCACTCTGTCGCGCCTTGAAGTCATACCATCTGTATCTCCCAATCGGCGTAAATTTATCTACAATAGCCTTGCAAAGCTCCGGTGAGTACAGGTAGTGCGGCTTCTTCAACGCCTTTATAATCGCTACCGCATTATTCACGCGGCTAGCGAAAACACACACTTCCTTTGGTGCGTCTCGTAGCGGCGGCAGGCTCTTGATCTTATCAACTTCACATAGCACGATGACGTCCGGCCTTCCATATCGTCGTTCTAATGACGTCACTACTTCTCTGGGATCGGATTCCACGAACAATAAATTCTTCACTAATTTTCTTGCAGCTCCCTTGATTGCCTTCCGTAACCTCCCCATGTTCTGAGCCTCGCTGAACAAATGAGCCGTATCCTCGTAAGTCCTCTTGAATGCCATCCATTCTTCATAATTGCCCTCGAACACTGGTAACTCGTGCAGGTACTTGGGTGGCTGAGGGGTTGCTTGCGACGTTCCGGTTTTGGCCGCTTGCATTATTGCTTCAGCTAGCTCCTTGATTTCACTCTTCGGTGAGGCTGGTGACGGCAGTCGCTGCAGTTCTCTTCCCGTGACTTCAGGAATTTTCTCCATCGTTGTGTTCAGCTCGACGGCGCGATTGACCCATTTCTCGACATGAACGGATCGTTCCTCTTCGAAATCTTCGTCGACGTCTTCATCTTCAGAGTCGAGCTGCACCAACTCCAATTCCAATTTTGTGGCTTCCGTCGCGGCCCTAGCTTCTTCAAGGCGTTTCTGCGCCAACTTCAATTTTGCCTCTGCTTCCGCACGACGTCTCGATGACGATTTAACAGATCTGCTTTGCGGCACCACCGTGCTTCCATGGCTCGGTCGTTGTTCGCGTTGAGCTTCCGTAGGGACGTCTTGTTCCTGCGGAGCGCGCCTATTTGCTGGCGTCGCGACGTTCGCGGACGCAGCGGATGGCGGGCAGGTCCTATTCCTGTCGGTTGCAGAGCTTCTTTCTTCATTAGTGGTGACGACGACTTCAACTCGCGTCGGTGATCGTCTCTCGACCGAGCGAGACGGCGGCGAATGCTCCACACGTCGGCGCGTACCCGGCGTGAAATCGGTGAGGGGCGCGGGGATGGACCGGTAAGCTCTCTCTTCTACGTTGTGTGCGGGGGGCGCTCTGTTGTCCGTACGGCGGGCGGGGGACGCTCTATCGGTGCGGGGTGCGGGGGGTGCTCCCCCCTCTGTTCCGCTCCCTGTCGTATTCCTCGACGCCATCGACTGCTGACCTGACGTGGTCGATGTACTCGGCGTAGCCATGGACCAGTCCCTCGACGTATCGGTTTGCTCGCGAGACGATACGGAACGGGTAATCGGCATAACGACGTCCTATCCGGCTCTTCGAAGGACCAAATAAAATGGACGCGCACTACTACGCGCCTATACAATATGTCGCGGCTTCGCGACACGACGCCTGACCTAACGATTCCCTCTGTCGAAATCTTACGCTACGCACGGACTGAAATCTTACGGAAAGGTACGACGTTCTGTTACCCACCCAATGATATTCACCGTGCGCAGATAGCCTTTACTATCGGCGTCGCGACGCTAATAAGCCCGTCAACAAGCGGGACGGACGGTGGACGTATCACACTAAATACGCGGTGCACCTAACGAACACCACGTATAACTCTAACGTCCGTCCTCCTGGGAATGTGGAAGGTGCCCTATAGACGTTCTGTTTGTAAGACAGAAGTAAGACGCTGTTATTATTAGGAACACCACATTCCCTTCAAATAATTGTACCCATAGGACGCTGGCGGGAATTATAAAGCCGATACCGCGTTCCAAGACGTTTATTCTTGCGAGAAACAATGATCGACGTTTCACAATACTAGTATTCACTATACAATACTATTCACTATACAATACTATTCACTTTTTTCTTGCTGTTGTTGCTTCTTAGAGAGCTTCTTGTAGACTGATGAACCGCCGATGGTTTGGCCGCCAGAGCGCCGACTTTTATAGCCGCGGCGACCGTTGTTCTGCTCCCACATCTCGCTGTCCCTCTCCTTCGCCGAGGAACTATTAAACAAAACATAAAATCCCTAATTTTCCTAACTTATACAATACTAGTGGCTATAATTATTACGAATTATGAAACTTTATTTAAAAACTTATCAAATTATCTTTATACAACGCTAGGAAATTCATTAGTTTTCACGTAAATCGTCTTTTAGAGTTTGGTGGAATCGCGATGTCCGTGCCGATCCGCTGTTGTTCTCCCTCGCGAGTTCTTGCACCATTGTTGAACGGGGTCACTCTCGCGAGGAGTGGGCGTGGCCTATTCGCTTACGTCGCTAACAGTGCCCTTCAAACCGAAACACAGTAAAGTTTGCACAATACTGCTTCACGGCAGAATAACTGGCCCTGGGGTGGTACCTACCTAGACGGATTCCTGCACAGGAATCTTACCACCAGTAAAATAAATAACGATGTAACGAAAAAAAAGCAGCCGTCTCAGCCATAAGCCTCGGAATCTCAGCGCTGATTTTGAGTCTGCCCCAAACTACAGTAAGGAAGGCAAAAGCAAGCGTGTGATTGTTTATTAGACATATTTTTATAACTAATTTAAAACAGAAACCCTACTAATTATCTTCATTAGTAAATTGCACACGTGCGAAGCCGGGCGGGTCGTTAGTCTAAACTAATATTACAAAGAGGAAAAAAAAAAACGACCGCGTGGCCTAGTGTTCAGAGTACCTGACTTCTAAGCCGCGGGTTCGAATCCCAGCCGGAGCCTACATTTGTGCTAAAACATAAATTGTTGGTTTTTGGGTCTGGTTGTGTTGTGATTTTCCCCGTGTTTCTGACACTGCATCCTAGCCTACCTCCGATCTTATCGCATCAGCGTTACATCGGGCGCGGGTAGGTTGGGACGAGTGAGTGCCTCTGTGTTTGCGCGTACATTTGTGGCACTATAATATCTCCTGCGCAGTTGATGGCTCTCGACAGTAGTCGGCAGTTGTCGTCGTGGTCGAAATCGGCTAGGAGAACACACATAAAGAGGAAAGATTTGATTTTTTGTATGTTTGGTTGCAATGATTTAACTCAAAAACTACTGAACCGATTTTGAAAATTATTTCACCTATATACATCTACATTATCACCGACTAACATGAGTTGTATTTAATTTAAAAAAAAAAACGATATTCCTACGAAAATTGCTATGATGCAACTCAAGGTATCAAAAATTTACAGATAAAAGTCATTCTTTGGCGTGCGCTGCAAAAACTATTAATGATAAAAGAAACGCTTTTTGTTCAAATTAAACAACAAACAGTTAAAAACACGGGTAGAATCGAAAGATGTATGTGTATGTAGATGTGTAAATGTGATAGTACTTGCGAATACTTTCGATTGCAGCTCATTGGAAAAACGCCCAATTAAATTTATGAGTTCAGACTCATTACGAATGACCTGATGATAATCAGAGTACATTACGATGATGATAATCAGAGTACATTACGAATTACCCTGTATAGTTTTATTTAATGATTTCTTATATTTACGCGAACACTACATTACATTACTTTATTGTTAAGTACAAACACTTTTATTGTTCGTTGGTTCTATGTACATTTTTACCCGCACATATCTGCTTTCCTTTTCACTCCAAAGTTCGGTGGAGGGAAAATCTTTTACAGTTAAGCTCGCCTTTGGACATGCATTACTTAGCGACGGATTTAATGTTAATAAAATAGTGTACACAAAGAAAAAAATAATAAACAAGTAACATACCTCTTGCTGAGCCTGTATATTGGCCAGTTTATCCTCAACGGCGGTAGAGACTGGTTGTGGCGACGTGATGCTCTGACCCGGAGTATACTGGGGCGTCAACGTCTCCACGAAACCCGTCTGGAAGAGGAATAAACGGAACGACTTTCAGATCTCTTGTCAAGATTTACCTAAAGAAATCGAATGTAAAAAAATTTCATCATTAATAAGAAAAAAAGAATTAAATATTTATCATTGAGCTTTATCACCAATGTTTTTTTTTAAATCAAATGACGTGACGAGCATATGGTTCACCTGATGGTTGGTGGCACCACACTGCGCTCGTCACCCTGAGACGTCAGTTCTCAAGTCATATGACCAGTAATTACAGAAGCTCTCAGTGCCCTTCAAACCGAAACACAGTAAAGTTTGCACACTACTGACTAACGGCAGAACAAATGGTTTGAAAGCTGATATTAGTGAAACATACAAGGCGAAATCTTTGGTACTTTCACGCCCTGTAACACTACCCACGATCCACGAACTCGAAACACATATAATCTTATCTTCATCGTCAATACTTCAGCTTGAACACAGGCCTCCCCCATAGGTTGCCGCAAGCTCTCATTTTGGGGTATTTTGCCATAGTTGCCACGCTCGGAAGGCAGGTTGACAACCGCAGTTTATTTACTCAGATGTTCCAGGAAGATGCTGGTGCCCATATACTGTTTTCAATTTTCCCTCTGCCGACTTTTACGACAGCTACGAGATTAAATGGGCTGGTAGATTCTCTTAAGCCGCCACCACACGCTCCAATCTTACTATATACAATCCAAAAGTTGTCTTACTACTATAACAAAGCAGAAGAGTTTTGTATGTTTGACCTCGCTAATCTCAGTTAATGCAAATCTGATTTAAAATAAAAATATGCTTTAGATAGGCCGTTTATTGACGAAGGTTCTAGGCCATGACATTTTATGCTGCGGCCATAAATAGCCGCACGATGAGAACCGAACATTACCGAGAGAGGCCGAACTGTGAATGCTTCCGACAACGTAGGCATGCCGTACGGCGCAAACACATGGTCGGCTTATTTTACGATGGCAAACCCGCGGGACACATCTAGTGGTTAGAGTAACTGACTACCACGCCGCGTGCCTGGGTTCGAATGCCAGTCGTAGCCAGCATTTGTGCAAAAACACTAATTGTTGGTTGTCGGGTCTGGTTGTGTTGTAATAGACCTTGTGTCTTTGACAATGCATCCTAGCATACCTCCGATGTATGGCACGAGCGTTAATTCGGGCACGGGTAGGTTGGGACGAGCGAGTACCTCCGTGTTTGCACGTACATTTGGCCTTTGTTGCCGTGGTACAAAATCCGCCGGGCAGAACATCATATTTAATGGTTTATGGACACACAAAAAAAAGATAAGAAAATTGCATAGAAAGCGATTGCTTATTTCATAATGAAATTTCTTCCAGCGGGCCCGTAATACCGTACCTCGACGAATGACGCCCTCTTGGCGAGGTCCGGTGACGTAGCCCTCTCTGTGGACGGTGACGTATACGAAGTGAGGGACTGACGACTGCTGGCTAGAGAGGTTCTCGAGCTATAACAAGCAAGGTTATTTTAGGACTTGATAAAATGCTAAACTTTTGTAGGTCCGTTAGTACTACCTCTGATACGTCTCAAAGTGGCGGTAGGATTCCTATGCAGGAATCCGTCTAGGTAGGTATCATCCCGAGACCCGTTGTTCTGCCGTGAAGCGGTAGTGTGCAAACATTACTGTTTCGTTGTGAAGGTCACTTAGAGCTAGTGTAATCACTGGGCATATGAGACTTAAGAACTAATGTCTGAGGGTGGCGGGTGGACAGCACTTGTTATAGGCAGACGTTGCACTTAACATCGGGTAAACGTTTTGCTTGTCACGTCACTTAAACCAATAAAAAAAAAGTTTTGTAATATACATGAACAGTGTGTTGAAATTCAATTAGAGTTTATATTTAATCTGTCTGTAACAGTGCGGAGTCATCCAGAACTTTTCATTAGAAATCATTGACCTTAAGTCTCGGACGCCTTTATTATAATAGCTTCAGTGCCGTATAAACCGAAACAGTTTTGTGCACACCACTGCTTCACGGCGGAATTACTAGCACTGGGGTGATACGTAGGCGGATTCCGGAACTTACCACCAGTACTTACATAAGATCACGACTGTATACCATAAGGGGTAGTCAGAGACTGGGCACTCACTGCAAAAACAGATGACTGCCACAATCCACATTTCACCAAAACAATATAATGCACTTGGTGTGATAGGTGGTGAGCCCATCGCCACCATGCGGTGTTGGGTGCACAGTGCAGTTTAATTCCTTACTCGCCTTTTACGAGATCCATTGGATCAGATTGAGTGGTAGTATAATTTTAACGAGCCGCCACCACACGATACAAATATGCATTTTCATCATCTTTACAATCCAAAAGCCGGGCGAGCAGAAGTCGACGTTCGGCACCACCACTAGGTATAATTCCAAATTACCGATATGTCTATTGTCCCCATTTCCTGGTGAACTGGTCTATTCTCCAACCTATTCATATAATGAATAGACAGCTTTGTTAGACTCATTAAAGCTTTATTATATCAGGTGGCGTCAGCGCATCAGCGTATCTCAGTCGTGGATTCAGAATCAAACGCCGGTTGACTGGCGCCATGTCTTTGACTACATCTACCTTTCAAGCGATCTCTTAACAGTTCAGTTACATCGGATTGAAAACAGCGACGAGTATGCGCATCCGTATTTAAAGCAACAATACTTCCAGCACTATAACATATCCTGCGCAGATAACAGCTTCTGGTGGTTAGCCGAAAGATGTCGCCGTGAGCCATAAGAGGTCGAAAGACAAGGTAAAGTAACAACCTATAAATTTCTCACAGCTGTGTGAAGTCACAGTAGAGCCAAGAAGGCTCCGCCACGTTGCTCCTATGCGAGTTGGTGGTACTTCACAGGTCCTCGAAATTTTTTAATTCCTCAGACATGTTTTCCTTTACTGCTGAGCACGTGGTACATCGGCACTAAACGTTTTCGAGGCGCCCTCACCGAGAATCAAATCCAAGTAATCTACGGGGTCTTATGTACAATTTACATCTTTTTTTTATTGTATAATGTGATGAAAAGAGCAAAACATTTACCTGATGGTAAGTGCAACGTCTGACCATAAAAAATGCCGTGTCACCCAAAACATTTCTGTGACACCGCACTGTGACCATCACCCTGAGACATAAGTTCTCAAGTCTCATATGCTCTGTGATTACGCTAGCTCTTAGTGTCCTTCAGACCGAAACACAGTTATGTTTGCACACTACTGCTTCACGGCAGAATAACTGGCCCTGGGGTGAACCTACCAAGACGGATTCGTGCATAGGAATCCTACCATCTAAAGAAGCATATAAACAGCAGAATCAAAATCTCATTCAACTTCTTGAAGGCCAGTATCCTTCAGACCTCTTTGATTAGATTTAGCTCGTTCCACCAGCCCCGACAACTCCAATACGCTTGTATGTACCATTACCACAATCAACAATTAGCATGCATCCATGTGATTTTGTTTGTGCGTTTAAAATGGTCGTCACTCACGTTATTACTTTTTGGAATAGTTCGAGCGAGCCATGTCTTAACATTCCAAAAATTATTTCTTCCAGAGAATACATAAAATTTGACCAAGCTTGGCAATCTTATTATCATTCGCCTCGCACCTTAGACGATATAAATAAAATCTGACATACATTACAGATGCTGTATTACAGATGCTTATTTCACCGTATGTCGAAGGCAGAGATTTTTATGGCGCATCCTTTAATCGATATTTACTCAGTCACGAAAAGAAAGGGGATATTAGAACCTCTTAAATAAGAAATAATTTATTGTCAATCAAGTACAAATAAAAATCGTTAAATAATTAAACTCAAAAGAAAAAAAAATAATAACTAATATAAAAATACCCCTTAACTAGTAACGTAAAAAACTAAAAATTAAATCCATTTATTAAAAAAAAACAAAAAGGATCGAATTACCAAAAATAACAAATGGAAAGAATAAAAAAAAAGAAAATCATGTTTATGAGTTGATTGGCAAAAGGGAAGGGCTCAGCTAAGCCGACTACAATTTGCTGTGCTAACTGCGCCGCGCTCTTACACCACTACCAGACGACGCGACAACCCCCTGCATCGCCTCTCCGTCTTAGGCGATGTCGCCCTTTTTTTGTTAATTAGGCGTTGAACTAAGAAACCATTTTTTTTTTTGTTGGATAATTGAATACAAAATACATAGTCTACTGAGCATCGGCATTTCTGGGCCCCTTATCTGATTGGGGGCCTTGGGCTCGTGGCCCTCGTGTTCTTAGGGTAAAGACGTACAAACCGTTGTTCGCCCGAAGTTCACCGTGGTCGGAATCTGTCTGATTTCATCATAATTTATTCAATAACTAACACTACTAAACATAGGCCGTACCCCATAGACTGCATCATAACACGGTCATAAGCCACCAGCATCCATCGACTTTTGCAACCGTGTAGGTTTTCGCTCCATCTAGTGGGGGATCACCTTAACTTGCCGGCGTACCGGGACACCTTTAGCTTCTCCTCTCGTCGGTTGCAGATACTTTTGACGACTTTTGTTCTTCGATCTGACCGTGATAGGCTGCCTACATCGACCTGTACCGGCTCCTTCAAATCTGTTACGTCAATCTTCTTTCATCCATCCTCTCGACGTATCCAAACTATCTAAGCATCCCATTACCTTAGTCACTTCATCTTCCACCACACCGCAACGTTCCAAAGTCACTCCAGCTATACTTCTCAAACTTTTAATTATCCCACATTAACAACTATACATAAGAGTTGGGACCGGCACTCCTGTATATACAGCCAGTCGAACATTTTTAGATTTGGCTACCCATGTTATGCTAGGCCCCTAAAGATACTAGAAACTACAAGATCTCTTGACTTGAAATATGTAATATGGAATATGTATTCCTTTCCCGGCATAGACACCGACTAAGGACAGATAAAATCTACTGTCTATAAAATTTAAAATCTACTGCGAACATTTACTGCTAATTTCGTAAACGGGCTGGTGCTGCTTTCTCTATACAGACTAACATAACTTCCGTGCGAAACCGGGGCTGTGAGATTATTCTGGTTTTTCCTTTACATCGACTTTTACATCACCTAAGGGATGACAGGGAGTCTAAATTCTGTTAGGCCGCTACCGCAAGTCGCTAAATACAATGTAGTTAAAACGCTTAGATTAAGACATGGCTTACTCGAAGCAATAGCTACAATTTCACTTTAAATTTCCAATAATCTATTGAACAAAATGTCCACATATCCAATCTGGCCAATTTAATCATGTCGGAGAATATACCAATTCAGTAACATTTAGAAGAATAGTCACATTTTAGAGTTACAATTCTACCAAAGAATTCGATCTGTTGTTGATATAAATATTACCAAACTCGAATTTATGTTGATAACATATTTATTCAATAGCCGCCAGATAAGTTACACGGCCATATCGACAGGAATATAAAGTTACCCTTCGTTCAGGTTAGTTGTGCGTTAGAATATTAAAATACAGTGAATTGAAAAAAAAAACATGCAATCTAATTTAATTATAAAGAAAAGCTATATACAATTATTTAAGAAATGAAAAAAAGACTGATAAAATTAGCTTATATACTATACTTGCGACTGTTGCTACTTAGTGAAACTGCACTTGTATCACAAACAATTTATCAATCGAACCGACTTGTTTGCCAATGTCTAAATGCGAAACCGGTTGCGAAAGGTTTAATGAGTGAATTGTTTGTGAAAGGAATAAAAGCGTAATCCTTTTAATTAGCATTAGCCTAGTTTATAATCATTGTTTTAATTGCAGACGAATGCAAAATAAAATTCCGAATAGTTTTTATTGATTCGCCAGATGACATTTTTAACCATATATATATATATATATATATATATATATATATATATATATATATATATATATATATATATATATGTGTGTGTGTATATATATGTTTATTATTTCGCAAAGGTATTTTTGTCGGTGTGAAATATCTCGCCTAATATTGTATCAAAATTAATGTTTGATACGCCATTTTGAAGATTATTATTCCCTCTAATGATGAAAAATGTAAATATCTTAAAATCTATGAGGCACGTAATTGAAAACGCCAATCAAAAAATTGACGTCATCGTTCAATAAATATTTACTCTAATAACAACATGACCTTTAAAAGGGTTTAGTATAAGTGGAGTTATTTAACTGGAAGTAAAGTCTTAGGTATTGCAATGGTTTGTTACTTATATTGAAATGATATCACAAAAAAAAATGATGTCGCTGATACATCTCTTACATTACATTAATCGAGTGGGTTTCAACCACTTATTTCGAATATCTGTTTTAACCGGGACATGAATAAACAACTTTGTGGGATTATATTTGTCTTGATAGTAACGTTCCCGCAAGAAGGCTCAGCACTAGGATAGATATTAATGTTTCACACTCATAATCACAATTCGAGCAATATCAACTTTGCAAATAATAACCTTAGTTTTATTTTTTGAACAATTACGTCACACGCAGTCACACGAGTATAATGGCGCGTTTGTAAAGGCAAGTTTATTATACTTAAATTTAGATTGAAAAAAACTTTGTATTGCATTTGAAGGTGTATTATTAAATAAATGATAATTCATGGGTATTATTTTGAACTTGTAAAGTATTGAAAAGAATTTTTCAAATATTGTCTACATTCCGGATTTTGGATGTGGATGAATTCCGTCTGCCCCACTTTAGGCTTATATTTTCGAAGAACCTGTGTTGTGATTGACACAACACTAAACTTTCCAGCATTTCTAATATACAATCGATACTTACTAGTAGATTACACTTTTATTCCAAGACTGACATCCATAGAAATTAACCCTCTAAATTAGAGTTGAACACAATGTTGAACTATCCAATTAGCCTAACAATCAATTAAAAAATAATAAACGAATGCCTTTTTATTAAGCCATAAAAAATAATGCGAAAACAATGCATAACATTAACGTTGGATTGTGTGCAATGGCGTCTTCCCAGACTTGAACTATCCAAGCAATCTAATTACATAGAGAGAATACTAAAAAGTGTAATAACCGTTCCTTTGTGAACTAACATAATGTTGTTAACTAAGATAATGAATAAGCTGAAACAACAATAAGAGCAAGAAGCATATACATTTGGACCAGTGTACCAGACACTGTTTCATCTTAACGCTGAATTGAAAATCGCAGCCGGAGCCAACATTTGTGCAAAACACACACATTGTTGGTTTTCAGGTCAGATTGTGTTGTGCATGTGAAATATGTCTGTAAAATACACCCACGTTACAGGAGAACTCCTGCTATAGGGCATAATGTTTGTTTTAATAAATCCAAAGTTACAAATACTCAAGATATTATCGCATCTTCATCAATATATCACGAATGGACTAAAACGTCATAATATAACTAAAACTAAACATTGATTGAACAGGTGCTTCTGTATCTTGGCGTGTGTGCGGTGACCTTTTTACAGTGCCCAACTATCCAAGCGGTCGATACATAGTGCATTATAATGTTACAGGAATCTTTACCTCGACATCGACAACGTGCCGGCTTTCGTCTGCGCCGGGGTCCCCTTCCGCCGCACACTTCACAGGGCATTCACCAACAATGTTAGTCGTTACAGAGTTATGTTGAACATTGCGTAATGTAAGAACATGAATGTCTTAATAATATATTTACCAATAGGGTACATTATTATATACAAGTTATGTTGACAAACATATAACAGTGATATAGCGTTATCAAGTAAAGCATCTCCCAGAGAAGAGCCTGGATATTTCTCGTTCAACTTTTTAATAGTAACTTTCTTACCATCTTAGCACTTTGCGTGGGATTACAGTAAAAATATTTCTTATGTCCAAGTTGAAAAGGTTGTATTATTTATTACACATACTTTGTTTGTCCTTATCCTTTTGGATTACATTAAGTATGGATTTGTTTCTACTACTGATATCTAATCTACTATCCATTTCATCGAAAAATTTTGTCGAATCGAATTTGAACACTTTGGTACTGTAATATATCCTGCACGATTTTTTTATACCAAAAAGGTACAAAAATACCAATTTCTCTTTAAAAAAAGTATAATAGAATAAGCCATTTGCCCCACTAACAAAAGCGATTCTATACATTACAGATTAAGTTTATTTTCAAGAATAACTGATAAATATTTAAAAAAATTATATACTCTAAGAATCAAAGCAAAACGCAGCTTAAAAAACTTCGTAAGAAAAGAAAATAAGGCAAGCAAAAAATAATAATTTTAAAAGAGCATAGCAATATTAAATCAACCCAAAGAAAATTTAAAGTCATTTTTTTTATTACTATATAATGTACTAGTGTTGTGATGGGTTCTTGTATAAGAATTCCGTTATTACCAAAACAAAAATTCCCCAGCAGGAAAATCATACAAAACTCTACTCTTTCTAAGTAATTCTTAAAATATTGCGCGCCATTTTAGCTAAAGCATCGCTATTGACAGTGGAACACTCTGTTCAGAAATTGTCCATACTTTAATTGATGGTTCTGTTGGAAAATAAATAACAGATTTTTCGCAGACTTGTATCTTCAATTTTTATGGTCAATTTTGCAATTTAACAGCTGTCACAAAAATTGAGCCACAAAGCGTTTCGTAAAAATATAAAATATATGTCAGCACTAACATAAAATGAGAACAGGACAGAAATAATACACGAAGCATCGAAAATGAAACGTATAATCGGTATTGTCGATTCGAGAGACAAAATATTAACCAACTATAAGTGTTTTATTTGCGTATGTTAACAAATAATGCATGAAATAAATTTATGAAAGCAATAATGGCAGCACCCACTTTGTTTTTTTTTTTTTGTTTCAATGCAATTTATTAACGCGGGAAATCGGATAAAAAAAAATTAAACGAATTAGGTATAATTTAATTAAAGTTATGACGTCGAATTAAAATTATATTAAACATAACTGCACTCGACGGGCGAAAAACAATAAAGAATGGGGTTGGGGGGAAATTGTATTGGGTTATGTTTATGCAAATCTGAAATACAGTATCTCAGTAATATTTTAATTGTAATTCTAACAAAATTTGGTTTAAGAAGATATAAACTACCTCAGAAGAATTATTTACGAATATATAAAAACGGCAATCTCTCGAACCGACACCAGCATTAAAGAAAAAAACCTATAAAGCCGTTGGTGAGGGTAAGCTGAAGCATGTGCTGATCTACATGGTTCTATTACTCACGTGGTTGGTCTAGACCTCTGGGCCACTGTTATACTAGCCAGAAAGAAACACACTCTATCAGACAGGAACACTAGGTTATATTAATATTCAAGAGAATTGAAAAGGACAACAAAAATCAGAATGTGCAAAAAAAGAATTTATAGTCTGTATAACATTGACTGTAGCCTCAAAATACATCCTAGAAATTAAAACTATCAACATTTTTTTGGCCGTGTGGTAGCGGCTTAAGAGAATCTACCACCCCATCTCATCCCATGGGTGTCGTAAAAGTCGACAGAGGGAAAATATAAATCAGAAGATGGGCAGCAGCATCTCCTGGAACATCTGAATAAATAAACTGCGGTTGCCAACCCGCCTGCCAAGCGTGGCAACTATGGCAAAATCCCCCCAAAATGAGAGCTACAACTTTTGTGGCAATCTATGGGGGAGGCCTATGTTCAGCAGTGGACTAGTGATAGGCTGAAATGATGATGATGATGATGATGAACATTTTTTTTGTCCTTTTCTATCCCCTATTTTGATAAAAGAGAAAGGGTGATGGTTGTAGTTATATAGTGATTAATGAAAAAGTTTTCAACATATTAATTCTATGGAGATCTAATCACGAAAATGTCAAATAATATAACACACACTTAAGTGAAATAGCATAATCGCCCTGCTTTGTCTCACAATAACCAAAATATTAATAACAATAGCAACAGATTTCTTTAGCTTATATGTTATCATCACAATACCTAAACAACATGTTTTTTGTGTAAACTTATGGAAAATTAATGTGTTAGTTAAAAACTACTAACATATTATTTATAGGGGCAATACTAGAAAATGATGACAACAAAATATATATATCTTCGTTCTCACCTTAATTCCAAGCAAAGGAAATAGTTTGACAACTAGCAACAAAACTTAAACGATTGCCATGTAAAAAAATAGTTCTGGCTAATTAGTGATATTTCTACATATGAATAGAACATTACTTGCATTCCATATTTAATGTGTATAGTATACTGTTTGATCCTTGTATTTGATCGCTCTGGGCTTGGTGTTACCATTTGCAAGCGCGGACTTGCAACATTTAATGCCCATTTAATTGTCTTAAGCTTACACTGACACTTAAATCGCAATTAGTGGTTAATTCAAATGTTATAAGAATGAAATGAAAATATTAATAAAAGTTACTTATTAACTACTAGATAAATTAGTAAATAGCTGTATGTATTATTGTTCTATTACTTTTATTCTGATATTAAAAAAAAAGGTTTATCTTAAAAATTTACCTCTATAATGTATTTATTCTATTCTAAACATTGACCCGACATATTCATTAAAAGAAACCTTCATAATCATGCAAAATACATTCAATAATTATTTAAAATTTCACACATTATTAATCCAATTCTACCGTGACAATCATAAATGTATTATTTTTGGGCCCTCTTGTATTGTCTTTGCAATAACCTGTACCTTTTGTTTCCATGAGAGAATACGTAAGTGCAAGATCTGCCCACAACAAATGCTGTGTCACCCAGAATATTTCTGTTTGACACCACATTGCAGCCGTCACCCTAAGATATCAATTCTTAAATCTCATATGCCCAGTGAAACTGAAACATTAATGTTCACATGTTGTCTGTAAACATTACTGTTTATGTTAGAAGGCACTGAGAGCTAGGCTAGATGACTAGACGGCGGACCCTGCCTAGATGGATACCTGCACAGGAATCCTCCTCCTCATCATCATAATTTTGGCGTATCACTAATCCACTGCTAAACATAGGCCTCCCCCAATGATTGCTAAAAATGTTTATAGCTCTCATTTTGGAGGGATTTTGCCATAGTTTCCATGCTCTGCAGACGGGTTGGCAACTGCATTTTATTTATTCAGATGTTCCAGGAAGATGCTGCTACCCATCTCCTGGTTTCAATTTCCCTCTGGCTACTTTTACGACACCCACGGGATGAGATGAAGTGGTAGCTTCTATTAAGCCTATAACACAACTACATACGAACCTACTTTAAAAAAATTACAAGAGGCATTGCAATGCATGTTGAACATGAGCTAGTTCTAAATAACAATACATTTATGGTTATCACATTTTGCAAACTGTTATATTAAACCTCTTTAAATCAGAAACCATCTTAAAACCATTTCGAACCTTCAAACAACTGCACAATTCTAGTATTGATGAAGTATACCTGCTCAATCGCCTGTTACTTGAAGGCTTAAGGGTTGTTGGCTCCTCGGAGGAAGTGGTCATGGAGGTATCCATGGGGTTATCTTCCGCGTCCAAAAGCTGAATTTGCGTTTGACGGACGAAAACGCCATAATTCTCCTCACACTGAAAAATTTGTGTAAAGCATCTTGAAAAAAAATAAAGCAACAACCTATAAATTACTGTCAAATGTTTAAAGGTTTTTGGATTCTAGAAGTTTTGGTTCACAATCTTCACCTATCCTCGAAATTGTTTTTATTTTGTCAGCATGTCAAGGAAGTATTACAGTGACTGAGTGAGATGGGCCACACTTGAGCATGTCCCTGCTGTTCTACCATGACAGAGCCAGTCACAGACAAAATTAACTGTATCTTAAATCAGGCTTTGATAAAAGAAAAATGTAAGCCGCTAAAGACAATAAATAATTTTTTACCATCTTTCAAGTATAAGTGTCCTTCAACAAGATGCCCTAATGAAAGATTAATAATATCCTGCATCATCATTTCATAATTTTAGTCTATTACAAGTCCACTGCTGAACTTGTAGCTCCCATTCTGGGGGAATTTTGCCATCGTTGCCCCACTTGGCAGGCGGGTTGACTACCACAGTTTAATTATTCAGATGTCCCAAGAAGATGCTTCTGCCCATGTACTGGTTTTCATTTTCCCTCTGTTGACGTTTGGACACCCACGGGACGAGATGGGGTGGTACCCACATGAAAGAACATATAGGAAGTCTGCAGTCTGGGACCGTCTTCTGGATCATCCCAACCATTACATCGAATCGATCGATCGAACGATCACAAATTCTTGCAAAAGGACACATCAAGGATGTTTGCAAGATTATTGAAATTAAAAAAAATTGTAATTTCAATATAGAAGATGGTTTGGGACTATCACTGGCATAAGATCCTATAAATAATAAAATTAAATCAAAAACCAATCATACTGCTGCAAGACTTCAACACATAGTAAGCTCATTTTACAAAGATCAGACCAAAAATAATAAATAAAAGCTGAAGGTGACCCAGATTAACTATGACATCAGTACATCAAACATCTCCTCAAGTCCTCCTGTGATCATGGGTGTTGTAAAGCACTTGAAACACAGGGTAATAAATAGTTAAAAAAATAAAGGTGATAAAATCCGAAAAATTCGTTTTATTAAATGATAGATTCCCATATGCCAAAACTATAAATGGTGGGTAGTTTGAAATGTACAAGATTTATGTAATATAGTAAAATATTTCCCCATTAAATATTATAACGAAAATTATTATAATATAAAAATGGTGGCTTAATTTATTTGCACACAAAACCTCTGAGACAGAACGAACCAACGCTCTTGGCGCCAGATAGAATAATTTTATTCACTTTCGTCACTTTCATTAATTTAAATTATTTTAAAATTTAAACTTACACGAAAATAAGCGTGCCCACGGACGGTACCATTGTTTTTTCCTTTCGGCTCATCCAGTATGATCCCAATCCATTTACCAGAAGCAAACGTAGGGTTCCCGACATAGGCTACCGATCCTTTCACATCTTTTCCTACCACCATTACACGTTGACCAAGAGTTAAAACCTTGTCAGCCATGATTAACTCAAACACAATTTCTGTAATAAATATCGAAATTATTGTTATTTAATGGTCATTAAAACATATATAGACAACTATGTTTTTATATTTAAACTTCATATACCTTATTGGTAAACTAATATTAGAGTACTAAATTAAGATTGATGTTTTATCTACAATTATACCGGCGTCATCATTATATTCTAGAAATTATACCATTAAAAATGTCCTGACTTTTTTTGGTAAGATTAGTAAATTTTTGGGAAAGAAAAGCAAAGTTCTTGCCAAGACAAGCTGAAATGTCAAACGTCAAAATAATGACTATTGACTCAATGGATAACAATTCCATTTTTTTTAATGTTGGCAATAGTGTAGTGTTTCAATGTTTGGGAAACTAATTCGCGAAAGGATACGACTGAAAATTCCGAAGCATGGAATAAAACGATCAATAATAAAAAAAAATATTATATATATATTTATATTTTTTACACTCATACATATGACTTATTACTTAAAAAAATATATACAGACAATAAATATGTACAGACAGTAGTAACTTGTAAATATGGGCACAAAGATTGTTATATTTTGATCATAAGACAAATTTACGACAAATTACTACATCTTTTGCTGGTTTGTCAACTTTCTCATTTCCCTTTACGCCACAATGACTTGGAATCCAGAGAAAAGTAACTTAATAACCATCTAGTGTGCATAATTTAAGTTTTTTTCCGAATTTCAATAACAATGGGTTAGTACGGTTTCATTTTAAATGGAAATTTTTCTATAGTTAGTAAGACACTCTTAGGATCCGTAAAAATGACACTTTTGGCTTGCTTCATAAATCAATGTATTCCAATGCTTTCTATAGGCCGAAACAGTCACCAGAAAAAACTGAAGTCTCTGGAGGCATTTTTATTTTTTGAATAATTTTAAATTTTGAATGAAGACCACCACCAACACCTGGCTGATTCTCATATCACACTTGAAAAAGTCTAATTTTGAGAATATTTTTTTTTTACCTTAAATAATTAGGAGTTATAGGTTTTAAAATACAGTAAATTAATCGTAGTTTGTTGATGTATGAGGCACTTCTGTGTGATAATTCAGTAAAGAGATATAAGACTTCAAACTTTATTCAATCTTAGAGGAATGACAGTTTCTGCGGGGTAATGAAATGATAAGTTACGGGAATGACAAATATAATAGGGAATGAATGTTTACAAATTTTATTTTATTAAGGGGCATAATTATCAAAATATATCAGTATCTTTCAATATAATTTATAGATTTTAGAGGTATTTTTTCATGGCACGTATTTCTTATTACAACAATAATCATAACATTAAATTCTGTTAAAGCACTGCCTCGTAATCGTGAAAGATGATATTCGAGTAAGTCAACTAAAAAAATTAAGAACACTTAATATTGAACTAAATGGAGCAAATGAAACCGAAAAGTTGAGTCTTGCTTAAGCGAAGATTGAAGCTACGACGAAGTAGAAGACTAATATTTTGGCTTGTGTTTATTTGAAGTTGTCACTGGGGTGCTGTTCGATGTTGATGGCACGGCGTAAGCTTGGGAAATTACCGTAGAATCAAGAAGATCTACGAAATCCTTGGCAATATTATGAGATGAGATATTATAAGCTTTAACACTTGGAATAACAATAGATTTCGGGGAGAGACGGCGTTTTTTTTTAACGCATTAAGGTCTTCAACATTCAAGCAAATATCAGAAAGAATAGTGAGTTTTTTTCGAATCAGCAATTGTTGAGAGGCGGTGTAGGCTCTAGACTTTTCGTATCTTTAATTATGTCTATAAATCCCAAGTGTTTCCCATGTATACAAGGGCTGGATACACACATACATGTGAAGCAACACAAACGACGAGCAGCCATGCTTGGTGCATCAGAATCCCACAGAACCTTGTGAACATTCAATGTTCCTTTAAAAGTAGGAATATAAGGTGGAATCAACGCTTAAACTCTTGTGATGACTGCTTCGGCTATTACTTCAGTCTGGATATTAATATTAATTTTGCGCAGTGCAGTTAAGAAATCGGTAAAACTTCCAATGTCACGACCATACCTGACTAGGCGATCAACGGCGGTCTTTACAGTCCCTCCTACACCATCTGGGGCATTTTTGCCATGGCCTGGCTCTGTATAATTTCATGTTACAGTTTCTAGTTCATCAAAGTCATCGCGCAATTTAGAAATAATATTAGAAATAAATTTGTTACGGTACTGACTTGATGGGCCATCGGATATAAAATGAACTGTGTTAACGAGCCGAGATTTTTTTTGATGTAGTGAAGTAAGGGTATCAAATGAGCCCAGATGGCGGGAGCGGAGTGATTTAAAGATTCGCTGACTTTGCAAAAACATCGAGGTGTTATAACACCAGTTTCCGTGTCACACATATACAGAACTGATGTGTGTAAGCTGACCTGCTGCCGACTGCCTCCAAAATGAAGTGATTGTACTTCTTGGGCGTATTTAAGACTGTAATTTTCACTCCAGTCACAATGGACGATTGCCACAGACGTTTTAAGGTGAGATTTAATTTCGTTAATGCTATCATTTTGCGCAATCATATTCCCGACGTGTGACAGATATTTCGGCATTGTAACTTTTAAGTTATTACATCGTCCATTAAATAGTCTAAATAAGTTGATTAGAGTATCTGACAAATACCTTTTCATCATTGTGACTCCAGACTTTTTAACGAATTGATTTTTGCCAGGAGTGACATAGCTAATCGACCTAGGTCGCATTCATAGAATTCCCTAATAGTTAGTAACATACCTTTGTTTTTTTGCTTTATAACAACGTCCTGAGATTCTGGCGGTTCATTTGGGTTTTCAGTCGTATTTTGTTTCTGTATCTCGTTATTCTTTACTATTTTAAGTAATTTGTCGTTTAGTTTTTGATCGTTATTATTCTTTACCGATAGTTTTTCAATAATATTTGTTTTTCTTTCCGGAGCAAAAGAATCGTTCGTTTAAATTTTTGATTTTCTTTTTTCATTTTATATCGCAGCTTTCTAATTTTTGAAGTGTATTTACAAGTTGGAGAAACTATTGAATTAGTCATAGAAGACGTTAAAAGGGGGTCAGGAAGTAAAGGGTCTATTTATAATGTTTTCTAAATTTTCTTCGACAAAAACTTTGTGTATCTCTTTATTTTTTCGTTTCTTGTCCAAATATTTTTTTTTGTATTTTCACGCCATTTGGCACGTTGCTGTTTTTGGTCTCGACGTGTCATGTCATTAATTGACAGCCTAATGTTTTTTTATTTTTGCGCTAAATATTTTTTTATCCTTTTCTTTTTGTTTTTGATATGCCTTTGGGCCGCTTTTGATGCAAGCATATCGTTCTCTTTGATACATTCATTGCGCTTCTCGTCTTCATTTTCTCGTGTCATTTTTATAGGTCTTAATTACAACACAATGTTATAATATTAATCTAATTTCTTAGTTTAAATTCCATTACGAGAGACCAAAACTTAAAAAATTAAATAAATCAAGGAGGCGAAGGTAGTCAAGTCATTATTTTTCACTAAAGATACATAAAAAGAAGTATATGAAACAACACATAGTCATTAAACAATTTAAAAATCATTCCCCTCAAAATAATTTCATTCTCCTATCGATGGGAAAAAACGGAATGAATTCTTGGGGAATGAATTTATTTCTAAAAAATGACGCAAACTCGCTAATAATATAAAACAAGAGTTAAAAAAATCTGTATCTAGATAATATTTGGTGACTAGTTGGAATATATTAAAACAAATGTAATAATGAATACACATACCAAGTTGCGAGGCACTCCGGGAATGAAAATTTTTAAAACAAAATTTCTCTCTACTTAAAAAATTTATAATTGTGTTTAGACGGCCGACAACAGATTCCTCACCGAGGGCTAGACGAAAAATGTTCTAGAAGCCGGCTTCGCCAATGGGCCTTACAACTCAGTAGGGTGATGGGGATGCAAAATTTAACCGTTTTTCGATGTATTTTGGGTAATGATGATTTGGTAAATACACAAATCCATCTTGTCATGTAATTTTAAAGAAAATAAATAGGGTTTTCTTAGTTTAGGACGTTACTGTCAGTTTATTATTATTTTAGTAATTTATATTTCTGTCAGTTTTTTCTGTATAGTTTCTGTTTTCTGAAGCAAAATCGCGCTATCGGCGTGTGTGAAATGACTACGGGAATGAAATCGAACACCTAATTTCTATGGAGAAACTTAAAGATTCCATGTAAAACATGTTTTGCAACAATATTTTAAACATTTACACATTTGACAAAAAATATCTTGAAAACTCTTTTTTTTGTGTGATATGAGAATCACCACCTACGCATTCTGAAATATCAGATTTGGATGCGTCCGTAAAATGTAATGCCAGTCATGCCATTCTTTGCTAAGATTATAATTAATATCTGCTTCTATGTCATCTTTATTTATAATTAGCTGTGCCCCGTGGTTTCACCCGCGTAAAAAAGCCTACCCTGCTCGATGATATACATATTATGGACTTCCCTAATTGAATCGGATTTCGGGGTTTTATTTATTTGCGCGGAATCCTAATAATTGTTTTTAAACCAAAGTAGCCTAAGCTACCCGCTATAATGTCAGCTATCTGTCAGTGAAAGTCCCGTCAAAATCGGTGCAGCTGTTTCGGAGATTAGCCGAATCAAACAGATTATTATTATTACTATTGCTATTACAAACAGATACTTAAATTTTAATTATTTGTTTAGATGAAACCATAATTGAATGAATTTATTAAAAATAATAAAAATAATAATTAATGATGAAATTATTAAGGACTCGAAGTATTTCTTGCTGAGTGGCCGTACAACTGGCACTTATGGTACTGGCTGTTATTCAGTGATGCTTTTTAGTCATATGTGTAATTTTTTTATTTTTTTTATTGGATTAATTGATGAAACGAGCAAAACGTTCACCTGATGGGAAGTGCAACGTCTGCCCATAAAAATGCTGTGTAACCCAAAAAATTTAAAATTCTGTGTGACACCACACTGTGTCCATCACCCTGAAACATAAGTTCTTAAGTCTCATATGCCCAGTGCTTACGCTAGCTCACAGTGCCCTTCAAACCGAAACACAGTATTGTTTGCACACTACTGCTTCACTGCAGAATAACTGGCCCTGGGGTGGTACCTACCTAGACTGGATTCCTGCATTGGAATCCTACCAACAGTTAAATAATAAAGTTATATTATAACACAAAGGATTTAGCACGGATCCATATGGCAATTATTTATAAACCGTACTTGACATGTTTGTATAATCGCCATTCCATCAGGAAGTGTGCTACGTGTAGGAAGTCCAAAATTTTATTAACACAAATTATGATTGTCTAATATTTCCAAGAGGTGTTCACCGTCACTGTTGGTGATAGAGCTTCCCTATCGCTTGATGGTGGCAATTAAAATCACCAAGTACTAAAAAACTCAATTTACCTACGCGTATCCATAAAATATTTAAAGCTTGTGCTTTTATCTGTGTTGTTAACACAGTTTTATGGAAATGACAAGTTCACAAAGTGAAGAGAATTTTTAATTGATATGGCAACATCAGCACCTGGGACTTTTGGCGCCAACACAAAAATTGGCAGTGGTATTTTAATTTAATTTTGTAATTTCTTTGTATATTTGTAGTTTCGATGTTTAATATCAATAGTTTATTATGCAGCAAGTGCTCGTGGAAGTTCAAAGTGATTTAAAATTCAATTCACGTCTAAAATTGTACTTTTCGTTTTGTCTCCATCAGTCCTGCAAATCTTCAGTAAAAATCAACTAACATTTTACTGTCGATCGAAATTTTGAAGTGTTGCTACTTGAATATTGCTTACCTGGATATGATAAATGACACTGGAAAATAGGTTTTTTTTTTTTGCATAAAGTGACGAAACGAGCCAAACGGTCACCTGATGATAAGTGCAACGTCTGCCCATAACAAATGCTGTGTCACCCACAATTCAGTGTGACACAACACTGCGCCCGTAACCCTGAGTCATCAGTTCATAAGTCTCATTTGCCCAGTGATTACGCAAGCCCTCAGTGCCCTTCAAACCGAAACAGTAATGTATGCACACTACTGCCTTCACGGCAGAATAGCTGGCCCTGGGGTAGTACCCACCTAGACGGGGTTCCAGCATAGGAATCGAACTGTTACTACTGTTTCCATAAATAAATAAATAATAATAAGTATTACCCGAAATCCTGAAAGTAATAATTTCAGTTTTTAACCATATCTGATATTGTTATAATAAAAGGGTTTTATGTATTAATGATATAAATAAGATAATTTTATTTTAGGTATTACACTCTGAAAATTCCACTGAACAATCTTGGAATCCAATGTTAACGGTTGACTGAAAATTCTTGAAGAGCAGCAATGTAGGACAGTCTCCATGAATAACTTTGAAATGAGTGAATGAAAGCTGACACTAATTCAAATTATTAGATTCTATACATTTGGGTTTTAATCCCTTTTTGTCTACTAAATTCTGGAAAAAAAATATATCTCGATTAATGATAACCAGAGCAAAATAATGCCTGTTGCAGCATCTACTTCAACCAAGCATTTATCACCAGTAAGGTCTAAGACAAGGGAACTCATTATCTTTACGGATAGTTCCAAAACAGTCAGGTACAGGCTCAGGATTCTTTTCAGAGGACCTAAATAAACAAATATGCACACCACTCGGTGCCCACAACACAGTGGTTCAGGCAGAGTGCATTGGCATTATGCAAGCTGCATCAGCCGTAGCTGCAAGGAAGGTAAAAGACATTAGAAGTTATGGAATTTTACACAAATGTTAATAAAATAAAGAGAATATTTACAATATTAAAAACTTATCGTTTTTTTTACTCATAAACTACTAAAATTTTGAGAATGTGCTCCAGCCTCTTCAAGTTTCCCGCGCTTTCAAAAAACACCAAATCTACTTAGTTTTTGCAATTAACTAATTCCACATATTTTTATAACATTAATTTTTTTCAGCCCATTAATTAATTATTACAAAATAATGTTAAGTTAGTTATGGTCTAGGGGACTTGCCCCTTCATTATTTAAGCCTGTCACTAGTTGAACTACTAACTATTACCTAGCTGAGCAGAGGCGTCCCCCATAGATTACCACAAAAGTTTGTAGCTCTCATTTTGGGTGGGATTTTGCCATAGTTGCCACGCTTTGCAGGCAGGTTGGCAACCGCAGTTTATTTATTCATATGTTCCAGGAAGATGCTGCGGCCCACCTTCTGGTTTTAATATTCTCGCTGTCGACTTTCACGACACCAACGGGATGTGATGGGGTGGTAGATTCTCTTATGCCGCCACCACACGGCCCATATTATAAAAAGTATTTAATAATTGCACACATTTGAGGCTACTGTATCAATACTTGTTTGAATTGATATGTATTTCTAGAAGATTGTCTATTTTTGGAACGAAGGTCTTTCAAGCGGCTTACAATAGAGTGATATGGCAAACATTGTCACGTAAGGAAAAAGCGTTATGCACCCTCAAGGAGACCTTTCCCTCGCTTTCTCTTTCTGTTAAATACGGTTGCATTTGTGTGCGAGATTCGAGCCGCCATCATTGTGCGGGGTCAGCGGTTGTTTATAAAAATGATAAAAACAAAATAAAATAAACAAATTAGAGAGGGACGGAGTGAGAGTTGAATAAAAGGGGACTTCGCGTTTTGGCCTGACAAAAATACACTAATATACTATATAGAAATCTGCATATAACACGTTTAGAGTTAAAAAATAACGTAAGGACGGAGTTCCCCAACCGCACAATTTGCACAAGAATACTACTCGTAATACTAAATTTTATTATTTAATTTCTTTTTTTTTTGAGAAGAGAGTATGATTTTCTACTAAAATCAGATATTTTAAGATAGTTTGTTTAAGTATTTATTAAGTATTCATAGTATTTTAATAATTGTGTAATTTATTGTAGTAAAATATTAGTTTAGTTGTAATAATAGTACCAGCCGCTCGCCTCTAGATAGCGTTACTAGGCAGTTAAATTACGCTGAAGTTGCGTTTCGCAAGCAACGGTAGCAGCAAGCGTTATGAGTTTCTTTCCCTTATCACTAGAAGGCGCTAGTAAATTTAAATTGAAAATTTATATTCCGCTAACAAGGTGTTCGGTTAAAAGTGCTAAGTAGATTTATAGTTTTGGTTTCAAATATACGAGTACACGTTTACATCTACCATGCATTTAGATTCTCATTACTATTGAACCCTTCTTGTCTCATATAGTTTTTGACAATGTGGAGCTGTACATTCTGAAAAATAAATCATTATCAAACAAAAGCAATGCTGTCACTATACTGCTCGTGGAAACACAATGTGGAATAAGAATTAGTGGATTAAGAATTGACTCAAATGAATCTTACCAAAATGGCGGCGACGTGGATTGCCAACTATCCCGAATCGTTTTCCGCGAGGGCGAAAAGTGGGCTACGTGAGTGGCCTCTGCCTAACCCTTATACGGACAAAGGTGTTACTTTATACATGTATAGTGATCCCCTCATCATCATCATTTCAGTCCATTACGAGTCCACTGGTGACATAGGCCTACGCCACACATTGTCACAAAACACAGTCCTGAACCACCCGCATCCATCGACTTTGGTCACCCCACAGTCAACCTAGACTGCGTGTGCACGAGGTTGCCACTTAACTACATTTTATAATAATTCCTTAAAAGTGTAACACAAAAATCGAACATAGATTTCAAAAAACTTGTCAAGAACATATTATTAGAGAAGATTACAAAATAGATCTTTTTATAGAGGACTAGCGATCCGCCCCGGCTTCGCACACGGTAGATAGATACAACAAAGATAAATTAGTACTTTATTGGGACAAACAGAACAACAACAATCCCTTCACTAACATTTTTTGTAGCGACTATATTCATCGACGAATCTACAGCGGGTCAGATAAGATTATGTTACCAAAATAATGTTTTATTTATGGGAATATAAGCCATGAAAGTTTAGTGGCTCAGAGCTTCCTTAACAATATTTGATGTCGTGTTAGCAAAATAAAACGACCGCTCTCGACCGCTGCGCAAAAGGAGCCGCGCACGCATGAAACCGGGCGGTGCAGCCTTCGCGACCGCGGCCGCTGTATTTATCATAGAGCGTTTCAAAGTTTTAAATTAAATAAAATATAATTAAAATTACAAACCACTATTCTATTTTTAAATTTTTTCTAGTTTACAAAAAATGAAATGGGTAGGTAGGTAATCAATAGAACGAAGTCTAATCGCTAGTAGCGCAGGAAAGCATATGGCTGTTCGCTCACATCGCAGCATTTTTCTTACTTTTAGCATTTTTATACCCGTCGTAACTTCTGAACGATAGGTCCGATTCGAATAATTTAAAGAAGACTTTACATGTACATAATCAACCTTGACTATGAAACCATTTTGTAGGATAAGGATTAATATCATGATACGAATGTCATCATCTTTCGATTGTACCCGTGTTTTGATTAACTAAATTGAACAAAAAGCGGTTATTGTGACTTAACTATAATAGTTAGACATATAGCCTCGCGACCTTTTTTGTGAGTAATGATGAAAAATACTATGAAAATGTAGTACATTATTTTCTTTAGTCATCAATAGTTTTTGCAGCGCACGCCAAATAATGACAATTATCAGTAAATTTTTGATACCTTGAGTTACATCATAGCTATTTTCGTAGGAATCTTGTTTAAAAAAAATAAAATACAACTCATGTTAGTGAGTGATAATGTAGTTGTATATAGGTGAAAGAATTTTTAAAATCGGTTCAGTAGTTTTCGAGTTAAATCATTATAAGCCAAACATACAAAAAATCAAATCTTTCTATTTACAATATTAGTTTAGACAAAGATTTGTGGAAATAACTTATACACTGCAATTGTAAACCCGCTGGCTACTAATTGTTTGTATTTTTTTTTATTTTTTTTTATTGTATAAAGTGATGAAACGAGCAAAACGTTCACCTGATGGGAGGTGCAACGTCTGCCCATAACAAATGCTGTGTCACCCAGAAAATTTCTGTGTGACACCACACGGTGCCCATCACCCTGAGACATAAGTTCTTAAGTCTCATATGCCCAGTGATTACGCTAGCTCACAGTGCCCTTCAAACCGAAACACAGTAATGTTTACACACTACTGCTTCTCGGCAGAATAACTGGCCCTGGGGTGGTACCTACCTAGACGGAATCATTGCATAGGGAATCCTACCACTTTTAAATAAACAAGTATCTTTTTCTTAAAAATACATACATACATAATATCACGACTGTATCCCATAAGGGGTAGTCAGAGACTAGGGCACTCACTGCAAAAACAGATGACTGCCACAATCCACGTTTCACCAAAACAATATTAATGCACTTGGTGTGATAGGTGGTGAGCCCATCGCCATCATGCGCTGTTGGGTGCACAGTGCAGTTTAATTCCTTACTCGCCTTTTACAAGATCCATTGGATGAGATGGAATGGTAGTATTCTTTTAACGAGCCGCCACCACGCGGCTTCTTAAAAAGAATCAGAATATTTTATTTTTGATTGTACCATATTTATTTCCTTTCATAAACTAGTGGTAGTTTACTATTACTACTACTATTATAAAAAAAAAGTAAAGTTTCAGCCTACCAATGTCCCACTGCTGAGAACAGGCTTCCTCTCATTTCTGAGAGGGTTTTGGAGCTAGGAAGAATCCGCCACGCTGCTCCAGTGCGGGTTGGCGGACTGCACATGTCTTCGAAATATATATTTTTTTTATTTCTCAGACATGCCACTATTATATTTTTTTTATTTCTCAGACATGCCACTATTATATTTTATTTATTTATTATTATTGTATAAAGTGATGAAACGAGCAAAACGTTCACCTAATGGGAAGTGCAACGTCTGCCCATGACAAATACTGTGTCACCCGGAAAATTTCTGCGTGACACCACAATGCGCCCGTCACGCTGAGACATCGGTTCTTAAGTCTCATATGCCCAGTGATTACGCTGGCTCTCAGTGCTCTTCAATCCGAAAGACAGTAATGTTAGCACAATACTGTTTCACGGCGGTATAACTGGCCCTGGGTCCGTCTAGGTAGGTACCACACCTACCTAGACGGATACCTGCATAGGAATCCTACCAACAATAAAATGACATTATGTAATATGGCATTGAAAAAAAGAAAGACCCTAGCCGGTTCTTCTCTGAGATCATTTTTTGAACCGGTGTTGAATTTTTGTCGTTTTTGACAGTATGATATTGCCATGGAAATAGGGTAGCCTACCCGGCCAGATCGAGTAGGGCTTATCGGGGGAGGACGTCTCCTCGGACTAATAATATTTAGATGTTGTATATATTGTTCGCATCTCAGAATACTTTCATAGCGCGATTACGGAATGTATGAAATATTTCTTGAGCTTCTCATACGGCGACATAGATGTCGCTACACGTTCATGAGAGCTTTAGACAAGCTTAAATTGAATAAAGAAATTTTGGCATAGACTGAGATCGAGTTTGTCTCATCCTCCAACAGGTTACCATTAAGGATTCCTAGGTGGGAAGTTACAGAGAGTTTAATTTTGTTGTTATTTAAAACATCGGTATGTCTGTTTGGATAGAAACATTGAACGGCTCTGATTTTGATAAAAATTGAATAGAGGTTCTATCCGTTAATATATTTTATAGGTAATTGTATCTTTGAGTTATATTTTTGAGGGTTCCGTAGTCAAAAAGGATTATAGTTCCGCTGTGACCGTCTTGGGCAGTGTGGTGGCGGCGTAAGAGAATCTACCACATATCTCATCCCGTGAGTGTCGTAAAAGTCCACAGGGGGAAAATAAAAACCAGGAGACGGGCAGCAGCATCTTCCTGGAACATCTGTATAAATAAACCAGTTTTTCACATACACAAACACACAGATCCGGGACAACTACATACTTATAAGTAGGCAATACAAATATTTGTTCCGTTCGGAAATCAAATCCGCGACCCACAGCGCGCTGTAGCCAACGGTTTAGCCACTACGCGCACCGAACTGATATAGACACCTACATTTTTCTAAAAACAAATGAAAATACACCCTTAAGTCACGAAGGTCATGCCAACCTGACTCTGCAGCATTAGGTATCAGCACCAAATAAATAAAATAAACTAAAAATGTTAATCACACATTTGTATCAAATGACAACTCTTTGTCATTATTAAGTCTATTCAATAAAAAATGTACGTGTGTAACGTGCCTTCTGAAATTCTGCCTTCTTCGTTACGTACAACAGGCACGAAGATGTATTCCTTTTGGCGATTGTAGATATAGATAGACTGAATGTTGTAATAGAAAGTGGCAAAAAGTGAAATCAAGGTAGAAAATATAATTTTTGCCGCTCAATTCGCATACTAGTTTCTGTTACCAATAAAAACGAATTTAAAGCTAGCTTTGTGATACTTATAAATTAGTCAGGTATTTGTGGTTATTTTTTTACTCGTACCAAAATTACACCACCCGTCACGTCCCCCTTACCGCGCCCTTACCTTAGTTTGTTGCGCAATGATTCGAAAGGTATATATATTATATACCAGCTGATGCCCGCGACTTCGTCCGAATGGGTATAGGTTTTAAAATATCCCGTGGAAATTATTTAATTTTCCGGGATAAAAAGTATCCAAGCTATCTACGTGCCGAATTTCGTTAAGTTCAGTTCAATGGTCGAGCTGTGAAAAGGTAACAACAAACAAACAGAAAGACGGACAGAGAGTTACTTTCGCATTTATAACATTGATATGGATAGTATGGATGAAAATATCGCGATCGTTTTTAGTTAAGCGTTTAAGAAGTAAAACTAAAAAAAAAATTATCGTAATCTATCTAGTAGTTTTTGCGTGATTCGCGCACAACGCCAAACCTCTCTTATAAAATCATAGTCCCTTACACTTCAATAACTTTCTGAAGATATCATGATAATTTTTTTTAACTTCGGGCAATTGTAATAAGTATAACTAAAAAAAAATGATCAAAATCATTCAGTACTTTTTGCGTGATGCACACACAACGGCAGACCTATATCATTTTATTTATATTCTATTTTTAATCTATAGTGTATTTTATTTATATAGTTTATAATATATTCTGCCAAGTAGCCAATCTGCCAATGAAAAGGTTTGCTTATAATATATATATATATATATATAATTTCTTTAAATTAGCTTGACCTACACATTGTCGAAGCTAAATCGAGGCCATGAGTCATTTCTAGTTCCACGATTCTCTCGTCGCTTCCTTGTCCGCACGGCAAGGCAAGGGCAGACGCCAC
Organism: Luehdorfia chinensis; assembly: GCA_019845155.1. NCBI lineage: Eukaryota > Metazoa > Arthropoda > Insecta > Lepidoptera > Papilionidae > Luehdorfia > Luehdorfia chinensis. The sequence continues at coordinate 1,622,552 of JAHVAK010000533.1, forward strand.
ATCGCCTTATTGAATTATTTTATTAGCAACTACGAAGAAGTAAATGTGTAACATTTGCAAATGTTGTTCAGAATGTATTAACTGAGCAACATGTCAAATTAATCTTAACCGAATGCTTTGCGACCTAGTTCTGTACAGAAGAAAGTATAAAATGGTAATTGTAAAATCTTTATGAACTATTATTTTTTTATTAATAACGGTAATATGCAACTAAAAATAACATTATAGTTACGGGCCAGTATCTTTAAAGCAGGTAGCGACTGGGCGAAGTTGTTATTCTTACGGATAAGGAGCGTCGAAAAACGCTATCTCGAAATGTTGCGTGACGAACTCATGAAAAGGAATGGAATTTTACCAGTTGGCGAGACTAAACTTTCACTATTGTACACTGAAATTTTACCGTTAGTTACTAACGGCCAACAATGACTACAAAATTAATATACTTTACATTTTTTTTAACATACCTACAGTTAAGTTTATTAATGACTCGAGGTTATGATAGGTGTAATACTTTGCAGTGCTCTAGGTGTCAAGGTTAACAAATAAAATTGCAAATAAAGCGACAAGTTACCTGGACAGAACAGCAAATGAACCAAAAGACAAAGTTACAAAAACATGTTTATTATTAATTGAGACATCATATATTCAATACAGCAATTTATAATTATGTCGTAATAATAACGAAAAACAAAAAAATGATTATTACTATTTCGTTCGGCGTTAATTTGCAACTAAAGCTGTCTAACACGTTGAGACGGCGTCGTATTCAAAAATATCCACTTTTATATTACATTACAAGGGAGACAGCAAGGCACAGGGCGCGGGCCAATGTGGCCATGTCCGACAATCTCTGTAAACGTCGATGCTTTCTAAATACATATTCGTTTAGGGTTATAATGCGCACAATCTCATTATATTATAGAACTATGATGATGTCACGATGAGAACATGTTGTGTTGACGACGTGGGGAACTTAGAAGCCGTGCACTTTCAGTTGTTCCGGCTTCACGAGCCCCGATTTAGTGAGCCACTGGCAAATATTTTCTCGCTGGTCGCCCTGTAGCTGGAGTACTTCGCCGTACTCCGGGTGCTCCACGACGGTTCCGTTGCACGCAAACTCCTTCTTGCATGCCCGCACGATTTTCTTCAGGTCATATTCCGATGACAAGCCTTGCACCGTGGTCAGAGTCTTGCGCCCGTTTCGCTGTTGGATCCGGACGTGGACTAGACCATCTTGTACGTCGTCTTCCGAGCTTTTGATAGCATCGGCGAATGGGTCGAATGTGTTGAGATTCTGGATGGACATACGATTAAGCGTAACTCTCTTTGTTTAAATAAAACGCTGCGATGCGACGCACGAACACCAAATAACTGTCACTAATAACTGATGTGTTAAGCTCGTAGACAGTGCAACGACCAATTTACGCAAACTCCAAAATGTAATGGCGGATAATACGGCGACTGGTCCAAAAAAATGAGATTGTCACGCGGAGGCGGAAATAATTATCGATCGATACCATAGACAAACCTTATTTGGTTTTAAATTGAGCTTGGATACTAAACCGGTTTACCGGTTATTAGATTTGTTAAATTATTATAAAATAATTTTAAATTATTATAAAATACTTATCGCTGTAGTTGTTGGTACAATTTTGGTACATAATCATCATATTTTGCTAAATAAAAATTTCCAGCAACTGGCGTACCAAATTTAAATTGATGAGCAAATTTCGAAATAGAAAATTTTCCTCTCTTATTAGATGAGTTGTTAGGAAGTTTTGGTATTTTAGAAAAATCACATTTCTCAGGTTGTTTATAAAGCAAGAAGACGTAACGATGTAATCCAGTTCCTTTTGGGGGGCCAGACCCAATATAATCAGAAAGGACCTCACCTTTGTACATATCACCCCCATAAATGTTTCCTATCAACCAATGGTGCCATTCACGGAATTTAGGATTTTCACGACTCGGAGCATCGGGATCTACCATCGCTAATGTATAATATTCACCTTCTTTAGCTGCCCATTTCACCGTAGGTTGATCCTTAACTTGCAAAGGTGTTAATTCTTTTCCCATATCTACTTTCACACCACTACCATATTGAACATCTAAAACCTCAGATGGAGCAATACTTATTACATCAGGCACAACACAATGTTGCTTGTAATTTTTTTGAATCGCAGACATTATTATTAGTTCCTTATTTAAAGAAAATATATGAAATGCATAGAAGCACTTACAAACATCAGCTAACAAATGCAAAACAAATGCGTCAGTCAGTTGCCTGGAGATGTCAATACTAAAAATAACATTTTCTTTTTTAAGATCAGCTTCCCGAAAATTCGCTCGCTTTATTATGAGTTCAAATGAGAATTCAGTAAAATTAAAAACTATTTAATAAAACACAGCACTCTTGCTCAAAATGTAGTTTTATTTACTAAGTAAAATACTTTGCAATGTATTTTTTTTCTTTAAGATAATTTTTCTTTATAATAAATGCAGTTGTGGGAATTGATGTCTCAAATTATATAATTAAATTAGCTGTGCCTCGCGGCGTCACCCGCGTTTTTCTAAAATTAAAGTAGTCTAAGTTACCCGCTATAATATCAGCTATGTGTCAGTGAAAGTTCCGTCAAAATCGGTTTCTTTTTATTTTTTCTATTATTATATCATTTTCTACTATTTCTTCTTGAATCAACGTCTCATTCCGCGCAGCAAGCGCTATAACTGTGAACGGATAGCGTTTCTTGGCCGTGTCAAACAAAAAAGTGATGTATTATTATTATATTCTGCTGTTACTCGCTTAGTGTAAGGTTGCAGGTAATCGCACTTTTTGAATTGATTACTCCAATAGATAATTGGTATATTTTAAAAAAGAAATTAGTATATTTTGGTTCTACATACTACCTTCTTTAGTTCCGTCTAATTTTAATACATCTGTCCCAAAAAAAATGTTTAAGGAACTTTAAAATGATTGATTAGTTATTTAATGTTATTTATCATAATTTGAATAATTCCATACATTCCAGATCCACATTTAATATATATACCAATTAGATTCTCAAACTGTGTTCCATTTCAATAGTTACATTACAAATATCATAAAATACAGTTTAAGATTTATAGAAATTTTATTACATTTATGTAGCACAGATTCTGTGTTACCAACTCAAAAAATTTGTGTAAATCAAAAAGATGTTCCCGTTGATCAGTGACGTTAGACGTTCCAATATCTTACTAGTCGTACCATTTCTTGGGGTCTTTTAACAACTAAATACTGTCTTGGTATACAAAAATACCAAGTTTTTGACATCGACCATGAAATTATATTTTTTTTTGCTATTTTTAAAAACAATGCCAGGAATTTTTATAACTAGTAATTTGGTTATTGATTGGAAATCTTTATTTTTCGACGTAAGAAATATAAATTTCGTTTGTCAATCGTCATTTCTTTACAATTTCTTAATGCGGTTCCCCTGACGGAGGAGAAACAGGCGAAATAAACTCTGTAGGTATCCTCTTTTTTGGAAATCCTTTTTTATTTCAGTCTAAAATACATTATAAGTAATTAAATTTACAAGGAATAATATAAGTAAATTAAATACATATATAAGTAAATTGTAAACTCGAGCATACCAGCCTCCACCAACAGCACCTGTTCACAAGTTTTACGCAACAAATTCTACCCAAACAAATTAACATTACTTAAATGATTGTCTTTTACTTTACAGAGCGCACCTAGTGTTCCATAAGAAAGTTTACATATTTTTTTGGTTTATATAAACATTATTGTGATTACGTAGCTGCTTACAAAGTAACAATAACATTGTGTTATATATTCCTTGAATGTTTCACTGGATGGATACTTTCTATGCGTCCATAACATTGAAATAATCAAATTATAACAAGCTTTGGAGCACAGCCTTTTTTGATATAAGTTTTAAATTTAGTCTGGTAGATTTACTGCGAGTATATCGTCTGGAATTGTATTGTAGATACGTGTACATCGAACCTTAAAATATTTTTTACTTTATTGAATCTAAATTTTGGATTAGTCTAATTTATTATTATATCTCAATTAGAAATCATGATTGTCACTATTCTTCGGAAATAGTGATTTAAATTTACGTACCTGCATAAAGTTTTCATAAATATACTGTCATGTAAAAGTTAAAATATTAATTTACTTAAACAGTTCCCTTAGCGAATCACGAGAGCGCATATTATAGATTGCGCGGACTGCTCTTTTCTGCAAAGTAAAGATTATATTCACGCCAGTCGCATGTCTCCATAATAAAATACCGTAAGATATCAAGCTGTGAAAATAGCTAAATTAAACTAATCTTGCAGTAGCGTATATGTCGTATTAATCCGTAATATGTCGGATCTTTCACACATCATACTAGCTTAAGTTATCTATATGTGGACCCCACTGAAGCTTACAATTTGTGATCCCCAAAAATACGGCACTATCAACAAACTTTTTTTTTTTTTAAAAAAACGAAGCCCCACAGTAGGATGTCTCCTGTGTCGTGGGTACGTTTTTAAAGACATAAATTCCACATGCAAAAACACCCAGACCCGCAACAACTATATGTAGGCCATACAAATATTTGTCCCGTGCGGGAATCGAATCCGCGACCCGCGGCGCAGAAGCCAAGGGCTTAGCCACTGCGCCAACCGAGCCGACAAACAAAACTCTAATTTATCGTTTTGCAAAACCATATTATTTTGTACAGTTCTAACATTAGGTAATGCAAATTTAACGCATTTTGTTTTTTTGGTATTTAGAGCTAAATTGTTTGCATGGGACCAATCTAAAATATTATTCAGACCACTTATTTACTTCATTTAGGTTCTCAAGTTTTTCGATTGACCTTAAATATCAGTGATGTATCATCTGCAAACATTACTATATTTGTAAGATTCTGGACTAGGTATGGTAGATAATTTATATAGACTAGAAACATAAATGGGCCCAGAATAGATCCTTGTGGTACACTCATTTTAACTTGAGAGCTGAGTACTGAGTTATAACCATTAATCTGAACCCTTTGCATCCTATTACTAAGATAAGAGTCCAACAAAAAAAGAGCTTGCTCTTCTAAACCATAATATTTTAGCTTACAAAGCAGTTTTTTGATCTTCGCAATCAAATGCTTTAGATAAATCACAGAATACGCCAATAGCATTCTGAGATTCCTCCCAAGCACTGTGAATGTATTGCATTAAACTAACTCCTGTTTCAGTTATGGAGCGCCCTTTGGTAAAACCAATCTGATGGTCATGCAATAACTTATTGGCATTTAAGAACGACTGCATTAAATTCTCAAATAATTTACTTAAAACTTGTAATACGGACACGGGCTAAAATTGCCTGGGTCTTTAGAGTCATCAGATTTAAGAAGCGTTATTACTTTACTGCATTTCCTATGGTCAGGAAATACACCTTTATCAATAAATGAATTAAATAACGGGGCCAAATGTGGTGAATGTGAATTACTGAATCTATTAACATGACACATATAACCCACAAACCTTCTGTTTTTTGGTGTAAACTGGTCTAAACTTAAATGTCTCTTGATGGTCTAAAATATTTTTAGGAGATTAAATGATTTAAAAAAACAAATTGACATTGTTGTCAAAAAGCTAACGATCAGCAAATCTACATTATAATCGCCACAAACTATTATGGACTTATTATCTTTATCAGCTAATTTCAAGACAAATGTTTCAAAAGTTTCGAAAATAATCAAATTATGAATAAATAATACTAATCGTTGATTAGTAGTTTTATATACAATTTTGATAGTACAATTATAACAGTAATAATTGAGGCTCCTGCTAATTACTAATATTTTATTAAAGTAAGGAAATTTTCGGGATCATTGACTTAGATAATATTACAACCCAAATAACTAATTTAATACTCTAGCTCTCATACATTATTGTGTCAATCTATGGGGGAGGCCTATGTTACTAGTCCACTACTGGGCTAGTGACAGGCTGAAATGGTGGTGATGAACTAATATAAAGTACTATAATATATACACTACTTTATTAGTGTACCAACTTTTTATTTGATGTACCAGGTTTTAGCGACATCTGTTCCAAGTTCATTGGGCAACTATATAACATCACTGCTGTTGCTACCCAAGATAACTGTCATCCTCGTAAAACTGTTATGATGGATGATCATTACATAAAAATTATAATTATGATAGACCAATAAACTATGTATGAAAGTGAATAATCATTATTGTAACATTGTACTCTGCTGTCGCAGGCCCATCATGATGATGATGATGACGATGTTCTCCTAGCCGATTTCGACCACGGCGACAACTTCCGACTACTGTCGAGAGCCATCAACTGCACAGGAGATATTATAGTGCCACAAGTGTACGCGCAAACACAGATGCACTCACTCGTCCCAACCTACCCGCGCCCGATGTAACGCTGATGCGATTAAGATCGGAGGTAGGCTAGGATGCAGTGTCAGAAACACTGGGACAATCACAACACAACCAGACCCGAAAACCAACAATTTATGTTTTAGCACAAATGTTGGCTCCGGCTGGGATTCGAACCCAGGACCCGAGGCTTAGAAGTCAGGTACTCTGGCCACTAGGCCACGCGGTCGTCGATACATAGCACAGGCCCATCATATAATCTGCCAAATCATGTTCATAATTATTATGAGAGAAATGCTTCGATTTTTATCGCTGTGGCTTACCATGTCTCCACTAGTATTTAAAGAGAGCCTATACTTAATATTAATAAATTAACACAAATATGTATTAATATGATTGTCTTAAAAAAATGTGTAATTGTAATTTGAATAGTAGATCTTAAAACCACCCATACATTTTAAACTTGCCAAGAATTTGTCTGAACAGAGAACAAGTCACTGAATTGTCATCATCAATGAAGTTCATAATCAGAGGTGTAAAATTATGAGAAGGATCCTAAATCAACAAATTAAAAATGTTACTGGTGATAGGATTCCTATGCCGGAATCCATATAGGTATCTACACCACCCCACGCCAGTTATTCCGCTGTGAAGCCGTGTGCAAAAATTGCTGTTTCAGTCTGAAGGGCTCCGAGAGCTAGTGTAATCACTGGCCACATCAGACTTAAGAACTAATGCCTCTGGGTGATGGGCATAGTGTATTGCCACATAGAATTTTGCTGGGTGACACAGCATTTGTTACAGGCAGATGTTGCAATTACCATCTGGTTAATGTTTTGGCTATCTCGACATTTAATTTTATAAAAAAATAAGATTTAAAATACTACTTAAAATAAGATTTGGTTATTTACTAAAAGTACCACTTGTCTTACTTAATGTTACTAAGTGTATCTACAACTATTTAAAGTTATCAAGAATAATAGCCATTTTTTTTTTAATCTTAATCCCAGAAATGTCCTAAAAACTATTTTTTTAAAAACTTTGGACTGGAAGTAATTTATAATTTGATATAAAATTAGTTTATTTGCTGTTTCAACAGAATGCACCTTAGTGATTCTGCATATGTACTAAGGTGCTAACACAATCATAGAAAATGTAACAGAGAAGATACATAAAAAATACACAATAAAAAATTAATGGTTATTTTTTTAAAGATTTTTAACAATCTGTAATGTGTTTCTCAAAGAGCTAACTTTACTTTTGACCACAATAAATAAAATTAGTTATCAGTAATTAAAAAAAGTTTTTATTCTTATTGGTGTCACACAGAAATGTTCTGGGTGAAAAACATTATCTGCAATAACAATTGCTGTGTTTTTCATTGCAGATAATGTTTTGCTTATTATCTTCGAATTTACATAAAAAAATTATGTTTATACAGAGAATATAAAACGTTATTCATAATTGGTATAACATCCCGGCACCTAGCCATGCTACTTTGGTCTGATAAACACGACAGTGTAGCTTTAACGACAGAATTGAATACTAAAAATGTACATACAAAACTTAAAAATTTTTTTTTTGTAAAACTTTACTCAATCCTAACTCAGAAAGAAAGTCGTGGCCCTGAGCCAGACAAATTCAAAGTACAGTTTTCTTCTCCATTTAATTTATGTTACCCTACTATGGCGTCATACAAACAGGTTTACTTCGCAACAGATTTCCTTAAGCTTCATGTTATCCCAGTACTTGCGAGTTCATTCGATGGCAGCTCAATGGAAAAACGTCCAATTAAATTTATGAGTTCATTGCCTCGATAACCTGTTTGACAGGGTAGTCACCTATGAGTTTTAAGCAAATTCTTTAAGTCGACATATCTCATACAGGTATCACGCTACAAGGCTCATTATATTTTTTGAGGCATATACACATTGTCCCTAAGCTCAGACTGCCGGGATGTATAGGACATTACAAATGACCCTGTGTATACAGAGCTACTCTGCAATATACAAGGAGTTTTGTAAAGTGAGAACATACACATGCAACATATTAAATCATATGTATGAATATCCAGTATATTTATAGGAGAAAGTGACGAAATTAGCAAAACATTTTCAGCCACAACAAATGATGTGTTACCCTATAACATTTTTGAGTGGCACTACTCTGCACCCGTCACCCTGAGACATGAGTTATTAAGTCTCATATGCCCAGTGATTACACTGGCTATCAGTGCCCTTAAGACAGAAACATGGTTACATTGCACACTACTCCTACACAGCCTGACAGGCATCCCTTGTACCTAACTAAACAGATTTGGTGCATAGGAATCTTACCACCATTAAAACCCTTTTTACAGTGTTTTTTACTTAACTTATTTTTTGTAGAATACTAGGTTACAACCATTAATTCTAAAAAGTATAAGGTGTAATAATTATTTAATTTGTTAATAAAATCTATGTATAATAAAAAAAATTGACACAAGCATTAAACTAAATATAATTAAAAAACAGACTGTATTATAAATACCATTCTGAAACAGGCTGTGCTCTTTAGCAGTAACTTCACATCAAACATAAGTACAATTGTCAGATACAGCTTTTTAAATTTTATTTTATAAGCAGTATGCAAGCAAAACTTCTTTATATCTACTATAGAGAGGTACCTAAAGTTTTGTCACTCCCATGACTGACTTGATATTGGCAGAATTCTTTTAAGAGCAGCCATTAAACAAAGAAGAAGAAGAAGTACCTAAAGTATGTTGGCTCGGTTGGCGCAGTGGCTAAGCCCTTGGCTCCTGCAACGCGGGTCGCGGGTTCGATTCCCGCATGGGACAAATATTTGTATGACCTACAGATAGTTGTTACAGGTCTGGGTTTGTACATGTGGAATTTATGTCTGCAAATGACACAGGAAAAATCATACTGTGGGGCATCATTCAAGAATAGAAAAAAAAGGCATTATGTATTTGTAACTTCTAATAATATCTAATGATAACTTCCAAATTTAAATTAAACTAATTTTTTATTTGGAACTTTTTATAACCCGACGTTTCGAGTGCTTTACAGAACCCATGGTCACAGGAGGACCGATGTGACAGATGTCCGGATGTCATAATTAACCCGGAGTACCTTCAGCTTTTAATTATTATTTTTGGTCTGATCTACACCGAACTTCCAAATATTGGTGAAAGCTATCAACTGCATAGGAGATAAAATAGTGTGTCAATTGCACAAACACTAAGGCAATTACTCGTCATTGCTTACCCATGCCCTACATAATGCTCATGTGATAACGTCAGAGGTAGGCAAGGATGCAGAATCAGGGACATGGGGACAATAACAATACAATCAAATAAATCAATTTGTATTATGCACAAATGTTGGATCTGCCTGTATTCGAACCTAGAACCTCTAAGGATTTAAATCTATATGTTAGTGAATATGAAGAGTTGGGTCAGACACTTTCATAGAGAGTACAGGAGTGGGGTTGAGGGTGGGAAATTACCCCCTTAAAATACCCCTAATACAGAGATGTATTTGTTATGTTGTTTTATTTTTTGTAAAACCATAACTCACTTTTGTGCTATGTAATGAAGAGTCACATAAGTGTAATCTCCCTGATGAACACAGACAGACCTCTCTCAATGATAACCTCCATCATTGTATCAATTAACTCCTTACAAATTGCATCAACACATAATGCATCAATTTCTTACATTAAATGTCTTTAGTCAGCATGAGGTTGCCACTGAAGAACCTATTTCTCCACATTACCACTACAGATTACTGATCATTTGATTTTCTAGATTGTAGGTTACATAGACCAGGATACTGTACCACAATATCTGAAATATTTTGATATACCTGTTACACTTTGAACACTTTATCCAAGAAAACTTGAACACTGTTTAAAAATGTTTATTCAGAACTGGCTAATAGCACTAAATTTAGTGATAGTTCATTAAGTTAACTTATTACTCTTGGCAACAGCTAACATGGCCTCAGCAGTGAGCGGTTGCTGAAGCTTCCTCCCTAATTTATCTTCTTTGAGCTGCAAAACAATAATCTGTGAATTTTTGAGATTTCTCTTTAAATTATCTATTCTCTTTTGTTGATCCAAAATATCAGCAGCAAAATTGTCTGATTCCTCTCTCATTTTATCCACGTCTATATTGGGAATCGGATTTTTAGGTTTGAATCGATAGTTCGATATGGTTTCAAGTTGTAAATTAAGCATTTTGTTTTCCATTAGTGATGTTTTCTGCTCGTAATCCACGCACATTTTTCCAAATCTTTTTCGTGATTCAACCACAACATTCATAAGGTTTTCGCATTTCTCCTCCAATGAATCTTCTGAATCTTAAACGAGAAGATATTTTTTTAATCTATAGGAGTAGCTATTTGCTTACTTAATGTCTGAGATTTAAATGTCATGTACTAAAACTTACCCATTTCCAATAATAAGAATAAATTTTCAAATTGTACAGTGTATTAGTGTAGTTTCAATATTTATTAACAGTTTCTCTAATTTGTTTGTCTTACATTGAAGTACTGAGTATGTAATGTACTCAGTTTATATAAGACAAATTAAATTTAACTATTAACGGAAAAGTAAGCAATTGAATTTTAGATGAACCTGTGTTACCAGATACACGGTTTTTTGACCAAAACACGGTCTACGGTAGTGATTCACTACCGTGTAATTTTCTACGATAATTTCAAATATAAACTACCGTGTTTAACTGTATTTACTAAAAGTCAATAAAAAATTTAGTTCGAAAATATATGTTTTACGTATAATAAAATTATAATTTCGAATACTATTGTACGTGTCAGCTGTCAGATGATCGTAATACAAATTAGAGTGGTTCTGATAAATTATTTTGTCTAACCATAACCAATATTGGTTGTTTATTAAATAATGCCTAAATCGCAGAACCGCCGCGCCAATAAATTCCAGCCAGTTTGTTCAATCTGAGTCACAGTGTTTGGTTATTTGAAAAAGTGAAAGAAATTGAAAAATAATATTTAGTCAAGTCAATGATATTTAAACGAAATATTCTTGCACAACCGTCTATCGGACATGGAAACAGCTGTGTTGATTTTGTACATAATACGAATATAATATCAAAAATGACTGCAGCTATTATGTTGTGTATATGATCAAGAAGTTTTTGTTTATATAAAAAGTGATTATTTAAAAAATGTTGAATATTGGTAGATTTTTTTAATATTTTTCACGATCATTTACCAGGTATTTTTCAAATATGTAGACGGTATTTTTAGTCTGAAACACGGTATTTTCAGTCCTATCAACATCGTAGTTATTTCTTTTCATGTGGCAACACTGATTTAAAAGTTCTGCCTATAAAGTACAGATCTCTTTGATTTAGCAGTATTATAATTTTTAGTTGCCTATCACGGTATCAGATGGCACCACTATAGAGAAAATAACATTAAAAGAGGTAGGTATGGACTTGAACTTAACAGCAAATTGAGTGTCTCTTAAAAATGGTTCCATAATTTTTTCACGACGTTTAATAACGCTTGTACTTTTTGGTAAAATTTTGTGATCAAAAACTTCTTTGAATAAATGAAATAAACCCAGGTAGTGTATAATTGAAAACTAAAATATGCCACTATTGCAATATATTCAGAAATCTATAGTGTTGTTCTTTTTTATTCAACTTATTTAGTCCTTTACTAAGGTAATTTATTGTAGTGGTGAGATATGAATTAGAAATTCTGGCAACACTTACCGAAATTCTTTGACTTCTAGGTTCTTGTTTTAATTATTACTTTTTCGGCCGCATTACTGAATTTTCTTAAGTCTTAGTATTTTCAAAGGTTTTCAGAATTATACTATCAATATTTAAAATTTTCACGTACATAAAGTGAAGGAAAACAGCAATCGCTACCAATCAATAGTTCATACTTTTTTACTCCTAAATATTACAAATCGTATGTTTAACAAGTCAATGTATGTATACAATACTTTAAGTTAGGTATATTGTCTTATTTTAGTACCGTAAAACAAATTCAGATGGCGTTGTACGTTGTTGCCTATTTTAGCTGTCGAGATAAGCCTCTATTTCCATATATTAAAAAGTACTCTGTGATCATGAGTCGTTAAAACATTTGTTATTTCTCGGAGATAAACATTTCAACACGCTGTTTTTAAAAACTACCGGCATAGGGAATCAGACCCAGGTCTCTTAACCACACATATAAAGGAAAACATTTTAATTTTATTTAAATACTAGCGATCCGCCCCGGCGTCGCACGAGTAGATAGATATTAGAAAGATACATTAGTACTTTATTTGGACAAATAGAACATCAACAAATTCTTACACTGACATTTTTTGTAGCGACTATTTGTTGATTGGTAATCTCAGATTATACATATTCTTTTGATGTCAACTATGATCCGTTTGGTTTATGTAGTTTGAATTATTGTAAATTTGGAATGTCAATCTTATTTGTTCAGATTGAATTGTCATATTTTATTAATTCCGTGAAAATCACTAGAAGAAGTAACTTATGTATTTTCTATAAATTTTATAATGATTAGGTTTTATCAAAAGTATATTCAAAACTGTTTCAGTTAAAATAAATAGTTTTCTAATCAGTCCACAAGTGTCTTTTTGGTTTTAAAGTGACCCCATTAGCCAAATCTACCATTCAAGAGGTTATGCGCCTGTAAATGAATTTATATTTTTTGACTGTTTTTTCCAATTTTTTTTGAGCAAAAGTGACAGCTGCGAAGAAATTTTTAAAGATGGACAAGCCCATCAAACCTTTGTTAGCAAAAGATTCTAACTACAATAGCTGGAAACAAAAGATAATTTTGAAAATAACTGCTGTGGGTTTTGAAAATATTTTGAAAAATAATGAGCAGACTGCGACCACGACGACAAGTGAGGAATTCGTCGTTTCAGCCTATCACAAGTCCACTGCTGAACATATGCCTCCCCCATAGAAAGCCACAAAAGTTTGTAGCTCTCATATTGGAGGGATTTTACCATAGTTGCCACGCTTGGCAGGCGGGTTGGCAAACGCAGTTTATTTATTTAGATGTTCCAGGAAGATGCTGCTGCCCATCTCCTGGTTTTAATTTCCCTCTGTCGACTTTTACGACACCCACGGGATGACATGGGGTGGTAGATTCTCTTAGGCATCATCCATAAATAAAATGGAGGCATGGGGTAAGTCATTAATTTTAAGCTCAATAGATCCAGACCTAGAGAATTACGTGATTACTATAGATACGACATTTTCTATGTTGAAGAAACTGGATGAGATTTTTCTAGCAAACAGAGACCTGCAAATCAGTGAACTTCTAAATGAGTTTTACACTTTTACGTTTAATTCGGAGGATATGCTGACGGCTATCGGGCGTATTGAGCTTCTAGCAAATAAACTAAATTCATAAGATCACAAATTATCGAATGTAGAAATAACAACGAAAATTATTTCAATATTACCAGCTGAATACAAAGCTTTTAGATTAGCGTGGGACGCAACTCCATCTGACAATAGAACTGTGGAGAACCTTGTTGTCTCTAGGCTTTACAAAGAAGAGAGGTTTGAAAAAGCAAATACAGCTACAACTGTGTTTAAAGCAAATGAGAGGGAGTGCTTCATTTCGCACGGCAATATAACTGCACTTGTAATTGCCAAAAGAATAAAACTTCAAATTTTTTCTGCTCTTTCTGTAAGAGACCTGGCCATACTGCGGATAGATGTTTTAAAAGAAATAATAGAAGTAGTAATAATCATAAACCAAATAATGTGAGTATAGACGCTGTTTTATATTCTGGTGCTACATCACATATGTTCAAAGATAGGTCACTTTTATACAATATAAAATCTTTAAATACACCTATAGCTTGCGCTGATAATATGATGATTAATGCAGAAGCAATTGGTAGTTGTATTACTGACACCTGTACTTTAGAAGGAGTGTTACATGTACCTAAGATTGCTAAAAATATTATTTCGGTTAGCAGCTTAACAGACAGAGATTTTAAAGTAATTTTCTATAAAAATGTTGCAGTAGTAAAGAAAGAAAAGGAAAAAGTACTAGTAGCGCATAGGAACAATAACGGCCTCTATATTACGAAACTAAATGCAATTTTTCCAACTGTCTCGGCCTTGCTGGTTGAAAGTGAAAGTATTTGGCACAGACGGTTAGCTCATTTGAGCAATGTTAGAGAAACAGCAAAGAACGTTGTAGGTTTAAACCTGTCTAGTTCCGACTTCGTATCAAAGTCCTGCGAAGTTTGTCATCAAGCTAAATTATGTAGGCTTCCTTTCAAAACTGTACGGCATTTAGCTAATAGACCACTAGAAATTATTCATACTGATATTTGTGGTCCAATTGACTGTCAGACATGGGATGGTAGGAGATATTTTGTTACGTTTCTCCATGATTTTACTCACTACGCAAGGGTCTATCTTTTACGAAATAAATCAGATACAATAGGTTGCATATTACACTTTATTCGTTGGGCTGAAAGACATTTTAATCAAAAAATTGAAATCTACGGTGTGATAATGGAGGTGAATATTGCAGTAGCCAGCTAGTTAAGTGGTGTCAGGATGGGGTATAATGCTGGATTATACTGTGCCATATACTCCTCAATTAATTGGTAAAGCTGAAAGACTAAATAGAACTCTAATGGAGAAAACACGAGCTCTTATGTTTGATTCTAAGATGCTAAATTTCTTTGGGGTGAAGCTCTATTTACAGCTGTGTACCTTCTTAATAGAGTATGTACGTCTACGAAAAATAAAACGCCTTTTGAGCTATGGCATGGTAGGAAGCCGGACTTATCTAATATAAATTTTACTGGTGTACCTATGCAGGAATCCGTCTAGGTAGGTACCACCCCAGGGCCAGTTAAGTGAAGCAGTAGTGTGCAAACATTACTGTGTTTCGGTTTGAAGGGCACTTAAGTACTTATGTCTCAGGGTGATGGACACAGTGTGGTGTCACACAGAAATTTTCTGGGTGACACAGCAACTGTTATGGGCAGACGTTACACTTACCATCAGGTGAACGTTTTGCTCGTTTCATCACTTTATCCAATAAAAAAAAATACAGGTTTATGGTTCTAAAGCATATTATAAAATAAATAGACGTATAGGTAAATTGGATAAACGTTGTGAGATGGGTTTGCTGGTCGGTTATGATGATAATTCCTATATAATTTGAAATCCAGGCGTCAGGAAAACGTTACATTCAAGGGATGTCGCTTTTGACGAAAAACTGAATGATTATGCTGAGATGTGTAAAAATTTTGGTGGTGTGGCTAATAATTATTTTTGTGCGGATTTGTTTAGTGGTTTAAATATTAAAGAAGGAGATTTTTTACAAGAATTTTCTAGTGATGAAGAAGAAACAATTGAAGAAGAAACAATTTACGATGTTGAAAATAAAGAGACTACAGAAACAAATGAAGTAGTTTGTAAAGAAGTGAGGAATGTGAATCTTGTTGATAATCTAAATGAAGAAGTTATAGAAAATAATGGAGATTTTGATGATTTTTTGGATGCAAGTGAGAATAGAATAGAGGAGGTTGTTGATGTTTTTGATGATGCTGATGAAACAAATGAAGAAGAAACAGAAGCTGTTGCAGAAAGTGTGGGTCCAAGGAGGAATCCACCGAGAAATAAGTATAAAGATTATGTTATGGATTTTTTGGCTGAGTGTGCACTTTTAACGTTTGAGGAAGCAGTTAACTCCAGTGAAAAGGAGAAATGGTTTAAAGCTATAGAAGAAGAGATTTTTTTTTTAGAGAAGAATGGCACATGGGAGTTGGTTGATGAAAAAGAAGCTGAAGGGAGAAAACTTTTAACAAGCAAGTCAGTCTTTGCAAAAAAGTCGGATGGAAGATGAACCTGAAGAATGATGAGTCCTGTGGTGAACAGTACTTCGCTTAGAATTATTTTATCGATAGCAGCTCAGAAGAATTTAAAATTAAGACAATTTTGAAATTGAAATGAAGACAAACAGAATTTTTTAAAGAATTTTTTTACAGAATCTTTGATATCTCCTCTTCCTTTATAGTGTATTGTTTTTCTTGTATTTTTGTGGTTTTAGTTATTATTAAGAGTTTTGGTTTTTGTTGAGAGACACTCTGTATTGTTGTTGTTTTATGATTGGTGGTTTGTTTGTTGATAATTTCAAAATTTTTTGGGTTTTCTGTACTTGTCTGGTGTTATGATGTATATCTGAGATTAAGGGGGTGTGTTGATTGGTAATCTCAGATTATACATACTCTTTTGATGTCAACTATGATCCTTTTGGTTGTGTTAATTTGGAATGTCAATCTTATTTGTTCAGATTGAATTGTCATATTTTATTAATTCCGTGAAAATCACTAGAAGAAGTAACTTATGTATTTTCTATAAATTTTATAATAATTAGGTTTCATCAAAAGTATATTCAAAAATGTTTCAGTTAAAAAAAATAGTTTTCTAATCAGTCAAGAAGTGTCTTTTTGGTTTTAAAGTGACCCCATTAGCCACATCTACCATTCAAGACTATTCTCATCGGCGGCTCTGCAGCTGGTCTGTTGCTGTTGCTGATTACGTTATTTAACCAAAATAGTGTTTTATTTATTGGAATATAAGCCATGAAAGTTAAGTGGGCTCAGAGCTTCCTTGTTAACAATTTGATGTCGTGGTAGCAAAATAAAACGACCGCTCTCGACCGCTGCGCAATATATAATTTCGGTGATGTAATTGCTGTTAGCCTTTTTGGCTTTTACAGCTTCATCGGATGCTGTGCTCACGGGCCCGGGGCCCGCGTGCCAGGTTTGGTTTGACCCAAACATTAATACATATATGATACTCCTACAAAACTTCGAAATTCGGACTGTCGCGTTCGCTGCGTGCTTACGCTATTGTGAATATCTCCAAAAAAATAATAATTTTAAGTCATCTATTGACCGTCCGAGGGAGGCTGCGAGCCTCCGTTCGGACTGTCGACTTGTGTGTCGGTAACTCTGGGCGGTGAGAACCGCCCTGGAACACGGGTGTGTCTTGTGTGTCCTCTGCGCAACCGGGAGCGCACCTCGATGATGCCCAAGTCGTATGAAGCCGGGCGGCGGCGCGGCGTTCGAGGGACACCGCGGCCGCTGTATTTTTTATAGGGCGTTTCAAACTTTTAAGTTTAAAAAAAATATATAATGTAAATTACGAACCACTATTCAATTGTTTCTAGTTTACAAAAAATAATATGAGTAGGTAGGTAGGATCTTAGTCTATTCGTGCTCAGCGAGGGCGAGCGAAGGGCTGTTCGCTCTCGCCGAGGCATTTATCTTACTTTTAGAATTGTTATACCCGTCGTAACTTCTAAACGATAGGTCTGATTCGGATAATTTAAAGAACATTTTACAAACACTTAATCAACTTAGACTATTTAGAGGGATAAGGTTTAATATCATAATACGAAAGTCATCATATTTCGATTGTACCCGTGTTTTGATAGACTAATTTGAACAAAAAGCGGTTATTGTGACTTCTATAATACACTCGGCGTCAAAAAAATCGCACATCCGAAAAGAATAATTTAAATACTATTTTAACACAACAGGCCAATGGCAATGTTGTGGTTTGAGGGTATCATTCGAATGTTAATTTCATTAGCTTTCAGGAATTTTAATTGAATTTTACTTTTATAACGAGACGAAAGAGAAATTAAAGAAAAAGACAGAGTATGTACAAATTTGCAAATTAATAATTAAAAAAAAAAACTTAATAAATACAAAAAAAGTTCTTAAAACCTAGTGTTACCCCCCCTTGCCTTGATAACGGCTTCCATGCGATCTTTCATGGACCTTACAAGGATCGCAACAGCCTCTTGGGGTATTTGTTCCCACTCTTCAAGTACCGCATCTTGGAGCTCTTGAAGAGTGGCTGGAGCTGGATCTCGAGCTCGCACGCGCCGTTTTAGGTCATCCCAGAGATGTTCTATTGGGTTAAGGTCTGGACTTCGTGCTGGCCAATGCATAACAGGGATATCGACCTCCTGTAAATAATCCCGTACAATAGCCGCGGTGTGGCAACGAGCATTATCATGCATTAACATGAATCCATCACCGACATAACCAGCATCCGGGACCACATGTTCCTCCAGGATTTCAGTAATGTACCGACCAGCATTTAATGACCCTTGCCCACGACCACCACGAGTCCGGGAAACGCACACAAGTTCCGTTTTCCCGTCGACGGAAATGCCGCCCCAAAACATACACGAGCCACCCCCGTATTCGACGGATTCTTCGAAGCAGGGTTGTGTGAACCTCTCCCCCTGTCTTCTGTAGACCCTTCTACGTCTGTCATTGCAGAAGAGACAGACCCTCGTCTCATCAGAGAAGAGTACGGTCCGCCACTGTTCTAGAGTCCACTCGCAATGATTGCGAGCAAACTCTAGGCGATCTCTGCGATGCTGTGCAGTAAGTTTTGGACCTTTAGCAGGTCTATGGGCTGTTAAACTCTTTTCGTGTAACCTTATTCTTATCGTAGAAACACTCACAGATGTTCTCCGAGTTGATCGAAGCTGTTGTTGCAACTCAACAGCATTTGTAAAACGGTTTCGTAAAGATGTCGTAACGATGAAACGGTCATCTCTTTCTGATGTGCACCGTTTTCTTCCAGATCCCGGTTTTCTAACATAACCACCAGTCTGCTGAAAACGTTGGAACACCCGTCGAACTGAAAAACGGGACATAATGATAAATGTTTTAATGATTTCATGATTTTTTTATTAATAATGTAAAGCTATTCAAATACCCATTTCAAACATACCAATATATATATATAAATATAATTAGTTTCTAGCCATTACAGCCATTTTTCGCGCAAACTCAGAGAGGTGCGATTTTTGTGACGCTGAGTGTAGTTAAACATATAGCCTCGCAGACATATAGCTTTTTTGTGAGTACTATGAGCGGCTTAAGATAATGTACCACCCCATCTCATCCCGTAAGTGTCTAAATTTAGTATATATAATATTAGTAGTAATAAATTAGATACAACTCATGTTAGTCGGTGATAATGTAGTTGTACATATGGTAAAAGAATTTTTAAAATCTTTCACATATATACACACTTTTCTCGGTTCAGTAGTTTTTTCGTTTATTGATTACAACCAAACAAACAGAACAAATGAAATCTTCTCTCTTTATATTACTAATGTTTACACATATGATAAACCAGTTACGCCATCTAGCGACAAATAGCTGAACGAAGTGAAGTGTAAAACAAAATCTTGTGTATGATCCGAATGAAGCTCGGTTGGTTTCAATTATTATCTAATATTAAAATGGTGTCCAGTTCTTTAGTGTTTAGTTCTTAGTTAGGTTGAATTTAATGTTGACGTCCTTGTGCTGTGTTGACATGCAAACAAAAACTGAAATAGATGATAATTTAATAATACACAAAAATAATAGTAACAAGATTCGAGTGAAACTGTGACGAATGAAGAAAAGTAAGTTAATTTGCTAAGATCCGCATGCAAAATATAAAAATAGTGTATATTACCTAGTTTTTTGAAGAGCACCGCCCGCCCTCCCTCAGTAGCGTGCACAAGCAAACAAACACCGCCACCAGGAACCGCCACCAGGTACCCTCCACCAACCACTACAATACCACCACTAGATAATATACACCACTGAAGTCGAGAACACGACACGTGTTTCGCCCCAAAACGAGGCATTATCAAGCGTAATAGACTCTACGACAGCCGTTGACTCGGCGGCCGTCTGTTTGTTTGCTTGTGCACGCTACTGAGGGAGGGCGGGTGGTGCACTTCAAAAAACTAGGTAATATACACTATTTTTATATTTTGCATGCGGATCTTAGCAAATTAACTTACTTTTCTTCATTATAATGGATTTCCGCAAAGTAACGCCTGATTCTATTAACTATATGAAACTGTGACGCTCGCTGCAAGTATTTTTTTAATTTTTTATCTTTTTTTATTGGATAAAGTGTCGAAACGAGCAAAAGGTTCACCTGATGGCAAAATAAATAATTTGAGGGACCAGGAACATAACAGCTTTGCCCGTCACAAGTCTAGATTGTATAGATTTGGCATATTCGAAGTAGTTGTTTTCATCTTTCGACGTTTCTTTTAGCCAAAAATCATGCATCTACTCTACATAAGCTATTTTAAATGATGTATAATTTTTTTGTTAATTTCTTCGTTCTTTTGTCAACTGTCCGAACTCCTGTGCATTCAGGGGTGGATTTTCTGGCAACCCTAGGCCTACGGAAGATTGCTGCCTCTACTCTCTGCGAATCACGAAAATGAATGAAGTATAATTATTAAATAAAAGTAAAAAACAACGAGTCTGTAAATGATAAAATAGCTCAGGGGCTAGGCGCTCGCTTTAAATTTCATAGTACGCGAGTGACTTGGGTTCAATTCCCGGTGCCGGCACCACTAAAATTGTTAATTGCAATTTTAAGTGCTGCTTTACAACGTGCTCGGCGATAAAGGAAAACATCGTGAGGAAACCTGCATGTCTGAGGAATAAAAAATATTTCGAAGACATGTGAAGTCCGCCAACCCGCATTGGAGCAGCGTGGCGGATTCTTCCTAGCTCCAAAACCCTCTCAGAAATGAGAGGAGGCCTGTGCTCAGTAGTGGGACATATAGGCTGAAACTTTACTTTACTTTTATATATTTTATATAAATTTATATGGTTAACAGTTCTCTGCGCTAAGGTTGTCTGGAACAGGGCTTTTAATAACGTCACGATTTGGGTAACGTTACCGCCATTCATACGACGATAACGTTAACAGAAATGGTAACGTTATGCTTGGTGACGTCACTTCAGTGGCCTTTTACCGGTAAACCGACTTATCGTTATCGATGATAATATCGTTCAATGTGGTATCGCTAAGAGACTGTAAGGCGAGCACGACCAACTTGCTACAAAGTATTCGTATCGTCACCGAAAGCGACTTTTATGAAATTTGTACAGCGCTCCTGTAGTCGTAAAAAAGAACTAATTTTGCGAGCATTTTATACGAATTTACTTTACTTTTTTTGTAACGTGATTTAAACAAAATCTGATCTGACAAATCTGACGAATATTTTATAAAATTTATAAATTTATAGACCGGACTTAGTTTTGCCGTACGGTATAGTAACTTTTGAAGGCTGCCTGTGGAACGCTTACGAATGTTTATTCACTAAGAATTTTATAAGTGAGAGATGTGACGTTAAATATATTATTTTATTTTTACGGTTTTAATGTTTTTATGTTTCTGAACGCAATACGTTGCATTAAAATTGATAGTGCTTATTTTGGAGCGTAGTGGCATTATAATGTTATTATCTTTCTGCAGACTCTGGTAGAAATCGCTTTCAGCGATAAGATCGCCTTTTGTACCTTAAATATACTACTTCGTCTTTATTTCTGTATTGATGTACAATAAACATTAGATTAATTAATTGATTGATTTAACTATCTATTATTCTTACGAATCATGGGCCAAATCATCATTACGCATAATTTTCATGCGCGACATCTATCGATAATTGATAAGATCAGTTACGCGCGACCCTTATGACGTCATCAGTGTGTTTAGTCCCCATCCCCATGGGGGACTTTTGGCGCCAACTCGAAAAGTGGCAGCATTGTTTTTAGTTAATTTTGTAATTTCTGTGTATATTTGGAGTTTTGATGTTTAATATTGATAGTTTATTATGCAGCAAGTGCTCCTGAAAGTGTACAGTGATTGGAAATTCAATTGAAGACCAAAATCGTGCTTTTTGTTTTGTCTCCACCAGTCCAGCAAATCTTCAGTAAAAGCCAACTATAATTTTACTGTCGATCGAGATTTTAAAGTGTTGCTGCTGGAAGATTGAATACTTGGAAATGTTACTTGACACTGGAAAATAGTTTATGACTGTTTCCATTAATAATTAAATAATAATAATATTCCCCATGTGTCACTCACGATGGTACAGAGTAAAATAACCGTTAGATCTTACTAGCTATTTCTAGCATGATGACTTTTTATCGTCTGTCTTGTCCACAGACTCTGTAAGATCGGCACTTCCCGCGTAAATTGGAAGACCTTGCAACGCTAGTCGATATCCACTATCAACAACATGGTTAAGGTTAAAGTTCGACAATATACAAGCTATATTAGATATGACAAGGAAAATAAATTCGAATTATTCACAAGTGGCAAATTATTCCAACTTGGAAAAGGCTTATGTAGAAATTATGTACGTATAAGTGATATTAATCGGTTTAAAAATGATTCAGCTGTTATTTTAACCGAGTACTTAAGTAATTTTATTTACAGAAGTGTGATGTGATTTGAAATCATGTTTGTGAACTTTTTTTGTTTGATTATCTTAGGTAAGTGTTTTGAAGCGTTTTATTTTGGCCGGTTTTATGAATCATTATCTGTCTTAGGGTGTGGTTACAGCGTAAATAATACTGTCATCCCGTCTCATTGTGTGAGGGTTGTTACGGGTACGTACAGGTTTTACTGGTGGTGGGATTCCTATTCAGGAGTCCGTCTAGGTAAGTACCACCCCAGGGCCAGTTATTCTACCGTGAAGCAGTAGTGTGCAAACATCACTGTGTTTCGGTTTGAAGGGCACTGTGAGCTAGCGTAATCACTGGGCATATGAGACTTAAGAACTGATGTCTCAGGGTGATGGACACTGTGTGGTGTCACACAGAAATTTTCTGGGTAATACAGCATTTGTTATGGGCAGACGTTGAACTTACCATCAGGTGAACGTTTTGCTCGTTTCATCACTTTATCCAAAAAAAAAAATACAAAAATGTTCTGGGTGACACGGCATTTGTTATGGGCATACGTTGCACTTACCATCTGGTAAACGTTATGCTCGTTTCGTCACGTTATCAATAAAAAAAAACTGGCAAAAAACTAACGGCTGTTGCTACAAACACATGACAGGCAGAAAATGCACCATTAACATGGATGCGCAAGACAAAGGAATGAGAACATGTTACTGGTGTCTAATGCCTCTAAGTAGGTACCACCGAAGTGCCAGTTACTCTGTCGTGAAGCAGTAGCTTGCAAACATGACTGTGGTTAGCTAGCTTGTAATAGCTAATAGTCAGTTATTTAATAAGCTAGTGGTTTAGTTAATAGCTAATTACTAGGCAAATGGGACTTAAGAATGTGATGTCTCTTGGTGACGAGCTCAGTGTGGAGCCAAAACAAATTTTCTATTACCATCAGGTGAATAGGTACCGCCAGCATAATGGCGGTCTAAGAAAATCTACCACCCCATTCCATTCCAGAGATGATAAAAATTGATTCTATCACACAAATTTCTGCATAGCCCCCGTTAGAACGTGCAATAACCATCTTCAATGTGGCAGCCTGTGACTGTGAGTGAAGAAAAGTGTCTAAGTAGAGGCACAAATGTTGCATCAGTTGGGATTCGAAAGCAGGACCGTAGAAGTTAGGCACACTGACCACTGTACCTCGCGCACATTTAACACACACACAGGCGTGGAACAGGCTATGGGCCTGTTCCGTTGGGTAATCGAACTCGCGACAAAAGTTAAGTAATTAGGCAGATCTCAAAGTTTTTATTATTTTCCTTTTATTTCAGCAACATTGATAGCTGTGGTAGAATCTTCCGCTTTTAACCGTCATGATTACGACAGGTATTAAATGATTCTTATGTTTATCTGTCGGTATACGCATCTTTGGGGGAAGTTGTGGTCAGCCGAGGACTTGTTATAGGCTGAAATAATGATGAAAATAATGATGATGAAAGAAAATCTGCCACTCCACTACTTCCAATGGGTGTCGTCAGTTCAGTCTTTATTCTAACGGCATGTGGGACAACAACCCTGGAGGTCTATTTTGTAACTCTGGTAAAGTTTGTGATCGGTTTTCCATAAGGGTCCCAAACTCTGTGTGTCCTATGTCACATACATCTATTAGAATCGACTAAGGGTAAGTGCCGTGGTAGATCAGGGGCTAGGTGCTCGCTTCAAATTTCATAGTACGCGAGTGACCTGAATTCGTTTCCAGGTGCCGGCACCACTAAAATTGTTAATCGCAATTGTAAGTGCTAATTTACCACGTGCTCGGCGGTGAAGGAAAACATCGTGAGGAAACCTGCGTCTGAGGAATAACAAATATTTCGAAGACACGTGAAGCCAACTCGCATTGGAGCAGCGTGGCGGATTCCTCTCAGCTCCAAAACTCTCTCGGAAGTGAGATGAGGCCTGTCCTCAGCAGTTGGACATTTATATGCTGTTACTTTACTTTTTTTAAGGGAAATGCCTGGAAAATCCAAAAACCATCTCAAAAGCATGTTTTAAAAGGCGTCTGGTACTGCCATCACAATCCGCCGGCCAAGCTCGGTGATTACGGTAAATCCGTCTTCTTGGAAGCGGCCTACGTCCAGCAGTTGACCATATAAAGGCTGAAGAAGAAGCAGATTCTATAAGTTTCATGAATACACTGGAGTTACAGTAACTCATTCCCCGGTCCCCATTTTACCATTGAACGACACGACGCGCGGAGAGGTTTCATCCAGTTGCTGGTAGGATTCCTGTTCAGGAATCCGTCTAGGTCATCCGTCAGATCAGATGTCAAATGTTGACTCCGACTGGGATATAAACTCAGGAGCGACGGCGTAGAAGTTTAACTGGTGGTAGGATTTCTATGCAGGAATCCGTCTAAGTAGTTACCATTCCGGGGCCGTGAAGCAATACTGTGCAAACATTACTGTGTTTGGGTCTGAAGGGCCACTGGGCATATGAGACTTAAGAACTGATGTCTCAAGGCGACGGGCGCAGTATGGCGTCACACAGAAATGTTCAGTGCAGTTATGGGCAGTCGTTTCCATCAAGTGATTTTTTTTTATTGTATAATGTGACGAAACGAGCAAAATGTTCACCTGATGGTAAGTGCAACGTCCGCCCACAACAAATTCTTTGTCATCCAGAACATTTCTGTGTGACACCACACTGCGCCCGTCACCCTGAGACATCAGTTATTAAGTCTCAAATGCCCAGTGATTACGCTAGGTCACAGTGCCTTACAAACCGAAACACAGTAATGCTTGCAAACTACTGCTTCACGGCAGAATAACTGGCCCTTGGGTAGGTACCCTACCTAGATGGATTCCTGCATAGTAATCGTACCACCAGTTTTGCTTGTCTCGTCGCTTTCCTTATAAAAAGGTGCTTGACATGCCCTGGCTTGGTAGAGTGGAATTTTTTACCGGAGTCGGTCTTCAGATTGATATAACACGTTTTCTCGGCTAACGTGACATGTTGGACCTTATCTTAATTTAATAGCAGGGTATTATCAACTCTATTTAGTATTGGTCGGTGGTTCCCCCGGTGCCGGCATCTCTAATATTGTTCTGCATTATTAAGGGCGGATTTCACCGTTCAAAATAAACGCGATCAGTTCAAGCTAAACGATGTCTAAGCGTTTAACTGAGTTCAATGTTACAATGAAATACACATTTCATCAACATCGAATGAACGCAGTTGAAGCTAAACCCGGTTCAATTTCTGAACGTTAAATTCTGGACGTTTAGCTCCATTAGACGCGTTTAGAGAACTGTTATTGTTAATTGCACGACTACTTAAACCTAAAACTTATTTTTATTTCGTATTGTTTTTTGGTTTGCTTAGGTCACTTCATAGCTATGTTTATAAACAGGCTGTTTGATGTCGCAAAATACGAAATACATCGCGTTTTAGTTTTAGATTGTGACGATATTTCATGTTAAAGTCGTTTTCCTAAACGCCATCAAAATGGAGCTGGTGAAAACATCGTGTGGTAACCTAAGTGTCAGAGCAATGAAACTATTTTGAGGGTATTCGAAGTTCGCCAACCTTCAAATACCCTCAGTAGTTCCTTTCCCAGCAGAGCTCTCTCAAAACTGAGAAGAAATGGAAGCCTGTGCTTAACATTGTGACATTTAAAAGCTGTCAATTTACTTTTTTTAATAACTGTACAGATAATTAATTTCATTATTTTCAGAACTTATAGTGAATTACAACAGCAGAACTCATCGCTAATTCGGCAGAAACGAGACGATGAAGAAGACTGTAGGTAGGGTTGTCATCATGTAGTATACGTAGTTTACGTAATGGGAATCCGCCTAGGTAAGTATCACCCCCGGACCAGTTATTCTGCCGTGAAGAAGTAGTGTGCAAACATTACTGTGTTTCGGTGTGGATGTGTGTTTTTGATACTTAAGAACTGATGTCTCAGGGTGACGGGCGCAGTGTGGTGTCACACACAAAAATGTTCTGGGTGACGCAGCATTTGTTATGGCAAACGTTGCACTTACTATCAGGTGAACGTTTTGCCCGTCTCGTCACTTTTTCCAATAAAAAAGTGGTATAAAAGGAAGCCTATGGTCTGTCATAAAGATACCGCCGCATCTCAGGCCGGTTGTCACCCACTAATAACATCATGAATAAACTCGCTTCGTAACCGTGGCTGGGTCACCTGCTCGGCCTGTAGCACCGGGCTGGCCCGAGCAGGTCGTGCCAAGTAGGCTGCGCAAGCACTCTGGATGCGAGTTGCTGGAGGGAGCAGTGCGCAGTCGAGTTGAGGTCGCGGGGGTAGAGGAGGTAGGCAGGTGTAGTGTTGCCTCTCTCACTGTCATCCGCGACTTTGGAGGGCCCGCACCGTAGCTGTGGCGGTGTTGAGGCCGCTGGGGGAGAGGATTGTAGGTGTAGCGTTGCCTCTCTCTATCAGCGGGACGACTGGTGCTTTCGAGCGCAAGTTTTCTGACCTCGTGGCTTCCTCGTCTTCGGGATTCGGGACATCCGTTGCGCACACAAAGGGGAGGTCTTGTTGGAAGGCGCGTCGTGTGTTCCTTGTATGTCCTGAGGAGGGGCTACCGACGGCTGCCGACGGCAGCCGGCCAGCGCCGGTAGGAACGCGGATTTGTGCGGGAACGTTCCCGTGGCCGTGCCAACATGCGGCGAAGGTGGAACGCCATGGGGTTTTAGTCGATGCAAGTCCGACATAGCCCGTCCTTGCCCCCGCGAGGGCGGGTTTGCGATAGGCATTTACTGATGTAAAAAAAACCTGCACAGGAATCAGTCTATGTAGCTACAACCGCAGGGCCAGTTATTCTGCCTGTAGTGTGCAAACATTACTGTGCTTCGGTTCGTATGCTACTGAAGCTAGTGCAATTACAGGACATGATGCTCTAATGGCCATTTCTGACCACAGCGACTACAGAGGATATATTATAGTGCCAAAAGTGTATGTGCGATCACAGAAGCACTGTCTTGTCTTCTCCTACCCACGCCCAATGTAACGCACATGCGTTAAGATCGGAGGTAGACCAACGATTTGTGTACTCCTTCAATGTTTGGTTTAAGCTGGGGTTTGAACCCAATACCAGCAGCGTAAAAGTCAGGTACCAGAAGGTCAGTCGTTCGTCAGAACATGATACTTATGAACTGATGTCCCTTTTTGAAAAACGCAGTGCAATGAGATTTTTTTCAATGGACATCACGTGACATTGCTCTGTTATGGGCAGGCGTGGCACTTAAACACACAACAAAATTTCATCGACACCACCTGGATGACTGGCATTCCACCACTGTGCGCTTTGCCAGAAATTATCTGTCACGCACAACCACTTTGTGGAATAGGCTCCCGCCAGCCATTTTTCCGGACCGATACGACTTAGGGACCTTCAAGAAAAGAGCCTACTCCTTCCTCAAAACCAAAAGAGAAGAACCGGCAAAAAATCGACTACGATACACTTGATGATACCATCATGCCATCTCGTAGTAATCGGAGCGTAATCCGGCTAATGGCGCCGAGAATTATGTCTCCCGGATCAGTGATCATCAGAACTTGTTCCTTCCAGCTTCAACGAGTTTCAATGCAACGACGGCTCATGCGTGCGGGCCAACAGCGATTGCAATGGAGTGTACGATTGCGTCGATGGCAGTGACGAGACCTTCGCGCGATGCAGGAAAAAGACGTAATATTCTTTTTATTATAGTTAATAGAATCAGGCGTTACTTTGCGGAAATCCAATATAATGTAGGAAAGTACCTCACCTGTATATCAGTAGTATTTTGAAGAGCACCGCCCTCCCTCAGTAGCGCGCACAAGCAAACTAACAACGCCACCAGTAACCGCCACCAGATACCCTCCACCAACCACTACAATACTACCACTAGATAATATACACCACTGAAGACGAGAACAAGACACGTGTTTCGCCCCAAAACGAGGCATTATCCAGTGTCATAGACTCTACGACAGACTGCGGCTGTCCGGGCGGTGCTCTTCAAAAAACTAGGTGATATACACCATTTTTATATTTTGCTTGCGGATCTTAGCAAATTAAATTACTTTCCTTCATTTTTTTATTATATTTTTTATCTTCTCTAACAAAGAAAAGATACAATAGGCGGACCTTTATGCATTTTCTCCCAGTCAACCCATGGAGTGGTGAGATTATGAAAAATACAAAGGTCTTTGCAGAACCTAAAGGAAGGTAGGATCGCAAGTTGATGGATACCGTCCATTTGCAATACTGTCTGCCCCAGCTAGTCTACGTGCATGTGAATCCCCAGCTTTCGGAAGCACAACACTGGTTTTGGGCAAACAACTATATAATATGGCGGAGGTGATACCAGCGGTGGACTGGGTGCTACAAATCGACGCAGCTTATTTCGACTTTAAAAAAGATATTGGCATAAAGTTAGCGGATGTCAGCTTCACACTACATCTGTTAAAATTATTCGCAAGGCCTATCCTAAACCATACGATTTATACTATGTATGGATATATTAATGGCGTAATATGGTACGATTCCTATGCGGGAGTTTGTTTAATTAGGCCGCAGTGGCTGTTATTCTGCCGTGAAACAGCAGTGTGCAAACACAATTGTTGTAATAATGTAGGTGACACGGCATATAAAAGAAATGTAATATGTATGTGTTTACCGTGCCGTGGTACCGGTGCCGGGCGGGGCCTTCAATTTCAGTGACCGGAGGTCGAACCCGGTGGCGCCTCTAAAACTGTTCTACATGTTTATGTGATTACCACGTGCTCATCGGCGAAGATATGTATGTTTGTATGTTTGTAACCGACTCCTTAGGGCTCGACTTTCTCCTACTTTGAACGATCCGATTTAATTACAAATTTTGCACACCTGTCAAAGACCGATGACAATGCAATAATTCGACTAAAAAATAAAAAATAATAATTTAAAAAACTAAAAAAACACGCTTTTGTAGAAGATCCAACTAAATTACTCAATAGATGGCGCTAATATATTACCTGTTATAGAGTCCATCGTCTTAAATTAGTTTGTAACAAAATAAATTATAGTTTAAAAAACTAAAATAAATAATAGTTTTAAAAAATTTAAAAGCACGCTTTTATAGTAAATTCAAATAAAAACAAATTGTTTTAAAAACTAAAAAACACGCTTTTATAGAAGATCCAACTAAATTAACTCTATTAACTCTATTAACTCAATAGATGGCGCTAATATCTTAAATAAGTTTGTAACAAAATAAATAATAGTTTGAAAAAACTAAAAAATAAGCTTTATATAAAAAACAAAACTAAAAAATAAATAATAAATTTTAATAAATTTGAATTAAGAATAGTGTAAAAAACTCTAATAAATATAAATGAATAATAGTGTAAATAAGAAAAAAATGTTTCATTTTAAAAAAAGCGTGGGGTGCTTCTCATATCAGTCAATGAAATATTTATAACTATTGGCACCATGCACCCCGTTAAGCGTATTTTTTATTTTTTTCAAACTTTTATTTAATTACTTACATATCTAAAAACTTTCAGGTGTTTTAAAACCCAGTTCAGGTGCAATTATGGCGCGTGTGTCGCGCGTGATCTGTGTGACCACAGCAGACAGTGTGTGGACGGCTCCGATGAGTTAATGCATCGGTGTAATGGCGGACCTTTAATAGTTGGGTAAATATGTCTTTTAACACATTTTTATCAGCTTCACACAGAAATGTACTGAAATGGGAACCGTCCGGTGAACGTTTTGCACGTTTCGACAATAATTTAATAAAAAAAAGACATCTGCAGATCGCGTCAATAAAAGCTATATATACTCGTATTAAGTAGATCAACCAACTTCCGCTTGGTTCATCATCATTATCATAATTTCAGCCTATCATTGGTCCTCTCCTGAACATAGGCCCTCCCCTAAAGATTGCCACAAAAGTTTGAAGGGTTCTCTCGTTTTGGGGGGATTATGCCATAGTTGCCACTCTAGGCGGGTTGGCAACTGCAGTTCATTTATTCAGATGTTCCAGGAAGAAGCTGCTGCCCAAGAATTATGAGCCAACCAATTGCAATCAACTCAAATTAATATAATGGTAATAGGAAACTAACATTTTCGATAAGTCAGATTATATTTTAGCGATTGAATTACTTCTGGTTGCTATTACTTATCGTCATCATCATCATCATTTCAGCCTATCACTAGTCCACTGCTAAACATAGGCCTCCATCATAGATGGCCACAAAAGTTTGTAGGTCTCATTGGGGGGAGGGGCGAGGGGGCGGGTTTTTTTATTTCATAAAAGTGATGGAACCTTCACCTGATGGTATCCATGACAAAATGTTAGACAAGATTCAATAATAAACGTATAAGTGCGTTGCAAACTCGAGCAGACCAGTCTCCACCATTCCTATGCAGGAATCCGTCTAGGTAGGTACCACCCCAGGAGCCAGTTATTCTGCCGTGAAGCAGTAGTGTGCAAGCATTACTGTGTTTCGGTTTGAAGGGCACTGAGAGATAGAGTAATCACTGGGCATTTGAGACTTACGAGCTGATGTCTCAAGGTGACGGGCGCAGTGTGGTGTCATACAGAAATGTTCTGGGTGACACAGCATTTGTTGTGGGCGGACGTTGCACTTACCATCAGGTGAACGTTTTGCTCGTTTGGTCACTTTCTACAATAAAATAAGCTCCTGTTCACAAGTATGACGCATGTGGCAGCCATCGCCCCTTCTCGACCATATTCAGAGGAAGGGAAGAAGAATGGATAAAAATATATATTAAGCTAAAGCTCTCTATCCCTCCTCGAACATCTGTATAAATAAACCAACCGCAATTTATTTACACAGATGCTCCAGGCAGATAAGATGCTGCTGCCCATCTCCTGGTTTTAATTTTCCCTCTGTCGACTTTTACGACACCCACGGGATGAGATGGGGTGGTAGATTCTCTTATGCCGCCACCACAAGGTGCGGTACGTCTATATTGAAATGAAATGAAATGATTTATTGTTTTTGCGCCACAGATGTATTATAAAAACTTATTAACATTATTAATACGAGTATATAGGTTGAAAGGTGGGAGGAATTGTTCGTTTATTTATTTTTTAATTTAAGTATTTTGTATCTCATTTTAAGTGAACCTATGTTCTTTTTTTTTATTTGATAAAGTGATAAAACGAGCAAAACGTTCACCTGATGATAAAGGAAACGTCTGCCCATAACAAATGCTGTGTCACCCAGAGAATTTGTGTGACACCACACTGTGCCCATCATCCTGAGACATCAGTTCTTAAGTCTCATATGCCCAGTGGTTACGCTAGCTCTCAGTGCCCTTCAAACCGAAACACAGTAATGTTTGCACACTACTGCTTCACGGCAGAATACCTACCTAGACGGATTCCTGCATAGGTATCCTACCACCAGTAGCGATAAGCGATTAATGTCCCACAGTGAGCAGTTCATATGTCGCAACGGTCAGCGCATACCGAAAGCCGGCCGTTGCGACGGCGTTGCCGATTGTGCCGACGGATATGACGAGACCATAGCGGCGTGCGCCGAGTTCCCCTGCCAGCCGGGACAGTTCCAGTGCGAATATGGCGGATGCGTTGAAGGAACAGCGCAGTGCAATGGTGTAAGTATTTTATTTGTATTTATTTATGTATTAATGGAAACAGGCATAAACTATTTTCCAGTGTCAAGTATACAATCTTCAAGCAGCAAGACTTCAAAATTTTGATCGACTGAGAAATGGTGGTAGGATTCTTATGCAGGAATCCATCTAGGTAGATACCACCTCAGGGCCAGTTATTCTGCCGTGAAGCAGTAGTGCAAGCATTACTGTGTTTCGGTCTGTAGGGCACTGAGAGCTAGCGTAATCACTGGGCATATGAGACTAAAGAACTGAGGTCTCAGGGTGACGGGCGCAGTGTGTTGTCACATACAAATTTTAGGGGTGACACAGCATTTGTTGTGGGCGGACGTTGCACTTACCATCAGGTGGACGTTTGGCTCGTTTCATCACTTTACGCAAAAAAAAAATAAGTCGACTTTTACTGAAGATCTGCTGGACTGATGGAGACAAAACGAAAATTACAATTTTGGTCTTGAATTGAATTTTGCAATCACTGTCCACATTCACGAGCGCTTACTGCATAATATACTATCAATATTAAACATCAAAACTCCAAATATATACATAGAAATTACAAAATTAAAAAAAATGCTGCTTCCACTTTTCGAGTTGGCGCCAAAAGTCGTAAGTATTTTAATTGAGTTTTATGGAATAATCTTTTTTTTTTGGGGGGCAAAGTGCAAGCGGCTCACCTGATGGTAAGTGATCACCGCCGCCCATGTACGTCCGCAATACCAGAGAAATTACCGGTGCGTTGCCGGCCTTTTTCTTTGACAGTTTAAAGTTCTATGGCAACAATCTCAATTCTGTGCGACTGTTTCACCACAGACCATTATGGATTTGACATTGGCAGTATGAATGTAAAAAAACGACAGACGAATCAAATGAAAAAATAATTTACGATATTCTTGTGGACCCATTTAAGAAAATGCCTGAAAAATGTCATTAAAAAATCGATGGTGGAATAACCATCTCTATTATAGCGTCTAAGGTGGGAAGTGCCTGATTCTACAATCGCCAATCCGTATACAAAGCATGACGATTCTCTAAAGCTAAGACAAAGCGGTGGTACATACCTAGACAGATTAAAATTTTGTATTTAGTTTATTAAAAACGACCCCCCCCCCCCTCCCCTAGTAAGATTTGGCCTGTACCGTGAATGCGTTTTACAGAAATATATTTCACATGCACAACACAACCAGACCCGAAAACCAACAATTTATGTTTCCGCGGCGTAGAAGTCAGGTACGCTAACCACTGGGCCACGCTGTCGTCAATTACTGTTTAGGAATCCTACATACGGCTTTTCATTAAATATTTCTTTTAATTTTATATTTTATATATTTCTACTTACCAGAAGATGGGCAGCAGCACCTTCCTGGTAAATCTCAATAAATAAACTGCGCTTGCCAACCGCCCGCAAGCGTGGCAACTATGGCAAAATCCCCACAAAAAGACAGCTACAAACTTTTGCAGCAATCTTTGGGGGAGGCCTATGTTCAGCAGAGGACTAGTGGTAGGCGGAAATGATGATGATGATGTATTTATTTTCAGACGGCAGAATGCCGCGACGGATCCGACGAGCAGCTGGAGATTTGCGGCAGGCTGACTTACGTCAAGGTGGCAGATCTCACCAGCAGCACCACGGACACACCCATACCCACTGCTAAGTGCGTTTGTCAACTTCCCAAGCCGTATAGTCTTACTATGCTACAGTATATACTACGTAGAGGCTTACTATAGAATTTATAAAAATGTCTTTTTTAAATTAAAACTTCTCCAGAATCGTTGTGATTTGAGATTCTTTGAAACGGTAAAGGGACATTTTTCGTTTCATAAAAGGGCAAAGGGACGAACGTATACATCTACAGTATTTAGTTATTCAGCCGTGAAGCAGTAGTGTGCAAACATTACTGTGTTTTGGTTTGAAGGGCACTGAGAGCTAGCGTAATCACTGGGCATATGAAACTTAAGAACTGATGTCTCAGGGTGATGGGCGCAGTGTCGTGTGCCCAGAAAATTTCTGTGTGACACAGCATTTGTTATGGGCAGACGTTGCACATATTACCAGGTGAAGGTTTTGCTCGTTTCATCACCTTATCCGATAAAAAAATGATGGTCACCATCATATTAACTAGGGAACAAGATTTTTATAGGAGATACTGACGAGAGTTAAATATAAACTTAAGGGAATCTACCACCACATGTAATCCCGTGGGTGTCGTAAAAGTGGTCAGAGGGAAAATTAAAATCAGGAAATAGGCAGCAGCATCTTCTTAGAACATCAAACGACTGAACTGCGATTGCCAACACGCCGGCTAAGCGTGGCAACTATGGTATAAGTATTTTTTCGACTCGCACCAAAATGGTGGCTACGTGGTTCCCGCGGGGGCGAATGGGCTACGTGTGTGGTCTGCCTACCCCTTGCGTGGGAAAAAAGGGACTATGCGTACAACTCTTATATCATTACCCATTCACCCACACAACTACTGGTGGTAGGATTCTTATTCAAAAATCGGTCTAGGTAGGTACCACCGCAGGGTCAGTTATTCCGCCGTGAAGCAGTAGTGTGCGGACGTTATCGTGTAAAGGTTTGAAGGGCACCGTGAGCTAGTTTAATCACTGGACATATGAGATTTTACAAAAAAGGGGATACCCTCAAAGTTCTTTCACCTGTTTCTTCTCCGTCAGAGGAACCACATATATATATATTTTCGGTGATGTAATTGCTGTTAGCCTTCTCGGCTTTTACAGCTTCATCGGATACTGTGCTCACGGGCCAGGGGCCCGCGTGCCAGGTTTGGTTTGACCCAAACATAAATACATAAATAAACTCCTACAAAAACCTCGAAGTTCGGACTGTGTCGCGTTCGCTGCGTGCTTTCGCGATTTCGAAAATCTGAAATATTTTGGAACCACACAACGAAACGACAGTAGATTGTAAAGATATGATGTTTGTCAAACGAAATTTATATTTATTAAGTCGAAAAATAAAGAATTTTCTTTTTATTTCATAAGAACTGATATCTCAGGGATGTTCTGGGTGACGCATTCGCTATGGGCCGACGTCGCACTTACCATCAGGTGAACGTTTTGCTCGTTTCATCACTTTATCCAATAAAACAAAAGAGATGAGGTGGCAGATATTGTTATATCGTTACCAGATGACTAATGCCGCCACCACATATTACCGGCAATTAATGTTTCATGTTCAGGGGGGCCGGGCTCTCGTTTTTTTTTATTGTATAAAGTGACGAAACGAGCAAAACGCAACGTCTGCCTACATCAAATGCTGTGTTACTTATTTCTGTGTGTCACCACACTGCGCCCGTCGTCCTGACGCATCAGTTCTTAAGTCTGAAATGCCCAGTGATTACGCTCGCTCACAGTGCCTTTCAAACCGAAACACAGTAATGCTTGCACACTACTGCTTCACGGCAGTATAACTGGCCCTGGGGTGGTACCTACTGTAACTATTCAACTTTCACGTTGATAAATTAATTTCGTGACCAGAAAATCGACTTAATCTTTTTCAAGATCAATTTCTAAAGGTTATTTCATTCTAGGCCATTTGAATGATATATGTTAATAAATTGTGATCGTCATAGGTAGGACCCTTTTATCTACGTTGTGTTTATTTATAGTAACTTGTTCTTTTAGGTGTATCATGGAAAAATGTTTATTCACTAGAGAAGCTGCAAGTCCAAGACAGTGTACTAATACTAATTAATTATTATTCCCTATACTCTTGTAAAGGGTTCACAATGTTTAATATCTGTTGCAAAGAGATTTGTATTCCGCACCTGTATAAGATTAACTTTAAATTATTAATAACCCACTACAAGCTATCGCTCCCCCAACATTTTTATTAAAAAAAATGTGGGGAAGGCATACGGCTCCAACTCCCGCCGTGTGCGGTGAGCGCCTTCCAATCCATGCGCTCCCCCCGACACAGGACAAGAAGTCGGAAACAAGGACCGTAGTCCACAGCTACACTGGCGAACCAGCAAAAAGAGGGCTTGGCCTCTTGCTAGTGCGTAAGCACAAACTTAGACCGAAGTCTCGCATGTCAATGCGTGTTTACATCATACAAGTATACAGCTATCAGCAAGTATATATCTTCGTGGATGTACGTCGCATGGATTTGGCACACGTCGAGCAGTTATGAGCACTCGGCCCAATAAACTAGTAAAGCCTTCCGTACGCGCCATCACTTCGCCAGACCGCTGCAACTGCAGATGAATGTCGAGTGTGTGGCATCAACATCCAATACAAGGTCAGCACGGCAATTTGCCGCAGAGCACGTCGTGAGTCCACTGCTCACTTCAAGGGTATGGGGTCCCACGTTGTGCAGCTTTCGGCTGCAGCCTTGAGAGTCTCCTCCCGCCAGCTACCATCCGCATGAAGTAGACGCAATAGCTCCACCAACCATTGTAATGATGTATTTTGCCATTATTTATCATTTATAAATATCATTCAGCCATCAGGCAATCAGCATTCTATTATATTCGTCAAATGGGTTTGTGTAATTGACGTTGAGTATTATGTATTTCGATCAAGTTTGTCTAACCCAGTACCAAGTTTCCAGTTATCATTCATTTGTGGAAATTTACTGAGAGCTTTATTTAATATTGTTGTTATTCAACACATGGAGGGCAGACAGTCTGCAGTCTCGTTATAGAGAGACCCGACTTGGACAAAGCTAAAGAAAATGTGAGTCAAACCAAGTGCAAGACTAAGACTAAGACGCCGGTGTATGAACCATGTATCATAGAACTAATGCTCTAAGACATGGGGCGAAAGAGTAAGCTCCAGCACCGAAATGCTAAAAGCCACACCCTCTCTTATGTGATTGTATGAAAGTCTAATGATTTCTCTATCTTAATAATTTTAAGTTCCAACTCATTTTTATAATATCATATCTTACAAGAGACCTTCAATGATAGACCATTTTATCATATACTTTACTTACATAGGATCTTTGTATGGAACATTAGCACTATGCAACTTGATACTATAGAGAGTCATGCTCGACCTCACACACGTCTATGTTGAGCTGTTGGTATGCCCCTCCGCACGGTACTCGCGTCTCGGACTTAATAGTATGGTGTTAGCTATACACGAACACTTTCTAGTTTTAAGATTGGTTTTGTAATAGTCATTACACGAACACCTTCTAATTTTAAGATTGGTTTTGTAATTGACATTACACGAACCCCTTCTAATTTTAAGATTGGCAATTTGTAGAATTGGCATTACATGAACACTTCCTTATTATGAATAACTATATAGAGTATTTTCCATACAAATGAAGTTAATTTTATATTGTAATATTTTTAATTAACTTCTATAGTACTTCGAGAGATAAGGTCTCTTGGATATATTTTATATGTTTTAAAGTAATTTTTAGGCACTGATCTATGTAATATTATGCCAAGAAAAATTAAATTGAAAATAATGAAATTTCACTATTGGGATTGGTCCTCATATATATTTTCCCAACTTTTTTGGACCACCATTTTTTTTTTAATTTTTTTTTATAATTTTTAATATTTTCTTAAATCTTTCTAAAACGTAAAAACACGTAATTAGAGATAGTATATCGTTACACTACCTAGACGGATTCCTGCATAGGAATCCTCTAAAATTATTCTGCAGTTTTAGGCGCCGATTCACCACGTGCTCGTTGGTGAGGAAAAAACGTCGTGAGGAAACCCGCATGTCTGAGAAATTAAAAGTCATGTTAAGTCCTCAAATCCGCATTGAAGCACCCTTAACGACTCCAAAGTCCGAAAAAATTTAGAGGGGCCTTTGCTTATCAATGGGTCATTTATAGTCTGTTACTTTCATATCGTTTCCACTTTGCCTTCATTAATGAAGGAAAGTAAGTTAAATTGCTAAGATCCGCATGCAAAATTTAAAAATGGTATAAAAATGTATATCACCTAATACCGCCACCAGATACCCTCCTCCAACCACTACAGTACCACCATTTGATAATACACACCACTGAAGTCGTGAACACGACACGTGTTTCGCCCCAAAACGAGGCATTATCAAGAGTCATAGACTCTACGACAGACTCGGCGGCCGTCTGTAGTAGAGTCTCTGAGAGTGTCCTAGAGATTCTATTAACTATATTTTTGCCTTCATTGTTCAATAGGTGTGTATTGCCACAGCAACCAGCGAACGGGGTGTACAAAATAGTCAGCGAGACCAACTCCAGCGATGCCGATTATGTATACTTGAACTATGGGTGTTATCCAGGGTTCAAGCTGGTGGGGGAAGCTAAAGTCTTGTGCTGGAGAGGAAACTGGCCTAAGAAGATGCCATACTGCGTTCGTAAGTCCAAATTACTGGTGTATTAGGATAGACTTGGATATCCTTCTTTTTTACTGTTTGTAGGAGTTTTATAAAGGAATTTTAGGTGGTAGGTGGTAGGATTCCTATGCAGGAATCCGTCTAGGTAGATACCACACCAGGGCCAGTTATTCTGCCGTGAAGCAGTAGTGTGCAAGCATTACTGTGTTTCGATCTGAAGGTCACTGAGAGCTAGCGTAATCATTGGGCATATTATGAGACTTAAGAACTTATGTCTCAGGGTGACGGGCGCAGTGTGGTGCTGTTATGGGCAAACGTTGCACTCACCATCAGGTGAACGTTTTGCTCGTCTCGACACTTTATCAAATAAAAAAAAATCAGTATGGGTAGGTACCACCGCAGTGTCAGTTTTACCGCCCAGCCGTAGTATTCAAACACCACTACGATTCTGATTGAAAGGCACTGAAGCTAGTGTGATTTTTTTTAAAGTAAGAAATAGAAGAGACGAGC
The DNA here is from genome assembly GCA_019845155.1 of Luehdorfia chinensis. Classification (NCBI taxonomy): domain Eukaryota; kingdom Metazoa; phylum Arthropoda; class Insecta; order Lepidoptera; family Papilionidae; genus Luehdorfia; species Luehdorfia chinensis. The sequence goes on from JAHVAK010000533.1 coordinate 1,661,730, forward strand.
AAAACGTTCTACTGATGGAAAGTGCGACGTCCGCCCATAACAAATGGTGCCCCAAAACATTTCTTTGTGGCACCACACTGCGCCCGCCATTCAGAGATATCAGTTCTAAGTCTTCTGCAAAGTGATTACACTAGTTTTTAATGCCCTTCAGACCGAAACCCAGCGATGTTTGCACACTACTGCATCACGGCAGAATAACTGGCCTGGGGTGCTAACTACCTGGACGGATTCCTGCGTAGTGGTGGTAGGATTCCTATTAGTGTTTTGGTCTGAAGGGCACTGCTAGCTAGTGTAATCTCTGGCCATATGAGATTTAAGAACTCACGTCTCTGGGTGATTGGCTGGGTGATTGGTGATACAGCATTTGCTATAGGTAAACGTTGCATGTACCATCAGGTTTTTTTATAGAATAGGAGGCAAACGAGCAGGTGGCTCACATGATGGTGATCACCGCCGCCCATGAACACCTACAATACCAGAGGAATAGCAGATGCGTTGCCGGCCTTTGAGAAAGGAATAGACTCTTTTCTTGAAGGTCCCTAAGTCTTATTGGTCCGGAAAAACCGCTGACGGCAGAACATTCCATAAAGTGCAAGTGCGTGGCAGAAAATTCCGCGAAAAACGCACTGTGGTGGAATGCCAAACATCAAGGTGGTGACGATGGAATTTGAGGTTATGCCGTAAGGTGCGATGGTGTAATTCAGCGGCTGGAATTAATCCGAACAATTCCTCGGAACACTCCCCATGGTAGATCCTGTAAAAATTGCAAAGAGATGCAACATCTCTTCGCAAAGCCAGGGGATCAAGCCGATCAGATAGAACATGGTCTTCGACGATTCGAGCCGCTCCGTTGAATGCGGTCAAATGGAAGTATCTGACACTGGGGCGCCCCGCCCAGAGATTTTTTTTTTGTTGTATAAAGTGACGAAACGAGCAAAACGTTCACCTAATGGTAAGTGCAACGTCCGCCCACAACAAATGCTGTGTCACCCAGAATATTTCTGTGTGATACCACACTGCGCCCGTCACCCTGAGACATCAGTTCTTAAGTCTCATATGCCCAGTGATTACGCTAGCTCTCAGTGCCCTTCAAACCGAAACACAGTAATGTTTGCACACTACTGCTTCACGGCAGAATAACTGGCCCTTGGGTGGTACCTACCTAGACGGATTCCTGCATAGGAATCCTACCACCAGTAACTAAGATGAGAACAGTACTCCATGAGAGGCCGAACCTGAACGGTGGGCCGGCATGAAGTACTGTCGCGCTCTACTGAGCACGCCAAGCTTTTTTGATTTTCCCTACGTCGACTTTTACGACACACTCGGGATGAGATGGGGTGGTAGATTCTCTTAACCCGCTACCACACCGCTCTTTAAGCCGCTGCCACACGGTGTAGCTAACTTCTCATTACCACAACATTAATCTTACAATTAATTAATATTTAAGTCCTTTAGTCTGTAGCGACATCTATGTCGCCACATGAGAAGCTCAAGAAATATTTAACACATTCCATAATCGCGCTATGAAAGCTTTCTGAAATGCGCACTATATATACAACAACTAAATGTTGGATCTCGTAAAAGGCGAGTAAGGAATAAAACTGCACTGTGCACCCAACAGCGCATGGTGGCGATGGGCTCACCACCTATCACACCAAGTGCATTATATAGTTTTGGTGAAACGTGGATTGTGGCAGTCATCTGTTTTTGCAGTGAGTGCACAGTCTCTGACTACCCCTTATGGGATACAGTCGTGATCTTATGTATGTATGCATGTAAATGTTACTAATTAGGGGAGACGACCTCCCCAGATCAGACCTATCGATCTGGCGGGTAGCTACCCTTTTCATTGGCCACATCATCCGCCAAAAGTCACTAAAAGAAATATTCGTTGCAGAAACTTGTCCTTTGGAGCAACATCCAAGTATAGAATATCAGTGCACTGAAGAGGATTCAGAGGCTCCTAGAGAATGCAACGATGAGGAAATCGATGGCACGCGATAGTTAAGCCGCTGTGTAAACAGCCCCACTATTACTCGCCAGTGGAATTGCCATACATGCAATGCAGTCAAGGCAGCTGGAGCTCCGGACCTATTTGCGCGGCAGGTAATGTATTTCTAACGTGATTACATAGAATGTTTTCTTTCATTGACGCGAATACTACACATTTAAATGAAACGAATTTTTACGGATTTTATCGCGTTTAATTTTAACTTTTTAAAACCCGACGTTTCGAGTGCCTTTTTTTTCTGTGTTCTTTCGTCGTTCTAGGAAGTCCTGCAGTCTGTGACCATGTTCTGGGTCATCCCAACCATTACATCAGATTTGATAGACGACAAATCCTCGCAAAAGAACACCGGTTCCTGCCAAGGATGATTTGCGAGGCTATTGAAATTAAAAAACATCCTAATTTCAATAGAGAATGATGGATGGATGGTTGGGTATTACCACCAGCCTTGGGATCCAATAATTAATAAAAATAAATCAAAAACCAAGCATACCGCTGCAAGATATCAAGACACAGTTAGCTCTTTCTGCGTAGATCGGACTAAAAAATAATAATAATAATTAAAAGCTGAAGGTACACCAGGTTAACTATGACATCAGGATATCTGTCGCCTCAGTCCTCCCGTGACCATGGGTGCTGTAAAGCGCTCGAAACGTCGGGTTATAAATAGTTAAAATTAAAAATGATGATGAAAATGATGACTTAGAGGTGAACTGATCCTCAAACTTACGTATCAGTAGTGACTGCTGTGGCAGAAGAAGCATGAAAGTAAGATTAATTTTGTGGTAATGAGAAGTTAGCGTTACCATATGGCAGCGGTTTAAGAAGCGGTGTGGTAGCGGGGTTAAGAGAATCTACCACCCCATCGCAACCCGTGTGTGGCGTAAAAGTCGACAGAGGGAAAATGAAAACGTAGAGATTGGGCGGCAACATCTTCCTGCATCACATAAATAAACATCTGAATAAATAAACTTCGGTTGCCAACCCGCCCGCCAAGCGCGATAACTATGACAAAAATTCCTATGTTACTGGTGGTAGGATTTCTATGCAGGAATCTGTCTAGGTAGGTACCACCCCAGGGCCAGTTATTCTGCCGTGAAGCAGTAGTGTGCATACATTACTGTGTATCGGTTTGAAGGGCACTGAGAGTTAGCGTAATCACTGGGCATGTGGGAATTAAGAACTGATGTCTCAGGGTGATGGCCCAGTGTGTTATCACACAGAAATCTTCTGGGTGACACAGCATTTGTTACGGGCAGACGTTGGTGAACGTTTTGCTCGTTTCATTACTTTATCCAATAAAAAAGGACCCGAAAACCAACAATTGTGATGCTCCGGCTTGGGTTTCGAACGCAGGACCCGCGGCGTGGTAGTACAGGTATTCTACCCACCAGATAACGCTGTCGTAGTTTACTGACGTACTATTTTAAGGATAGACAGAATACTAGAAACTAAACAGGTACGTACAGTGTAGTCACATCTATGAAAAATGGAAGTACCATTATGTCTGTCGCTTTCTCTGCGGCGCAGTGGCGCATTTGTATGACCTACAGATAGTTGTTCCGGGTCTGGGTGGTTTGTGCATGTGGAATTTATGTCTAGTAAAACGTTCCCACGACACAGGAGAAATCCTACAGTGGGGAATCGTTTAAAAAAAAAGAGAAAAAAAATGATTAACGCCCCCGTGGCCTGTTATATTCAATCTTTACAGAATGCGGTACGTTGACGGTGAAACTTACACCACTCGTTTTGGGAGGTGAGGCGGCTAACTATGGCGACGTACCATGGCATGCGGGTATATATTCTAAGGAAAACACCACGGGAAGCTATGAGCAAATCTGCGGGGGTTCGCTGATCAGCAACTCCGTTATATTGACAGGTATTTTACCTTATCATCATCATCATCATTTCAGCCTATCACTAGTCCACTGCTGAACAAAGGCCTTCCCCACAGATTGCCACAGATGCCACAAAATTTTGTAGCTCTCATGGGGGGGGGGGGGGGGGCACAGTTTCCACGCTTGGCAGGCGGGTTGGCAAGCGCAGTTTATTTATGATGTTATGATGTTCCAGAAAGATGGTGCTGCACGTTTTCTCTCTGTCGACTTTTACGACACCCACGGGATGAGATGGCGTGGTTGGTGGATGGTAGATTCTCTTTGGTCGCCACCACACGGCGTTATCAATCAACATATATTACTAACCCCCGTTAAAAAGCCGACCACGATCGATGATATACACATATACTTCCATATTTAAATCGGATTTTAGGGGTTTTCATTATTTAGCACGATCCCACATTTTTTTCTAAAATTAATGTAGCCTAAGTTATCCGCTATAATATCAGCTGTCTGCCAGTGAAAAGTCCTGTCAAAATCGGTCCAGGCCGTTTCAGAGATGAGCCGCAACAAACAGGACAGACAGACAGACAAACATTTTAAAAATTCTCCTTGTGATTTGTCGATGTTTAGATCAAATAACTATTTGAGTTCGGTAAAAAAGTCTGTTTATTTCTTGGTACAAATGATCAGCGGCACATTGCTTTTGGAACGAACGCCTGAGGAGGATTGAGAATGAATCGAACTACGCGGTGGCTGTGGGGAAACTGTACCGCGACTGGTATAACGCCAAAGATGAGTCCTTCGCGCAGAAATCTAATGTACGTAACCATATCACTTTTTGATTTTTTTTTTATTGTATAAAGTGATGAAACGAGCAAAACGTCCACCTGATGGTAAGTGTCCTGATGGCAACGTCCGCCCACAACAAATGCTGTGACACCAAGAATATTTCTGAGTGACACCACATCTGCGCCCGTCACCCTGAGACATCAGTTCTTAAGTCTCAAATGCCCAGTGATTACGCTAGCTCACAGTGCCCTTGAAACCGAAACACAGTAATGTTTGCACACTACTGCTTCAGGGCAGAATAACTGGCGCTGGGGTGGTACTTACCTAGACGGATTCCTGCATAGGAATCCTACCACCAGTAAAATCCTTTTCATAACCTGTACGAGTGTTTTGTGGCAATCTATGATAGTGGCCGATGTTCAGCAGTGGTCTACTGATGGCTGAGATGATGATGATGATGGGCACAGGACCTCCTCTCATTTCTGAGAAGGTTTTGCATATTTAAGACGGGTAAACTGCCCTGTAGTGGCAACATTGAGCCTTCAGCCCTCGTAGTAGGTAAGATAAGGCAGGCTTACAAACTTTGCATTTAAATTTATATCTACAGACATTATCGGAGTCACCACTTAAACAAATGAAAAACAATTTGCGATCCTTAACAAATTATCCGGCTCGAATGACCACTTAACATGTTGAAAGTGAAAAGTTAGATAAGTTTTTATGAATAACTTTAATCTATACAAATAAATAAGATTGCAGTATCTGTTTTTAATAACAAAGTAACAGCTTTTTACTCAATGGTTATGAAAGTATATACGGTACTGTTTGTTCCGGCTAATCTCCGAAACTGATGGAACGATTTTGACGGGACTGTCACTGATAGATAGCTGATATTATAGCGGGTAACTTAGGCGTTTTTATTTTTAGAACAATAATTAGAGTTCCGCGCAAAAAAAACGAAAACCACGAAATCTGATTCGAATAGGGAAGTATATTTGTACATCATCGGCTTTTTTTACGCGCGTGTAACCGCGGGGCACAGCTAGTGAAATATAAAAATGAGAACATGACACACGAGACGCGACGGTTGGCGAAACACGTCGCCGCCATTTTGATACGAATAAAAAATCTTACTCACCGTTGCGTTCCCACGAGCAGTATTGAGACAGCATTGAATAATACGGTGTTATTCTGCACTAATAAATGCTGACCGTACAATACCTTAGTCGCCTCTTACGACCTTGGTAAGAAAGTTTTCTCAAAAGCATTTGACTGTGTAGAACATAATAATTTAATTCTTGAAGTTAAATACTGCGGCATTCGTGAAGCTTCACTAGATCTTTTATCATCGTAGTTAACAAATCGAGAGCAAAAAGTAGCGATTTACGGTGTTGTATCGTCAGGTTGTCCAGTAAAAATGGGTGTTCCTCGGGGATCGATCCTTAGTCCATTTCTGTTCTTGGTTTACATTAATGATCTTCCTTATTTGGTAGAAAATATGTTTGCTGATGATACCTATTGTTGTTTGAAGTTAAAAGAAATGGCTTGACACTGGAACAGCCCAATAAAACTCTGTATATTGTTTCCAAATGGTTTGCGGCAAATAATTTACTTTTAAATGCGGGTAAAACAAATTGTCTACACTTAGGAATGTCCAAGTCGGCACATAATATTAATATTAAGTTAGAGAATTCTAACCTTTCTTTTGAAAATTCAACTGTATTTCTTGGAATCGCTATTGATTCCAAGCTACAGTGCTCCCCACATATTGAAAAAATGGCTCCAAAATTAAGTTCTGCCATTTTTGCAATTAGTAGGATTAGACAGTTGACTGATGAGGCTACTGCTAAATTAGTATATTTTGCATACTTCCACAGTATTATGTCATATGGCGTATTACTGTGGGGATCCGCGGCCGGTCTGGAAACAATATTCATTTTGTAAAAACAAGCATTTCGGGCAACATATAACTTGGGTCCTCGCGAGTCGCTACGAAAACTATTCAAGGATATTAATATTTTGATAGTTTCGTCTTTGTATATTTATGAAAATATAATGTAGGTACGGAAACACATGTATTTATTTAATAAAACAGTGACTGTATCCTGTAGAATGGAATGGGTCGAGGTGACGCGCTAGAGGTTCCATTGTGTAGGATGGCCAAAACTAGAAAATATTTTTTTAGTAGGTCCATAAAATTTTATAATTAAATTCCTAATAGTGTGACTCAAAAAACTGACATAGAATTCAATAAACTTGTCAAGAAGACATTATTGGAAAATGCGTATTATAAAGTAGATCATTATTGTAGACACATAGAGGACAGAGATGTGTGGAAATAACTCTTACTCTGCACTTGAAAACCCCCTGGATACTAAGTTTATGATGTATTTTTTATGTAACTTATAAGTGACATGACATAAGTGGCATTGAAAAAAGAAAGACCTCAGAGTTTCTTGCCGGTTCTTCTCTGAGGTCTTATTTTTTGAACCGGATTTTGACATGCATGCTTTATACAAGACTAAACTGAATAAAGAAATGTTTGACTTTAGATCTCTAAGGTTGTAGTACCGAAGCTGTTCCGAGGAATAGAGCTGGACTACCACCATGATATCGCTGTGGTGATAGTGTGAACTCCTTTCCAATACAAGCTGTACGTGCGGCCGGTTTGCTTGGACTTCAGGCCGGATTTCAATAATGAACAACTTCAAAGCGGGAGCACTGGGAAGGTAAGTATATCATTTATTACAACAATAGCCCGAAAATTGGGAGAAGACGCTGGTTTCTGAGACACAATTATAACTAGTTTGGGAGAGGCTTAAGTTTTTTTGTCGTTTCAGAAACGAGCAAAACATTCACCTTAAGGTGGGTGCAACGTCCGCCCATAACAACGCCGTGTCATCCGGAACATTTCTGTGTGCCAACACACTGCGCCCGTCACCCTGAGACATCAGTTCTTAAGTCTCGCATGCCCAGTGATTACGCTAGCGCACAGTGCCCTTCAGACAGTGCAATAAAATCGTTGGTTTTTTGGTGTAGCTGTGTTGTGCATGTGAATAAATACAAGAGAAATAGTGGCCGGAGTACCTTCAACATCTACGCCGCGGGTGCGGGGTTCGAATCCCAGTCGGAGCCAACATTTGTGCTAAAACGCTAATTGTTAGTTTTCGGGTCCAGTTGTGTTATGATTGTCCCCGTGTTCCTGACACTGCATCCTACTGTACCTCCGATCTTATCGCAACAGCGTTACACCGGCGCGGGTTGGGACGAGTGAGTGCCTGAATCATCGTCATCGCCAAAGTGGGGTGTCTTTGAAGAATATAACAATTTTCTAGGCAGCCGGCTGGGGCCTCACCACGGAATACAGGGGATCGCAATCGCAAGAACTGAAAGTAATAGATCTGCCATATGAGGATGAGGAAAGATGCCTCAATGTGACGTCGCGACCCTTGCTGCAGTTTGTCGTGTACGACAAGATCTGCGCTGGGTCGTTGGAGGGTAAGTAAAGTATAGTATCGTCATCATTATTTCAACCTATTCTACAGCTGAACAACTTTTCACTTTGAACAAGTTACTTGGTCATGCGAGCCGGATCATTTGTTAAGGATCACAAATTGTGTTCTGTTTGTTTAAGGGGTCTTCTTACAAAAACACTGTCCGACAATGTCCGTAGATATAAATTTAAATGCAAAGTTTGTAAAATTAAGCACCTGCCATATTTTACCTACGACGAGGGTTGATTGGCAGAAAATACTAGGGTGCCAACAATTAGCCAACGGAACCTCACACCCCACGGGTTGTAACGGCTTAATGTTGGCACTACATGGCTGTTCAACCGTCTTAAATATGCAAAACCTTCTCAGAAATCAGAGGAGTCTGTACCCATCATTATCATCATTTCAGCCTTTTAGTAGTCCACTGCTGAACATACGCCTCCTTCATAGACAAAATTTTGTAGATCTCATTTTGGGGGGATTTCGCCACAGATGCCACGCTTGCAGGCGGGTTGGCAACCGCAGTTTAGTCATTCAGATCTCCCAAGAAGGTGCTGTTCGCCCATTTTCTGATTTTAATTTTACCTCTGTCGACTTTTACTACACCCACGAGATGAGATGGGGTGGTAGATTCTCTTATGCCACCACACGGTAAAAGTATTGTAAGCAGCCTATAAATGTTCCACTCCTGAGCACAGGCCTCCTCTCATTCATGTTAGGGTTTTGGAGCCGGGAAGAGTCTGCTCCAGTGGTTGGTTTCCTGACGATGTATTCCTTCACCGAACACGTAAAACAGCACTTTAAATTGCGATTAACAATTTTAGTGGTGCCAGTATCTGGAATGTCTCAGTGTTTACACTAGGTCGCACTGCCATTAAAACCGAAACACTAATGTTTGCACACTACTGCTTCACGGTAGAATAACTAGTCCAGCGGCGGTAACTTCCTAGATTACATAGGAAACCTACCACTACCATTGTCACGTAAATTAACAGGTGAGGCGCTATGCAGAGGGGACAGTGGCGGAGGACTGGCGTTCGCTTCTGAAATATCCGGAGTCGAGAGATATTATTTACGAGGAATCGCGTCCACAACGCCTTTACTGCGGAACGACATTTCGTGCAATGTAAACTCCTTGACCAGTTTCACTTCGATTATTAAGTTCGAGGAATTCATTAAACGATATTGGTACCCTTAGATTATTGTTTCTAGTTACAGGTCGATTTTTTTTATTGGATAGAGCGACGAAACGAGCAAAACGTTCACTTGATGTAAAGTGCAACGTCTACCCATAACAAATGCTATGTCACCTAGACCATTTCTGTGCGACACTACACTGCGCCCGTCGCCCTGAGACGTCAGTTCTTAAGTCTCAAATGCTCAGTGATTACGCTAGCTCACAGTGCCCTTCAAACCGAAACACAGTAATGTTTGCACACTACTGCTTCACGGCAGAATAACTGACCCTGGGGTGGTACCCACCTAGACGGATTCCTGCATAGGAATCCTACCACCAGTAGTCTTTGTTATGTTGTACTTTTCTAGGCTTTAACACGAAAATCAGCTCTTTCTAGAAATGATAATATTATTGTAAATGTAGTTATATTTTTAAACGAAACTAATGATACGGATTTTATCGCGTTTAATTATATATTTAAAAATAAAATTATCATAGGCCTTAGTTAATATAGTAGTAGTGTATTAGAAGTATAGCGCTTTTTTTTATTTTGTTAATAATTGTAATTTTAATGCAATCGTAAATAACAAGTAATAACATGTCTTCATTATAAAACGTGTGTAATGTGTGTGTCATAATAATAAAAAAAAATAGTAAAATTAGTTTCAATTGAATGTGTAGTGTTCGTGTAAATATAAGAAATCATTATGTAGTTATATTACTGAAAATAAATATGATTAATAGTAATGTCTTCTTATTATTTCTTTCCACCCCTAGTATGTAGAACCACTTCAGCAAGTAAATGAAATTCGAAACTTGGGCGTGATAATGGACACTCAACTAAAATTCAAAGCACACATTGATGCAACTGTGAAGAAGGCTGCGAAAATGCTTGGATTCAAAAAAAGAAATACTAAAGGATTTATGTCCTCTAGAATTAAAATTCACTTATATAATACACTGGTTCGAAGCCAACTTGAGTTCGTATCTGTAGTATCGAGTCCCTATTGTATCACCTATTCACAACGCATTGAAAGTATACAACGTTCATTCACTAGGCACCTTTCATTTTATTCGTCTGGTGTTTCCCACCGTACTACTTATGACCTCCGTCTAAAACATTTTAAAATTATGTCACTTCGTGAGCGTCGTCTGTTACTGGATGTAATATTTCTTAAAAAGCTCTTATCCGGAAATATAGCGTGTAGTGATCTACTAGGTGACGTAAACCTCAATATCCCGTATCAGTATCCAATAAATCCTATAATCAACATTACAATCAAAGTAGGACAATGCTTCTTAAATGCTCCCCGTTAGCTAGAATGTGCGCTGAGTACAATAAATTATGTGCGAAAATCAAAAACTTTGACATTTTTCACGGTGATTGTCTTAGTTTAAAAAATAAAATCATCATAGGTCTTAGCTATTATAGTAGTAGTGTAGTAGAAGTATAGCGCTTTTTTAATTTTGATAATAATTGTAATTTTAAAGCAATCGTAAATAACAATTAATAACATGTCTTCATTATAAAAAGAATGTTGAACACGCCTATAATTGGCATTCATATAACAATATATATGGATTATTTGTTGCTGCTGTTGTATGCTGTTGATGTGTCATAATAAATAAATAAATAAATAAAACGAATAACCGTTGAGTAAAAAAAATCTTAAGTTTTCCAGAACATCATTTTGGTGAAGCTCAAGTTCTTTAACTAATAATGTCTATTTTTGCGCTATTTTTTAACTACAAATAATAATCTGCATATGTTTTTTGCCAAAGGTATTTTTATTTTCGGTATGAAATATCTCCATTAACACTGTATCAAAGTTATTGTTTTTTACGCCATTTTGAAGATAATTTTTCTCTGTTATGACGAAAAACAAGTAAATATCTTTCAAATCAATGCAATGTCAAAAAATTGAGTCAATTAATTTAATTGTAGAAAGCGCCATCTACTGACAATCTGTTCAACTAACATGCAAGACAGCCATCGGTCGGAGTTGTTTACATTTATAGAAGGACTAACGAAATATTCCCATGGGTTAGCTAGTAACGTATAACAGAAATATGGATACGGTATTAAAAGTCCGTAGCTACGATATCCGCAGCAGAATGATGAGATATTTTTATTTAATAAGAGGAAAACTGATTAAAACAATAATAGCGATAATTTACAACGAGTAAGCTCAGTCGCCATATTTCTGAAATATCTGAATAAATAAACTGCGGTTGCCAACTCGCCTGCCAAGCGTGACAACTATGGCAAAAACCCCCCAAAATTAGAGCTTATGCGGCAATCTATGGGGGAGGCCTATGTTCACTAGTGGACTAGCGAAAGGTCGAAGTGATGAGGATAAAGCTCAGTCGTACACTGTGTTGATATTAGTTGATATAAGCAAAGTATAGTGCAAACGTATGACAGTATGACGTTACAATATAATTTTCAACCACTGCAACAACTTCCAAATACAGTCTGAGAAGATCTGAAATGAAATGCGCAGGACATGTTATAGTGCCACGGGCAGACGAGGCACTTGCGTGACATAACCTACGCGCGTCCTATGTAAAAAGTGTACAATGCGTGACAGCGTCGCTGCTATTTAATTTCGTTTTGCCGCTAAAACGAATTTCCGAATTATATTCTACCACATGATATATTACAAGTAGTAAAAATTAAAACACATTTTTAGTGAAATTATATTCTAATGTTATAATTACGATCATATAGAATCTATGTAATTTAGAGGCTTATAGTCGAACTATCAAACTCGGTCATTTCATCGTCTAAATCAAAATGGCGACTAGTAGTTCCAGTTTTGGCCACCGGTTCGGGTAAGTTTTTAGCCTCGTAATACATTTAACAACCCCTAAAATAAAAGAATATCGTCATCTTACGTCAAAACATTCACGCAACGGTGAATGGAAAACCTCATGTAGATGGCGTAAATATTTTAGTCTATTTTCATGGATCAGCATAATTTTAAACCAAATTGACAGTTTGGTCGCCCTGATAAGTGTTAATTGAATATTTAATTTGTTGATAATGAATTATGGTTTTCAATTTGATGCGTAATTGCCTTAATATAATTTTTAGTTACATTTTATTCACGCTTGTTAACAGCTGCGCCTGTAGTATTTTTTTATTAGTAGGTATATTGAGTGGTCACAGATGGGAGATTCATATATATTTCAGGATGTACTCCTTTGGTGTTTTGGTACGTTTTCTTTATTTTTAATATTGTGATTAAAAGTAACCGTGATTTTAGATTGTCTTTTTATGCGCACTGTTGTTAGACAAAAGCCCACATTCCCAGTTGAGAGAATTTGCCACGGTTACGTGTATGTCAGGCGGATTGGAGTAACAGTATCAGACTCTGTTGGCCATTAAGGTCAAAGGTGGGGACCGCGTGACCTAATGTTATATTACCTGACTTCTACGCCACGAGTTTTGGGTTTGAATCCCAGCTAAAGCTAAAATTTATGCAAAACATAAATCTTTGGTTTTCGCGTCGAACACTCTCACGATACAGGAGAAATCCGAAAGTGCAGCATCATATCAAAAGTATGTCTTGAGTGTGGTGGGATTGATAAGTATGAATACGTCTAGGTAGGAACCACCCTAGAGCCAGTTATTCTGCCGTGAAGCCGAAGTGTGCAAACCATACTGTGATTCGGTTTGAAGGGCACTGAGAGCTAGTGTAATCACTGGGCATATGAGACTTAAGAACCGCGATGTGTGGTGTCACACAAAAACATTCTGGGTGCCACAGCATTTGTATGGACACACGCTGCACTGCTGCATCAGGAAAACGTTTGGCTCGTTTCGTCACTTATTAAATAAGAAAGTGTGAAGTAAAGTTTGAGAGGGTTTTGGAGCCCGGAAGGCTCCGCCACGCTGATTCAATGCGGGTTAGCGGACTTCACACGTCGTCGAAATAATTTTTATTTCTCAGATATGCGTGCAAATCAGGTTAATAATTTAATTTAATAACTCCTTAATAAACTCCGCGCCATGATCCGGCTCCAAGGGCCACTTATTACTTTAGGCGTAACTGTTGTAGTTTCAAAGAATCATGTTCATGGGCGGTGGTGATGGTGATGAAGGTGCTGAGCCGCTTGCTCGTTTGCCCCCCTCTTCTATAAAAACGAAGTAAGAGTAATAAATAGAGCGGAAACTCTTTGCTCTAAAATTTGATAAGACATATAATTTCGGATACGCAAAATATTCTTAAACATTATAAGTTCCGTTCCGTAACATTATAAGAGCCGTGGTAGCTCAGGGGCTAGGCGCTCGCTTTAAATTTCATAGTACGCGAGTGACCTGGGTTCGATTCCCGGTGCCGGCACCACTAAAATTGTTAATTGCAATTTTAAGTGCTGATTTACCACGTGCTCGGCGGTGAAGGAAAACATCGTGAGGAAACCTGCATGTCTTAAGAATAAAAAATATTTCGAAGACATGTGAAGTCCGCCAACCCGCATTGGAGCAGCGTGGCGGATTCTTCCTAGCTCCAAAACCCTCTTAGAAATGAGAGGAGGCCTGTGCTCAGTAGTGGGACATTTATAGGCTGAAACTTTACTTTTTACTTTTATTATAAGTTCCCTTATGTGTCCGTATCCTTAGGTCTTATAATATAAAAGTTAATTGAAGCTTAAGCGAGAATAAGGGGTAAGGGCGAAATATGACGTCACAGGATTTAGTACGGCACATGACAATCGTCGTAAACCATCTCCTAGCACAAGTTTTTAAGGTTAGAGTGTTTAACAGGAATATAAGTAATTGATAGCATTTCTGGTGTTCCTCATAAAAAGAAATTCGGTTATCATCGCTATGAATTAGGGAATCTGATTGCATTAACTATAATGATTTCTATCATTAAATGTCATTTATTAATTAACGTAACTAATAAGATAATTTAATAAATTCTACTCAATGGACGAGGCTACTATCGAATCGTAATAGTTATTTAATGATTAGGTCACTTACATATAATACTAACCGTTCCTGCGACTTTGTTCACGTAGGACTGATGGATTTGTTACACAGGTTATTAGCCGATAGGTGTCCGGCAGAGTAGAAATAGCATCTACCTCTTTCCTACCGAGTCGTCATCATAATATGACCATAACATGCAATGCTGTCACTATACTGCTCGTGGGAACGCAATGGGAGTAAGAATTATTAAAAAAATTTAAATTTTTGACTTGTACCAAAATGGCGGTGTAAAGAAATTGTCTACGGGTGTTGTCTCTGCCTATCTCTTATATGGGAAAAAGGCGTGACTGTATGTATGTATCGTCGTTTTAGCCTATCAATAGTCCACTGCTGAACATAGGCCTACCCCATATATTGCCACAAGTTTGTAGCTCTCGTTTTGGGGGGACTTTGCCATAGTTGCCACGCTTGGTAGACGGATTGGCAACCGCAGTTTATTTATTCAGATGTTCCAGCAAGATGCTGCTGCCCATCTGGTTTTCATTTTCCCTCTGTCGTCTTTTACGACACCCACGGGATGAGATGGGGTGGTAGATTCTCTTAAGCCGTCTTAAATTATAGTGAAATATAAACATGTTTAACAACGGGTTCTGCTACTATACCATAGATATAGACTTCATGGCAAAAGCTTTAATTAAATCCGTAGTACTTTTTGCTGGAATAAGTGACAAAACGTTCACCTGAGTAAGTGCAATGGCTGCCCATAACAAATGCTGTGACCCAGAATCTTTCTGTGGGGCACCACAATGCCGTCGTCGCCCTCAGACATCAGTTCTTAAGTCTCATATTCTCAATGATAACACTAGCTCACCATGCCCTTCAGAATGAAACACAGTAATGTTTGCACACTACTGCTTTCATCATCATCATCATCATCATTAATTCAGCCTATCACTAATCCACTGCTAAACATAGGCCTCTCCCATAGAGAACCACAAACATTTTTAGCTCTCATTTTATTTTTAGCTCTCATTGTTTTTTGGGGGGATTTCGCCAGTTGGCAACCGCAGCTGATTGATGTTTCAGTAAGATGCTGCTGCCCATCTTCTAGTTTTTATTTTCCCTCTGTTGACTTTTACGACACCCACGGCATGAGATGGGGTGGCAGATTCTTTTAAGCCGCCACCTCACGGCACTACTGCTTTGTTGCAGAATAATTGGCCCTGGGGTGGTACCTACCTAGACGTATTCATACTTATCCATCCCACCACCAGTAACCTATTTTATAAATACTAGCATGCCTTTGTTAATTTCTCGAACAGTATCGTGATCATGACCAGTTGACTATGAACAACTTCAAAAGCTGTTGTGGATATAAGTTGATCAGATTGTCATTTTCTAAATTCAAGTGTTTACCCATCATGAGAGGGAAAATTAATTTTGTAACAGTATAAATAGACATCATACCGACAAAAAACACCATTGTTAATATATGGATGTTTTGTCCAGCTAGAAACGATTACTGGACAATTCCATACTAAGTCAAAGATTAAGCTTACGGATCATTAGCAAGGGCAGCGATACGACATGAGACTGGCCGCTTTAAAGCGAAATAAAAAAGAGGTAAATTTAAAATATTAGAAATTAAAAAAGTAGCAGTTGGCGGGAAATCGGGAATGAATGAATGAATGTAGGAATTGAAAAAAGCAGTGCCCGTGCTTAACGGAGTGAATGCCGTATAATTAGGTTTTATTATTATAAATAACTAATTATTGTGCTTGATATACTGTTTGTTCCTGCATTCCTTCTGCCGTTGTAATTGTTTAGTCTGCAATCGGTGTGTTTATGCGGCGGCTCGTTAAAAGAATACTACCACTCCATCTCATCCAATGGATCTCGTAAAAGGCGAGTAAGGAATTAAACTGCACTGTGCATCCAACAGCGCATGATGGCGATGGGCTCACCACCTATCACACCAAGTGCATTATATTGTTTTGGTGAAACGTGGATTGTGGCAGTCAGCTTAAACCGCATGCTTTATTGACCTATGATACCTTGCGGACTCCGATGAATGTTTCTGTTGCTGTGTGTATACCTCACACAGCATGAGGATCCCACGGAACTGCAGCCTTGCTAGGACATACAGACGCTATCGGCCAAGTGCGTGAGCTTTGCATATCTTTGTGTTGGTAAGGAAGATTCTAGCTACAGTAGGCCAACGGCCGATACACGATATATTGACGTCTACGGGAGAACCTTACTAATAGGCCGTGGGGCTTTCTTATCTGGGTCTGTGAGTTCGAAATCGTCGTATTAAAAATTAATGGTGGTAGGATTCCTATGCAGGAATCCATCTACCGGTAGTTACCGCACGACCAGTTATTTTGCTGTGAAGCAGTGCTGTGTATATTACTGTGTTTTCGGTTTAAAGGGCACTGAGAGCTACTGTTAGAGCTAGTTTAAAGCTCCATTCCCTTGTTCACAGTTGCGTCCATGACACTGGTGACTGCGGCGCATGATGTTGATATTAACTACGGGTAATTCATTTTATTTTTAATTGTCTTTTATAAGCTATAAACAATTTTATGTTAGTGGCGCAGAAATCCGTCTAGGTAGGTACCACCCAGGGCCTGTTATTCTGCCGTGAAGCAGTGGTGTGCATGCATTACTGTGTTTCGGTTTGAAGGGCACTGTGAGCTAGCGTAATCACTGGGCATACGAGACTTAAGAAGTCATGCCTCAGGGTGACGGGCGCAGTGTGGTGTCACACATAAATTTTCTGGGTGACACAGCATTTGTTATGGGCAGACGTTGCACTTATCACCAGGTGAACGTTTGGCTCGTTTCGTCACTTTATCCAATTTTTTTTATTAAATCTGTATTTTATCATTTCTTCTTGGTATTATTTTACTCTTAGGGATACTACAAACGACCTTGTGGCTTAGTGATCAAAGTACTTGACTTCTAAGCTGCAGGTCTTGGGTTCGAATCCGGAGCCAAAATTGGTGTAAAAACACAAATTGTTGGTTTTCGGGTCTGATTGTGTTGTGGATTTTTCCCGTGTCTCTGACGCTGCTTGCTGGCCTACCTCCGGTCTTATAAGTAATAACGTAGCGTTACTGTTAGGATAAGTGAGTGCCTCTGTGTTTGCGCGTACAGTTGTGGCACAATAATATCTCCTGCGCAGTTGACGTTTTCTGATTTTATTGGGAAGTGGTGCAGGAGATATTATAGTGCCACAAGTGTACGCTCAAACTCATTCGTCCTGACCTGCTCGTGCCCGACGCAAAGTTCATGCATCAAGATGTTAGGCAGGTTTAGATGCAGTGTCAAAGACACGGGGTATAACGACGCAACGAGACTAGAAAATAATCAATTTGTATTTTTGCAAAAACGTTGGCTCTGCCTGGAATTCGACTCTAGGATCAGGGGCAAAATAGTCAAGTAGTCCGGTCATACGGTAGGCTCTGAAGAATATACTATTCTTGAACTACTATTCAATCCGTATGGCGGCTTAAGAGAATCTACCACCCCTTCTCATCCCGTGGGTGTCGTAAAAGTCGACAGAGGGAAAATTGAAACCAGGAGATGGGCATATTTCTGGAACAGCGTGACAACTATGTGAAAATACCCTGAAATGAGAGCTACAAACTTTTGTGTCAATCTATGAGGGACAGGTTGAATCTAGTGATAGGTTGAAATGATGATGATGATGATTCAATCCGTCGCTTCAAAGTTATTGAAAGTTCAAAGTTTTATAGTTAATAGAATCAGGCGTTACTTTGCGGAAATCCATTATATTGAAGGAAGGTAAGTTACTTTGCTAAGATCCGCATGCAAAATATAAAAATGGTGTATATTACCTAGTTTTTTGAAGAGCACCGCCCGCCCTCCCACAGTAGCGTGCACAAGCAAACTAATACCGCCACCAGGAACCGCCACCAGGTACCCTCCACCAACCACTACAATACCACCACTAGATAATATACACCACTGAAGTCGAGAACACGACACGTGTTTCGCCCCAAAACGAGGCATTATCAAGCGTCATAGACTCTACGACAGACGGCCGCCGAGTGAGCGGCGCGGTCAAAGAGCTAAAGCTCCATTTTTATATTTTGCATGCGGATCTTAGCAAAGTAACTTACCTTCCTTCACAGTTCAAAGTTTTGTAAATAAAAAAAGTTGCACTCGTTTTTCTTTTGAACTGAAAACTTCTTAAAAATCATAGTGATTTGAAACACGATTACACAAAAAGCGACACCAGAAAGAGACAAACATATGCAGCTATAGGATTTAACCTGCGAGAGAATGAGATAGAATACAGTATTTGTGGTCTATATATCGTGTGGTGGAGGCTTAAGAGAATCTGCCACCCCATCTCATTCCGTGGGTGTCATAAAAGTCGACAGAAGGATAATAAAAACCAGGAGATGGGCAGCAGCATGTTCCTGGAACATCTGAATAAATAAACTGCGGTTGCCGACCCGCCCGCCTAGCGTGGCAGCTATGGCAAAATCACCCCAAAATGTGAGTATATTATACTTATGTGGTAATCTTGGGGGGGAGGTCAATGTTCATCAGTGGACTAGCGATACGCTGATGAGATGAGATGACAGTATACAGTGTTTTCTATTATATTTGCGTATTCAAATTCGTCCTAATAAACCCATATCCACGCGGAAGAAGCCGCGGGCATCAGCTTGTTGTATACAATCGATAAATATTAATTAAAAATAACAAAAGCTACTAAAAAAGTGATGAAATGAGAGAAACATTCACCTGATGGCAAGTGCAACGTCTGCCTATAACAAATGCTGTGTCACCCAGAAAATTTATGTGTGACATCACCCTGAGACATGACTTCTTAAGTCTCAGATGCCCAGTGATTACGCTAGCTCTCAGTGCCCTTCAAACCGAAACACAGTGATGTTTGCACACTACTGCTTCACGGCAGAATAACTGGCCTAGGAGCGGCACCTACACGGTGATGACTTTCTAACGCTGATCTAATCTGTTGTGTGCAAAATGTCTTACTTTCTCCTCTCTTTCCTTCATTGTTGAAATTTATTACCAAATAAAATGTTTTCTTTCAGAAATTCCTCGGACGTATTCCCAGAACTGAAAAGATGGAAGAGAGAGGCGATAGTCTCCGTGTATGTTTGTCAGTGAGTGTGTTTAAATATCTTTTTAGTTTTACCTGACTACGATAAAGCCAAAGTTTGGTAATCGTTACTAGTCATATTTTGACAAGATACTTGGGAGACGTTCTAATGCAGCAGTGGAGTGTTCACCGATGAGTGCTTATTTGAGTTGCGGTAGGTGTATTGTGTAACAGAATAGAATAGTACAGAACAGAATAGAACAGAATAGTACGCAATAGAATAGAGTAGAACTAACCACAAAAGTATAGAATAGAAAAGAACAGCTTTATTCATATTCGAAAAGTAAAATCCCCGATACGAACAAGCTGCATGACACTTGGGGGTCTTTTTTCCATTTTTACTTATATTTTCTCTTACATTTCAAAAATTATAAGTAGGTATTATTATAATTTTGGTTACTTATACATTTCTTACATGTATGCTTTAGCGCAGTAGTAGGTTAGTAACGTACTAGTTATTTAATTTAAAAAAAACACCAAACAGTTCCAAACAGATTTTCATGACTTTCTCATCGATCCCATCGTAAGAAGTTAACCAAAATTATATGGGACCACACTTGCAATATCCCCTTTCTTATAAAATCATTAAAATCGGTTCATAAACAAAAGAGTTATACTGATTTCTTATATTTACGCGAACACTACACGGTCACGGGCGGACCATGGGTGCTGTAAAGCACTCGAAACGTCGGGTTATAAATAATAAAATAAAACGCGATAAAATCCGTAAAATTAGTTTCATTTAAAAGAGTTATACCTTAACACACAGAAAAACAAAATATTCAGACGAATTGAGAATCTCCTCCGTTTTTGAAGTCGGTGAAAAAGGGTAGGTCTTGCTTAAGAGAAGCTAACACCCAATCTCATCACGAGGAAAAATTAAAACTTGAAAAAAAAAACCGGAATAAATAAAGTGCGGCTGGCCAGCCCGCCTGCATACGTGGCAACTATAGCAAAATCACCCCCAAAATGAGAGCTACATACTTTTGAAGCAATCTATGGGAGAGGCCAATGTTCAGTGTGAAGTAGTGATAGGCTGCAATGAATATAGCCAGGCCATATAGCTCGTAGAATCGATAACCGTTGGGGAAGGAAGGTTCTCGAGTGGCAACCTCGTACCGATGGAGCGACGACCTGCACGGTTTTACGCGAAGTCGATCGATACAGGTGGCTCAGGACCGTGTTTTGTGGCAATGTATAGGGGAGGCCTATGTTCAACAGTGGACTAAAATAGGCTGAAATGATGATGATGAACCCGACATTTCGAGCGCTTTGCAGCATCCATGGTCACGGGAGGACTGAGGTGACAGATGTCCTGATGTCATAGTTAACCCGGAGTACCTTCAGCTTTTAATTATTAATTTTGGTCCAAAAGAGCTACTGGTGTGTCTCGAAATCTTGCAGTGGTATGCTTGTTTTTTTTTTATTAAACGCAATGAAATCCGTAAAATTAGATTTTTTCAAATATTCGCGTAACTATAAGAAGAAATCGTTATGTACGACAATTTTTAATTGGTGATGCAATCCAAGGGGTGCTTTTTATATTTGCTACGGGCCCGGCGCTGGCTTTATCCGGCCCTGACTACAAGACTTCAAGACACCGTAAGCTCATTTTGTTTGTGTCTGGTGGTAAGATTCCTATGCAGGAATCCGTCTAGGTAGGTACCACCCCAATGCCAGTTATTCTGCCGTGAAGCAGTAGTGTGCAAACATTACTGTGTGTTCGGTTTGAAGGGTACTGTGAGCTAGCGTAATCACTGGGCATATGAGACTTAAGAACTGATGTCTCAGGGTGACGGGCGCATTGTGGTGTCACACTGTTCTGGGTGACATAGCATTTGTTATGGACAGACGTTGCACTTACCATGAGGTGAACGCTTTGCTCGTTCCGTCACTTTTATTAAATAAAAAAAAAAGATCAGATCAAAAAAAGGTGAGCCGATGAGTGTCCGGCTGAGTAGAATGGCACGTACAACTCTCTAACCGAAGTGTCGTGAGAGGCGACTAAGGCATTGTACGGACAGCTAATATTATAATATGCAATGCAGTCGCAATACTGCTCGTGGGAACAATGTGGAGTAAGATATTTTGACTCGTACCAAAATGGCGTCGACGTGGTTCGAATAGGTCGAATAGTGTGTTACTTGTTTTTTTTTATTGGATAAAGAGATGAAACGAGCAAAACGATCACCCGATGGTAAGTGCAACGTCTGCCTATAACAAATGCTGCGTCACTCAGAAAAATTTTGTGTGACACCACACTGTGCCCATCACCCTGATACATATGTTCTTAAGTCCTCATATGCACAGTGATAACGCTAGCTCACAGTGTCGTTCAAACCGAAACACAGTAATGTTTGCACACTACCGCTTTACGGCAGAATAACTGGCCCTGGGGTGGCACCTACCTAGACGGGTTCCTGCATAGTATTTCCTGTGTAGTATTTGTCAATGTAGATTGTTGATTGCAACGGGCCGGTTTCCACAACTGCAACGTATGTTGCGCGTGTCAATATAAGAAATCATTGAAACAATGTTTGTTATATTTTTATTTGTTATTGTATGCGTATATTTATTTATTTATATATTTAAACTTTATTGCTAAACCATTACATGAAACGGTAACAAAGGGGTACTTAATGCCTATAGGCATTCTCTACCAGCCAACCCTGGTGTGGTGAGAACGTGTGATAGGTGCAGCATAAAAGATATTTATAAAACAATATTCCTTACTAGAAAATACATACATACATACGTACACACATACACACATACACATGTATGGTTACATTATGTTATATGTATAAATTTTATATGCTGTATAACTACGACCTTTTGTTTACTTCACCAGAAAGAATCAGTGGCAGTGCCGCGACGGGTCCTGCATCAGCGTCGATAACATATGTGATGGTGTCGTTGATTGTCCCGATAGCAGTGATGAGACACACGCGCTTTGTAGGAAGATGCAGTGAGTTTTTCAACACTTAATTATTTACAACTGGCTGTGCCCCGCGGATTCTCCCGCGTAAAATAGCCCCCTGATCTATGATATACATATAGTCTTCCCCTTTTGAATCGGATTTCGTGGTTTTAATTTTTTGCGCGGAACCCTAATTATTTTTCTGAAATTAAAACAGCCTAAGTTTAATGGCAGTTATCTGTCAGTGAAAGTCCCGCCGAATTCCAGCCGTTTCGGAGATTGTCCGGAACAAACAGACAGTCAGAAAAACAAAATATTTAACAATGGTTCTTTTTAGAATAGAATACAATAGAATATTTTTTATTCAATATGGATCATTTACCTATTACTCATTGAACGTAATTTTTTAAGCTACACTGGTTCGCAAAGAAAGAAATGCCTCTGTCCTGGGAAGAAGTCATTTTAAATATACAAATACAGCAGTTTTATAAAGATGTAGAAATAGCTTGGCAGCGATCACCTCATTCCCAGGGGTTATCATCATCCATGTTTTCTTTAATATTATAATAACCCTTCTTAAAAGTCTTAGTTTAACAAATAGTTACAACTTTTAAATAATTTTCTTATAAGTACCGTATATACTTTCATAAGCATTGAGTTAAAAACTATTATTGTGTTATAACGAACAGATACAACAATTTCATTTATTTGTATAGATACTAGAATTCAACGCACAATACAGATAAATAAAAGAAAATCAAATAGGCACTTCGTTAATTACGACACTACCGAATTCATACCCCGAATAATATCTGAAATCAGGACTTTTGGCGCCAACTCGAAAAACGGCAGTGGTGTTTTTATTTAATTTTGTAATTTCTGTGTACATTTGGAGTTTCGATGTTTAATATTGATAGTCTATTATGCAGCAAGTGCTCCTGAAAGTGTACAGTCATTGGAAAATTCAATTCAAGACCAAAATTGTGCTTTTTGTTTTGTCTCCATCAGTCCAGAAAATCTTCAGTAAAAGTCAACTATCAATTTACTGTCGATCGAAATGTTGAAGTCTTGCTGCTTGAAGATTGTATACTTGGATATGTAACTTGACACTGGAAAATAGTTTATGACGGTTTCCATTAATAAATAAATAATAATAATATGAAATCATCGCTTCCGTGCGGGATCCGTAAGTCAAGAAACAAGGACCATAGCTGCTTAAAACGCTGAGCGCCATACAAAAAGACGCAACTAAAGACCATAGACACAGACATGACAGTGTTAAGCACACCAATACCGCCACCGCGAGCTCGACAGCGAGCTCGTGCCGACTTGTGCTGACTGCCGTAGAGTCAATTAGTCATGGGTGTTGTAAATCGTAAATAGTTATCGAAACTATTTATCGGGAGTCACTATTTATTGCGTGGAACGGACGGTTGTAGATATGTACATAATAATAATGTACATTAAATCAAATGAACTTTTAACTACGCCTGCCACCTGTATAGGCAGCCAGTCCTAAGCCTGGACAAAGTATGAAGGAAAGTTAATTTTCATCTATCAAAATAATACTGGTTACTATCGAACACCCGATGCACCGTCACGTCAATACATAGTTGTCGAGTTTTTGTGACGAAACCAGCAAAACGTTCACCTGATGGTAAGTGCAACGTCCGCCCACAACAAATGCTGTATCACCCAGAATATTTCTTTGTGACACCACACTGCGCCCGTCACCCTGTGACATCGGTTCTTAAGTTTCAAATGCACAGTGATTACGCTAGCTCACAGTGCCCTTCGAACCGAAACACAGTAATGTTTGCAGACTAATGCTTCACGGCAGAATAACTGACCCTGGGGTGGTACCTATCTAGACGGATTCCTGCATAGGAATCCTACCACCAGTATAACTAAAGTACTAAAATAATAAGCATAGATCGGTTGTTCGAGATCAAAGCCATTCGGCGTGGTGGGCGTAAAAATCTCGATCACGATCACTGCGGATGACACTTGCTGTACGGAGCCCGTAGTCATTTTTAATTTACTCCGTATTTATTTTACTGGTTTTCTTTTAGTTATAAATTCTTTTAATGATCATCAATGGCGATGTTTTACATCTACAGGGCGTCCCGTGGCGGTCACATTTTTATCGAAGTGCTTGTTTGGGCGCCGAGATAAAAATTACATTTGAGTTCAGCGTTTTCGTGTTAGGCGAATCTACCACCCCATATCATCCCGTGGGTGCCGTAAAAGTCGACAGAGGGAAAATGAAAACCAGGAGATGGGCAGCAGCATCTTCCTGGAACCCTGACGGTCAAGAGTGGCAACTACGGCAAAATATCTCCAAAATTAGAGCTAAAAAATGCTGTGTCTGTAGGGGATGCCTATGTTCAGCAGTGGACTAGTGATAGGAAACGATTTTTTTTTATTGGATTAAGTGATGAAACGAGCAAAATGTTCACCTGATGGTAAGTGCAACGTCCGCCCACAACAAATGCTGTATCACCCAGAATATTTCTGTGTGACACCACACTGCGCCCGTCACCCTGTGACATCATTTCAAATGCCCAGTGATTACGCTAGCTCACAGTGCCCTTCAAACCGAAACACAGTAATGTTTACTGCTACACGGTAGAATAACTGGCCCTGGGGTGGTACCTACCTAGACGGATTCCTGCATAGAAATCCTACCACCAGTAAATTGATGATGATGAATTCATTTTTATTTCACTGTTGCCACGTGTATTGAGTTGCATGCGTTCCTTTCGTTCTTTATTTATAGGAATCCATTGTTCAATGCTGGAAATATGTGGTGTCTTGTGTATTTCCAGGTGCCCTTCCAATTTGTTCCGATGTACATACGGTGCGTGTGTTAACGGCGAAGCCGCTTGCAATGGTGAGGTGGAGTGCGCTGACTCCTCTGATGAATTATTGCCGCAATGTCGGCACGAAACTCCTGAAATCGAGTGAGCTATATCCACTTTCTTATGGGTTTTAGTAATCGTGCTAGACGACACCGGACGTCTCAGCACTCCCTGACCACGATACGGTCAGTCACGATCCAGGCCACACTTTACACACAGTCAATAGCTTTAATATAACACGCACCACGACGCGCGACCGCCGTAGAGAGCGGCGCGCAGCAGTCGACAGTCACACCGCGTACACACGATACACCCGTGTTCCAGCAGAGTTACCGACACACAAGTCCACAGTCCGAATGGAGGCCCGCAGCCTCCCTCGGACGGTCATTAGACGACTTAAAATCATTTTGAGATATTCGTGTGGTAGCGGAAGAGAATCTACCACCCCATCTCATCCCGTAGGTGTCGTAAAAGTCGACAGAGGGAAAATGAAAACCAGGAGATGGGCAGCAGCATCTTGCTAGAACATCTGAATAAATAAACTGCGGTTGCCAACCCGTCTGCCAAGCGTGGCAACTATGGCGAAATCCCCCCAAAACGAGAGCTACAAACTTTTGTGGCAATCTATGGGGGAGACCTACGTTCAGCAGTGGATTGATGATGATGATGATGTTCTCCTAGCTGATTTCGACCACGGCGACAACTGTCGAGAGCCATCAACTGCGCAGGAGATATTATAGTGCCACAAGTGTACGCGCCAGCACAGAGGCACTCACTCGTCCCAACCTTCCCGCGCCCGATGTAACGCTGATGCAATAAGATCGGAGGTAGGCTAGGATGTACTGTCAGAAATACGGGGACATCACAACACAACCAGACCCGAAAACAAACAATTTATGTTTTAGCACAAATGTTGGCTCCGGCTGGGATTCGAACCCAAGGACCCGCGGGTTAGAAGCAGTCTCTGAACTACTAGGCCACGCGGTCGTCCAGTAGTAGTAGTCCAGCAGTGGATTGATAGGCCGTAACGACGACGACGACTATTCGAAATCGCGCAAGCACGCAGCGAACGCGACACAGTCCGAATTTCGAGGTTTTTGTAGGAGTTTATTTAAGTATTTATGTTTGGGTCAAACCAAACCCTGGCCCGTGAGCACAGTATCCGATGAAGCTGTAAAAGCCGAGAAGGCTAACAGCAATTACATCACCGAAATTATGTATATGTTTTTTAGCACGTCTTCTAGCTCCACCTGTGTACACGCATGATTGAAATGGAATCTGCCATCCAATCTTATTTCTCACACTTGTTTTGGATGCAGGAATCCGTCTGGGTAGGTACCACCGCAGGGCCAGTTATTCTGCCCTGAAGCAGTAGTGTGCAAACATTACTGTGTTTCGGTTTGAAGGGCGCTGTGAGCTAGCGTAATCAATGGGCATATGAGACTAATGAACTGACGTCTCAGAGTGACGGGCGCTGTGTGGTGTCACACAGAAATATTCTGGGTGGCACAGCATTTGTTGTGGGCGGACGTTGCACTTACCATCAGGTGAACGTTTTGCTCGTTTCGTCACTTTATACAATAAAAAAAAAATTCGTGATCGTGACTGTGTGAAATTAATATCTAAATAGAATAAATACAGATTAATAACACGTGCCGCGGGCATATGACTACAGCATTCCGTGAATCAATCTAGAGTACAGTTACACCTTTTTATCATGTAAGGGGTAGGCAGGGGCCACGCCCAGTCACACACACTCTTAACCCCTACGGTAAACGACGGGTGACAGTGACACGGCTACGTGAATGGCCTCTGCCTATCCCTCGTATACGGGTGAATACTTTTTTCCAGTGGTCAGTTCCAATGCCAGAATGGTGCTATGATTCCCGCTGCCAACCGTTGCGACGGAGTTGCCGACTGCACGGATGGATCCGATGAAACTGTCCGTTCCTGCGGCGAGATGGTGTGTCTCCCGCATCTGTTCCAGTGTGCGTATGGAGCCTGTGCCAATAAGGGTTCCGATTGTGATGGGGTGAGTAATGTCAACGTTACCGGTGGTAGGATTCGTACGTACATACAGTCGAGCCATTTTAGCATGGTAAGAGTAACATAAAATATCACTCCCCCACTTTAATGCTAGTTACACGACTTCACAGGGTCAGAGGGCTATATTCCCTCAGAGATAGAAGGAAAATGAAAACCAGGAGATGGGCAGCAACATCTTCTTGGAACATCTGAATTAACAAACTGCGGTTGCCAACCCGCCTGCCAATCGTGGCAACTATGGTAACTATCCTCCCAAAATGAGAGCTACAATCTTACGTGTTTTGTGGCAATCTATGGGGGAGGCCTATGTTCAACAGTGGACTAGCGATACACTGAAATGATGATGATGGTGATGATGATTTTAAAAATGACTGGAAAAAAAATGCCGCTGTGTTTTCTTACTGGTTCTTTCCCGGACCGAGGCATTTTTGCGAACCAGAGTAGTTTAAAATAAAAGAAAAAAAAAGACTCAATAAGTATTATGTAAATAATCTACATTGAATAGAAAAATTTATTCTATTCTATTCTATTCTACTGCGTTCCCTCAAGCAGTACAGTGACAGCATTGCATATTACGGTGTTATTCTGTACGAATGATGATGATGTTCTCCTAGCCGATTTCGACCACGGCGACAACTGCCGACTACGGTCGAGAGCCATCAACTGCGCAGAAGATATTATAGTGCCACAAGTGTACGCGCAAACACAGAGGCACTCACTCGTCCCAACCTACCCGCGCCCGATGTAACGCTGATGCGATAAGATCGGAGGTAGGCTAGGATGCAGTGTCAGAAACACGGGGACAATCACAACACAACCAGACCCGAAAACCAACAATTTATGTTTTAGCACAAATGTTGGCTCCGGCTGGGATTCGAACCCAGGACCCGCGGCTTAGAAGTCAGGTACCCTGACCACTAGGCCACGCGGTCGTCTCCTTGAAACATCAGTTCTTAAGTCTCATATGCCCAGTGATTACGCTAGCCCTCAGTGCTCTTCAAACCGAAACACAGTAATGTTTGCACACTACTGCTTCTCGGCAGAATAACTGGCGGAATAAAGGCTGTACGTGCAATACCTAAGTCGGCTCTTGCGGTGATTGGTTGGAAAGAGGTAGGTGCTATTCTACCCTGCCGGACCCCGTTAAGATTGTCATGCTGAAATCCGTCTAGGTAGACAAGGTCGACAAAGGGAAAATAAAAACCCGGGGATGGGCACGACATATTCCTGGAACATCTGGATACATGAACTGCGATTCCCCCCAAAATGAGAAAAAACACTGTGTCCATCACCCTGAGACATAAGTTCTTAAGTCTCATATGCCCAGTGATTACGCTAGCTCACACTGTCCTTCAAACCGAAACACAGTAACGTTTGCACACTACCGCTTCACGGCAGAATTACTGGCCCTGTGGTGGTACCTACCCAGACGGATTCCTGCTTAGGAGTCCCACCACCAGTGAAAACCATTGTACCACGGTACCACGCCGCGGGTTCGGGCTTCGAGTCCCAGCCAGTGCCGGGGTTTCGACGCGTCTTCATTGTCCTCGTATCTCTGTCGCTTTGTCGCAGATGCCAATATTATAACAAATGTTTTTACAGAAAGTAGACTGTGCTGACGGTTCCGACGAGTCCTTTGATCTTTGCGGCGGGACCGCCCCAGATGTGAGAGTGAAACCTACTTTAAAGTGAGACAGCCATTTCGATATATGGAGTTTACTTCTTAAGAATCGATTTCATTTAAAAGAAGAGTAGTAATATCGAGCGTTAACAAATTTTACGTTTTTGTTTTGATAAAGTAACGAGACAAGCAAAACGTTCACCTGTTACTCAGAATATTTCTGTGTAACGTCACACTGCGCCTGTCACCTTGTAACATTGATGATGTGATGTGATGATGTTCTCTTAGCCGATTACGACCACGGCGACAACTTCCGAATACTGTCGAGAGCCATCAACTGCGCAGGAGATATTATAGTGCCACGAGTGTACGCGCAAACACAGAGGCACTCACTCGTCCTAACCTACCTGCGCCCGATGTAACGCTGATGCGATAAGATCGGAGGTAGGCTAGGATGCAGTGTCAGAAACACGGGACAATCACAACACAACCAGACCCGAAAACCAACAATTTGTGTTTTAGCACAAATGTTGGCTCCGGCTGGGAATCGAACCCAGGACCCGTGGCGTAGATGTCAGGTACTCTGACCACTAGGCCACGCGGTCGTCTCCTTGAAACATCAGTTCTTAAGTCTCATATGCCCAGTGATTACGCTAGCCCTCAGTGCTCTTCAAACCGAAACACAGTAATGTTTGCACACTACTGCTTCACGGTAGAAAAACTGGCCCTGGGGTGGTACCAGAAACCTTTTTATTTTTATAAATTAAAAATGAATTAATGTTAGCGCCATCTAAGCAGAATGTTTCAAAATTAAAAACTTTTCCTAACATAGTAATGTACGTTTCATATATTATTATGTGTGTGTTGTATAAATATATATATCTATGTGTGGTATTATATATCATTTTATTCCACTTTTATTTATAAAAAATATAATTCTATTTATTAATATATTATTGGATGCCACTGAGAATCAGGGTAGGATCATGCATCCTAGCACATCCTGAGTGGAGCCTAGCGTCCTTTTTGGAGCATTGCACCATGAACGGATGGATTTAAATTTTGTTTTTTCCTGTGTTGTCTGTTTTTTTTTCTTCTCTACACTAATGTTAATCTGTCTGTGAATTGTGTGTTTCGTAATACGCGTGTAACATGGGTTCGATCCCCGGTGCCGGCACCTCTAAAATTGTTCTAAAATTTTAAGTGCTGATTTACCACGTGCTCAGCGGTGAAGGAAAACATCGTGAGGAAACCGAGGACATGTGAAGTTCGCCAATCCGCATCGGAGCAGCTCCAAAACCCTCTCAGAAATGAGAGGAGACCTGTGCTTCGGCAGTGGGACATTTATAGGCTGTAACTTTAAATGATCTAGTTATGGGATAAAAAGAAACCAACCAAAATTACACAGTAGCCTCCCAGATCCGAAAATAAAGTATTTGCTGTTTTTGCACAACTGTCGGCTCCAGCTGGGATTCGAACCCAGGACCCTGGCGAAGAAGTCCGGCGACGCGGTCGTCAACTTTTTTAATCTTTTACAGACCCAAAGACAACGGCGCAACCGGCTCCAGGTGCACACTTCCAAAACATCCCGAACACGGCACATACCAAGTGTTGGGAGCTCGCAGCGCTTCCCCCGGTCAAGTGTCATCCGATCCCGTTCTCAAAGTGACTTGCGAAACGGGATTCGAACCGAGCGACAGCAGCGATTTGCACTGCGTCGATGGCGTCTGGTTCGGTCAGATGCCGCGCTGTATCCGTAAGTGAAGTAATCCCTTTTAGTTCTATTATGTGTCCGGCAGAGTAGAATGGCACCTATCTCTTTCCCACCCTTCGGTAGGAAGTTCCGAAGGGTAGGAAAGAGGTAGGTGCTACTCTACTCTGCGGACGAGACTTCTCTCGGGAGAGGCGACTAAGGTGCTTGTACGGACAGCCTTTATATATGCAGAATAATTCCATAATATGAAATGCTACATGTCGTTGTTAGTGCGTTTATATTATATGATGATGATAGGAATCCTAACAACATATAAATTGTGTAAAGTGGCTGACACTTTCCCTCTGAAACCCTCTCAAAAAACTAGAGGACATTCGCCGATAGGTGTCCGGCAGAGTAGAATACCAGCACCTACCTCTTTCGTACTGAGGTGTCGTAAGAGGCGACTAAGCTATTGTACGGACAGCCTTTATTCATCCAGGACCACCATAATATGCAACGCCGTCACTACACTCGTGGTAGTTTTTTGACTCGTGCCGAATGGGCGGCGACACAGGTTCGCCACCCGCCACATATCGTTTCACGCGGGGGCTCTACCTATGCCTTATATGGGAAAAAGTCTTAACTGTATGTATGTATCATCCAAACATACATACCATATCCAATACATAGTATAACCGTGAACCATGATGTCCCTCTGGTCAATTTTCGAGTCTCTGCCCGTACACTTATGGCACTATAACAGCGCCTGCGTAGTTGATAGCTTTGGACAGTATTCGGAAGTTGTAGATCAGGATGACAAAACTGTTAAAATCGTTGACCAGGTAAATGCAAATTGGTTTCGAATCCCGAGCGTCGCGTATCAGTGTGAGCTCGTTTTCGGCAACAACACGAGGAGCTCCTGGCCGTGTGAAGAGTACGAGGTGGACGGTACCGCCGCCGTCCCGAAGTGCCAGGAGAACTACCATTTCACCGGCATAGCACCTCACGCTAGGTGTGTGGACGGCCAGTGGGAGAACCTCATCACCTGCTCCCCGGGTTTGTGCTTACTGGTTTTAATTTTTTTCAGTTATTGTACCAACATTTGTAGAAATAGAAATAGAATAGAAATAGAAATTCATTCAGAAGAGGAATTTGAAAGATCTACAACATGCTAACCCCTCACACTAGGCGTGGCCTCTCTATGGGGGAAGTAATCGATTTCAAAATGATTGAGACAAGTGTAATAAAATTGTGAATTTGTGAAAAAAACAAAAATATAATTCTAAATAACATATAAAAAAGAAATTGAGCATGTGCAATTAATTTAGGAAGATTGTAAGTTTGTGTGTGTGAGTGTGTGCGTGTGTGTGCTTGTGCGTGTGCGTGTGCGTGTGCGTGTGCGTGTGCGTGTGCGTGTGTGTGTGCGTGTGCGTGTGCGTGTGGGTGGGTGTGTGGGTGTGTGGGTGTGTGGGTGTGTGTGTGTGTGTGTGGGTGTGTGGGTGTGTGAGTGTGTGGGTGTGTGGTTGTGTGGGTGTGTGGGTGTGTTGGTGTGTGGGTGTGTTGGTGTGTGGGTGTGTGGGTGTGTGGGTGTAGGGGTGTGGGGGTGTAGGTGTGTGTGTGTGTGTGTGTGTGTGTGTGTTAGTGTGGGTGAGTATGTAGACAAAGGTACATCGTATGTGTGTATGAGATTTTTTTGATGGAAATAAATATGTAAATGTATGCAGCCTCATTTAACAATTTTCATTAAACCCTCTGCTGTTTCATATGTCCAGTTTATCAGTGCGAAATTGTACAAAAACACAAATTGTTTTTTTTTATTTATTTATTTATTTGGCAACAAACAGTCATTATAAAGTTTTAGTTACATGGTATTATACTTATCCTAATTATTATCGACCTATAGTGCCGAATATGACAAGTTTTGTATTACACGATGTAGACGTGAACTATGAGCTTCCTTAATGACTTAATAAGATGAACTTACAGAAACAAGGACGCAAACGAAAATAATAATAAAAAATATGTTTAAAGGCATCAAAAGGAGGCAATTAGTAAAATAGAGATAACATTATCTGTCTTGTAAGCAAAATTAGATGATGATTATTGACGATGTTAAAGTTTACTTAAGATTAAGTTTTTAAATCTAATAAATGAATTGCTAAATATATCCACTTCCGAAGTTAGGCTGTCTATGTTACTGAAATTTTATCCTATTGTATTTATGTAAGCTTCTAATGAGAAACCGATTACGTGTATAGTTTTTGTTCGCTAAGGTTGGTATAAAGATTTGTAGGTATATATTATTTAAATGTTTTACACGAGATTTGTTATTGTGATTGTGTTAAATATTTGCTTTTTGTTATGAAGTTAATTTTACTCAAAATATTTGGACACTCAATATGACCATTCAGGATTTTATAAAGATAGCAGAGGTCAAAGTGTACACGACGTGTTTCTAGAGATATTAAACTATATATCTTCAGAGATTCCTCATATGTTTTTGAAAGATAATGGTTTCTATAATTTAAAATATTAACAAATTTACGCTGAATATTTTCAATTCTATCCACATGTAAACGGTAATATGGACTCCATATTATACATCCAAAGTCCAGTATTGACCTCACAGAGGCAAAGAACAATATTTTTAGGGTAAAAGTGTTTTTAAAAGGTTTACTAACCCTGCTAATAAAGCCAAGCATTTTGAGTGATCTTGCAACAATATTATCTATATGTAGATTAAATGAAAGTTTTTCATCCATTATGATACCAAGGTCGCGAATTTTTTTCACTCTAGTTAGAGGTTGATTGCATATTGTGTATTGGTAGTGTATTGGTTTAGTTTTACGAGTGTAACTGATAATAAAACATTTATCACTATTAAGGTAAAGTTGGTTGTCTTCACAGTATTTAGCTAAATTACATATGTCCGATTGTACCTCATGGCAGTCATCTAAGGATCTTATAATTCGGAATATCTTTGTGTCGTCTGCATAAAATAATTGTTTTGTATTTGGAAGAGCTTCATTAATATCATTTATGTATATAAAGTAAACAATATGGGTCCAAGATGCGAGCCTTGAGGAACACCTGAGGGTAATTTGAGGAAATCAGATATGAAACCCTTAACACAAACGGCTTGACTTCTATTTTTTATATGAGTCTATCCAGCGCAAAAGACTGCCATGTATACCGGCCCTCCACAGCTTGTATAGAAGTAGATCATGATTGATTTTATCGAACGCTTTGGAGAAATCGGTGTACACAACATCAATTTGGAGGTTCTTATCCATAGCCTCCAATAAAAACTCAGTAAATGTGAGAAGGTTTGTATCTACGCTACGCAACTCGATGAAACCATGTTGGTGTTCTGATATATAATTTCGAAAGTGATACGAAAGTGACGATGTTATGATTTTTTCTAATATCTTCCCCAACGTACATAGTTTAGAGATTGGTCTGTATTCGGTTATTAGGTTTGTTTTTGAATTTTTGGGGATCGGTGTAATTAAAGCTTTTTTCCATACATCGGGTAAAATGCCTGAAACCAAGGACAAGTTGTAAATATGTGTAATAGGCCTTAGTAGTTCATTTGCACATTTTGATATAAATAAAGGATGAACGCCATCGCATCCAGCACCCTTATTAATATTGATTGATTTCAACTCTCCATGAATAACGTCAGAAGTAAGATATACGGAATTTATATTTGCAGAGCTACAAGTTGCATAAGCTGGCCTAATGTAGTTTGGGGGTTGAGTAGTATTTGGGCGTACATATACTGATTGGAAATATGAATTAAAAGCGTTGCATATTTCATTCCCATCCGTAAGAGTTTTACCTCGAAAGGATAACTGAGCTGGGATGTCTTGCATATGGTTTTTTTTATTTTTGATGTACGCCCAGAAATATTTAGAGTTCCCTTGAATTTGCTTTTCACAATAAACAATGTAATTGCTGTGCATTCTACGTTCTAGTTTATGACTACGTTTTCTTAATATTGAAAAAGTGTTATAATCATTTAAATTGCCATAACGTTTCCATTTTCTGTGAAATTTGCATTTTTCTTTATTTAATTTAATAAGCGACTTTGAGAACCACGGTGGATATCTAAAACCAGAAACCAAAGCGCGACAAGGCACATATCTATCGATGAGATCGTTTAATATGGTATAGAAACGTTCAGTTATTGTGTTTACGTCGTCAATATTTTTGAATTCTTCGTCCCAATTAATTAAAGAAAGTTATTTTTTTATTGATTCAAAGTCTGATTTATAAAACATTTTTTTAAGAGAACTGTTTGAATTGAGAGGTGAAGGAAGTCTAAGAGGTATATTAATGTCCAGCGCTTTATGGTGCGGGTCTTCTTTCACAATAGGACATTTACAAGAGCAAACTTCACAATTTTTATTACTGAAAACCAAGTCTAAAATTCTGTTGTTCAAATTAAATTCGGAGTTAAACTGACATAAAAGGGACAGATTCATAAAAGTTGTAGTTAAATAGATAGATTATTATTATTTGTATGTAAATTCAAATTCAAACACAAATTGTTTTCGGGTCTGTTTGTGTTGTAATTGTCCTTGTGTCTCTGACACTGCATCCTAGTCTACGTCTTATCGCGTAAGCGTTATATCAGGCAAGCGTAGGTTGGGGCGAGTGAGTGGGCGTGATTGTAGACACAGAACTACATTTATTGGAGGTATACGATTTCTCATACGTATTCAGTGAAAATGAGAGTCGGGCCTTCACCTTGACAATGTTGTGCAATTTTTAGTGCTGATTTACCACGTGCTCTGCGTTGAAGGAAAACATCTTGAAGACACATTTCTGAGAAAAAAAATATTTCGAGGACATGACAAGTTCACCAAACCGCATAGGAGCAGCGTGGCAGACTCCTCCCGGCTTCAAAACTCTCTTAGTAATGAAAGGAGGCCTGTGCTCAGCAGTGATGCTATTTCGTAGGTACCACCACTCCCCCTACTCCTCCTTTCAGCCATCACAATTCTGCTGAAGATAGGCCTCATTCATACATTCGTGTGGGGGGGGGGGGGTTGACTTACTTGCCACGCTTTGCCGGCGGGTTAGCGAGCGCAGTTCATTTGTTTGGATATTCTAGAAAGATTCTGCTGGCCATCTCTTGGTTTTAATTTTATCTCTAACGACTTTTACGACACCCACGGGACGAGATTAGGTGGTAGGTTCTTTTACACCGGTTACATACGGCATTCTACCATCGTACATTGCGGCACACAACAAAATTTCAACGACACGACCTGGATGACTGGCATTCCACCACCGTGCGCTTTGCCAGAAATTTTCTGCCACGCACAACCACTTTGTGGAATAGGCTGCCGCCAGCAGTTTTTCCGGACCGATACGACTTAGGGACCTTCAAGAAAAGAGCCTACTCCTTCCTCAAAGGCCGGCAACGCATTCGGAGTTCCCCTGGTATTGCGGATGTTCATGGGCGGTGATCACTTACCATCAGGTGAGCCGCTTGCTCGTTTGCCCCCTCTCCTATAAAAAAATAATAGCATTTTTACCGCCAAGCAGTAGTGTGCAAGCACTGCCGTGTTCCGATCTGAAGAGTAGGGTGAAATTACTCAGCGCCTGAGATTTAATGCTGTGCCATCTCGTGATGATAGCGGAATGACTATCTAAGTTATGCCAGATCTTAATTATCCAGGCCAGTGATGGGCAGCAGCGTCTGAAGTGAAAAGTGTCTGGTACTGCCAACTGTTAGACAAGCGTGGCGATTATACTTTTTTGTTCTAATTCTTCATCAGACTGCTAATGGATCAATGCTGGACGTCTTACCGGTGGTAGGATTGCAGGATTCGTCCTGGGTAGATACCACCGCAAACATCACTATGTTTCCGTTTGAAAGGCACACAGAGCCAGTGTAATTACTGGGCACGTGAGACTTAACTGATGTATCAGGCGTTGAGCGCAGTGTCTGCCCATACCAGACGTCGCATTTACCATCAGAACAATTAGCTTTTCTCGTCATTTTCTCCTGTAAAAAAGACCAGGCTCGAAAATCTGCATTTTGTTTTATCACAACTAAATGCCGCGGCTGCTAAATGTATTTTATTTTTAATTGTATGAAGTGATGAAACGAGCAAAACGTTCAGCTGATGGTAAGTGCAAAGTTTGCTCATAGTAAATGGTGTGTCACCCAGAACATTTCTGCGTGACACTACACTGCGCTCATCACCCTGAGACAT
The DNA here is from genome assembly GCA_019845155.1 of Luehdorfia chinensis. Lineage (NCBI taxonomy): Eukaryota > Metazoa > Arthropoda > Insecta > Lepidoptera > Papilionidae > Luehdorfia > Luehdorfia chinensis. Next base: position 1,698,519 of record JAHVAK010000533.1, read on the forward strand.
AAGTTCTTAAGTCTCATATGCCCAGTGATTACGCTAGCTCACAGTGCCCTTCAAGCCGAAACACAGTAATGCTTGCACACTACTGCTTCACGGCAGAATAACTGGCCCTGGGGTGGTACCTACCTAGACGGATTCCTGCATAGGAATGCTACCACCCGTAAAGCATCTTGAGTAATTTCCTGATCAAGTTTCACTGTTGTAAATACTTCATCACTTCGACAGAGTGTGGGACGGTCGTGCCCAAAGGTGAACAGCTCATGATCGGAGGCCGCGACGCCGTGCGCGGGGAGCTGTCGTGGCACGCCGGCGTCTATCAGAAGTCCAGAAAGTTCGAGCAGATATGCGGGGGTTCGCTCATTAACAAAAAGGTTATCGTGTCGGGTGAGTGACTGTCCGTACATACCAGCTACGTACCATTGAATTTTATCGGCTTCAGAATCCGTCTAGGTAGGTACCACCACAGGGCCAGTTATTCTGCCGTGAAGCAGTAGTGTGCAATGAGACTTAAGAACTGATGTCTGATTGACGGGCGCAGCTTGGAGCTATAGACAGGGACAGAAAGAACTTTTATGTATTATATTTATTAGCCGTGTGGTGGCGGCTTAAGAGAATCTACCACCCCATGTTCCCGTGGGTGTCGTAAAAGTCGACAGAGGGAAAATAAAAACCAGGACATAAGCAGGAGTATCTTCCTCTAACAAAATTTCCTAAAACAAATGAGAGCTACACATTTTTGCAATCTATGGGGGAGGCCTATGTTCAGCAGTGGACTAATGATAGGCTGAAATGATGATGATGATGATAATTAACTGAATCAGGCGTTTTTTGCGCAAATCCTTTATAATAAAGGAAAGGAAGTTAATTTGCTAAGATCACCATCGTTTCAGCTAATCACTATAGTTGCCGACGACCGCGTGGCTCAGTTGTCAGAGTACCTAACTTCTAAGCCGCGGGTCCTGGGTTCGAACCCCAGCCGGAGCCAACATTTGTGCTAAAACACAAATTGTTGGTTTTCGGGTCTGGTTGTGTTGTGTTTGTCCCCGTGTTTCTGACACTGCATCCTAGCCTACCTCCGATCTTATCGCATCAGCGTTACATCGGGCGCGGGTAGGTTGGGACGAGTGAGTGCCTCTGTGTTTGCGCGTACACTTGTGGCACTATAATATCTCCTGCGCAGTTGATGGCTCTCGACAGTAGTCGGCAGTTGTCGCCGTGGTCGAAATCGGCTAGGAGAACATCATAGTTGCCTCGCTTGGCAGGCTAGTCGGCAACCGCAGTTTATTTATTCAGATGTTCGAGGAAGATGTTGCTGCACATCTCCTGGTTTTCTTTTTCCCTCTGTCGACTTTTACGACACCCACGGAACGAGATGTGGTGGTAGATTCTCATCAGCCACCACCAAATGGTGTGTGTTACGTAGTATTTGAAGAGCGCCGCCCGTCCTCCCTCAATAGCGTGCACAAGCAAACTAATACTGCCGATTCGGCGCCAGACTGTCGTAGAGTCAGTCAATATCACTTGACAATGCCTCGTTTTGAGGGGAAACACGTGTCGTGTTCTCCACTTCTGTGGTGTGTATTGCCTATAGGTAGTGTTGTAGTGGGGGGAGGTATCTGGTGGCGGCTCCCGGTGGTGGTTAATTTTTCTTGTGCACGCTATTGAGGGAGGGCGGGCGATGCTCCTGAAACGTATTTGTAACTAAAAATGACGTGTATTACTCCGTAAAGTAATACATGCCATTTTCGATTTTACGAATCTCAGCAAGGATCTTACTCTCCTTTATGATGATGATGATGATGACAGATAAACATTCTAGCGGCGCATTGCTTTTGGAATCCCAAAACGAACCAGAATATGCCGTCGTTCGATTACGCGGTCGCTGTGGGCAAAATGTACCGACCCTGGTTCGATAGACGTGACACCGACGCGCAGAAAAGAGATGTGAGTATGATTTGTAACGACGCACTTATTGTTAGGAGATAAGCGTGCAGCGACATCTATGTCGCAGAATGAGAAGCTCAAGAAATATTTCATATATTCCATAATCGCGCTATGTATGTTTTCTGAGATGCGAACTGTATATACAACATCCTTATAGTAATAGTTTGAGGAAACGTCCTCCCCAGATCAGACCATTCGGTCTGGCGGGTAGCTACCCTTTTCCTTGGCAATATCATCCGCCACCTTCTTTGAAATAATAAATTGTGATCAAAAAAAGACATTTTTTATCTTTATATTATACACCCTGCGCCACGCGGTTTCGCCCGCGTAAAAAAGCTGACCACGATCGACGACGCACATATATACTTCCCTATTTTAATCGGATTTTGGAGTTTTAATTTTTTTCCGCGGAACCCTAATTACATTTCCAAAATTAAAGTTACTTAAGTTACCCGCTATAATATCAGCTATATGTCAGTTTAGTAGCAAGATTAGTCGTAACAAACAGACACACAGACAGACAACATTTTTTGTTTAGAAGTTTATAAGCATTGCGTAAAAAACTGTTATTTTGTTATTACAAACAGACACTTCAATTTTATTTATTTGTATAGACAACTAGCTGATGCCCGCGACTGCGTTCGTGTATGTTTCTTAAATATATGTTTCTTTAAACCTAGTCCGGCCATAAGTTCTGTTACAAATGAAAATGCATTTTTTTTTAATGAAGTAATGTAATACTATTAAAATTTATACCTACATATTTATTAGTCACATTAAAAAAAAATATTCTATTCGAAATGGCCACCTTTGGCTTTTATAAAGGCCTTTAATCTGTTTTGCCACTGTTTCCAAGGGAAATTTCGCCACTGCTTGATCCAAAGATTTTTTAAGAGACTCAATGTCGCCGTGTCGTTTAGAGCAGGCCATGTCCTCTGAAACTGACCATAATTTGAGGTCTAAAGGGTTGAGGTCTGGGCTAGATGAGGGCCAGTCTTCAGCTCTTATAAAGTCCGGAACGTTGGCTTGGGTAGTTCGTGCCTTGTGACCAGGTGCAGAGTCCTGCTGGAAAGTCCACGGTATATTTTTAAAAGTGTATTGCTTTTAGAGGTTTCACAACATGATCCTAAGACTGTATCTTGATACACTTTGGCTGAAGTTTTCACTCCTTTTTCACAAAATGTAGTTTTGTGACTCCTTGACAAGACAGAGCCGTGGTAGCTCAGGGGCCTAGTGCTCGCCTTTACTTTCATAGTAAGCGAGTAACCTAGGTTCGATCCCCGGTGCTAGCACCTCTAAAATTGTTCTTCAATTTTAAGTGATGATTCACCACGTGCTTAGCGGCGAAGGAAAACATCGTGAGGAAACCTGCATGTCCGAGGAATGGAAATATTACGTAGTACGAGGACATGTGAAGTCCGCCAACCCGCATTGGAGCAGCGCGGCGGATTCTTCCTAGCTCCAAAAACCCACTCAGAAATGAGAGGAGGCCTGTGCTCAGCAGTGGGACAGTTTATAAGGCTGAAACTTTACTTTTTTTGACAAGACACGCCCCACCAAACCATCACTGACGCAAGATGATGACCACGTTGTACCTTTCCTACCACTTGAGCAGCTTCTTTAGAACTGTGAGCGTACACTTTATCATTTTTCTTATTGTAGTGTTCTTCAATCGTGTAATTTTTTTCATCGGTAAAGAGGATATGTCTATGCTTTTCACCTGCGTATCGCGACAGAAGGCGTTTTGATCGATCCACTCTCTTCAATTGTAAATATTGATTTAGGCCATGTCCTGTATATCGACGATAAGCACCGAGCTTCAGGTCTTGTTTTATAATACGCGTCAGAGTCCTTGCGAGAATCTTCATTTCTCGCGATAGGATTTTTTGCTTCCTAATGGGGTTTCGACGAATTCTTGATTTAACAGCATTAACAGCCTTTGTAGTTCTAACAGCACGCGGCCGCCACAATCTTTTCTGTTCTTCGACAGATGAAGTGTTGTTGTATCTGTTGATAGTACGATATACGAACATACGGCTGATACCAAGCTTTTGAAATGTCTGGAATAGGACCGACGGCTCCATAGCCACTTTGTGCAAGACCCCATTTCATATAGAACTATATATCTGTTATATATGTTTCTTTAATAACCCGTGGGAAATATTTAATTTTCCGAGATAAAAAGTATCCATGTCCGTCTCTAGGATGCGAACTAAATAAAACTAGATGCCAAATCCCGTCAAGATCGGTTTAAAGGTTTCGATTGCATTTAAGATTTTTTGTGACTTGTATCAAAATGGCGGCGACGTGGTTCGCCATCCGCCACGTCTCGTGGTGTGGTGTGACCTCTGCCTAACCCTTATATGGGTAAAAGGCGTCACTGTTTATGTAACCACGTTTACAATTACAAGTTTCAGTTGCTTTACAGGTTAGTGATATAGAGATTCCTACGCTGTTCAGAGGTCCAGAGACAAATTACCAATCCGACATCGCACTTTTGTTCGTCGAGACACCGTTCGACTACACTAAGTACGTACGTCCGGTTTGCGTGGACTTCGATGAAAACTTCAACAGCCAGCAGACGAGTCCCGGACAGATGGGAAAGGTGAAATGGAAAAAAAAAAATTTGCGTCGCTTCCTCCCTCTAGGATTTCTCCAGTGTTAGGGTGTTCTACTGACATATATTCTATTTGCACAAACACGATCCGGAACAACATGCCAATGTTCGTCCCGTGCGGGAAGCGAACCCGCGACTCGTGGAACAGAACTCAGGCTTTACCTACTGCGACAACTGAGCCGACAATTATTTTATGTCAAGTGAAACTTCTTCTCTATTCTCTTCGAATGTTCATTCGAGAAAAAACAATGATTACGGTCATAACCGTAAAAACTTAACGTAACGTTACCGTGGTAAGTGCGACGTCTAAATAAAATTAAATAATGCGTTGAGAGTGAAATGCTAAAAAAGAATTGGTGGTAGGATTGCAGGAATCCGTCTAGGTAAGTACCACTCCAGGGCCAGTTATTCTACCGTGAAGCAGTAGTGTGCAAACATTACTGCGTTTCGGTTTGAAGAGCACTGTGAGCCAACGTAATCACTGGGCATATGAGACTTAAGAACTGATGTCTCAGGGTGACGGGCGCATTGTGGTGTCACACTGTTCTGGGTGACACAGCATTTGTTATGGGTAGACGTTGCACTTACCATCAGGTGAACGTTTTGCTCGTTTCGGCACATTCTTAAATAAATAAAAAAAATAACTTGCTAGTAAGAAGAGATACCCTATCTCATCTCAATCATGGCTTCCAATGTGGCGAAATAATAAACTCGAAAAATATTAAATTGAAAATAAACAGAGATAGAGAGAGCTTCTAAGGTACAAAATGACGAAACGAGCAAAACGTTCACCTGGTGGTAAGTGCAACGTCTGCCCATAACAAATGCTGTGTCACCTGGTATATTTCGGGCTCTCGCTTTAGAGGGATTTTTCCATATTTGCCACGCTTGGCAGCCGAGTTGGTAACCGCAGCCTGTTTATTCAGATGTTCCAGAAAGATGCTGCTGCCCATATCCTGGTTTTCATTTTCCCTCTGTCGACTTTTACGACACCCTCGGGATGAGATGGGGTGGTAGGTTCTCGCAAGCCGCCACTGGTCGGTCATCAGCACGGATATTTGTTCCTGATAATGTCGGAATGTTAAGTGCTGAACTAGCACGTGGTAAGTGCTCGGCGGTGAAGGAAAACATCGTAAGGAAACCTGCATGTCTGTGAAATAAAAAAAAATATTTCGAAGACATGTGCATGTTCGCCAACCCGCATTGGAGCAGCGTGGCGGATTCTTCCTAGCTCCAAAACCCTCTCGGAAATAAGAGGAGGCCTGTGCTCAGCAGTGGGACATTTATATGCTGAAACTTTTTTTTTAAGGTTGCTGGTTGGGGTCTGACGGATCCGAACGGCCGGCCCTCTGAAGTGTTGCGAGTTGTAGGATCTGCCCGTCGTTGACAATGGCATGTGTTTGGATAAAGCGCCCCACGATTTCAGAGGGTACATCACCATCGACAAGATGTGTGCCGGATTTTACACGGGTATGTCATAAGTTTATCTTTGACGAAGCGAAATGAGTTTCTTTTTAACATACATACATACAGTCACTCCTCTTTCCCGTAGGAGACAGAGACCACATCTCATCATCGGTTGCGGGTACTTTTGACGTGACCTTTCCTCAAAAGTTCCCCGATCTGTACGTGATACGTTCGCCTACGTCGACCCTTACCGGCTTTCCCATTCACACTCGCCTCATAAATCTACGTGTCCAAATCATCTAAGTATCCCTTTCTCTATCTTTGTCAGTACATCTTCAACCACACCGCAACGTTCCCTTATCACGCTGTTTCTCACTTTGTCTATCAAAGATACTCCAGCTATACTTCTCAAACTTCCCCTATCTGAACCAGTCTCGCGCCTTTTAAGATACGTTCTAGCTACTCATAAAGTTATGCAGAGCGGCTATTCACTTGATTTCCTGCCAATACTCTTCTCTCAATATCACAGCCATACTTCCTGCCTCTCTTAAACTTAGAACCCAGGTACACAAACTTTTTCACTTGTTCCACTCTTTCTCCTTCAATGAGAACTGTGCAATCCGTCATACTTTCTTCTCTTTCATAAACCACTACTTTCGTCTTACTTATATTCCTTTTCATTCCTATAATCGCCTGCAATTTCAGCTCCTTCTTTTTAATACGTAGAGAAGTCGTATCATTATCGCCATTTTAGTCCTATCCAAGTGATAGGCTCCACTGCTAAACATAGGCGTTCAAAATAGGCGAACATTTTGCGATTATTGTCACGCTTGGCGGGCGGATTGGCAACCGTAGTATACTTATTTTTACGCCATTCACGGGATGAGGTGGGGTTGTACGTTCTCTTAAGTCGCCATTAGCTGCATATCATAGCTATTCAATATCCAGGGACAGTCGTGTTATGTACTCTTACCGTCTTAAAGTCTGCGGTGGTTCCACCGTACGATCGCCATCACCACTGAAGAAGGTTACATGTTCTCCGTTCCGAACGCATCCGTGTCCACGCTATGTATTCCTGTCCAGGAGCAAGACCGACTCGGGATCACTTCGACCTCCTCAATATTGCTTTACTCTGAGCGTTCATTTTGTTTTATAGGAGAAAGTGATGAAACAAATTGTTCCCCTGATAGTGAGTGCAACGTCTGCTCATAACAGATGCTGTGTCACCCAGAAGCGCCCTGAGACATTATTTCTTAAGTCTCATATGCCCAGTGATTACGCTAACTCTCAGTGCTCTTCAGACCGTAACACAGTAATGTTTGTCTACTGCTTGACGGTCGAATTGCTGGCCCTACGGTGCTCCCTATGTAGACGGATTCCTACATAGGAATCCTACCACCAGTAAATGCAGCCGCGAGCTGACCATTTCGGCTCCTATTACTTGAGTCCTGGACGACCAAGCCACAGCTTTAAGGCTATTAATAAGAGAACCCGTCGGGAGAACTGGCGATGAAGCGCTGTGAAGTCCTGTTTTGGCTCCACCGCACGGTATAGTCATGACGCACTCACAGTCACTTGTGGTCGGATTCCTATGTAGGAGTCCGTAGGTAGGTACCACTCCAGGCCAGTTATTCTGCCGTAGTGTGGAAGCAGTAGTGTGCAAACATTACTGTGTTTCGGTTACTGTGAGCTAGCGTAATCACTAGCTATATGAGACTTAAGAACCGATGTCTCAGGGGGACAGGCGCAGCGTGGTGCCACACAGAAATGTTCTGGGTGACACAGCGTTTGTTATGGGCAGATTTGCTCGTCCCGTCACTTAATCCAATAAAAAATAGAAATGTGTAGCGACATCTATGTCGCCACATGAGAAGCTCAAGAAATATTCGCATACGTCCATAATCGCGCTATGAATTTTTTCTGAGATGCGAACTATATAAATATACAACATCTAAATATTACTAGTTGGAGAAGACGTCCTCCCCAGATCACACCATTCGTTCTGGCGGGTAGCTACCCTTTTCCTTATCAATATCATTCGCCAAAATGGTGACCCCGGTATGAACATACGCAGCCAGCTTCTCTGAACCACAGCAACAACGACATCGGCAGCCATCACAGTCACAGCACCAGACTACTGTCGGCACAACGCGTGCTTCCTAGTCTTTCAGCCACTGAGGATCTACGGCGGCCCCTTCTCCTCAGGCTGACTCCTGCGGCATCCACAATTGTCTCCATACGTCTCGACGCACTGAAGACCTGGCTGGACACAGGTTCACCGCAACGCCAGACTGGACCTCATCGTCTGACGTCTCAAGTTGTCCACGCTAAACTTCGACTTCCAGTTCTGCTTTCTCTTTTCAGGTACAGCACTGTGCAAGGGAGACAGTGGAGGGGGTCTATCTTTCCCCAGCGAAGACCGCGGGACACTGCGGTACTACCTTCGTGGGATTGTCTCAACCGCACCTAGAAATAACGACCTTTGCAACTCTCAAACCATCACAACTTTCACAAAGATCATGTCTTATAAGAGTTTTATTAATAAAAATGTAGAAGGCGGTATATAAACGTTGAATGGAGTGGTTGTTTTTTTTATGGCTGGCTGTGCCCCGCGGTTTCTCCCGCGTAAAATATTCTGCCTAAATGAATGCGCCGCAGACTTTTAGCGCCAACTCGTAAAGCATAAGTACGCTTAAGGTCACGCGTCTATAGCAATAGTAGCAATATGGTATGAGACTGGCCGCTTTAAAACGAATAAAAAAAATTCAAATATTAGGGACTTTTGGCGCCAACTCGAAAAGCATGGGTACGCTTAAGCTCACGCATCATTAGCAAGGGTACCAATATGACATAAGACTGGCCGCTTTAAAACGAAATAAAAAATAAATAAATGAGAAAGGTTAGGGACTTTGGCGCCAACTCGAAAAGTTACCGTAGGCGCCACTTACACCTCAGTAGAAAAAAGGTGGAAACGAAGTTCCTTTCGATATATATTACTAGCTGATGCCTGCGACTTCGTCCACGTGGATAAAGGTTTTTAAGATATAGATGGCAATATTTGACTTTCCGGGATTTACTTTTTATAGTATCCTATGTCTGTCTCCAGGATGCAAGTTAACTCTGTGCCAAATTTCGTCAAGATCGGTTCAGCGGTGGACGCGCGAAAAAATAACAAACAGACAGAGGGAAAGAGAGAATTACTTTCGCATTTATAATATTAGTATGGGTCGACCGCGTGGCCTAGTGGTCAGAGTAGCTGACTTCTAAGCCGCCGGTCCTGGGTTCGAATCCCAGCCGGAACCAACATTTGTGCTAAAACATAAATTGTTGGATTTCGGGTCTGGTTGTGTTGTGATTGTCCCCGTGTTTCTGACACTGTATCCTAGCCTTCCTCCGATCTTATCGCATCAGCGTTACATCGGGCGCGGGTAGGTTGGGACGAGTGAGTGCCTCTGTGTTTGTGCGTACACTCGTGGCACTATAATATCTTCTGCGCATTTGATGGCTCTCGACAGTAGTCGGCATTTGTCGCCGTGGTTGAAATCGGCTAGGAGAACATCATCATCATTAGTATGGATGTATTAAATCACAGGCACAATGAAAAAAAATTTTGGGTGACCGGCGTCTACATTTCGTACGTTCATATAAAAAAGTAGAATTTCTGAATGTTACAAGTTGCAAAAGCATGAAGCGCACTGCTGCTGTTATATACCTTATTTTATTGGATAAAGCGACGAAACGAGCAAAACGTTCACCTGATGTAAAGTGCAACGTCTACCCATAACAAATGCTATGTCACCCAGAACATTTCTGTGCGACACTACACTGCGCCCGTTGCCCTGAGACGTCAGTTCTTAAGTCTCATATGCCCAGTGATTACGCTAGCGCACTACTGCCTCACGGCAGAATAACTGACCCTGGAGTGGTAGCTACCTAGATGGATTCCTGCATAGGAATCCTGCCACCAGTACCTATACATAGACATACGCTTGTAAACAAACAAACACACTACATGCGTGGTAACGCTACAGTACCTTGCCGCAGTGTTTCCTAAACGTTGTTCTGCCATTGCCCGGAAATTTTCACACTGCTCCTTCGTGACCCACTTAATGCTTTTAAACCCAAGCTGGTTCCATTAGGTAAAATAATACACATTTATTAATAAAAAAAAAAGTAAAGTTTCAGCCTATAAATGTCCCACTGCTGAGCACAGGCCTCCTCTTCATTTCTGAGAGGGTTTTTGGAGCTGGGAAGAATCCGCCGCGCTGCTCCAATGCGGGTTGGCGGACGGCACATGTCTTCGAAATATTTTTTATTTCTCAGACATGCAGGTTTCCTCACGATGTTTTCCTTCACCGCCGAGCACGTGGTAAATAATAGTAAAAAAGTTTTATTAATACTACATATTTTGGTATAGCTTATTTAGTAACTAAATTTTAATGCGAACTATGGAGCAGCTGCTTATTTTTTACCAAAGAATCCAAGTTCGCGGAAAATGACGAAAGTTTTGTCCTAAGGACTGGTTCCACTTCAAGTCGGTTTCTATATTTATTATTAAGGTAAACTATTGTTGAAAACCCAGCTTCACATTTATAAGTTGTGATAAAAGGCATTAAAAAAGTTATTGCTTGATGAGCTAATTTTGTTGTATTATTGACGACATAAAGTAAAAAAAAGTTTCAGCCTATAAATGTCCCACTACTGAGAACACTACTGAGGATGCAGTGTCAGAAACACAGGGACAATCACAACACAACCAGGCATGAAAACCAACAATTTGTAAAAAAAAGTAAAGTTTCAGCCTATAAATGTCCCACTACTGAGCACAGGCCTCCTCTCATTTCTGAGAGAGGTTATGGAGCTAGGAAGAATCCGCCACGCTGCTCCAATGCGGGTTGGCGGACTTCACATGTCTTCGAAATATTTTTAATTTCTCAGACATGCAGGTTTCCTCACGATGTTTTCCTTCACCGCCGAGCACGTGGTAAGTCAGCACTTAAAATTGCAATTAACAATTTTAGTGGTGCCGGCACCGGGAATCGAACCCAGGTCCCTCGCGTACTATGAAATTAAAAGCGAGCGCCTAGCCCCTGAGCTACCACGGCTCTATATTGACGACAAGATAACCAAAAATCTATCAATGGTCTTGTGTCGAATATATCCTTGAGTGCTGCGTCAGTTGACAGTTAACAAGTTGACATCTGAATCTGGCAAAAATAGTTGCGGAACTTAACTTGAATGTAAATGGGTTTCTTATCTCTGAATGTTGCGACCCGGTATTTTATTTTAATGCCCGGTACCGGGTCGCGACCCGGCTAATGGGAAACGCTGCCTTACCGTGGTAAGGTACTATAGCGTTACCGCGCATGTAGTTAGTGCAGTTACATTCGTTATGGCAAAAGTGTCATGACGGTCGAAGTCACACACTTTTTGCTGCCTAGCTCCCATTCGCCGAGTGTAACGTAAAAGAGTAACAGCTTAATATCCCACCGCTGTGCACGGGCTTCCTCTCCTTTTTCGGCGGGTTTTGGAGCCGGCAAGAGTGCGCCACGCTGCTCCCCCCTGAAACACTAATCATTGCTTTCCAGGACGGGTTGTGTGAAATCTGTATCTGCAAAATGCACCCACGTTTCAGAAGAAATCCTTCTGTGGGAAATCGTTTTTAAACCCATAAAATAAATAGTCACTGATCGTTGGTGAGTTGAAGATCCAGCCGAAGGCAACTTTTGCGAAAAAAATAAAAAAAATATAACATCGTGGGAAAATATTCATGTATGTGAAATAAACATTTCTAGGACATGTGAACTGTCAATTCGCACTGGAGTAACATGGCGGACTCTTCTCGGCTCCATAACTTAAACAAAAATAACCAAGAAGGCGTGTGCTCTCTACTGCTCTTTTACTTTATTCTATTAAAAAAAACGCGAGCAACACGTGACAGAAGCGAAACTAATATTTCAAATTTCATTAAAACCAAAAATAAATAAGCATGAAAAATTGTACCCGTAAAATAAGTATATAAACTGACGACCGCGTGGCCTAGTGGTCAGAGTACCTGACTTCTAAGCCGCGGGTCCTGGGTTCGAATCCCAGCCGGAAGCCAACATTTGTGCTAAAACATAAATTGTTGGTTTCCGGGTCTGGTTGTGTTGTGATTGTCCCCGTGTTTCTGACACTGCATCCTAGCCTACCTCCGATCTTATCGCATAAGCGTTACATCGGGCGCGGGAAGGTTGGGACGAGTGAGTGCCTCTGTGTTTGCGCGTACACTTGTGGCACTATAATCTCCTGCGCAGTTGATGGCTCTCGACAGTAGTCGGCAGTTGTCGCCGTGGTCGAAATCGGCTAGGAGAACATCACATCATCAAGTATACGAGTATAAACAATCAGTAAGAATAACAGAAACTTTCCACGAAACGGAGCACTGAAAATCGAGCTCGAAATTCTACAGCGCCCAAAGGAGTTTTCGCTTCAAAAAAAAAATCATGTTAAAAACCGGCAGCATGGAGTATCTATATCGAAAGCAAAAAATTAAAACTTTACTAGGGCTGCACGCTTCGTCGAGAATCGATTGCACAAATGACCCAATTATGCTCGGGTATTGCGTGACTAAATATCATTCGAGCCAAAAGAGGGTGACAGCTGCATACAATTGAAATTAGGTGAAAGGTGATCCTAATTCATATATTCAATATGACATATAATCAATATTGCGGAAAGGTAAGACTGGTAGTAGGATTCCTATGCAGAAATCCGTCTAGGTAGGTACCACCCCAGTGCCAGTTATTCTGCCGCGAAGCGTTAGTGTGCAAACATTACTGTGTTTCGGTCTGAACGGAACTGTGAGTTAGTATAATTACTGGGCATATGGCATTTAAGAACTAATGTCTCAGGATGATAGGCGCAGTGTAGTGTCGGACAGAAATATTCTGGGTAACACAGTATAGGGTGATACAGACGTTGCACTTACCATCGGGTGAACGTTTTGCTAGTTCCATCACTTGATTCAATAAAAAACAACAATTATTTGTTGAATTGAATTAGTTGAAATCGACAAGATCATAATCAACCGCGTGCCTTCAGATTACCAAACATCTACGTCGCGGGCCGTGGATTCCAAAAGATGAGAGAAGCCAACGATTTGCAAACACACATATCGTTGGTTTTCGGGTTAGGCTGTGCTGTGCACGTGAAATTTATGTCTGTGAAACACAGGAGAAACCTTAATAGGGATCGTTCTCTAAAAAAAAACCTCTTTGGTTTGAAAAATGTTTATTATTGGCCCGAAGTGATCCAAGGGCTCCTCTGAAGGAGGTACAAACCTCAGGCTGGAATCATCTATGGAATGGGGTTATTATTTACATTATATTATACTAACTGTAGCCCGCGTCTACGTCCGCGTGGATATAGGTTTTTAAATATCTCGTGAAAACCGTTTGATTTTTCGGCACAAAAAAATATCCTCAATCCGTCTTCAGTATGCACGCTATGTCTGTGCCGAATTTCGTCAAGATCGCTTCAGCGGATGAATCGTGAAAAGGTAACAAACAGACTGAGGGACAGAGAGAGTTACTTCCGCATTTATAATTTTGTTTGTGAGTTGGTTTGTAATTTTAATTATATATATTTTTTTTATTTAAACATTTTGAAACGCTCTTTAAAAAATACAGCGGCCGCGATGTCTCTTGAACGCTGCACCGCCGCCCGGCCTCGACTTCGGCATCTTCGAGGTGCGCCTCCCTTTGCGCAGCGGTCGAGAGCGGTCGTTTTATTTTGTTACCACGACATCAAAATATTGGCTATATGTCATGGCTTATTTTTCCATAATTAAACATTATTTTGGTAAAATAACGTAATCTTATCTGACCAACTGCAGAGCCGCCGATGAGAATAGTCACTAAAAAAAGTGTTAGTGCATGGAATTGTGGTTGTTGTATTTGTCCAAATCATGTATTAATTTTCTTTCTAATATCTATCTACCTGTGCTTAGCCGGGGCGGATCGCTAGTAAATAAATAAAAGGAACGTTTACAGTATTAGCATCGTATATTCAAATAAGATTTACAATTGGCAGTGAAATGATTACCTTTCTAAATATTTATATATAGGAGACACATTCACTATCGTTTATCGATAGTTTATTATACTTATATATATATACTTATATCTATATATATATGTACTTATATCTATAGTTTATCGAATAACGGCCGGTTCTTACATATCCGATGAAGCTGTAAAAGCCGAAAAGGCTAACAGTAATTACATCACCGAAATTATATATAGGAAAATAACACGAACTAGTCGTCGCCGAAAGGTCGAATTCCGACCTTAATTTATTTAAATTTTAAACTTCTAAAGCGTTTGCATAATTATTTGTTGGCAACATTTTAAAATTCTTTGGCGGCAATCTTTACTCTGTGCGACTGTTTGACTACAGACTAATATGTGTTTGACATTGGAATTGGCACTACGGATGTGGACAAACGACAGACTTTTATGTGATATTGTCAATATGAGCGTAAATAGTGAATGTTTTATTTTATTAATTTTAATGTATTTGTTGAGTCGCTGACGGACATCGGACAGTTCGCCGTGTGGTGGCGGCTTAAGAGAATCTACCACACCATCTCATCTCGAGGGAAAATTAAAACCAGGCGATGGGCAGCAGCAACTTCCTGGAACATCTGAATCAAAAAACAGCATTTGCCAACCCTCCTGCGAAGCCCGGCGAATATGGGAAATCCCCCAAATTGAGACTTACAAACTTTTATGGCAATCTATCGGGGAGGCCTATGTTCAACAGTGGATTAGTGATAGGCTGAAATGATGATGATGATCAATGTATTTTTGCAGTAGGCAGAGACCTCATCTTTCCACTTGCTACGATCCTGAGACATTTCTTTCGCTTCTTCTACTTTCATTAGCGTTTTCATACAAGTTCGTTAGTTGCCTTGTTGTTGCTCGGTCGTTTGTTAGTCGGTCGGTTGTTCGCCTACATCGAACTTTACCGGCTTACTCATTCACACTCGCCTCATAAATCATTTCGTCAATCTTCTTCGCCACCCGTCACGTCTTGATTTCTGCGGAGGCGAAAATTGAGCTATGGATGTCTTTTTTCTTTTATCTTTTTTATCAAACGAAGTCCCACAGTTGGATTTCGCCTGTATCGTGGAGCGCACCCACGATACAGGCGAAATCCATCCAGATCTTAATCCATCATAATCTTCCCAGACATAAATTTCACATGCACAACGCAAAGGTTGGCACGAGCTGGGATTCGAACTCATGACCCGCGGCTTAGAAGTCAGGTGCACTGACCACTAGGCCGCGCGTTCTTCAAATCACAGGGGTCTCTGCCTACCCCTTATACGGGTAAAAGGGTTTGAATGTAATACTTCTTTATCCATCTTCTCTGTGCCCATGCCATCTAAGCATCCTTTTCTCTGTCTTAGTTACTACATCTTCCACCACACCGCAACGTTCCCTTTTCAAGCTACTCGTATAACAGTTTAACATGTTAGATATTTAGACTCATATATCAAATTAATGTCACTAGCTACTGTAATGTCACTAGCTACAGTAATGTCATTAGCTACAGTGTTCCAGTTAGAAGTACGGTTATGTTTGCACACTACTGCTGAAAGGCAGAATTACTGGCACCGTGGTAGTACATATCTACACGGACTCATGCATTACCAGGTGTTACCATCAGTGAGCCGACCTAATCAGTATAATATAAAAAATATTAAACTACTAAATTTAATACGTTTTTTACGTCTTGGAACGTATAAAATCAAAATTAAAATTGTAACGAATGATAAAATAGGGTTTAAAGAATTTTATTTCCGATAAGAACATAAGTTCACTTACAATGAGATACAAGGTAATTAATTTAAAGCAATTTACCTCTAGTGCGTTGGACACTGACATTAGGTATTTGAAAAAAATATATAACAATGTGCCAAATATAGATCTTAAGTTTACTCTTAAAAATATGTATTCTATCGCATTCTTATATTTCATTTGCTAACTTATTGTATAGGTGTAGACTTTTCTACAAAATTGTTTTCAAAACTTATTTATTAGAAGCAAGTGCCACAGACCACAGTATTTACAGGATCAGTTTTTAATGTGTGACTCGAAATAATTCTAGACCAACTTTATATGTACTATAGACTTAATACAATGTAGTTTTATACAAATTCAGAGTATACCTTAGAAGCATTAGTAAATATCAGTTTGTCTCTTCTTAACAATTGAGTACTTTGGTGTGAATAAATAATACGGCTCGTAACTCATTCCGCCATTTTATTTATTGCAAATGTCCCAAGTACTTCGGCTATCGACAGTAATCGTCTTCCTAGAATTGGGTACATCAATTTCATAGACAGGGCAAGTCTATATAATCCATAGTCTAAGGAAATAACATGTCATACATTAAAACGATAGACTATACTCGCATATATATAATCGTAATGTGAGTTCTTTAAGCGATAAGCCGATAGATAACAAATATGAAGATTCATTCAACTGTAGTGTTGTCGCCTGTGACGTGTTTTCAAAATGGCTTTGTATTTAACAATAACGAGCTATACTACTCTAGGATTTATTCGAATGACCTTGAGTATTCCAGTTAATCCGGAGTTATCTTTTATCTTTGCCAATTTCAAGTCTCTGTTTTATTTTTTTCTTTAGTATAATTCTTTCCTTAACACCTATGATTGATCTCGACAAAAACGACAAATTAGTATGATAAAATTGTTTCAATTTTATCTTTAAAGTGTTTTTGATCGAAAAACTTACAAATTATTACTTAAACTCAAACTAGGAATATATTTTGACAATTAGGTCTCATATTTTTTCATTCCAACCGATTCGACCTCTGCCTAAGACAATCATCAAAACGTCGTCGTTCGTTGATTCTGTTGCGGGCGAGACTCGTGACGTGCGCTTTCTTGGAGCTGCTGATGGGGTGCCTTGGGTAAGGAAATTAATACAGATAAGGGCCATCAACGCTTCACTATCTCATAACAATTTTGTTACTGGAGATACTGAATTTTGAAATTTTAAATAAAGACTTATAAAAATAATTTCGAAGCAAACCCATTACAACATGACACTCAAATATTCAACTCTTTTCGTCATTACGGAGAGCGGAAGTTGTTAATAACACAGACAATTGTTTAGATATTTTATTAAGCTATTTTTCGTTATCATATTTTCATCACTTTTGTTGACCACAGACTATAGTTTGTACAAATCTGTGTTTTAATTTCTTTTGAAAGTGTATCTTGCTTAAGCAGGACCATCATTACATACTATATAGTTAAGAAACCTAAAAAAATTTATCCCGTTTCAGAGAGAGTTCAGAGCCGGGAAGATTTCGTCAATCTGCTCCAATGCGGATTGGCGAACTTACTTTATAAGAAAAGGAAAATCATTAACAGATGTCGCTAAACTGCTGACTGAAATTTTAAAGTAAATTGTCCAGAAAAATATTTTTAAGAAGGCTGGCGTCGTTGACCAATATTTTAAAGACAAAGATTTAAGACAAAGATTTAAGACAAAGATTTTAAGAAAATAAATTAGTATTAGTGGCTGGCATATTAAAAATTCAATCAAATTGTTATTAATGCATAATAGACTTTAGACTTTGCACTTTACGATTAAAACCTTTGAATATGAAGGTATAGGCTTTGCAAGATACTACTGTAACGATATCATTTTTATTCATGAAGCTTTACTTACTTTCAACACCCCATCGCTGTTGTCGCTATCTGTGCGGATGAGACGAACTAAGAGCTCGACGTATAAGTGAACAGGATGACAGTAAGACGTGTAGTGCTGACAGTGAGATGTAGATGGTGGGCTGATATCGACTTAGCCACGACGCTATAGTCTGTTGGCAAATCTGAATAAAAATAATCAAAAATAAGCACTAATATAAAATTACTTCAAGATATAGGTAAACCGGCTTCCGGGTGCCATAAATCTTTACAAAAATGTGGTAATAGATTAGTAAAATAATTTTGTTCCTAAAACAATGTGCATGTTAACGCTTACATGAAAATATTGGTGTAAATATAAAATTATACAAGAGGCTTACATCAGTTTTGTTTTAATTGTGTCCATTTGGACTGCATAACGCATAAATAACATTTCAAGTCTTTAGTTTCTTAACCAACTTACCTGTGGAAAAGTCTGATCAGCGGTGCAGTTATCTGGAAAACCGCGAACACCACAGCATGACCATGGCGGCTGGATCTTCTCTACTGTGTCCGAGCTGATAGAGCTGAGCGAGAACATTAGTTACATGATCTTAATTAAGATTTCACTTTTGTATTGACACGGAATGACATCATGTATTTATCGTTTAAGATTTGGTCTAATTTAAAGAGGCCCTTAAAAATAATAAAATCTTAAATGCTTTTAAATATTTAAATGAAACTAAGTTTACGGATTTTATCGCGTTTAATTTATTACTATTTATAACCCGACGTTTCGAGTGCTTTACAGCACCCATGGTCACGGGAGGACTGAGGTGACAGATGTCCTGATGTCATAGTTAACCTGGGGTACCTTCAGCTTTTAATTATTATTTTTGGGTCCGATCTACGCAGAAAGAGCTAACTGTGTCTTGAAGTCTTGCAGTGGTATGCTTGGTTTTTGATTTAATTTTATTTATTATTGGATCCCAAGCTGGTGGTAATACCCAATCATCTTCTCTATTGAAATTAGGATGTTTTTTGATTTCAATAGCCTCGCGAATCATCCTTGGTAGGAATCGGTGTTCTTTTGCAAGGATCTGTGGTTTATCAAATCTGATGTAATGGTTGGGATGATCCAGAACATGGTCACAGACTGCAGACTTCCTAGAACGACGATGCTTCACGTCAGCTATGTGTTCTTTTACGCGGGTTATAAATAGTAATAAATTAAACGCGATAAAATCCGTAAACTTAGTTTCATTTAAATGTGTAGTGTTCGCGTAAATATAAGAAATCATTATGCTTTTAAATATGTTTGAATATCTTTGTAAGTTAACAATATCGTAAATTACTTTAAATTTCCAGACGATGTTTTCCTTCGCCGCCGAGCACGTGGTAAATCGACACTTAAAAAAGCAATTAACAAGTTCAGCGGTGCTGGCACCGGGAATCGAACCCAGTTCACCGCGTGCTATGAAATTTAAAGCGCTAGGCGCTCGCTTTAAATTTCATAGCACGCGGTGAACTGGGTTGTTGCCAAAGTGGAACCCGAAGCTCGTTGTCTTGCAAAACTTGCTTGACATGCTAAAGCTCGGCGGCCAGGTGTTTACTGTCACAGATCCCTTGTGCTCTCTGAAACAAAGATTTACCCACGGTAGCTAACTGTGAAGGATGGTGGTGAGATTCACCATTTAAATACCTATTTGTATGGGTCTTTTTTCTATACACAGTGTGACACAAGGTGTTATTAGGATTCCGAATTACTAACACATCCAGAAAAGCTAAAGAGTTATTTGCCTCTAACTCCATTGTAAATTGAATTTTAGAGTTTAGGGAGTTAAGGTGGTCTAGAAATGCAGTTACTTTATGCGATTGTAAAATGTCACAGTGACCGAGTGTAAACCGGCCACAGTCGAGCGTGTACCTGCTGTTCTTCCATATGTCAGAGGAGTCACGGACAAGATTGGCTATATCTTGAAGCGAGCTTCTATAAGAACATTTTTCAAGCCGCCAAAGAAGATAAGTCAGTTTTTACCATCTGTCAAGTGTAACATCCCTCTACAAGATGCAGGAGTATACAAGCTGGATTGTGAATGTGGTCTCTCTTACATAGGGTAAACTAAGAGATCCATAAAAACCCGCGTTAAAGAACATATAGCTGATGTGAAGCATCGACGCTCTAGGAACTCTGCAGTCTGTGACCATGTTCTGGATCATCCCAACCATTACATCAGATTTGATAGACCACAAATCCTTGCAAAAGAACATCGATTCCTACCAAGGATGATTCGCGAGGCTATTGAAATTAAAAAACATCCTAATTTCAATAGGGAAGATGGTTGGGTATTACCACCGGCTTGGGATCCTATTATTAATAAAATTAAATCAAAAACCAAGCATACCACTGCAAGGCTTCAAGACACAGTAAGCTCTTTCTGCGTAGATCGGACTAAAAATAATAATTAAAAGCTGAAGGTACTCCGGGTTAACTATGACATCGGGACAACTGTCACCTCAGTCCCCCCGTGACCATGGGTGCTGTAAAGCGCCCGAAATGTCGGGTTAAAAATAGTAATAAATTAAACCGATAAAATCCGTAAAAATAGTTTAATTTAAATGTGTAATATTCGCGTAAATAAAAGAAAACATTAAACAGATGAAATGTTTTTGTTAATCGACCTGAAATCATTCGAAAAAAAAAGGTCTACTTAGACGCCTATAACTTTTCCACTAGAGAACACCGGCCTCCTCTTGAACTGTAAGGCGGTTGTAGCTAGGGTGTAGAAGGGTGTAGAATGTGTCACTCTGTTACAGAGGTGATCGACGGACTTTATAAATCCTCGATTTTTTTGTTATATTTGAACGAACTGTTATATTTGAGGCGAGCAGTACCCTATATACACTTAATCGAACTCACGTGTAGTTATGTTCACAGCAGCGAAAGGCAAGCCTCAGCGCATGCGTCAACTGACCATCTTCAACTTGAATACCTTTCTGTAACAATTTAAAATGGGGACAGAATAATCCTTCCTTCCTCTTTCTTGAAGAAATCTTTTACGGTCACAGCTGTGCGATTATGGAATTCTTTACCCCTACACATTCGACAAGCTAAGTCCCTTTGTTCCTTTAAAAAACTCGTAAAAGCTCATTTCTTGGAACTATGATTTTATGCTTCCCTTTTCCCGAACTGTCTATTGCTTTTATCTACGAATACCTTCATCATGTGCTTTACATTAATTTATGTACACCCCCCTCCGCTCCCTTCTTAATTACAACAATTCTGTTTACAATGGTCTTCTGGAAGAAATGGCTTTCTGAGCGATAAGACTGCCTATTGTACATATTTTTACACTTTTTTTTGTAAATTTTTGTGCTTATTCCTGTATTTGGTGTACAGTAAAGAATATATTGATTGATTGATTGATACATACTTGGTGGTGAAGCACGGCACCGCGAAAATTTCAAAGTTTTAAGAAATATCTTCTAGACAATTTTCAATACTTTCCATCGCATGGAATTACATATATCCAAAATTGTATATCTTTTGTTTATGAAATGTCGGGCGGATTAGCGCTGATAGCCAAAACACAGGCTCTGCCTAGTTCGGCTACAGATGGTAACTCATTTGTATTGTTAGAAATATTTAGCCTAAGCAAAATTTATAGATCCAGGAAATAATCGAAAATAATAATTATTATTTGCTTTTAGATTAGTTTACCTACACCTATTAAAATCATAACGATCGCTAGTTTTCTTGATCGGTTTTATTTTGGCTTTTGAATCTCATTAATTGTTTCGTCTATTTGTGTAGTTATTTTGAAGCCGATGCCAATGAACACCGAAACGGACGAATGATTTGTACAGGATATGTACATACATGCATACAGTACACCCGTAGTCCAGACCGAAACATAGTAAAGTTTGCACACTACTGCTTGCGACAGAATAACTGGCCGCGCTGTGGTATCTTCCTAGACGGATTCCTTCATAGGAATCCTTCCACCAAAAAAAGTTTTTCGTAAGTTGAGTAAAAAAAACACAATTAGTAGTCGTAGTCCTGGGTGATACATACATACATACATAAGATCACGACTGTATCCCATAAGGGGTAGTCAGAGACTGGGCACTCACTGCAAAGCAGATGACTGCCACAATCCACGTTTCACCTAAACAATGACAACAAGATATAAAGCACTTGGTGTGATAGGTGGTGAGCCCATCGCCACCATGCGCTGTTGGGTGCACAGTGCAGTTTAATTCCTTACTCGCCTTTTACGAGATCCATTGGATGAGATGGAATGGTAGTATTCTTTTAACGATCCGCCACCACACGGCTCAGTGGGTGATACTCGTAATTCAAAATAATCTTGATTTTTCATCCAGGATGAATGAAGGTATCTGTGGGCAGCAGTGATCACGTACCGCCATCTTTTGTCACATCTGCTAAAATTAAAAAAGTGTGGTGTCAGTTCAATAGTAGCTGCTTCAAAAGATAGTATGTGATACTGTAAGGTAATGCTGTATAAGCGAATCTGCCATCTCATCTGAGCGTTGTTAAAGTCGACTAAGGGTCATGCTAAAAAGAACTCCTTGCTTCCATTAGATAACAGAATAATCATCCAAGGTATTCGCACTGATGGTGAGCAGCAAGATGTCTGATACTGAAATATCCAATCATAAAGGCTTGGCGACTATGATAAATCCTTCCCAGTCAGGAGATACCTTAACCCTGTGGACAAGTGGAGAGAGGTGATTTGAGTAGACATTAAGCTGATAATGTTTGGTACATCTGAACTTTATCATTATCATCATTTTAGTCATTAACAAGTCCAATGTTTAATACAGGCTCCCGCATATTACCACATAACACGAGCCTAAGTGATCTGCAACCATCGACTTCCCGCCGAAACCGTAAATCATCTATTACAGGGGTTGCCTCCAATGCATTTGACGGTACTAGGTGGCCACTTGATCTTTCTTCCCCAACGGTTATTGCTTCTAACTGAATAGATTCCTTGTCCTCGTAGCTACAACTTCTTACCTCGACTAAATTTGATGTGTAGTAGAACATCAGAGCGCACTCAAGGAGGAGGAGCAGAATCACCAAGACGGAGTACTGTGTTAAAGTGAGAATTTGATAGTATCAGTTCGAATCCTGCTAAACAGTGATAGTATGACAGTGGCAATAGTGTGCATAAACTACTGGTGGCAGAATTCCTTTGCAGGAATAGTGCCAGTTATACAGCATTTGTTATAGGCTGACGTTACACTTACCATCAAGTGAACGATTCGTTCGGTTCGTCTCTTAGTTCCATAAAAAAAAATACAAAATCATTAGCATACCGGCAACTTCAAGAATTGACTTGGAGTCACACGACAACGAACGCTTATGGGATAAGATGCAGTGTTAAAGCCACAGGACATTCATATTTACACGCAGACCCGAGATTCTATAGTTTGTTTGTTGCATACTTGTAAATGTTCCTATATTACAATACAATCAGAACCCAAAAACCAACAGATTGTGCAACACACAAATACTGGCACTCGAACCCAGAAGGCAAGATTCAGAAGTTGGGTATGCCAACTTCGAAGCCACGCAATTCTCTTTGTGAGTATAATGCAATTACTTAGTAGCACTCATACTACATCCTGGCGGTAGGACTCTTATGAACCCACCTATGTAGGTACCAACACGGAACAGAAAATTCTTCACCACCGCCTTGTCTTGGTTTGAAGGGACCATTATTTTGATATTTTATAGGATGAGAATTAAGAACTGATGTCTGTGAGCGGTGTACATACATAACTTGACAGTTCTCTGAGAGTTCTCGATGAAGATAGAAGTGTTATGGGCAGGCATGGCACTCACCAGCAAGTATACGATATCTCATCTCGTAGCTTTTTACACATTAGGATATCTTTTGTGGCGTTAGCTGACATAAGTTGCGCATGTAACTTGATTCGGAACAACTACAGATAGTTGATACCAGCTAATGCAAATTTTATTTCCGTGTACGAATCGAACTCGCTACCCATAGCGCAAGCAATCGCTTATAGCTTGCTTGAAGTGGAGAATGTTCTCCACTTCCTAGGTATTAGGCGTTCTTATAAACCATAAAGTGAAAGTTACATTTTCGTAAACGTCAATTTATACACTTTTAAACTCTTACCATAAATAACAGGAACTGTGAGCAATTAATTGCACCATAGAAGCCCATGAAAGCGACGAAGAAGAAAAAAATCGCTATCACTGCCAGCACTATACCAAGCTGCACATTGAGAACCTCGTGTGGAAACAGCGCCTGCAAAATATAAGTCAAAATCAAAATTTCTTTATCCGATTTAGGCTAATTTAAAATTGCCATGAATACCAAAGTCTGCACCAATTCGAGAAATAATAAATTCAGCGGTATTTTTTTTCAATGCTATATTACAGAATGTCATTTATAAATTACATTAAATTATTACAAAGTCATATATTTGACAGCCAGGGTGTTTGCAAGTGCAGATTAACTCATTATTTCCACTGAGCAGATTTATAGATTTGTTACTTTGAAATGTATTACGAAAATTACAAACATTGGATTGTTTGAATCTCAAGGCAACATTTTGAGAGTTATACGATCTTATTCCCCCAACCCTTACCACTATTAGGCAACAAGGTGGGTTTCAGCCTTTCGTTGAGAAATTCCTTAGTATTTGGACGTTTTGTTTCGTCTTACATAATGTGTACAGTAAAGGACTGGAATCCGTCTAGGTAGGTTTTTTTTATTTTTTTTATTTTTCACTAGTTCACCTCTGACACAAATCAGAGACCTTTAGTATCTTTATTATAAAATTGGACACTATGATGCTATTTTTTTTTAATTTCGGTTCGGGGACAGTGCATCATGTGATTACATCGGAGGCCGTGATTGCTGACGTGGTAACTTTTAGTAATTTACAAGAATACTGCTTCATTTAACTTAGTTCTAGTTATCATGTTTTTTCTTCATACACTTTTAATGCATTATTTATTTTACATTTTTCATATTTTTTTAAGTAATAACTTTTTTTTTATCTTTTTGCACGTGAAATGTACATTCAATACATGATCTTGCAAAATTTTCTTCTCTAGATAGGTTCCCCAGGCCCAGTTATTCTGCCGTAAAGCAGTAGTGTGCAAACATTACTGTGTTTCGGTTTGAAGGGCACTGAGAGCTAGCGTAATCACTGGGCATGAGACTTAAGAACTGATTTCTCGGGGTGACGGGCGCTTTGTGGTGTCACACAGGTGTTCTGGGTGACACAGCATTTCTCATGAGCAGACGTTGCACTTACCATCAGGTGAATTAAAAATAAAAAAAATATTTTCAAATGAAACAGTTGTCGATATCTCATGCTAGCTCTATCTGCGTCTTCGAGAGTTCCGCTACGATACCATAGATGGCGTATATCACGTTTATACGTCACCCTTCTTTTCTATTGAGGAATATTCTCGAAATTTTTTTTAATAACTTCGGAACCAGTACAACAAACCCGATAAAACGCAGTCTAAGTTAGTCATAGAGTTATTATTTATAACCTTTGTAAAATTCATGTCAAATATTTACTAGTTATAAACTTAAATTCGTTCGTAAAGAGAAGCAAACAAAACTGTACTTCTCATCATCATCATCATTTCAGCCTATCATAGTCCACTGTTAAACATAGGCCTCCCCCATAGATTGCTGCAAACTCCCTTCTGAGCCGCCACAAAACACGGTCCTGAGCCACCTGCATCCATCGACTTCCCGCAAAACCATTCGGACCAACCAATATACTTCTATTTAATATATATTTATGTATGTGATTTTGATATGTTGTATGATAGTGATCGTCCTCAATTCCAAAGTATCTGTAGACAATAATTCTAGGGCAGAAGAAAACATATCACTGTCTATGGAACAGCCTTTTCATTAAATAAATTGACGTTCACCCACCCGGTGGCAAGTGCAACGTCTATTCGGCTTGATTGGCGCAGTGGTTAAGCGCCGCGGGTCGCGGGTTCGATTCCCGCACGGGAATATTATTTGTATGACCTACAGTTAGATGTTCCGGGTCTGGGTGTTTGTGCATGTGGAATTTACGTTTGTAAAA
This sequence comes from Luehdorfia chinensis, assembly GCA_019845155.1. NCBI lineage: Eukaryota > Metazoa > Arthropoda > Insecta > Lepidoptera > Papilionidae > Luehdorfia > Luehdorfia chinensis. The sequence goes on from JAHVAK010000533.1 coordinate 1,724,315, forward strand.
CGCACCCACGACACAGGAGAAATCCTACTGTGGGTCATAGTTTATAAAAAAAAATAAAAAATTCATAATAAATGCTGTGTTACCCAGAACATTTCTGTGTGACACCCCACTGCGCCCGTCAACCTCAGACATCAGTTCTTATATCTCATATGCCCAGTGAATACGCTAGCCCTCAGTGCCCTTTCGATCGCAACACAGCAATGTTTGCACACTGTTCCATAGCAGATTAACTGGCCGTGGGTTGTACCTATCTAGACGGATTCCTGCATAGGAATCCTACCAACAGTAAAACAATATATGTCTATAATGCTCCTCTTTTCAATTCAGCACCACCCGCACTTCTCATTCTTGAGACGGTTTTGGAACTCAGACAGTCAGCATTTTTTTATTTTTATTGTATGAAGTGGTGAAACGAGCAAAGTTGCAGCCATGGATTGAATCTAGGTCAATCGTCCACAACGAAATTTAAGGCGAACGCCCGGCCCCTAAATTTAATAATAGACTCAATTAGAATAAAGTACAAGATATAATAATAATTGAGGCTAATAGTCCATCAATTAGCCTCAATGCGATATCAAATGATATAAAACAAACAGAGCTTAATAAATCCGGGCGAAAGTACAATTACCAATAGCCGGATATCTGGGTCAGCTATCAATATTGTAATACCCTGACGGAATAATTTTCTTTCGGAACATGCATTAAATAATAGGGTCGCTCGAATCTACCATTGATCATCATGCCGACTGTTATTTCTATAGCCTTTTACTTCATTCTGGAAAATAATATAATAATATGTATGTACTAGCAAATGCCGGAGACTTCGCTCGCGTGATATTTATTTTACTCGGAAAATGCTCGTGTGGTGTGGTGGCGAAGAAAAGTTTTGGAGTGGCGACGAAGAAAAGGTCTGGAGGGTTGACGAAAAGAAGTTCTGGAGGGGTGACGAATAAAAGTGGCGACTTCATACTGATCTAATGGTGATCTGCATGGTTTTGCGGGTAGTCGCTGGATGCAGGTGGCTCAAGACCGTGTTCTGTGGTAGTCTATAGGTGAGGTCTATGTTCACCAGTGAACTTGTGATGCGGTGAAATGAAGCTGTATTAACTGAAACTATTGAAATTAAACTAAGTCATATGTTATTTTATTAACTTTAAATATAATTTAATTTCCTTGATTTTTTTTCATTTATTATGACACACCAAGAGTATTACAATTGTTTTAAAGCAAAAATTTCAAATCTTAGTACATTCTTATATGAATGCCAATTACACGAGTGTACAACATTCACTTCATCATAAAGACATGCTACAACGTGTTATTTGCTATTGCATTAAAATTACATTATTAACAAAATAACGGAAAAGAGTAAAATAACTATTACAGTATTGGTTGCGATGTGTTACGATTTTCTTTATCAGCTACGAACAAACAGACAAAAATTCAATTTAAGTGCCGTGAATAATCCACGCTACATCAGTTCGGGTTGCAATCGTAATATTTTTAATTCTCAGACATGCAAGTTTCCTTCACCGCTGCGCACATGGTAAATCAGCACCTTTTACTAATGATAGGATTCCTGTGAAAGAGTCCTTCTAGGTAGGTCCCACTCCAGGTCAGTAATTTTTTCGTAAAGCAGTAGTGTGCAAACAGTTCACCTGAAGGGTGCTGTAATTACTGGGCACATAAGACTTAAGAACTGATGTCTCTGGGTGACGGGCGCAGTGTGGCAATAGTGTGACCTTTGTTTTGTGGAAAGATGGACGTTTTTGCTAGTTCCTTTTTCGTCACTTTATCTAATAAAATAAAACTTTGCTACAGTTTTGTCAGGTACAGGCATGGGTGATGTTCTCCTAGCCGATTTCGACCACGGCGACAACTGCCGACTACTGTCGAGAGCCATCAACTGCGCAGGAGATATTATAGTGCCACAAGTGTACGCGCAAACACAGAGGCACTCACTCGTCCCAACCTACCCGCGCCCGATGTAACGCTGATGCGATAAGATCGGAGGTAGGCTAGGATGCAGTGTCAGAAACACGGGGACAATCACAACACAACCAGACCCGAAAACCAACAATTTATGTTTTAGCACAAATGTTTGCTCCGGCTGGGATTCGAACCCAAGACCCGCGGCTTAGAAGTCAGGTATTCTGACTTATCGTCAGGCTGGGTAGGCGGTGATTGTTTAGTAGTTAGGACATTGCATTGTGTCACCCGTAGTTAAATTAAAATACTTTTACATTATGCGTAACTATTTTCAATGCTCAAAACACATTTTGGTAATTTGGTCATTTATTTAGACCCATGGGTATAAGAAGCGCATTTAAAATCAATGAATACAGCTGTGTGAGTACAAATCGCCGACTGGCACCGTCGACCCGGCCCCGGAGGCCAGGTCATAACATACTACTGCTTATAAATTTATTTTGCGTGGCAAATTCCCCTCAAAATGACAGCTACTAACTTTTGTGGCGATCTATGGGGGATGCCTATGTTCAGCAGTGGACTAGTGATAGGCTGAAACGACGACAGAAAATTCAGTAGTTTTGCGAATGGGTTTTCGGAAGCGAGAACAGACCAACAAAATTGAGACAGGCGAGAAACGAGGGTAAAAAAATGCATTTTTTTTTCACGTACGTAAGTTCGCGTGATCCCACTTGAGGATCAAAGGAGTGTCAATGCTGAGTGGTACACCACCATTTGTTTGCCCACTGCGCTTGAGAAAGTTCGAGGGACCAAGAAGTCGAATCCTCTTGCACCATGACAATGCTACGCACACAGCCAAGAAAACAATGTCGTTTTTGGACTCCGAAAAATTAGATCTCGTGACCCATCCGGCACCATAGTTCGGACCCGCGATTTTTGTATTTTCCCTAATATGATTATAATTTAATGAGAGATGTCACTTCTAAGAACCCAGAAGAGGCAGTGCTAGCTTTCAACCAGCACGTGGAAAGCATGCTATCACATCAGTGGTCCTCGTGTTTTCAAAAATTCCAAGAACAACTTTCTGAAAAACAATAAAAATTATATATCGCTTACAACTTCTACTGGTGGTAGGATTCCAATGCAGGAATCCATCTAGGTAGGTACCACCCAAGGGCCAGTTATACTGCCTTGAAGCAGTAGTGTGCGAACATTAGTGTGTTTCGGTTTGAAGGGCACTGAGAGCTAGACCTGATGATAAGTGCAACGTCTGCCCATAACAAATGCCGTGTCACCAAGATAATTTCTGTGTGACACCACATTGTGAAACATAAGTCCTTAAGTCTGATATGCCCAGAGATTACGCTAGCTCACAGTGCCCTTCAAACCGAAACACAGTAATGTTTGCACAATACTGCTTCACTGCAGAATAACTGGCCCTGGGGTGGTACCTACCTAGACGGATTCCTGCATAGGAATCCAACCACCAGTTAACTGGCGACACAGCATTTGTTACCAGGAGGCGTTGCATTTATCACGCGAACGTTTCGCTCGTCTCGTCTGTCTCTTTCATAAAGAATCATGAAGAAAATTGTTCGTAGTCTTTCTAAATCATCGAGTCAATCAATCAATTCTCAATTATTTAAATATTCATACTATAAACGTTGGATATCATTACTAGACCAACAGGCAATATAAAAATTAACCTCGTTTTAGTCACTATTGTATTCATACCTTTATGTTTATTAAATAAGTCACTGAATTTTACAGTAGTGATGTGCGTAATGCCTCTCAATTATCGATAAGAATATATATAATTTCGGTGATGTAATTGCTGTTAGCCTTTTTTGGCTTTTACAGATTCATCGGATACTGTGCTCACGGGCCATGGGCCCGCGTGCCAGGTTTGGTTTGACCCAAACATAAATAAATAAATAAACTCCTACAATAACCTCGAAATTCGGACTGTCGTGTTCGCTGCGTGCTTGCGCGATTTAGAATATCTCTAAAAGGTTTTTAACGCGGCGGGCCTCGGACTGTCGACTTGTGTGTCGGTAACTCTGGGCGGTGAGAACCGCCCTGGAAAACGGGTATATCGTGTGTACGCGGTGTGATTCGATAAGAATATTTCTAAGAAGGTTGTTGATAAACGGTCACACCGTTGACAGCCGCCCTTACATATCTAAATCTCACCACGAAGCAAAATTACTTATGTAAAGTCAATAACACCGTTTGACTTAAATACATTTTCTTAATTGTTTTACTTTTAAGTTTTTAGTTTTTTTATTTAGTTACTTAGTATTTCTTAATCTATTTAATGTATTTAGTTATTTGATGTAATTATTGCAAGGTTTCTTTACTGAAGTCATTTAATTTGATTACATACCTAGATTTCTGACTGTTTTAACTCTTAGATCCGCCATTTTATATCAGACACCGCGTGGCCTAGTGGTCAGAGTACCTGACTTCTACGCCGCGGGTCCTGCAACATTTGTGCTAAAATACAAATTGTTGGTTTTTGGGTCTGGTTGTGTTGTGTTTGTCCCCGTGTTTCTGACACTGCATCCTAGCCTACCTCCGACCTTATCGCATCAGCGTTACATCGGGCGCGGGTAGATTGGGACGAGTGAGTGCCTCTGTGTTTGCGCGTACACTTGTGGCACTATAATATATCCTGCGCAGTTGATGGCTCTCGACATTCGGATTAGGAAGTTGTCGCCGTGGTCGAAATTGGCTAGGAGAACATCATCGGACATCTTTTTGGATTAGGATTTTTTTTTTAAATCTACTGTTTTCTACTTGTCCCTATCATTTGAAGCCCTTTCATTTGATATTCATAGTAAAGGTATTGAAAAAAAAGTAATCCGCCATTTTGTGGTGGCGGCTATCTTGGATTTGGATTTTATCATGCTGTACTGTATTCAACTACTTAAGCTCTTTCATTTGATACCCATATTGAAGGGGTGGAAAAAAATATGTATGCGCTATTTTGTGGTGGCGGCCATCTTGGATTTCCAATGATACTGAATATACATAATTGTATTGTCATCAAAACTGAAGGAGTGTACGAAATTTCAGATCAATCGGTCAACAGGAATGGGGTAAAATTTTTATTACTAGATTTGTCCTTCACGACACAACGTGCAAAACGTTCACCTGATGTTAAGTGCAACCTCTGCCCATAACAAATGCAGTGTCACCCAGAAAATTTCTGTGTAGCACCACAATGCGCCCGTCACCCCGAGATATCAGTTCTTAAGTCTTATATATGACCAGTGATTACAATGTTTGCACGGTAATGCTTCTCGGCAATAACTGGCCCTGTGGTGGTACCTACCTAGACGGATTCCTGCATAGGAATCCTACCACCAGCAAATGGTACAAACAAACCGTAGCTGAGTGCATTGAATGTCCACTTTGGGGCAAAACACTGCTGGAGCTACCCGTAGCGCAACGGTTTCGATATTAGATACAAAGGCTTCCCACAATTTTCGGATGCAAGCCGCCTTGAGAAAAGTCGACATAAGGAAAATAAAAACCAAGAGATTGCCAGCAGCATCTTCCTAGAACATCTGAATAAATAGACTGCGGTTGTCAAACTGCGTGCCAAGCGTGGTAACTATGGCAAAATCGCCCAAAAATGAGACCTAAAAACTTTTGTGGTAATTTTAGGGGGGAGGCCTATGTTCAGCAGTGGACTAGTGATAGGCTGAAATGATGATGATGTGATACAACCGTGATGCCAGTTATTCTGCCGTCATGCAGTAGTCTCCAAACATAACTGAAGTGCACCGATAGCTAGTGTAATTACTGGGAATGAAACCGAAGAATTGATGTGAGGGTGACGAGCGCAGTGTGGTGCCAGAAAACGCACCTTTGGTCCTTGCGAGTCGCTACGAGAACTATTAAAGGATACTAATATTTTCACACTTCCGTTGCATGTTTATGAAAATATAGTGTACGTACGGAAACATAAACAACAGTACTGTGCAAACATTACTGTTTCGGTCTGAAGGGCACTGAGCGCTTGTGTAGTTACTGAGCATATGAGACTTAAGAACTGACGTCTTAGGTTGACGGGCGCAGTGTGGTGCCACACAGAAACGTTCTGGGTGACACAGCATTTGTTTGGACAGACGTTGCACTTACCATCAGGCGAACGGTTTGCTCGTCTGTTCACTTCATCAAAAAAAAATAAGCCTATCTAACGATATCACACACGCTAATGTGCACTGAATTTTATTTCCGATACTTGGATTGTGTACAATCCCTATTTTTTTTGTAATTTCTCCACAAGATTTTATAGCATTTCTTTTTTTTTTCAGCATTAAAAAAAATAGACAACAAAACACCTTCCTTCAAAACTTTATTTATACGGTGCCAATAGTATACGAGTAAAATGGCTGTGACATATGAAGAGGACATTATAGTGGTTCCTTTTACTACTATTACTACGGAACCCAAAAAATTCTTGACAAAAAAACAACAAGACCGCCAGCTAGGTTTCTTGCTAGTTCTTTTAGACAGACGCTTTATTTGCAAGTAGTTTAAAAAAAATGCTCTCTTAAGTATTAAGTATATAATTTTTCATATTACTATTTATTTATAAAGTAACTGTGCCTGAATCCGGGGATTCACCCGCGTAAAATAATTCACACATACACATGATTTTTTTTTTATTGGAAATAGTGACGAGACGTGCAAAACGTTCACCTGATGGTAAATGCATTTCTATTTCTTTATTGCAAACAGTCTCTAAGTAAAATGGCTGACATGCGGAAAGTTCGAAATTATACATACATACATCACGCCTCTTTCCTATTGGGTTAGGCAGAGACCACATCTTTCCGCTTGCTACGAACCTGACACACAACTATCGCGAAGTATCCGATGAAGCTAGTATCCGATGAAGCTAGTATCCGATGAAGCTAGTATCCGATGAAGCTAGTATCCGATGAAGCAAGTATTCGATGAAGCTGTAAAAGCCGAGAAGGCTAACAGCAATTACATCACCGAAAATATATATACAACTATCGCGAAATGATTAGGGTTTAATTTTTGTTACGGAACCCTGAAAAGAGTGCACGGGGCAAGTTAAGTTAGACATCTATACCTTCATAGTTGGAGTACCGGCTGCTTGTATCGTAAGTGCCAGTGACGTCGGTGATGAAATTATCCATAAGGACGTTGCGAATAGAGTTGCGCAGAGTAACTAAAACAAAAATAGTTTAAAAACACAAGTTTTAAACGGTAACACGCCTTTTTCCCATATAAGGGTAGGCAGAGACCACTCGCGTAGCCAACTTGCCACCCTCGCGGGAAACGTGACGTGACGAGTCGAACAGTGTATTACGTATTTTAGTACGAATTAAAATATCCTTACTCGCCATTGCGTTCCCACGAGCAGTATTTATTTATTTATTTAAACCTTGGTGAGCCGTGGTAGCTCAGGGGCTAGGCGCTCGCTTTAAATTTCATAGTACGCGAGTGACCTGGGTTCGATTCCCGATGCTGATTTACCACGTGCTCGGCGGTGAAGGAAAACATAGTGAGGAAACCGGCATGTCCGAGAAATAAAAAATATTTCAAAGAAATGTGAACTCCGCCAACCCGCATTGGAGCAGCGTGGCGGATTCTTGCTAGTTCCAAAACCCTCTCAGAAATGAGGCCTGTGCTCAGCAGCGGGAGATTTATGGGCTGAAACTTTACTTTTTTACTTTTACAAGCATTGGCATACGGTCCATTAATTGTACCTATGAAGGTTTTGTTTCTTCATTCTGAGGTAGGGAAAATTGGAGGAAGGATAACTGCAAACGCATGGGAACTTGCGCTTGTAGAGCGACGAAGGTCGCTCAGTCCAGCCCGGTAGATTTCCAATATGCTCACCATAAAAAATACATTGGCGCCAATGAGGATGGCGGCTGCCACTCTTGATACTCGTCCTGACTTCTTTCCCATTTCAGGATCTGCAATACCGAATTACAAAGAGGTTAAACTTTGTTTTGCTTTATTGAATTAAGTGACGAGGCGAGCAAAACGTTCACCAGATTGTAAGTGCCATAACAAACGCCGTGTCACTAAGAAGATTTCTGTGTAAAAAAAAAGAACTGTATGTATGTGTTATAGATGTAACGAATATTCGTATATTTTTTGACATTCGCATTCGCTTTCGCAAAAATCATGCAAATATTTTGCGTATGTAATAGTCAAAAACATATTAAACGTATAAAAATTGTGAAAATAATATAAAATAACCCCAAAAATATTACATGAACTTTTATTATAAAAGATTGTTTTATGCTCTTTTTTTATAAAAATAGCTCAACTATATCCTACTAAGTAACTTGTATGAAAATTTACAGTGATGGTCATATAATTATGATCAAATAGTAGCTATACAAATTGTTCATCAAAATGTGTTCCTTCTCATAAGTAATTAGATGTCATAAAAAACCACATGGGTAAAGCAAACTGAATTAGGAATAGAGTTTAAAATCACTAAGTATTTTTACTAATATCATTTATATTCAATAGTACCAAAATTAAATTACAAAAGAAGCTGGACAAATAATTAAGAACGATTAATAAATAATTAAACGTCATAAATGCATTTATGTGAGACAATGGAAACGAAAAAAGGAAATGAATACTCGCTTAGTTGATTGTGACATAGACTCGTCCCAAGTTTCCCCATCGTTGTTTTAATGAATTTTTAAGAACTAATTAATGTCTCTGGGTGACGAGCGCCGTGTGGTGTCCCACAGAAATGTTCTGGATGACACAGCATTTGTTATGGGTAGACGTTGCACTTACCATCGGGTGAACTTTTTGCTCGTTTCGTCACTTTATTAAAAAAAAAACAAAAAAAAAAAATTTTAAATGGCGCCAAAATTATACGAAAAGTGACCTAGCCATAGAGTGTTCTCTATTAACATTTGAGTCAAAAAGAAACTATTTTACGTTCTTAATACGTGACCAGCAGCAGTAAGTAGTAATGCTAGGTTCTGACGTTAGGTTGTCTACTGTATAAAATTTATCGGTTTATTGTTTAATAAATCGTGTGCAAAAATGAGTGTACCGCTAATATGGAAAAGTTTTGCGATAGTTTGTTCATACTGAAACAAAACTTGGCCGCGTGGTAGCGGCTTAATAGAAACTACCACACCATCTCATCGCGTGGGTGTCGTAAAAGTCGACGGAGGGAAAATGAAAACCAGGAGATAGGCAGCAGCATTTTCCTGGAACATATGAATAAGTAAACTGCGGTTGCCAAACCGCCCGCCAAACTTTTGCGGCAATCTATGGGGGAGGCTTATGTTCAGCAGTGGACTAGTGATAGGCTGAAACGGCGACGACGAAACAAAACTTGTCTATAGATAAGCGTTCTTAATTGTATGACCACTACTATCGGAATTATTATTTATCGATCGGGAATAAATATTTCATGTGCTTAATTTTATTAAGCTGTTAAACTTTTTTATTTTTTTTTATTATTTTTTATTGCATAAAGTGATGAAACGAGCAAAACGTTCACCTGATGGTAAGTGCAACGTCTGCCCATAATAAATGCTGTGCCACCCAGAAAATTTCTGTGTGACACTACACTGTGCCCATCACCCTGAGACATAGGTTCTTAAGTCTCATATGCCCAGTGATTACGCTAGCTCACAGTGCCCTTCAAACCGAAACACAGTAATGTTTGCACACTACTGTTTCACGGCAGAATAACTGGCCCTGGGGTGGTACCTACCTAGACGGACTCCTGCATAGGAATCCTACCACCACAACAAAATTAATTGTTTCGGTTAAAATAACAAACGTAATTATTATAGACAAAACGAAAAGCACAATTTTGGTCTTGAATTGAATTTTCCAATCACTGTACACTTTCAGGAGCACTTGCTGCATAATAAACTATCAATATTAAACATCTAAACTCCAAATATACACAGAAATTACAAAATTAAAACTTTTTTTTTATGTTAGAGTAGGCAAACGAGCAAGCGGCTCACCTGATGGTAAGTGATCACCGCCGCCCATGAACATCTACAATACCCGGGGAATAGCAGATGCGTTGCCGGCCTTTGAGGAAGGAATAGGCTCTTTTCTTGAAGGTCCCTAAATCGTATCGGTCCGGAAAAACCGCTGGCGGCAGCAGATTCCATATGGTGCTTGTGCGGGGCAGAAAATTGCGCGAAAAACGCACTGTGCTGCAATGCCAACCATCAAGGTGGTGACGATGGAATTTCGCGCTATGCCGCTAAATACAAAACTACACAAAAAATAAAAAAACACTACTGTAACTTTTCGAGTTGGCGCCAAAAATCTAAGAATTGTTTATTTGTCTTATTTTCTTTTCCAAAATAATTTAAAATTTATTGGTGCACTTTTAATGAAAGAAAAAAATTGGCGTTCGCGAATCCATGAAAATGAACATTCGTTACATCACTAGTATGTATGTAAGTGCCGTGTGGTGGCAGCTTACGAGAATCTACCACCCCATCTCATCCCGTGGGTGTCGTAAAAGTCGAAACAGGGAAAAATAAAACCAGGACGTGGGCAGCAGCGTGTTCCTGGAACATATGAATAGATAAACTGCGGTTGCCGACACGCCTGCCAATGTCGCAACTATGAGAGCTACAAACTTTTGCGAGGAGACCTATGTTCAGCAGTGGAGTTGTGATAGGCTGAAATGATGACGATGATATGTATGTATGTAATAATTTTGCCCTAGAAGTTACGACAGATTAACGAAGTGTAGTAAAAACTGAAGTCAGCTGAATAAGAAAGTACAAAGGTGTAACGCATGCGACAACATATCGTCATCTCACTCTAACAAGCACGAACTTTAATTATGAAATAAGGACATCTGTAAGAATTCCCTGCGTAAGCGGCTTTGACGAATGTAATATTCAACGGAACGACGTTTACTTAGTAATTTACAGTCATTCTGTACTTGGGTTTTCCAAAGTAAAATTCAATATTTTTTTATTTGTGGCCGAGGGGTGAGACCTTTAACGTTACCTTATAAATTTTGTGATTTCGTCTTTGCTTCTGTCAGTTAATGAAAGATTTCTTTTGAATTATGTATCGTGAGTAAATTTTACAGCTATATTCTACATGCACTATGCAACCAGACCCGAAAATAACTTTTTTTTTGCAGAAATATTGACTTCGGGCTAGGGTTCGAACCCCTGAACGGCGTAGCAATCAGTTACTCCGACAAGGCCACGCTGTAGTCTATACCGAAAGAGAAATTTAGTTCAGGACATCGAAAAAGTAGGCCCACACTAAAATTTCTACTTTATCATGAATGCATTTTACTGGCTTATGTTCCACTTTCACAAATACTAATTTTATAAATATTAGACCTATCCGGGAACCGAAATCACGAACCCTAGCTAATGCTAAACGCTCAGACACTGCGCTAAAGTAAATTACAAAATAAAATTTTAAATTAAAATTAAATTCCGCTCTTCGTGTTTTCTTTCGATGCTTTTATTTTTTTTTAATTTTCTTTTCTTTTCGCCTTTTATGTATATACTCGTATGTATTATGTATTTATTCATATGTTTATTTCTGTATTAATAAAGATTTAGTAAGTATTTTTTTCCGTGCCATGTGGGGGCTTAAGAGAATCTACCACCCCATCTCATCCCGTTGGTGTCGTTAAAGTCGAAGGGAAAGGAAAAACCAGGAGGTGGACAGCATCGACTAAATATATAAATAAATATATTAAAATATTAGATAAATATATTGCTCTTGCCAACCCGTCTGCCAAGCGTTGCAACTACGGCAAATCCCCCCAAAATGGTATCTACCAAATTTGGAGCAATCTATGTGGCACGCCTATGTTCAGCAGTGGACTAGTCATAGGCTGAAATGATGATGATGATGATTTTTTGTACGACTTTTTTTTTTCAAATACGATGCCCAACAGTAAGTACGTGGGTACGTTTTACAGACATAAATTCCACATGCACAAACACCCAGACCCGGAACAACTACATTGTAGGCCATACAAATATTTGTCCCGTGCGGGAATCGAACCCGCGACCCGCGGCGAAGAAGCCATGGGCTTAGCCTCTGCGCCAACCGAGCCGATATTTTTTTCTCAACATCATCAGCCTTGGTTAACTGGCAGAGAATGACATAAGGCATTAAGTCCGCCAATTGTTACCATTAGTTGGTACCATACAGTAGTAAATAAAATTAAAATGAATAAATAAAATGTAAAATATCATAATTAATCTGTTAAATCAAATAGTTTTGACATTGGCTAAGTATAGATCTAAGTTTGGCTCAGCTTGATTGGCTGATGGCTATCATAGCCTCTCAGGGGAATGGGCGCAGTGTGGCACGTAAATGTTCTGGGTGACACAGCATTTGTTATGGACAGACGTTGCACTTACCATCGGGTGAACGTTTTTTTTAGTTGTTACTTTCACCTATAAGAAAAAAGCTTGCCAATCGCTAGGCGATCGCAAAATTGGATTGACGTCGCGGGACGCCTGGCAGATGGAACATCGAAATTATTTTGCACAGATAATATCTATAAAAGGATAGTTTATGAAAGGAAATAAATATGGCACAATCTATAAATTATTCTGATTATTTTTAAGAAAAAGATGATTGTTTATTTAAAAGTGGTAGGATTCCTGTTCAGGATTCTGTCTAGGTAGGTACCACCCCAGGGCCAGTTATTCTGCCGTGAAGCAGTAGTGTGCAAACATTACTGTGTTTCGGTCTGAAGGGCACTGTGAGCTATCACTGGGCATATGTTACTTAAGAACGCATGTCTTAGAGTGACCAGCGTACTGTGGTGTACTAAGTAACGTGTGGTGACACAACATTTGTTATGGACAAAATTTGCACTTACCAACAGGTGAGCGTTTGGCTCGCTACTTTACTTTACCCAAATAAAAAACATCAAATGCATCTCGTCATCTTTGGTGCCACTGGTAATATATATTATCTACGTTCTGGTATTTTACAAGTTGATTATTTCTCGATCGTCAGAGGCCTTTCCAGGCTTGTCTCTATCAACTCAACTCATACAATCACTCGATTGACAGGTGACAGTTTTTCTTACGCGACTATCAAAGGAAAAAGTAGAATAGTAATGTTACGGCCTATAAATGTCCCACTGCTGAGCACAGGCGTCCTCTCATTTCTGAGAGGGTTTTGGAGCTGGGAAAAGTCAACACGCTGCTTCAGTGTAGTTTGGCGGACTTTACATGTCGTCGAATTTTTTTTTATATTTCAGTTAGCAATGTTTCCTCACGATGTTTTCCTTCACCGCTGAGCACGTGGTAAATCTGCGCTGAAAATAAATATTTTAGAGGACCGGCAGGGAACGGGCGCTCGCCTTAAATTTCATAGTACGCGGGTGACCTGAGTTCCATCCGCGAAGACGACACCTCTAAAATTGTTCTACCATATTAAGTGCTGATTTACCACGTGCTAAGCGGTGAAGGAAAACATCGGGAGGAAACCTGCAACTCTGAGGAACAAAAATATTTTTAAGATTAGTGAAGTCCACACTTAAATCAAATTTTAAAAATAACCTAATTAAATATATTAATTAGGTTATTTTTAAAATTTGATTTAATTGTTTTTTTAACAAATTTGTTAGATAGTTTTTAAATAACAGGAGCAATAAGTAAATTCTGAACTAACCTATTGAATTATAGGTTAAATTAACAACCGTAAAATACACAAGTTGGTAAACGTAAATACTTTTTCCCGCTATTTTTTTCGTTTTTTAATGTATCGAAACGTTTCCCGAGCAACGCGTATTTTTTTATTCTGCCGTGACAGCACGACCCAACGCTACCGAACTGAACTAGATACTAAACAAAGATTACAATTTTACTAGAAGCAAATCCTTGACGTGGTTGTGGCTACAGAGTGAAGTATTATTTTTCAATATTCAATGTTTGTTAAATTTGTGTCTTCTTATTATAGGATAAGCGATGTTACCACTGACTCATCACAATATCTCCGAAACTTCATGAACTATTGACTTGATATTTGCCAAACATATTCCTTTCCCGAAATTTTTCGTCCACTAAGAATTTTTTTTTATCATCATCATCATGCGATATGCTATGAAACACATCATATTTATTATTTGAATTACATAACGCAAATACGTTATGTGAATGCAAAACAAAAAAAAACATGTGTGCAGTTCACACGCGAAAACGTTCAGAAAAATAATATTCGAGAGAATGAGACGAATACAGAGTCATCAATTCAGAAATGCAAAGTATCAGAAATAGTAGTAGTATAATTGCAGGGTTTATCAATACATATAAATAAATTTGAAGTATGTGTTTGTAATAACAGAATAACAGGTTTTTAATAAATGCTTATGAAAGTATATACGGTACTTATAAGAAAAAAAACAATTTTTAAAGTTTTTGTCTATCTGCTTGTCTGTTTTATCCGGCTAATCCACGAAACGGCTGGTCTGATTATGACGGGACTTTCAATAACAGATAGCTGATATTATAGCGGGTAACATAGGCTACTTTAATTTAAGAAAAATAATTAGAGTTCCGTGCAAAAATTTAAAATAAATTAAATTAAAAAATTAAAACCCCAATATCCAATTCAAATAGGGAAGTATATATATCATCAATCGGGGATGGCTTTTTTACGCGGGGGGACCACCAAATTTAAAAACGGTGGTACATTTTGTTCTACATATATTACATTACAACATATACTGACTCCAAGTTTTCAATTTCAACAAATGATAGGAGTGGCTTAAGGTAACTAAAGTATATAAAATATATAATGGATTTGATCAATATATCTTTGAAATACAGCGTCATTTGCTGATTTTGATCATGTTGTCGAGCTAATGAGAACATAATCTACGAAGAAATCGAAAGATTTGGACGAATTCGAAAATGTAATAGGAAACACTGTATACTGTATTCTATCTCATTCTCCCGCAGCCTGAATCCTATAGATGTATGGTTGTCTCTTTAGTGCCGCTTTTTCTTTCATCGAGTTTCAAAGACCAACAATTCTGAAACAAAATGGAGACGTCGCGGTACGCCTGACAGATGGAACATCAAAATTATTTTGCACAGATAATATCCATAAAAGGAAAGTTTATGAAAGGAAATAAATATGGCACAATCAAAAATAAAATATTCTGATTCTTAAGATGAATGTTTATTTAAAAGTGGCAGGATTCCTATGCAGGAATCCGTCTAGGTAGGTACCACCCCAGGGTCAGTTATTTTACCTTGAAGCAGTGGTGTGCAAACATTACTGTGTTTCGGTCTGAAGGGCACTGAGAGCTAGCGTAATCATTGGGCATATGAGACTTAAGACTCAAGGTACTACTACTAATGTCTCAAGGTGACGGGCGCAGTGTGGTGCTACACAGAAATATTCTGTGTAACACAGTCACATCTGTTATGGGCAGACGTTGCACTTACCACCAGGCGTTTCGCTCGTCTCGTTACTTTATTAAATAAAAAAAACATTCAAACTATTTAATGCAAAAATTCCGTGTTAGATGTTATAGCATGGCGACCATACCATCCTAAAGCATGGCGACGCGTCACCAAGCCATCGGTGGGTTTTTAGATGTGTCACATCAAAAGTTTTCACTTAAATTCCTTATTTTGGGCATTACCCTAACGTTTGTACGTTACGGAATTTCCATGTTACCGAGAGACGGAGGATTTGTGATTGTAGGTGGATTAATCGAAGTTTTCAGACGCCTCGCATCTTAGACCGTACTGCCCTTCACGGGTACATTTTCGATCCAGCGTTTTTAGAAATCGTTATTCCTTAATTTGTCGGAAGCCGTAAGAATCTCCAGGCATTTGCCACAGTCGACTTTTACGGCATTTACGAGATGCGATGGCAAGGAACTATACTTATACAGTTTAAATATGTAAATGTTGTATAATAAAAGATATCATAGTTGTATAGTACGAGTATACAGGGATACTTGACCTAGTTACCTGGCACGGCAATAACAGTGGAGTACCGGGTAAGCGACCGCAATTTCCAAAGGTTCTGCTATCTCCTCCTGCTCTTTTTTTGGACTGATGGTCACTATTAGCCCGAAGGCTTTCACAGCTTCGCCAGATTGAAAGGTGGCAGAACGCTGAGAGTGCTTAACCGAAACGTTTATTTATGGATGACTAGCGCAAGGGCCCCTGAGAGGGGACCCCGGCTTGGACCGTCATCATCCTCCTGCTCCTTCCGAGATAGTAGTGGTGACGACATAACATGACGACATACGTCATGTAACCGGTCCAGGCAATCACGGGGCAAGCGGAGCGCCGGGAGCGGGCGGCCGCGGAAGGCGCCCGAGCCGCTGTGATATGTGTAGATCGTCTTAGACCGCCTTAAGCGCAGCACGCGTACCATTCATCATCTTAAAATCCTATGTAAAAGTGTAATATTGAGACCGATCACATCATTTATAATTACAGTCCACTTTAACTCTAGTCCTATTAGAAATTATACACCACCAAATGGTCCTTCGCAATTTGAGAACACGCGACCGGTCTCCGGGAGTTAAAACTTTTTTCACTGCTGGCTGGAAATCGTGGCTGTATGCATTAAATTCATCATTCGACATCATAAATTTGGCAGCCAGGTGGTTTGCAAGTGCAGAGTAGGGGGTTATTTCTACTACTTGTGCTGACTATACATACATGTACGAGTATATAAAATATAGATACATTTTGTCTGCCAGTTCGAACAGATTTAATTTGAGAACTATTATACGAGTAGCAATAGTCATGGTTAGTGACATGGCTTGTTAGATTTAGATGAAATTTTATATTTAGATAATGTATTACTTTCCCATTTTATCTAGATAGGTGTCTTCCGACAGCACATTAGTTTTGACACAAATTACTAAAGATAATTTTCATATTTAAATGGATACTTGATAATTGCTAGTCAACAACAGATGGGACTACAATACATCGTTAGCGAGGTTATAATAGTAGGCTGAGATATTCATAGATATTAGCTACTCAACAACAGATGGCACTACATGTATTGTTATCATCTGATGTCCCTGGGTGCCGAGCGCATTGTGGTGCCAAACAGGAGGTCTATTGTGTAACTCTGGTGGGTTTCGGGATTGGTTTTATTTGATCCCATCAACCAATGAATGTTGTTCAAACGCCAAACCGATTCCTAAGCTTACCAGAGTTACACAATACACCTCCAGATGTGTTCAGGGTGACACAGCATTTGTTATGCACAGACGTTGCACTTACCATCAGGTCAGCAACGATTTGCTCGTCTCATCACTTTTTTACATAAAAATTCCCTTCGGTCCAAATCCGGTTCATATCCATACTTCTTACTTAATATTATAAATGCGATGCTCTTTGTCCCTCTGTCTGTTTTTAACCCTTTTTAAGCTCAACCGTTGAATCTATCTTGACGAAATCCAGAACAGAGACAGCTTGCATCCTGGTTATAGTCACAAGAAACTTTTATTCTGGGAAATGTAAGAGCTCCTACGGTATTTTCAGAAAGCCTAAATCTACGTTGATGGGTAGGCGCAGGCTTCATCTCATTATCATTTCAGCCTATCACTAGTTCACTGCTAAACATAGGCCTCCCCCATAGATTATCACAAAAGTTTGTAGCTCTGATTTTGGGGGGATTTTATATTTTATTGGCTAGTAATTATTAAAATACGATGTGCTTGTTGGATTACAATTTAAAAAGAAAAATTATTAATTTCCTAATATTTTCTTAGTGAGTAGTAAGCAACCATACCATTTTAATCATAACACTTCTACGCACCACGCCTCTCGTTCGAACATTGGAATCCAAGACCTCTGACCCCGCTAAGCAGTAACATTATCCGCATAGTGGTCAGTGGTTAATATTGTATCTTTTTTATTTTACATTTGAAGATAAGATAAATATTCCTTTGAGCGGGAAATAACTTTTTCTTGGAATAATATTCGTATCAATTCGGTTTTTACTCATGGGTAAAACCCAAGCATGCATTTCTAGTATATTAATTATCGATAGTACAAATTGCGTCTATTATAATCCGTTTTATATATATTTCTTTTAAATCTACGCTAATAAGTTCTAGATAGGTCGATTCTACTATTATGCATGGTACAGACCAAAAAACCATTGGATAAAACGTCTTTATCGTAGGAGTACTCTGCACAATGCCTGCATTAAATAAATAGCAATGTTTTAGTTCTGCGTATTCAAAATTATTGCATACATAAGTTTAACTGTTTGCTCAAGACGTTTTTGTGTTCTTTGTTAATAGTCATAATAATTGAGATTATTTTATTACTTTACTGGTAAAACAGAAATCCGCCTAAGTAGATACCACCGCAGTGCCAGTAATGGCGGATACACACTAGACTTGTGTCGTGTCGTGATGCATAACATCAGAATCCTATCGTATTACGTATTATCACTGGGCATATGAGAATCAAGAACTTATGTCTCAGGCCGCAGTGTGGTTCTACACAGAAATATTCTGAGTAACACAGCATCTGTTATGAGCAGACGTTGTACTTATTATCAGGTGAACATTCAGCTCGTCCCGTCACATTTAGAAATAAAAAAAAATGTGTAAAGGCGTGACGATCTGACGTGATGCGCTCCGACGCCGCCTGAAGTGTAGCGGATTGCTTGAGCAGCGACCGCATCAAAGCCACCGCCTCCGCTCTGACGCATGCCAATTAACAGACTCCCAGGTCGGCAGGTCGCAAGCAGCCACATTTACTATTACATACATACTCACACACACACACACACATATATATATATTATTTTGACACAGTATACTCTTATCTTTAATACATAAAACTACATAAAACAAACGCAAACCAACATATTCATACGCACAAAACTTGAAGACAGAAGATTCTTTATCCAAAATTTTTAGTTTCATTTATTTGATAATTTTAGAAATTGTATGTTTGTTAACAATTTTGTTTAAACTTCTACATAATTTTAAATTAATTTCACAACAGTTATGTATTTGTTTAGGAAAAGCGGGGTCTACTGACACAAGTATATTATTATACTTAATAGGATGGCTCCAACCCCTGTATGTGTTTTTTTCTATACGTCAGTCTTGTGTGAACACTGCCTGACGTAGTCATTCACAGCGCGGCTCGTCCAGAAGTCGAACTGACTGGATGCCGGTTCACAGAAGACTTACGTGTCGTGTCGTGATTCATCAGAAGTTACAATTCATTATATTTGGTCAAGCGGAGGTGTGCGCAGTGGTAATTATAGGCCCTAAAAGACTGAACAATCGATGCGTCATAGTGACGAGCGCGAACGGTGAAAGGTGGTAGTCACCGTAATGTTATGGGCAGGCGTGACACTTACCATGAAGGAAATGACTTGCTCGTTTCGTCACTTATTGTCATCATACATACATACATATAGTCACGCCGTTTTCCCATTTATGGGTTGGCAGTGACCACATACAGGGCCGACTTTTGGCGATCGTGGGATATGATACGGATACGGGATATGTGACGGGTGGCGATCCACGTTGCCACCATTTTGGTGAGAGTCAAAAAAATTATCACTCCCCATTGCGATTCCCACGAGCAGTATAGTGACAGCTTTGCATTATGGTGTTATTCTGCACGGATAAAGGCTGCCCGTACAATAACTTAATCGCCTTTAGCGACACCACGGTAAGAAAGAGTAAGTTACTACTCTGCCGGATACCTTTCAGCGTCAGAAGTCAAACTGATTTAAATAAGAAATTTGAGAAAAATAAAAATAAATAAGCATGAAATCACACAGATGTTAATCATTGTAAAATAAGTGATTAGTATACAAACAATAAATAATTAATAATTAATAAACAGAAACCGCTGCACTCAAATATGACGTTGAAATATTACTCTCATCAAAAAAGTTTCACTTCAAAATGGTATCAACTAGCTGATGCCCGCGATTTCGTCCGCATGGATATAGGTGTTTTGAATATCCCGTGGGGACTATTTGATTTTTCGGGATAAAAAGTATTCTATGTCCGTCTCCAGGATGCAAGCTATCTCTGTGCTAAATTTCATCAAGATCTGTTCTGCGGTCGAACCGTGAAAAGGTAACAAACAGACAGAGGGACAGACAGAGTTACTTTCGCATTTATATATTAGTATGGATATTTACACAAAGATATTACTCATTGTAAAAGAACCGATCAGTATAAATAAACATTTATTAATTAATCGATAAACATTAATAAAGAATAACAGAAAGCGCCTCAAATTCGACCTTGAAATATTACTCTCATCAAAGAAGTTTCATTTCAAAAAAGGATCAAATATATCTTCTTCTTCAACGGCCTGTAAAAGTCCACCGCTGAACATATGGTTTGCCAACCGTGCTCTAATATATAGTATTGTACTGTATACTATATACTGTCGAAGAAATATATATTTTAAAGATATTATTTATAATACGTGTAAGTCGTAATCTCAGAAGACGACTAAAGAAAGCGTTCCGAACGCAGCGACAACGTTAATAAACATTAATGATCACGCGCTAGTCGACTTTTCTACACCCGCGGAACGAAGTGGTACATTTTAAAATAAGCAGATATATGTTTTTATTTAAGTTTTTTTACAATTTGTCGGAGAACTTGAACTTTTATAATATCTACGTGAGTACGCTTATAGATACGGAGGCTACTTATTGTTCCCACATTGGTATAGCATCATTGTTTTATTGCAAATAATTTTAAGGATTTAGGTATAATCTGTACCACTCGCATAGTATATTGTTTTTACTCCCTCCTTATTCTATAAACTTTCTGTAACTCTAGTTTAATGCAGTGCTCATTAGAAAATCTTTCTGAGTTTCACTTAACGACGTAAAGATGGCGCTAGCAGCATAGATAAGATAGGCTAGCAGTGTACATTATTGGCACATTATTGGCTGAATGATTTGGGCGCGTTTTTCATTTAAGGGAAAAGTTTCCCGGGCTTTTCATGAAAAAAAGAAAAATAAAAAAACTAATAGATATATGGAGATCGAGTCAGGGAATATCGATTGCTACGCTAACATAAATCTATGAATTAATTGAAAACTCGATATTCTCATGAAATCTACAAATAACGGCATCACATTATTAATTGTGGTGAATTATTACGCGTGCTATAAGATTATCGAAGATACAAAAGAACTCGAAGAGATATTTCAGAAG
This sequence comes from Luehdorfia chinensis, assembly GCA_019845155.1. Taxonomy (NCBI): domain Eukaryota; kingdom Metazoa; phylum Arthropoda; class Insecta; order Lepidoptera; family Papilionidae; genus Luehdorfia; species Luehdorfia chinensis. Next base: position 1,745,457 of record JAHVAK010000533.1, read on the forward strand.
CCAGGAGCAGCAGAATATCTGGAGACGACATGCTGTGAGTCCCGTCTCTTGTGATCTTGGATTGCATACCAGTGTCTTTGGAAAGTTTATCAATGAGTTTTCTAATATCGCTCATTTGGTGGAACATTAGGGTAATTATAATCCTAATACCAGTGGATTACCAATTAACTACTGTAATCTAAAAAATTACAAAAATCGCGCTCCTGTAAAATTACAAAACAGACAATTTCGTCGTTGTTCTACCAAATGAACGATATAGGGATCAGCTATAAAAATTATTTATGGGTATTGGTTAAAAATATAAAAATATAGTCGACCGTACGTACATGTGATGCTTATATTTTCACGCCGTATCACCACACATATTTGTAGCTTAATGAATATCTGTTGCAAAGAGTTAAGTATCAGTGCCGCTAGAGATATTTACGGTAATGTAAGCTGTCTATACAAATAAATAAAATTGAAGTGTCTGTTTGAATTAACAAGATAACAATTTACTCAATTCTTATGAACGTATACGGTACTTCTTCTTCTTCTTTGTTTAATGGCTGCTCTTAAAAGAATTCTGCCAATATCAAGTCAGTCATGGGAGTGACAAAATTTGAATTTCAATTGAGAATCCCAAATCTAAAACAAAACAAACAAATACTACACACTTAAAAACCATCACCTTGATTAGAAATATACATCAATATTTTATATTATTAACACTAATGAAATTACACAAAACTTTTACAATAGGAGTGTAAACTAAAGATAACAGGGTTACCATATTCATGGGTCGTGGGATATGTGAAGGAAGGAAATCATACAGAGATTGGGAAAGTTTAGGGCAAGCAAAAAATAAATGATCAGGGGATCCCTCATCCAACCCACACTCGCAGATCGAGTTGTCCCTGATCCTCATCTTAGCTAAGTGAACTGGTGTACAGGTAAGGCCAAAACGAAGGCGACAAACGGTAGACGTAATTCTTTTGCTAGAGTTACGGTAGTGAAAGAACCAAGGCTTATTTGGTATATCTTCTTGAATGCTAGCATAGTATTTACCCGTGACAAGTTTGGATTTGCGCCATGCGTCACGCCATGAGACCATGAGGTCAGAACTAGCCAGAGGTAGTAGATCACAAGTAGGTCTTACAGTGAGTATGGGTGCCAGTTCTAGTGGCTTCTTTTGCTAGAAGATCCGCATATTCATTACCATGAATGCCACAGTGACCTGGGATCCAGGCCAGAGCAACATGTAATCCTTTTATATGACATTTATGCAGTGCAGTTCTAATATTGAGTACAATAGGACTTTTAATGTTGGAACGGAACGGATTTGACAACAGACTTTCAAGGCAACTTAATGAATCAGAGAAAATTAATGTTTTTTTTATGTTATGTGACTCCGAATAAAGAATGGCTTCAAGAATAGCCAAAGATTCGCCAGTAAAAACTGTCGTGTTAGGTGTGCATTTAAAATTTAAAACTGTTCTGTACTTTGGGATCCAAACTGCAAAGCCAACATTGCCCTGATTAGATAGTTTAGATGCATCAGTGTACATAATTAACCAATCGTGCCACTTTTCAGATACAAGTTGCTTAAGTTTATTTTCGGCTTCTATTGTATTTTTATTTATGCCAACATTTAGGATGACTTCAGGTTGGAAGATTAAGGCCTCAAATGGGATTTCATAGAGTGGATTCTTACTAGTTTGGGAAATTGGAGACTGTATGTTAGTTAGTTTTAGGTAACTTTTTAGAAGATCTTTATGAGACCAATATCTAGATTCTCTAGCTAGCTGGGAGAGGGTGTGAAGTCTTGAGAGAAGTGGATGATATGAAAGTTGAGCAGTTTTGAATATAAACCTATCTGACATATATTGTCTGCGAAGTAGGAGGGGTGGCTCAGAACACTCCACCTGAAGAGCATTTATGGGGGTTGACTTCATGCTACCAGTTATTATGCGGAGGCATTTACTTTGTATTTTATCAAGTGAGCTAAGGGCTGCCTTGTTACAAGGCTCCAATAGGAATGAACCATAGTCAAAGTGGCTACGGATGAGAGCATTATAAAGGAGTTTCTGGGTGTAAGGGTGGGAGCCCCACCAAGCACCTGACAGACAGCGACGAGCATTTAGGTTTTTCTCGCATTTTGATGAAATATAAGATAAATGGGGAATTCCGGTCATTTTGGTATCCAGGATAACCCCCAGAAATTTCACTTTATTGTCATGGTAGATATTCTGATTTCTCACTGAAATCGGAAGATCAGGAATAAACCTGTGTCTCGAAAAAACAACTACACTGCTTTTAGATGGGGAAAGGGATAAACCGTGATCCGATAGCCAAGTTTCAAGATATTTAATAGCCATAGCTAGACGAGAAGATGCGTCTTCTATGGATTTGTCGATGGTGTAGAGAGTGAGGCCATCAGCATATTGTAAAATATTTGACATATAATTGACTGATCTATCCATATCATAGGTGTAAAGATTAAAAAGGAGAGGGCTTAGCACAGAACCTTGTGGTAGCCCTTTCCACACAGATCTAGGCGGGAGTAATTGTCCCTGTACGCGTATAGAAATGCGTCTGTTGGAAAATAAGTTGCATATGAAATTAATTATCCTCTCCGGGATGCTCAGCTGAAGCATTTTTTGCCTGAGCAACGGAAGAATTACATTATCATATGCCGAACATATATCCAGGAAAGCTGCAACAACAGACTTCTGGTTGGAAAACGCTAGTCGTATTTCAGATGTAAACACGCTAAGGCTGTCCATTGTGCTGTATCCCTTTCTGAAACCAAATTGTGTTTTGGACAAGATTCCTCTATTCTCTAATAGCCACTCTAAGCGGTTCTTAATGAGATGTTCCATTATTTTTGAGAGAGTAGAAGAGAGGGCTATAGGTCGATAGCTAGAAGAGTCCGAAGGATCTTTACCGGGTTTCAGAATCGGAATAATAAGTTGGGTGTTCCAATCGTCAGGGACAGATCCTGTGACATACACTTTATTTATTATGTCCAAGAAGTACTTCCAAGACAGGGCCAGCTTTAGAAACAAAAGAATAGGGAATCCCATCAGCGCCGGGAGAAGAGTCTTTGAGGGTCTTCAGAGCTAAATGTATTTCGGCAAGAGAGAATGGTTCATTCATTTTGTCACAAGAATAAGAAGAGGGCTGATCTTCTGAAATGAGTTGGGGATGGAGTTCTTCCTCTGAGGGAACCCAAGGGGGAGACAGTTTATTACCGAACTCAAAGAGCCACGTGAGTGAATCGTTAGCAAGAAAGCTTTTATTATAGGCGCCCCGAAATCGCCGAATATTTTTCCAGACCAAAGCAGAAGGAGCTCGAGGAGAGAGACTTTCACAGAAGGAAAGCCATCCCTGTTTTTTCTTTTCAGAAAGGAGTTTTTTAGCTTGGGCAGCTACTTTTTGATAATAAACAAAGTTCTGTATGGACATGCATTCAGCATAACGTTTTTCTGCTTCCTTCCGTTTACGAACAATAGAAGAGCAGTGGGAATCCCACCAAAGAGGGGATGATATTTTGTTACGCGATGCGTTTTTTAAGGGAATAGATAAATTAGCTGACTGAATGAGGCAGGAAACAAATTGGTTATATGTAAGCTGCAAATTGCTTAGAGTCACTGGGGGAAGACTTTTGACTTTTGAATCTGTTACAGAGCGATATAGCTCCCAATTAGCTCTAGAAGTACTATACTTTAAGAGAGGGGAAACATCTCTAGATGGGACACTTCTGTTGGAAAAGGAGATAAAGATAGGAAAATGATCGCTGCCATATGTATAAGGCAAAACTTGCCAAGAAGTACTGGATGCAACTGAGGCCGAACACAGGGACAGATCAACAACAGATTTAACATTTTGGGAGGGATATACTTTTCGTGTTGGGGAACCATCATTTAAAACACACAAATTAAATTCATTAAAGACTTCTAATAACAAGTAAGAGAACAGGTCAGTCCTATGGGAACCCCACATTGTATGATGACTATTAAAATCACCTAGCACAATGAAAGGAGTGGAGATACTAGAAAATAAAAGATTGAGCTCAGAGATACAAGCAGGAGTGGGGTGAGGAAGATAAATAGATATAAAAGTTAGACCCATAGTCTTTATTTCTACAGCATTTATGTTATCTGGAAGGGAAGGGAGGGATATATGTGATACAGAAAGGTTATTCTTATATAAGATTAGAGTTCCTGCGTATCCATCACTCCTGTCATCCCGGACACAAGAATAGCCCGGGATCCTAAAATGGGATCCCGGCCTAAGCCAGGTCTCCGCAATGGCAAGAATAGATGGTTTATATGAGTTTATTAAGTAAATAATATCAGACTTCTTATTCATTACGCTCCGGCAATTCCATTGCAGAAAAATTAGGGGTTGGAATTTTATATATTTTTGAAAAAAGAGAATCAAGTGAGTTTTTCACGTAATACGGTAGGTCAATGTCATCAAATTTCCCAACAACTGCTGTGATAGTAGATACTAAATTTTCTAAAAGATTATCATTAGGAGATAGGGATGAGACCATTGCATGGCCATTGGGAAGAGTTGAAGGAGGGGTGCGAATAATATTGTTATGTGTTGTCTTGTCATAACCTACTATTTGTTGTATGGGGTTGGTTTTGCGTTTGGCATATACAGTTTTTTTGTAGGATGTTGTGGAAACAGTAGGTAGTAGAGAATTGGACAGATTTTGTGAGGGGGAAGAATTGATCTGGACAATGTCTGAGTATGGCCTTCTAACTGCAGAAAATCTAGCAGAGGCCTCAAGGTAAGAAACATTTTCCTGGGACATGACCACTTTAATTGCTTTCTGCCTTGAATGTTCTGGGCAGGATTTATCTGTAGCACTATGATTACCAGAACAGAATAAGCAAGTCCGAGGGTCTGTAGTACAATTTTCACCTGTGTGTTCTTTGGTACAATTGTAACACCTAGGTTTGGATCTACACTGAGCCTTAATATGTCCAAATCTGCAGCAGTTCATGCATTGTATTGTTGGTAAAACATAAGTTTCCATTGGAATAGAAGTGAAAAAGGAGTAGACATGAGAAGGGAGAACTTGGCCTGAAAATGTTAAAACTACTGTCTGAGTAGGTACCCATTCCACTTCATCACCCTTTTTTACCTTTCTGTGCAGCCTTCTTGCTTTAATGATCTCACCACAGCTAGAAGGTAGCTCTGACTCACTGACAAATTCATCCATGGAAATGTCTGAGGGAATGCCTCTGATTACACCCATACGAGTAACATGGAATGTGGGGATAACTGCTGATAATTTGAATTTTGGTAATAAAAAGGATTCTACAAAGTTGTTAGCATCTGTAGGAGTCTTAAATTCTATTGAAACCCTGTTCCGTCCCACATTAGAGACACCATTTTTAGCAATGTTTGCTACCTTGTTCTGTGCCAGGAAATGTCCAATTCTTATCGGCTTAATTGAATAGCCAGATAAAGCATCAGGTTCCGATCTACTGAGGTGAACTATGAAGGGTCCTTTGTCATTATCTGAGTACTTTTTTTTTTCACTAAAGTTAGGGTGGGTATACATGTTTTGATATGAAGCTGAAGGTTGATTAACATGATTTACTTTTTTTTTAAGGGTAGATGTTAATTCGTCTACATTTTTACGTTTGGAAGCGGTGGGATCACCGGACTTATCCGGTGGTTCCGAATCTCCCCCATCAACTTCCATTATTGATGAAAATAACTACATACGATTATAAACAACCCAAATACTTATCAACGAATACTAACTATCAACAACACGCACAAAACAAAACACAAATAATATGAAAATCTCAATGAAAAAATTGGCCAGACAATTAATTCAACGGAAACGTCAAACCACCAATCACTCTGACGGCAGACTCGTATACGGTACTTATAAGAGAAAACATTTTTTTTAAATTATCGTCTGTCTGTCTGTCACTGTCACTGTCACTGGTGATAATGACTCTTTATGATATGTTGTAACGTCAATTTAGCAGCTGCTTGGCGGGAAAAGGGTATTCCGTCCAACCAAATCCATACAAATAAATAAAATTGATCTGTCTGTCTGTGACAACAAAACAACAGCCTTTTACTCAATGCGGAAAGAATATACGGTACATAAAAGAAAAAAAATCTGAAATTTTGTCTGTCTTTCTGTTTGTTCCGGCTAATCTCAGAAACAGCTGGACCGATTTTGACGAGACTTTTACTGACCGAAAGCCGATACTATAGCGGGTAAATGAGGCTACTTTAATTTTAGAAAAATAATTAGGAATTTAAATAAAACTAATTGTTACAGATTTTATCGCGTTTTATTTAAACTGTTTATAACCCGATGTTTCGGGAGCTTTTCTGCACCCATGGTCACGCTAAGCTAAGCTTGCAAACCCATGGGACGCATGTAAGCCAGAAAACAGGTACTCTACCAGCTCTGAATAGCCTAAAAAAATTTCTTACGACTGGGACCAAAATAATGATTGTGCAAACCTTCATTTTTCCCTTGAACGACTATGGTGATGTGTGTGTGTTATTTTGATCTGAATGCAGATCTCCTCAATAAATACGAGTATGATCGTCTTCTGAATCATGGATTCTGGATCATGTGTCTGCCTTTTGTTCTCTATCAAAGTGGGTACCCATTCGTCGGCGCCGACTATCCTCACGTCTCCTACTTGACTCCCTACTTTCAGTATCTTTTCTCTAGCCATGATAAAAACCTTCGCTCGTCAAAGAAGTTACTGCTTCTGTGCCCCTCTCGTAGCTCTTCCCTCGTCCATTCATCCTTTCCTGTTCAATCAGTCCTTCTCAGTCGAACTCTCCCTCCTCGAAGTTAGAACAGCTGACAATGTTATGAATTGATGAAACGAGCAAAACGTTCACCTGATGGTAAGTGCAACGTCTGCCCATAACAAATGCTGTGTCACCCAGAACATTTCTGTGTGACACCTCACTGTGCCCATCACCCTGAGACATCAGTTCTTAAGTCTCATATGCCCTGTGATTACGCTAGCTCACAGTGCTCTTCAAACCGAAACACAGTAATGTTTGCACGCTACTGCTTCACGGCAGAATAACTGGCCCTGGGGTGGTACCTACCTAGACGGATTCCTGCATAGGAATCCTACTACCAGTAAACCAGTTTTAACAGTTGCCTGTTAAAATTTAAAGTTCGGGAACTGCTTCAAAATAAGTCGACAGTATCATCTCAACAATAGTTTATCAACGCTTTTTATTATTTTTTTATATGTATTTATGTATATACTTATTAATCTGTTTTATGTTATATAAGCCGCCGTGTGGTAGCGGCCTAAGAGAATCTACCACCCCGTCCCATCCCGTCGCATCCCGTGGGTGTCGTAAAAGTCGACAGACGGAAATTAAAACTAGGAGATGGGCAGCAGCATCGTCCTGGAACATCTGAATAAATAAACTGCGGTTGCCAACCCGCCTGCCAAGCGTAGCAACTATGGCAAAATCCCTCCAATAGGAGAGCTACAAACTTTTGTGGCTACCTATGGGGGAGCCCTATGTTCAGCAGAGGACTTGTGATAGGCTGAAACGACGACGACGAAGATGTTATATAAGTATATGTATGTGTATTAGTAAAAAAAAAGTAAAGTTTCAGTCTATAAATGTCCCACTGCTGAGCACAGGCCTCCTCTCATTTCTGAGAGGGTTTTTGGAGCTAGGAAGAATCCGCCACGCTGCTCCAATGCGGGTTGGCGGACTTCACATGTCATCGAAATATTTCTATTCCTCGGACATGCAGGTTTCCTCACGATGTTTTCCTTCACCGCTGGTAAATCACGTGGTAAATCAGCACTTTAAATTGTAGAACAATATTAGAGGTGCTGGCACCGGGGATCGAACCCAGGTTACTCGCTTACTATTAAATCAAAGGCGAGCACCAGGCCCCTGAGCTACCACGGCTTTGTATTAGTATTCATATACATTTACATATTTCTCTATTTTTCCAATTCATATAACATAAATAAATAAAATAAATAAATTTCTTTTGGATCTTTTTTAATCTTGTTGTATACGTTGAGGATTCCATACTTGGGATGCACAACCCACATGGCTGCGCGAAAAGGTGCAGTATAGAATTATGAAATGCTAGAAATTATGACTCTTTAAGATTTCATTAAGCCTTATAATTTACTAGCTGATGCCCGCGACTAAGTCCGCGTGGATGTAGGTTTTCTAAAAATGCCGTGGGAACTCTTTGATTTTTCGGAACAAAAAGTATCTTATGCCCGTCTCCAGGACGCAAGCTATCGCTGTGCCGAATATAAATTTACGAATAACAGTCTCACGGACAACCGAAGCATGCTCAATGGTAAAAATGTTAAACAGATTCGACAATACATATTTAAGTAGATTCGAAACTCAGGCAGACAGGCTAATAACCATATTAAGTATGCATTCAATGTAATACGTAAACTGCCACGTTATCGGTGACTGACAGTATGAAATACATATTAATATACTAATATATTCTGATAAACTAATCCATACTAATTTTATAAATGCGAAAGTAACTCACTCCGTCCCTCTTGTCTGTTTGTTACCGCTGAACCGACCTTGACGACATTTGCAACAGTGGTAGCTTGGAGACGGACATGGTATACAGGGCGGTTCTCATCGCCCAGAGTTACCGACACAAAAGTCGAAAGTCCGGTCATTAGACGACTTAAAATCAGCGAACGCGAAACCAAACCTGGCACGCGGGCTCCTGGCCTGTGCGCACAGTATCCGATGAAGCGGTAAAAGCCAAAAAAGGCTAACAGCAATTACATCACCGAAATTATATGTATACATAGTATTTATCCCGGGAAGTTAAATAGTTCCCTAGGGATATTTATAACACCTATAACCATCCACTAGTACGCAGGGCTGGGCCAATAATTGTCATATATATTTGAAATACAAATATAAATTTTGTATTTCTATTTCAATTACTTCCTAAAAATGTAACATTTAATTGGAATTTCATATACCTGACACTGTGGTGTTTTGTAATTATTATTTCAAACACACTGGTTGTAGGATTCCTAGACAGGAATCCGTCTAGGTAGGTACCACACCAGGGCCAGTTATTCTGCCGTGAAGCAGTAGTGTGCAAACATCAGTGTGTTTCGGTTTGAATGCCACTGAGAGCTAGCGTAATCACTGGGCATATGAGACTTAAGAATTGATGTCTCAGGGTGACGGTCGCATTGTGGTGTCAGACTGTTCTGGGTGACACAGCATTTGTTATGGGCAGACGTTGCACTTACCATCAGGTGAACGTTTTGCTCGTTCCGTCACTTTTATCAAATAAAAAAAATCTTATCGCTTCAAAATCGTGACCATTGTGGTTGCCCGTTGAATGGGTTTTCGATATGGTTTTTCTAAGGGTTTTGCTGAAAAACCTACTGTATATTGGTTACACGTTGAGCAGCTTCAATAAATAACCTATTCAAAACCATTTCATTTTGACTACCTGTTTAAAAGGGCTTTCGATAGAATTTGCTTAATAGTTTAAATGAAACTAATTTTACGGATTTTATCGCGTTTAATTTTACTATTTATAACCCGTCGTTTCGAGTGCTTTACAGCACCCATGGTCACCCGGAGTACCTTCAGCTTTTAATTATTATCAGACAGAATCAGATTTTATTTTGTTATAAGTACCGTATATTATTTCATAAACATTGAGTAAAAGGCTGTTCATTTTTTATTACAGACAGACACATCAATTTTATTTATTTGTATAGATTTGGTTGGACGGAATACCCTTTTCCTGCCAAGCAGCTGCTAAATTGACGTTACAACATATCTTAAGAGTCATTATCACCAGTGAGGTGACCTTACATAACCTGTTCCGAGAACGCTGAGGTTGAGCTAGACCATGTAATAATGTTGCCAGAACATTAAAATTCGCAATAAATTAAGGGACCATTTTCAGCTGGTTCTCGTTTGTTGATGTGGATATTTTTTTTCTCATCAAAAGGATCCCCTACTTTTCTGGTATTCCCCCGGATAGACCTTCTGGATTTCTCCTGTTTCTACTGCATTTACAGACATACATTTCACATGCCAGACCCGAAAACAAATACCGTTTTATAGGTGGTAAGGTTTCTATGGAGGAATCCGTCGAGTTTGATACCACCGTAGGGCCAGTTAATCTACCGTGAAGCAGTAGTGTGCAAACATTGCTATGTTTCTGAAGGGCACTGAGGGCTAATGCAATCAGTGGGAATATGACACTTAAGAACTGATGTCTCAGGGAGACGGGCGCAGTATGGTGTCACACAGAAATGTTAAAGCACCTACCATCAGGTGTACATTTTCTAGTCTTTTTATTTTATCCCTTATAATAATTCGGCTTCTTGCCGGATTAACGTAGTCGTAAATTAAAGTTATAGTAATTATTACAATGCGCTGTGTGGTAGCGACGTATGAGAATCTACCACCCCATCTCATCCCGTGGGTGTCGTAAAAGTCGACAGAGGGAAAATGAAAACCAGGAGATGGGCAGCAGCATCTTCCTGGAACATTAGAAGAAATAAACTGCGGTTGCCAACCCGCCTGCCTAGTTGCAACTATGGTAAAATCCAGCCAAAATGAGAGCTAAAAACTTTTGTGGCAATCTGTGGGGAAGGCCTATGTTCAGCAGTGGAGTAGTGATAGGCTGAAATGATGATGATGATGATGATGAATTATTACAATTATGATTTTGAAATTACTGTTAACAAACTTCATTAGAATCCGTCTAGCCGTTCCAGCGTGACTCAAGAACATACGTCCAAATAAACACACATATTTAACCTTCATTCAGTAGTAAGATGATCAGTAAAGGCCAATATGAGCGTTACATCGGATGGGATGGTGAAAATTCCTTGTAGTGTGCATCACTCCTCGGGGGCTCAGAGAAGTAATTATAAACTTACTCTAGTTACTGAGTGGATCGTATAATAAAGGTTTACGAGTATATACAGGGTCATCCGTAGTGTCCAATACATCCCGGCAAGCTGGGCTTAGGGACGATGTTTATATGCCCCAAAAAATAACAATAGCATAACAATGAGCCTCGTAGCGTGATACTTGTAGGAGATATGTCGACTTTAAGAATTTGTTTTAAACTCATAGGTGACTACCCTGTTATACAGGTGATCGAGGCAATGAACTCATAAATTTAATTGGGCGTTTTTCCATTGAGCTGCCATCGAAAGAACTCGCAAGTAGTAGGATAACATGAAGCTTAAGGAAATCTGTTGCGAAGTAAATCTGTTAGTATGACGCCGATGTTTTTTTTTTTAATGCTTTTCGATGTTATAAATAATTACTAGGGTAACATAAATGAAATGGAGAAGAAAACGTATTTTTTATTTGTCTGGTCTGGTCAACGACTTTCTCGGCTAGGATTCACAAAACAAATAATTTTAAAGTTTTGTATGGACATTTTTAGTATTCAATTTTGTCATTGAAGCTTCACCGTTGTGTATATCAAATCAAAGTAGTATGGGTAGGTGCCAGGATGTTATACCAATTATGAATAACGTTATATATATATAAATATAAATATACATATATAACGGAATAAAACAATATAGTAAAATGTGCGTAAGTAGTCGTAGTAAGCGTAACAGTTGACTGGCATTCAAGTAGCCGCTCGCGATAAACCTCGTCTCCCCCACCTCGCCTGTGCTGATGAGTTAGATGGCGCAACAGACACTATAATATTGTTTTCGTCTCGTATCAAAATGGCGGCGACGTGGTTCGCTACACGCCGCGTCTTGTTCCCCGCGGATACCCCTTATATGGGGAAAAGGCGTGGCTGTATGTATGTATGTATGTATGTAAGTATTGCGGAAGTTGCCGTGTGGTAGCGGCTGAAGAGAATCTACCACCGCATCTCATCCCGTAAAAGTGGACAGAGGGAAAAAAACCAGGAGAAGTGCAGCAGCATCTTCCTGGAAAATCTGAATGAATAAACTGCGGTTGCCAACCCGCCTGCCAAGCGTGGCAACTATGGCAAAATCCCCCAAAATGAGAGCTACAAACTTTTGTTGGGGGAGGCCATTTTTGAGCAGTGGACTAGTGATAGGCTGAAATGATGATAATGATGATGATGAATAGTTGTTATTAACCTACTCGTATATCCAAGCGAACGAAGTCGCGGTCATCAGCTAGTTCTATACATATAAAACAAGTAACTAACAAACAGAGGGACAGAGGGAGTTACTTTCGCATTTATAATATTAGATAGAGTATATACTATACACACATAAAGAATACACATACACAGCAATGTCAGTTTTTTTTTAATCCATTGAGGAAAAACAATCACGGTGCTGGTAATACATTCAGTCGGTACGGGTTTTCCGACCTCGTGAGCCGGATTTATTGTTATAAAATCGACATTTAGTTATAGTATCGCGTAACATTTTTTTTTTTAATAACTCGTGCGGGAATTGTGTTTGTGTAAGTGACCGTGTCATTCGTGTAAATTATTATTCTAAGTTTACGGTGATGCGAATTCTAAAGTGTCAAAACAGATTCAAATAGAAAAATAAATAAGTTAATTGGTGTAGACCAAAGATGGCTGATCTGAAGGTTTTTTGGAATATCGTTTTCCTTATTTTTGGTGAGTTACGATATAGTCTACTCATATATTAGTATATCAGGGATTTCCAAACTATTTTGGGCAAGAGACCCCTTTTCCAAAATGAACTGATTTCCGGACCACCATAGCTAAATTACTTTAAAAAGTTTTTTTTTAAAATACAACGTTGTTACTTCCTATTAAAATTACTCGTATTATTACTCATTCTTATAACAAGTTGCTACAAGTAACACAACTTGTACAGTATCTTGAAAGTTTCGAATAACAACTTGTTTTAATTAATAGGGGTCGATTTTTAGACCTCGTCGAACCCCGAAATCAGCTTTCATTTATTTCGACCCCTTGGAAACCGGATTCTTTCAGCGACGGATATCGACCACTTTGTGAATCCCGGTTTAATTTTAGTAATTCGGTACCGTGTTTTCATACATACATACATACATAAGATCACGACTATATCCCATAAGGGGTAGTCAGAGACTGGGCACTCACTGCAAAAACAATAATTTTTTTAAGCTACACTGGTTCGCATAGAAATGCCTCTGTCCTGGGAAGAACCAGTACGAACCCAACGGGATAATTTTTTTCAGACATTTTAAAAATAACATACAATTATCTATAAATATAATAAATCCCAGTCGAATTCAACTATTATGCTAAACATAAAGTGTTGGTTTTCGAGTCTGGTTGTGTTGTAATTGCCCCTGTGTTCTGACACTGCATCCTAGCCTACCTCCGATCTCATCGCATCAGCGTTACATCAGGGGACCCCCTGTTTTGATCCCGAAAATTTTCATTGAAATCTGTAGCGCTGTTTTTGATCCTATTCGATTACATTTATGATTAGGCATCGTATCACAAGTAGTTTACATTTAAACGCTGGCATTTATTTGAAATCACAAACAGAAGAGGGGGTGCGAAAAGTGGGTTACCTGTGTGGCCTCTGCCTACTACTTATATGGGAAAAAGGTGTGATAGTATGAATGAATGACAAACAGGTACGGTATGGATTTTCCTGTATCATTCATCAATAAATATCGTGGCTGGTTTCAATAGCTATGTAGTAATTGGAAACTGCAATCTTAAAAACAAAATTCGGCATCCAATAAATATTATATACTCATATATAGACCGACTTAATGCAAATGAAGTTCGTTCGTCATCATCAATTCAACTGGTCATCGTCAATTCAATTTTACTGGTGGTAGGATTCCTATGCAGGAATCCGTCTAGGTAGGTACCACCCCAGGGCCAGTTATTCTGCCGTGAAGCAGTAGTGTGCAAGCAATACTGTGTTTCGGTTTGAAAGGCACTGTGAGCTAGCGTAATCACTGGGCATTTGAGACTTAAGAACTGATGTCTCAGGGTGACCGGCGCAGTGTGGTGTCACACAGAAATATTCTGGGTGACACAGCATTTGTTGTGAGCGGACGTTGCACTACAGCTTGATAAAGTTTTCTCATAAAAACATAAAATTCAGTGAATATCAAGTGTGATTAATAACTATTACCACAAATTACGTTAAAATACTTAAGAAGGTAATTATTTATTGAAAAAAAATACATTAAAATCGTAAAGTAAAGTCAAAAATATCGACCACTTTGGGAATCCCTGCTGTAATAGGTCATTATCCTATTAAGCATGCGATGAACTATGTAATAAAAACAGCAAGTTCAGGCGAAATGTATTTTTAACAGTACCAGTAGTAATGGCCGAGTTAACGAAGCAAAAAAAAAAATAATTTTTTTTTAAACAACTTTTATAATATCTTAAAGTCAACCTAATTTGCGATGATATAAGAACAAATTAATGTGATTGATATTTTTAATTCATACGATACCATACGAACTCTAAAACTGTCTACTAACTGACGACCGCGTGGCCTAGTGGTCAGAGTACCTGACTTCTACGCCGCGGGTCCTGGGTTCGAATCCCAGCCGGAGCCAACATTTGTGCTAAAACACAAATTGTTACTTTTCGGTACTGTTGTGTTTGTCCCCGTGTTTCTGACACTGCATCCTAGCCTACCTCCGATCTTATCTCATCAACGTTACATCGGGCGCGGGTAGGTTGGGACGAGTGAGTGCCTCTGTGTTTGCGCGTACACTTGTGGCACTATAATATCTCCTGCGCAGTTGATGGCTCTCGACAGTAGTTGGAAGTTGTCGCCGTGGACGAAATCGGCTAGGAGAACATCATCATCATCATCATCAAAACTATCTAAATATTAGTCATCATCATTTCAGCCTACCATAGTCCACTATTAAACGTAGGCCTCCCCCATAGATTGCCACAAAACACGGTCCTGAGCCACCTGCATCTATCGACTTCCCGTGGGTGTCGTAAAAGTCGACAGAGGGAAATTAAAAAAACACGACTTGAGCATCAGCATCTCTCTGGAACATCTCAATAAATAAACCGCGGTTGCCAACCCGCATGCCAAGCGTGGGAACTATGGCAGAACCCCCCAAAATGAGAACTACAAACTTTTGTGGCAATCTATGGGGGAGGTCTATGTTCAGCAGTGGACATTGATTGGACATTGATGATTAAAATAAGAAATAGTAAAATAATAATCAGAACTGTCTATCTACGCTGGATGTTATGTTAGAGGAGGCAAACGAGCGGCTCACCTGATGGTAAGTGATCACCGCTGCCCATGAACATCTACAATACCAGAGGAATAGCAGATGCGTTGCCGGCCTTTAAGGAAGGAATAGGCTCTTTTTTTGAAGGTCCCTAAGTCGTATCGGTCGTTGCGACCTTTATATTTGTCCGTTTGCACTGTATCATATTAACGTTTGATATTAATAAAACTAAATGAAATCGATACGTGTTATATTTTAATTTTAAATGGGGCTTTTGCTCTTATGCTCTTGAGTATAAGGTTGCATTTTCCATGACCGCTACGTTTTACGTCAAAGCAATCAAATTGACCCGTTAGCTTATGGTTATCAATTTTATACGCATACTACTTTCATTCTTATCGCATACAAATAAGATTGAATATTACATGTATGCAATCTCATTTATCAATCGTCTTTAATTTGCTTTATCTCATGTTAAAATTCGATTCAGCAGTGGTAAACGAAACTGGTATACCTGTTTTTAACAAAACTAAATTTAATGTGGGTTTGTCCGTCACGATGACGTCATTTCAATTTGATAAATTCAAGTTAATTGGCCCAGAAAATGAGCTATCGTAGGCCAGATGACGTGAAATTTCAATTTGATACATTCTAATCAAGTTAATTGGCCCAAAACTTGGGCTAGTGTAGGCCAGATCTATAAATTGTCTTAAAAATTCAAAAGCTTAAGTAATTCTCATGTTAAATCCGTTCAATACAGACAGACAAAATATACTATGTTATATGAATGTATGACAACCATTTTAGTATTTGCTTACCTCTAATGACATAGTTGGGAAGTATGGATGATGGAAAAGACGGCGGTCGTTGCGGATCTATACACATCACCTTTACTGATAAATAAAATTGTCCGTTTGTAATGTCAAAATAAAAGCGTTTTACTCAATGCATATGAAAGTACCTACAGGTTACTCAAAGGAAAAAAACATTCTTTCAATTTTTTGTCTGTCTGTCTGTCTGTTTCTCCCGGCTAATCTCTGAAACGGCTGGACCGATTTTGACAGGACTTTCACTGGCAGATGGCCGATGTTATAAGGAGTAACTTAATATACTTTTATTATAGAAAAGGTATTAGGGTTCCTCGCAAAGTTAAGAACCGCACGCTACGAATCGAACATTACGGAGAAGGACTGAACTGTTAATGCTGGTTATGCTGAACTGTTTTTTCTTAGATAAGCGAGGTTTCGCGGCATCTTATGCAGGAATCCGTCTAGGTAGGTACCACCGCAGCGCCAGTTATTCTGCCGTGAAGCAGTAGCGTGCAAACATTACTGTGTTTCGGTCGGTTTGAAGGGCACTAAGAGCTAGCGTTATCACTGGGCATATGGGACTTACGAACTGATGTCTCAGAGTGACGGGCGCAGTGTGGTGTCACACAGAAATGTTCTTGGTGACTAAGCTTTCGTTATGGGCAAACGTTGCATTTACCATCAGATGAACGTTTTGCACGTCGCATCACTATTTCCAATAAAAAAGAAATCATGTGTATGTGTGTGAATTATATTACGCGGGTGAATCCCCGGATTTAGGCACAGTTACTTTATAAATAAATAGTAATATGAAAAATTATATACTTAATACTCAATAGAGCATATTTTTTTAAACTACTTGCAAAAAAAGCGTCTGTCTAAAATAACTAGCAAGAAACCTAGCTGGCGGTTTTGTTGTTTTTTTGTCAATATTTTTTTGGGTTCCGTAGTACTAGTAGTAAAAGGAACCATAATAATGTCCTCTCCATATGTCACAGCCATTTTACTCGTAGACTATCGGCACCGTATAAATGAAGATTTGAAGGAAGGTGTTTTGTTGTCTATTTTTTTTTGCGTAAAGTGATGAAACGAGCAAAACGTTCACCTGATGGTAAGTGCAACGTCTGCCCATAAAAATGTATCACTCAGAAAACTGTGTGACATTACACTGTGCCCATCACCCTGAGACATAGGTTCTTAAGTCTCATATGTCCAGTGATTACGCTAGCCCTTCAAACCGAAACACAGTAATGTTTGCACACTACTGCTTCACGGCAGAATAACTGGCTGGGGTGGTACCTACCTAGACGGACTCCTGCATAGGAATCCTACCACCAGTACACATTATACTTATTTTTGTCACTACACTTTCATACAACTTAAGGTCTAAAGAAATTTACATAAATTTGATCTGGACTTACTAGTGGTTATCTGACCCTAGACTTCATTCGGTAGTTTATTACAAATAGATGGTTGAAGATGTAGTGAAAAAAATAGAGAAAGACATGCTTAGATGGTTTGGACACGTAGAGAGGATGAATGAAAGGAGATTGACGAAACAGATTTATGAGGCAAGTGTAATGGAGCAAGTGAATGGAAAAGCCGGTAAGGGTCGACCTAGGCGTGCGTATCACAATCAGATCGGTGAACTTTTGAGGAAAGGTCACGTTTAAAGTACCCGCAACCGACGAGCTTGTGTGAAAACGCTAATGAAAGTAGAAGAAGCTAAAGATGTGTGTCAGGATCGTAGCAAGTGGAAAGATGTGGTCTCTGCCTACCCCTATGGGAAAGAGGCGTGACTGTATGTATGTATGTATGTAAAAATTATCCGCATTCCGTAATTATTTTGTTATTTAGACACAACATATGCAGGTAGCCCTAACTTATGAAGCTCTGTACAATGGTGTAGCGAAATTACTGAAGAAATAGTGTCACTTCAACGTAAGCGTGTCAAATATAGTTATATAGGTTTTGAAAAGTAACCATCTCTGTCCCTCTGTCTGTTTGTTACTTTTCCACGGTTCAACCGATAAATCGATCTTGTCGAAATTTGCATCCCGGAGACGGACATAGGATACATTTTATTTATATTTAAAAAAAACCTATAACCACGCCGACGAAGTCGCGGGAACCAGCTAGTTATAAATAAGCTTCAAAGATCGAAGATCACGACGACAATTTCTGCTCATTGTTGGAAGCTGTCTACTGCGCAGGAGATATTATAATGCCGCAAGTATGGACACAAACGCATAGGTACTCTCTCGTCTTTTCCTACCATTGATGAAACGCTCAAGCGATGAAATCGGAGGTTAACTAAGATTATACCTTTCAAGGTATCACGAATCATCATCATCATTTCAGCCTGTTACTAGTCCACTGTTGAACATAGCCCTACCACAAAGATTACTCATTTTGAGGGGATTTCGCCACGCTTAGTAGGCGGGTAGGCAGTTTATTTGCTGCTGCCCATCTTCTGCTTTTAATTTCCCCTCTGTCGACTTTTACGACACCCACGGTATGAAATAGGGTGATAGATTCTCCTAGGCCGCCACCACACGGTACATCACCACCTACAAATCCGTAGGCTACTGGTCAAACATTTTCGCCTATTCAGAATAATAAAACAGTTTGTACAGATTAAAAATATTAACTCGGGGACTAACATAGTTTTTGTTTCATGGCACATAAGCGAGCATAATCGTTGACTTTAGTTAAAACTATTAATATCATACTATATTTTGTATTTGGTACAGAACTTTGAACTCATTAAGATAACACTTATCGTTTTAACTAACGTAAAATTCGACAAGACGCTAGTTATTTAACACGACTTTCCTGTTGTTTTCTGTCCCCCTAATATTTATGGTTATGGTATCAAGGTCGATTTTTTTAAGTATGTTGATAATGGTAATAAGAAGGTCATGATAGGCGATCTTACCGGCTACTCATCATTCCAGCATATCCCCCAAAATTAAGTCTACAAGCAGTGGACTTGTAGATTTAATTTCGGGGGTATATTACCATAGTTGCTACGCTTGCGTCTGCCACCCACCCTGGCTCACCCAGAACATTTCAGTGTGATACCACACTGCGCCCGTCACCCAGAGACATCAGTTCTTAAGTCTCATATGCCTAGTGATTATGTTGGCTCTCAGTGCTTTTAAAACCGAAACACAGTAATGTTTACACACTACTGCTTCACAGTAGAATAACTGGCCCTGGGGTGGTACCTACCTAGACGGATTCCCGCATAGAAATCCTACCACCAGTATATGTAGTTAAGGAGTGCAGAAATTTAAAATTCATATATACATACATACATAAGATCACGACTGTATCCCATAAAGGGTAGCCAGAGACTGGGCACTCACTGCAAAAACAGATGACTGCCACAATCCACGTTTCACCAAAACAATATAATGCACTTGGTGTGATAGGTGGTGAGCCCATAGCCACCATGCGCTGTTGGGTGCACAGTGCAGTTTAATTCCTTACTCGCCTTTTACGAGATCCATTGGATGAGATGGAGTGGTAGTATTCTTTCAACGAGCCGCCACCACACGGCACACGAGCCGCTACCACACGCCAAATTCATATATAATGTTTACAAATACATTACCATTGGGAGACCAGTAATTATACAATAAACTTATATACGAGTATGTACAATTTTTACAGCTACGGGCCCAGTATTCACGTCTGTTGTGAAGAAATATGAAAATAACTGCAGGTAATTACAAAATTTCTTATTTTTTTTAATTGTTAATAGTATAAGGAAAGAATTTAAATTTGATAAGATCTATGTATATCACCTAGTTTTTAAGAGCCCCGCACACCCACAGTAGCGTGTGCATGCGCGCTAAAAGCGCCACCAGAGATGCCCTTCACCATAACAATACCACAACTAGGCAATAAACACCACCGAAGTCGAGAACACGACAGGTCTTCGCCTCAAAACATTATCCAGTATTATTGACTACACGACGGACAGCCGCCAAGTGAGCGAAAGAAAGAAAGAAAAAGCATTTATTGGTACAGCACAAAAGGACAACACACATGATATTCTCCTGGCCGATTTCGACCACGGCGACAACTTTCGAATATTGTCGATAGCTATCAATTGCGCAGGAGATATTATAGTGCCACAAGTGTACGCGCAAACACAGAGGCACTCACTCGTCCCAACCTACCCGCGCCCAATGTAACGCTTATGCGATAAGATCGGAGGTAGGCAAGGATGCAGTGTGAGAAACACGGGGACAAACACAACACAACCAGACCCTAAAACCAACAATTTGTGTTTGAGCACAAATGTTGTCTCCGGCTGGGATTCGAACCCAGGACCTGCGGCTTAGAAGTCAGGTACTCTGACCACTAGGCCACGCGGTCGTCAACGAAAACACACATAGTTACAATTTAAACACATACTAATAAAAGAAAATCAAAATAACATGTGTCAAGCATGAACAATAAAAAAAAGAAAAACAAAATTAAAACAAAATAAAACGGTGTAAAATTACTAATGTCATGTGCGTGTCTCACGGCTGAACCAAAAGGTCTCCAGATCAGGTGCAAGTCAGACGACGCGACGCGGTTTTCCTTATGACAGATGGTCACTGATAGCCCGTGGTCTTTTACAGCTTCGCCGGACTGAAAGGCTTAGCCGAAACTTTATGGTTTTTTTTTTTCATTTTGGAGATAGTGGAAATAAGTCCGATCGAACTGGCTATATGTGGTTTTATTCACGTGCGCTCTCCGAGGAATAGGACAGTTAAGACTGCAGATAGTTCCACTTCCGATAAGTTATTGGATAAAGTGACGAGACGAGCAAAACGTTCACCTGATCTGCCCATAACATATGTCACCCAGAACACTGCGGTGGCACCACACTGCGACAGTCACCCAGAAACAACAGTTCTTAAGTCTCATGTGCCCAGTGATTACACTAGCTCTCAGTGTCCTTCATACCGAAATACAGTAATGTTTGCACTACTGCCTCGCGGCAGAAGAACTGGCCTAACCTACCTAGACTCTCCTCAACATCTTGACCTCAAAAATGACCTGTTCTTCTCTGCAATAGCTATTACTTTACTCTTCTTTATGTTGTTTTTTTTTCATGTTTTTGTTATAGCGCCGGGGAAGTGCCCTGCGACGATGGAGCCTGTGTGAAAACAGACAGACTGTGTGATGGAATCGCGGATTGTTCGGATCAGAGTGACGAAAGGGCCTGTGGAGTTGCATCTGACATGTAAGTTATTTAATTTATTTATGGCAACAATCGCAAGCTTAAATCCAGTGTCAAAGTAGCATATGGTCTTTTGGCGCCAACTCGAAAAATGACAGTAGTGTTATTATTTAATTTTGTAATTTCTGTTTATGTTTGGAGTTTTGATGTTTAATATTGATACGAGTAGTTTATTATGCAGCAAGTGCTCGTGAAAGTGTACAGTGATTGGAAAATTCAATTCAAGACCAAAATCGTTTCGTCTCCATCAGTCCAGCAAATCTTCAGTAAAAGTCAACTATCAATTTACTGTCGATCGAAATTTTGAAGTCTTGCTGCTTGAAGACTGTATACTTGGATGCCTCACTTGACACTGGAAAATAGTTTATGACTGTTTCCATTCATAAATAAATAATAATAAAGTAGCATATTAACTTATACAATTTAAAGCGACGAGAAAGAAACAGGAGAAAGTGACGAGACGAGCAAATCGTTCACCTGATGGTAAATGCAACGTCTGCCCATAACTAATGCTGTATCGCCACAATATTTCTGTGTGACACCACGCTGCGCTCGTCACCCCGCGACGTCAGTTCTCAAGACTCATATGGTCAGTAATTATACTAGCTACCCGTGCCCTTCAAACCAATGCTGCTTCACGCCAGATTAATGGACAATTTGGTGGTTCCTACTTAAACGGATTCTTGGATAGGAATCCCTCCCTTTGAAATGGTTGAGTAGGGCGATGGCTGCCACATGCGCCATACTTGTGAACAGGAGACTGGTCTGCTCGAGTTTACAATATACTTTTTTTTATTTGATAAAAGTGACGGAACTGATGGTAAGTGCAACGTCGGCCCATAACAAATGCTATGTCACCCAGAACAGTGTGACATCACTATGCGCCCGTCACCCTAAAATTGTGCTTTGGGTTTCCTTGAGACTATTCTTTGTAAATTTATTTATAAATGTATTTTTGACTGAGATAAAAAAGGATTTACAAAAAATAGGATACCTATGGAGTTTCTTTTGGCTGTTTCTTCTCCGACAGAGGAACCTCATGACGAGACAGTGGCAGACTGTAAAGAAATGACGTTTGACAAACGAAATTTATATTTCTTACGTCGCAATATTTTCGAAGGGTTTTCATTTTATTTAATTTCTACCCTCTGTTGAAAAAAAAAGTATTCAGTAAGAAAAGCCATAGCCTTGACTCACCGCTGGGCAAAGGTCTCTTCTTTTTGGGAGGGTATTGGAGCCGTAAAAGTCGACCACGCTGCTCCAAAGTGGGACTTTACACTAGCGATGGGCGATTATTACTAAAACTAATAAAATTAGTCGATTGTTCAGTTTAGTCGATAATACATCGGTGGTAGGATTCCTATGCAGGAATACGTCTAGGTAGGTACCAACCCAGGGCTATTTATTTTGCCGTGAAGCAGTAGTGTGCAAACTTTACTGTTTCGGTTTGTCGGGCACTGTGAGCTAGCGTAATCACTGGGCATATGAGACTTAAGAACTGATGTCTCAGTGCGACTTTGTGGTGTCACACAGACATTTTCTGGGTGACACAGCATTTGTTATGGGCAGACGTTTCACTTACCATCAGGTGAATATTTTGCTCGTTTCATCACTAAATACAATTAAAAAAAACAATCGATTTTAGACGATTGTCATCGACTAACGGCGCACGGCGAGCGACAATGACTGAAACTACTCGGTAAAACCCTGCGCGCGTGACCTTGCTCTAAAAAAGCTAAAGACCAAATAAAGTAAACAAATTGAAGTAATACTTAGAAACAATCGATGCAACACAGTCCCGCACGCAGTCGCACGCACACCGCAGTTCTCCGCACGCACACGTCGCACACTCGCATGCATATATTGCATAGTCAAAATTTCTTCTTCTTTTGGTTCCAAAGATAACCTTCTCAGAGAAGAACCGGCAAGAAACTCTGGGGTCTTTCTATTTTTTTCAATGCCCTATAACATAATGCAAATACAAACAATTTTTTTTCTTCTTTTTACTTAACATCTTGTGTGCACACCTCCTTTTTTCTGTTTTTAATTAGATCTCCCTTACGAAGGTTTGCCTGGAAGAGATCGCTGTTTAGCGATAAGGCGACCTGTTGTACGAATTTATGGCCGTGTGTTGACGGCTAAAGAAAATTACCAGGACATGGGCAGCAGCGTGTTCCTGGAACATCTGCATAGATACTGCGGTTGCGAACCTGCCTTCCAAGCGTGGCAACTATGGCAAAATCCTCCCAAAATGAGAGCTATAAACTTTTGTGGCAATCATGTTCTGCAGTGGACTAGTGATAGGCTGTAATTATGATGACGATGATGAATTTTGGCATTAAGCGCACAGCGTAATACTGGTCATCATAGCAGCGTCCATGGGCGATCACTGTCGTATGTCGCACGCAATAGCTCGATGTCTGTATCTCATTGCGGTGCCGATTTACCTAATTTACCAATTAAGGAATATTTACCTAATGCACCAATTAAGGAATATTTACCTAATGCACCATTTAAGGAATATTTACCTAATGCACCAATTAAGGAATATGTCCCCAATTCACCAATTAAGGACAATTTTTTTGTTTAGACAAAAATCTGACCGTATCACTCGGGAAAGAACATTATGATTTTTTTTTATTGGATAAAGCAACGAAACAAGCAAAACGTTCACCTGATGGTAAGTGTAACATCTGCCCATATAAAATGCTGTGTCGCCCAAAAACTTCAGTTCTCAAGGCCCAGATGCCCAGTGATTGCGCTAGCTCTTAGTGCTCTTCAAACCGAAACACACACTACTGCTTCACGGCAGAATAACTGACCCACCTAGACGGATTCCTGCATAGGAATCCTACCACCAGTGAAAAAAGAGCGTGTACTTATGTACGCGCGCTCGAAGTTATAGTTTTTTTGAGTGATTAGAAACGTTTTTTTTATAAATTTTCCATAACTCCTTATTTTTTTTTTCAGGTTGCAATCTCTCTGGTATCCTGGTCTACGTAGGTCGAAGCGGCAGGCTGCTGGTTCTTGCCGGTAAGGTTTTTTTTGTCATACCTGATACCAGAATCTAGTTTATGTATTTATTTAATATCTCATGTTATATATATATATATTTTTATTACATAAAATAAGAAAGTAAATAAGACGAAACGAGCAAAACATTCACCTGATGGTAAGTGCAACGTCCGCCCACAACAAATGCTGTGTCACCCAGAATATTTCTGTGTGACACCACACTGCGCCCATCACCCTGATATATCAGTACTTAAGTCTCAAATGCCCAGTGATTACGCTAGCTCACAGTGCCCTTCAGACCGAAACACAGTAATGCTTGCACACTACTGCTTCACGGCAGAATAACTGGCCCTGGGGTGGTACCTACCTAGACGGATTCCTGCACACAATTATTTATTAATTTCTCACAATTATCAATTTTAAAACGATTGCTTTGATTTTGTTAATCAAAAAGACTTGATCTCCAGCTCGCACAATAGTAAAGTAAAGTACCGAAAGTGATGTTGTAACGTTTTATTTTTTCATTCTTGTACCAGTGCTCAGGCCATGCGATAGCTTCAGAGAATCTACCACCACATCTCATCCCGTGGGTGTCGTAAAAGTCGACAGAGGGAAAATGAATACCACGAAATGGGCAGCAGCATCTTCCTGGAACATCTAAATAAATAAACTGTGGTTGCAATAATACAAAACAAAATGAAGTTCCAAAAATCTTTAGCTTCAGAAAAAAATAACACGAGACCCTCCTGGAAGTCAAATGGAAGAAAAATAAAGTGCCAGCCTATACATTTCTGAGAGTGTTTTGGAGCTAGGAAGAATACGCCTTGCTGCTCCAATGCGGGTTGGCTGCCTGCACGTCTTCGAAATATATTTTTTTCATTTCTCATACATGCATGTTACCTTACGATGTTTTCCTTCACCGCCGAGCATGTGGTAAATCAGCACTTGAAATTGCAATTAACAATTTTAGTGGTGCCGGCGTCGGGATTAGAACCCAGGATCACTCGCATACTTTGAAATTTAAAGAGATCGCCTAGCCCCTTATTTGTATATAACCGGTCTAGTTTATATAATCTAATATATCTTGGTTATTTTACCGCGGCAATGTCCGTATAGTGTAGGAAGCTATCAACTGTACGCGCAAACACAGAAGCACACACTTGTTCTCGCAAACGCTCGGGCAAACGAGCCGGTGGCTAACGTGATGGTAAGTGATCACCGCCCCCCATGAACACCTACAACACCAGAGGAATAGCAGATGCGTTGCCGGCCTTTAAGGAAGGAATATACTCTTTTCTTGGAGGTCCCTAAGTCGTATCGGTCCGGAAAAACCGCTGACGGCAGCACATTCCATAAAGTGCAAGTGCGTGGCAGAAAATTCACTGGTTTCACTTCATTTGACTGGTGGTAGGATACCTATGCAGGAGTCCATCTCGGTAGTTACCACCCCAGGGCCAGTTATACTGCCGTGAAGCATTAGTGTGCAAACATTACTGTGTTTCGGTCTGAAGGGCACTGTGAGCTAGCGTATTCACTCGGCATATGAGACTTAAGAACCTATGTCTCAGGGTGATGGAGACAGTTTAGTGTCACACAGAAATTTTCTTGGTGACACAGCATTTGTTATGTGCAGACGTTGCACTTACCATCAGGTGAACGTTTTGCTCGTTTCATCACTTTATGTAATAAAAAAAAAATCCGAGAAAAACGCCCTGTGGTGGAATGCCAACTAACC
The DNA here is from genome assembly GCA_019845155.1 of Luehdorfia chinensis. Taxonomy (NCBI): domain Eukaryota; kingdom Metazoa; phylum Arthropoda; class Insecta; order Lepidoptera; family Papilionidae; genus Luehdorfia; species Luehdorfia chinensis. Next base: position 1,771,465 of record JAHVAK010000533.1, read on the forward strand.
CGATGTTACGCTCATGCGATAATGTCGGAGGGAGGCTAGGATGTAGTGTCTGAGACTAAGGGGAACGTCTAAATAAATGCGTGCAGAATAACACAATAATATACAATGCCGTCACTATACTGCTCGTGGGAACGCAATAGAGGGTAAGACGCCCGTGACGCCTCAGACGGGAGCGAAAATTGGGCTACGTGTGTGGTCTCTGCCAACCCCTTATATGGGAAAAGGCGTGATTGTATGTATTACTTTTTAAAGCGTAAACAAACATTTTATCCAGGAAAAATCAGTGGCAGTGTCGGGACAAGTCCTGCATTAGCTTCGACGGCAAATGCGACGGCATCGTCGACTGTCCGGACAGCAGTGACGAGACGCATCCCCTCTGCAGATCGGAGAAGTAAGTAGAGTTAATTTATTTTTTTATGGAACATACACATACTTACTGAAAGTATTTTTTTTTTCTTTTTTTAACAAACACTTTTTCGCAAAAAATGCCTCTGTCCTGGGAGGAATCAGCAAGAAACCCGGAGGGCAATTAATTTTTATTTTTATTAAGTTAAAAATAATGTACAATTACAAGATTATAAAGATGTAGAAATAGCTTGGCAGCGATCACCACATTCCTAGCGGTTTTCGTCATCTACGTATTCTTTAATATTATAATAACCCGATGGTATACCCAGATGGATTCCTGCACATCACACTTTGCACGTCACCCAGAGACGTCAGTTCTTAAGTCTCATATGCCCTGTGATTACGCTAGCTCTCAGTGCCCTTCAAACCGAAACACAGTAATGTTTGCGCACTACTGCTTCACGGCAGAATTACTTGCACTGCGTTAGTTTGATTGTACCTCGATGAATTCCTGCACATCACACTTTCCAAGTCACCCAGAGACGTCAGTTCTTAAGTCTCATATGCCCAGTGATTACGCTAGCTCACAGTGCCCTTCAAACCGAAACACAGTAATGTTTGCGCACTCCTGTTTCACGACAGAATAGCCCTGGGGTGTAACTACCTAGACAGATTCCTACGTAGGAATCCTACCACCAGTAACATCACACTATGCTCGTCACCCAGAGACATCAGTTCTTAAGTAACTGAACTCACATATTTGCTATGAATATAGCTTGCAAATTAATTTATATCTTAGGGTAAAATTCATTAATCAAACATAATCAATTAGAACAATTTTCTTTTATAAAATTAAAAATACATTACAATTCAGCCTAATATAATCCACTGCTGAACATATGCCTCTCGCATAGATTGCCACAAAAGTTTGCAGCTCTCATTTTGGGGGATTTCGCCATAGTTGCCACGCTTGGCGGCGGGAAAATGCTGCCGCCCATCTCCTGGTTTTAATTTTCCCTCTATCGACTTTTACGATACCCACGGGATGAGATGGGGTGATAGATTCTCTAAGGCCCCCACTGTCTCGTGGCTTATGGTAGCGTATGAAATAAATGCTTTTTTTTTATATTTCTTTTTTTTGGTTTGGATTTGATCAATATATCTTAAAAATACAGTGTCAATTCCTGTTTTTGATCTTGTTGTCGAGCTAATGATAGAAGGGAAAGGGAAATCGAAGATTAAGACTACTAAGTTATTCTGCCGTGAAGCGATAGTGTGCAAGCATTACTGTGTTTCGGTTTGAAGGGCACTGAGAGCTAGCGTAATCACTGGGCATTTGAGACTTATGAACTGATGTCTCAGGGTGACGGGCACGGTGTGGTATCATACAGAAATGTTCTGGGTAACACAGCATTTGTTATGGGCAATCATCGCACTCACCATCAGCTGAACGTTTTGCTCGTCCCGTCACTTTTTCCAAATAAAAAAATAAATCGAAACTCAAAATATACACTTGGCGCCAAAAGTCTCCTTTTTTCGTTTAATCGACTTTCAAATCACGATTACATAGAAGTTTTCACTCTGATAATAATTCTTCCAGGTGTCAGTCCAATTGGTTCAGGTGCACGTATGGGGCCTGCGTCGACGGAACCGCACCCTGTAATAACGTCCAGGAATGCGCCGACAACTCCGACGAGCTACTGCCACGATGCAGAAACGAGACCGATGAAATCCGGTGAGGATCTTTACTCTCATTATTTCATTTTCGAAGCGAGACCGATTAGCATATAATAATAATTTTTATTTTTTTTTATTTAAAAAAACGAAGCCCCACAGTAGGATTTTCTCCTGTATCGTGGGTGCGTTTCACAAACATACATTTTTCACATGCACAACACAGCCAGACCCGAAAAGCAACGATTTGTGTTTTTGCACAAATGTTGCCTCCGGCTGGGAATCGAACCCAGGGCCGGTGGCGCAGAAGTCAAATACGTTAACCACTACGCCACGCGGGCGAATATAAAAAGTAGCAAAGGTCATTCATCGAAAGTTCACCCAAACACAATCTCATACCACATACTAACACTCCTTACTACAATTGACGACCGCGTGGCCTAGTGGACAGAGTACCTGACTTCTACGCCGCGGGTCCTGGGTTCGAATACCAACCGGTGCCAACATTTGTGCTAAATCACAAATTGTTAGCTAGAGCCGTGGTAGCTCAGGGGCTAGGCGCTCGCTTTAAATTTCATAGTACGCGAGTGGCCTGGGTTCGATTCCCGCTGCCGGCGCCACTAAAATTGTTAATTGCAATTTTAAATGCTGATTTACCACGTGCTCGGCGGCGAAGGAAAACATCGTGAGGAAACCTGCGTGTCTGAGAAATGAAAAAATATTTCAAAGACATGTGCAGTCCGCCAACCCGCATTGGAGCAGCGTGGCGGATTCTTCGAAGCTCCAAAACCCTCTCAGAGATGAGAGGGGAGGCCTGTGCTCAGCAGTGGGACATTTATAGGCTGAAACTTTACTTTTTTTTACAAATTGTTGGTTTTCATGCCTGGTTGTGTTGTGATTGTCCCTGTGTTTCTGACACTGCATCCTAGCCTACCTCCGATCTTACCGCATCAGCGTTACACCGGGCGCGGGTAGGTTGGGACGAATGAGTGCCTCTGTGTTTGCCGAACACTTGTGGCACTATAATATCTCCTGCGCAGTTGATGGCGCTCGGTAGTATTCGGAAATTGTCGCCGTGGAGAACATCACTCACCAAACTATCCTAGAAAATGACACGCACAAACTTTACTACGACCGGGCTATACTTACAAATACGACCATCCACTACAATAGACCAGATATAACCCTACAGGATAAAATAAGTAAAATCACTTCATCCTGACCTAAAAAAACTGACATAGAATTCAATAAACTTGTCAAGAAGACATAATTAGAAAAAGCGTTATTTTTTTTTTTAATTTCATAAAAGTGTCGGAATGAGCAACACGTTCACCTGATGGTAAGTGTAACGTCTGCCCATAACAAATGCTGTGTCACCCAGAAAATTACTGTGTGACACAACACTGAGCCCATCACCATGAGACATCAGTTCTCAAGTCTCGTATGCCCAGTGATTACGCTAGCTCTCAGTGCCCTTCAAACCGAAACACAGTAATGTTTGCACAATACTGCTTCACGGTAGAATAACTGACCCAGGGGTGGTACCTGGACTGAACCTAGACGGACTCCTGCATAGGAATCCTACCACCAGTAAAAACTTAAAAAAGGCATGTAATATGGCATTGATAAAAAGAAAGACTTCAGGAGTTTCTCGCCGGTTCTTCTCTGAGAAGGTCTTGTTTTTTGAACCGGTGTAGATTTTGACATTCATAAGAGCTTTATACAAGCCTAAACTGAATAAAGAAATTTTGACTTTGACTTTGACTTACCTTATGTACAGCAAATAACTTAAAGAAGTCACAAGTGTCTGGAAACAAGAAACAGTTTATGTTATGCCAATAGTTCTCTCCACAAATGGCGTTATTCCCAACCATCTTCTCCGTAGCCTGAAATTAATACATTTAGAAGAATCTATTTATGTAAACCTACAGAAAGCTGCCATTTTACACACATTTTATTGTGTTGGATAGAGCGATGAAACGTGCAGAACGTTAAACTGATGTAAAGTGCGACGTCTACCCATAACATTTTTGTGTGACGCTACACTGTGCCCGTCACCATGAGACATCAGTTCTCAAGTCTCGTATGCCCAGTGATTACGCTAGCTCTCAGTGCCCTTCAAACCGAAACACTAATGTTTGCACACTACCGCTTCACGGTAGAATAACTGGCCTGCAGTGGTGCCTACCTAGACGGATTCACACCAAGTGCATTATATTGTTTTGGTGAAACGTGGATTATAGCAGTTATCTCTTTTTGCAGTGAGTGCCCAGTCTCTGACTACCCCTTATTGGATACAGTCGTGATCTTATGTATGTATGTATAATTGAATTCATTTTCACGTTCAGGGGGAAATTCCAATGCTTGAACGGGGACATGATCCCGGCGGCGAACCATTGCGACGGCGTGGCGGACTGCGCTGACGGATCCGATGAGACGATACGCGCGTGCGCCGCCAAGAGCTGCCCCTCCTATCTGTTCCAGTGTGCGTACGGGGCCTGCGTCGACCAGGGTGCTGACTGCGATGGTGTGAGTGTTTTTTTTTTATTGGATACGTTCACCTGATGATAAGTGCAACGTTTACCCGTAACAAATACTGCGTCACCCAATTTTCTGTGTGACACCACACTGCACCCGAATCCCTGAGACATTTCTTAAGTCACGTATGCCCAGTGATTACGCTAGCTGTCAGTGCCCTTCGAACCGAAACACAGTAATGTTTGCACACCACTGCCTCACGGCAAAAACTGACCCCGCGGTGGTACCTACCCAGACGGCAGTAGATATAAATCTGGAAACGATTAAAAAAACCCGGTCTCAATGCGTCAATTTTTTCGGGATACACCGTGACCGCATCCCTAAAAAAAAACCAGACGTCCACGTCAAAATTTTTTAAGTGTTTTTTATAAAGTAGCAATAGTGGGTGATTTTTCAAAATAATTTTAATCAATTAATTTTTGTTTTATTGTATAAAGTGACGAGACGAGCAACACGTTCACCTGATGGTAAGTGCAACGTCCGCCCACAATAAATGCTGTGTCACCCAGAATATTTCTTTGTGACACCACACTGCGCCCGTCAACTTCAGACATCAGTTCTTAAGTCTCATATGCTCAGTGATTACGCTAGCTCACAGTGCCCTTCAAACCGAAACACAGTAATACTTGCACACTACTGCTTCACGGCAGAATAACTGGCCCTGGGGTGGTGCCTACCTAGACGGATTCCCGTTTTCTTGATATGAGTCTATTCAAGGTAGCATACAAGTGCAATAAATTGTGATAGAGGCATTTGAAGAGCGCCGAATCGCTTGACCTTCACATGTCGGGTATAGAGCTATATCACACGCCGCATAGCGCCATAAGACGTGCAATTCACTATAATTATGCCTTATCTACTAAAGTTACGTGTAACGAAACGTAACGCTCCGTTTCAGAAACAAGATTGCGCTGACAATTCGGACGAATCGGACGAACTGTGCAACAGAATTTCCCCAGTCACAAATGCAACGAGCAGGTGAGTGTGTTCACCGAAATGTATTGTAGGATTATTTCTCTGGTTGAAAAAAGCATCATCATCATCACCACTATCATCTTCTTCGTCATCATCATCACCACCACCGTCATCATCATCATCATTTCAGCCTATCACTAGTCCACTGCTGAACATTGGCCTCCCGAATAGATTGCCAAAAAAGTCCGTAGCTGCCAAAAGTAAATTGAACGCGATAAGATCTGTGCCAGTCCAGTTCATTCATTGTACACCCGCCATTTAATTTAAAGGGGTTCGCAGCGTAATCCATAGTAATATTATAAATGCGAATGTAACTCTCTCTGCCTCTCTGTCTGTTTGTTACCTATTCACGGTTCACCCGCTGAAACGATCTTGACGAAATTTATCACAGAGCTTGCATCCCGAAGGCGGACATGGAATACCTTTTATCCCGGAAGGTCAAATAATTCCCCAAGGGATATTTAAAAAAGCTAAATCGACGCGAACGAGGTCGCCGGCATCAGCTAGTGTTATGTAACGTATAGCCTTCCTCGATAAGTGACCTATCCAGCACTAGAAGAATTTTTCAATTCGAGCCAGTTCATCATAATTATCATCATCATTCCAGCCTATCACTAGTCCACTGCTTGACGACGACGCGTGGCCAAGTGGTCAGAGTACCTGACTTCTACGCCGCGGGTCCTGGGTTCGATCTGGTTGTGTTGTGTTTGTCCCCGTGTTTCTGACATTGCATCCTAGCCTACTTCCGATCTTATCGCATCAGCGTTACATCGGGCGCGGGTAGGTTGGGACGAGTGAGTGCCTCTGTGTTTGCGTGTACACTTGTGGCACTATAATATCTCCAGCGCAGTTGATGGCTCTCGACATTCGGATTCGGAAGTTGTCGCCGTGGTCGAAATCGGCTAGGAGAACATCATTCCACTGCTGAACATTAGGCCTCCCCCATAGATTTCCGTAAGTTTGTAGCTCTCGTTTTAGGGGGATTTTGCCATAGTTGCCACGCTTGGCTGGCGGGTTTTCAAACGCAGTTTATTTATTCAGATGCTCCAGCAAGATGCTGCTGCGAATCTCGTGGTTTTAATTTTCCCTGTGTCGACTTTTACGATACCTACGGGATGAGATGGGGCGGTAGATTCTCTTAAGCCGTAACCTACACATATTTTGCAGGCCTGTAACAACGGGGAAGTGTGTCCTGCCACAATATCCAGCGCACGGTGGTTACATGGTGCAAGGGAGCACCATACGCGTCTCCCGGGCAAGGCTTCCCGAGTGTATCCATCAACGTCAGCTGTAACCCCGGATACGGGGTGGACGACACCGACGTTCTGTACTGTTACGATGGTTCCTGGTCTTCCCCGGTGCCCAAATGTGTCCGTGAGTAAAACTTAACTATCAATAAGTACCACGTTAGCCGTGTGGTGGCCACCACATAATTTTTTTTAATTGGATAAAGTGACGCAACAAAATAACGTTCACACTTGCAACGTCTGACAACAAAAATGCTGTGTCACCTGGAAAATTTATGTGTGACACCACACTGCGCCCGTCACCCTGAGACATCAGTTCTTAAGTCTAATATGCCCAGTTATAACGCTAGCTCACAGGGCCGTTCGTACCGAAACACAGTAATGTTCGCACACTACCGCTTCACGGCAGAATAACTGGCCCTGTGGTTACCACTTACTATCAGGTGAACGTTCTGTTCGTTTCATCTGTTCATCCAATAAAAAAAAACAGGCGTGAGTCTTTGTATGTGTGTAATATTTGACACGAAAATTCCTCACAGGTCTCTGCAAGCTGTCGCCTGACCCCAGCGTACAGTACCGCTGCCTCCTCAGAGACACCGCGGGAACCGAAGGCGACAGGCCCTGCAGGGAGTTCGAACCCGCCGGCACCGTGGTGAAGCCCGAATGCAGGGCGCCCAACTACTACTCGGCCGGGGTGCTCCGCTTCATGCGATGCGTCGAAGGCAGCTGGGACCACATCGCGATATGCACACCAGGTTTGGGACACTACGGCACTAACATCACCATTCTCATAAAGGACAAGGTAGAAATACACATAAGCGAGCTCCAGTACGCCTCGCCGATGCGGCCGGTGGCGCCGCTCCAGCCGGTCCGACCGGTTCAGCCGGCCACTGAAAGCTCCTCCGACTATGACATCGACGAAGGTGACTGGCGAATGGGTGTCACCGCCAACAGAATCGATAACAGTCCTACCAAAGTCGACGTGCTGATCAAAAATGGCTCAGTGGCTATTAATTTAAACGATGGAGCGGTACACTTCGTAAATGAATAAAAAGATCCCATTGATATATTGAAGGTGAGAAAGTTAATTTGCTAAGATCCGCGTGCAAAATATAAAATGGTGTACATTGCCTAGTTTTGGATAGCAACTGACGCTGCCACCGGGAGCCGCCACCAGTTTCTTAACTGGTGGTAGGTTTCCTATGCAGGAATCCGTCTAGGTAGGTACCACCACAGGACCAGCTATTCTGCCATGAAGCAGTAGTGTGCAAACATTACTGTGTTTCGCTTTGAAGGGCACTGAGAGCTAGCGTAATCACTGGGCACATGAGACTTAAGAACTGATGTCTCAGAATGATGGGCACAGTGTGGTGTCACATTTGTTATGGCCAGACGTTGCACTTACCACCGGGTGAACGTTTTGCTCGTTTCATCACTTTATACAATAAAAAAAAACACCACTACAACACTACCACTAGGCAATATACACCACTGAAATGGAGACCATGACACCTGCTTCACCTGTCTGTATTAGTACTGTGTAGCAAATTAACTTTCTTTCCTTCTATAAAATGGATCTCCGCAAATTAACGCCTGATTCCATTAACGATATTTTATCTGTATTTTGTCTTTTAAGCTGTAGAATTTTTTTTTATTTTTTTATTATCGTATTCGATGATTCGTTTGAAAAAGCCGCGATGATTTTTTTTTATTGTGGTTTTTTTTTTACGACATATACTACGCAATATTATGATTAAGCTATTTAAATTTTGTTTAATACCGAGGTTCCAAAGCATTTTCCCACGTAGATCGATATGTGGACCTTTGCATCGCAGGGAATATCAATTTATTCTCACGGTCAATGCCCTTGTCGATACCTAATCTCTGGGGTCCACGTAGGCACAAAATAGAGAGTATAGAAGCCAAGTTAATATATACACTTCACCTTTTATACCTACACTCGACCGTAGTGCTACGTTGTCAACTCCGTAAAAAACTAAAAGATTTTCTTTGTGAAAAAAAACGTAATAGGTACTTTCTATCACGACGAATTAGATCGGGGAAAAAGTCTTTTCGCATATTGTATGAATAAACTTGTAATAAAATCCTTCAAAGCTTTACGATTTGTATCAGGCTGGTTTTGATGACATCGAAAAATGTAACATTTAAAAAAAAAAACTCCGATTTAAGTAAAAAAAAGTCTGATGCAGAAAAAAAACGTAATAGGTACTTCTATCATGACGTGTTAGGTCGGGGAAAAAGTCTTTTCGCATATAGTATGAATAAACTTGTAATAAAATCTCTTTAGCTTTGCGATTTGTATCTGGCTGGTTTTGATGACATCGAAAAAGGTTACATTTCAAAAAAAATAAACAAATTAGTAAAATGATGTTTCCAGCTATTTTTATTTCTGTCAAAATGAGTGAACCTAATGAAGATTCGATACATTTTAATTTTTTTTTATTATAAAGGAAAACATGCAACGCAAGCCGCGAAAAAGATTTGCGATTTTTATGGACCTGATGCAGTGTCAGTAAGAGTAGCACAAAGTTGGTTTAAGCGTTTTCAATCCGGGAATTATTATGTCAAAGATGCAACTCGCTCTGGTCGCCCCGTTACGGATAATGGAGACCATTAAGTCCCAAAACTTATACACTACCTTCAAGATGGCAAAAAATTATCGGACAAAATGGCACATATATACTGTAATTAAATGTTAATAAACTTTGAAGAAAAAATGTCTTGAATTTTCATATAAAATGCGAAGAAACTTTTTCCCCAACCTATTATTACCAATTCACTGATACGCTTCTTAGACAACTGTAGCGAAAATAATGTAAATAGACTGTTTAAAGTAGAGTTTAAATATACACCGACTATATAGAATATAATGTCTATTGATTACTTAATAATTTATTTTTCTACATAGTCTCCGAGTCTCTCTACACACCGAGTCCAGCGCTTCAATCTCTTTCAAAAAAAAAAAAGTTTTGTCTTGGTCCTGCAAAAAGCTCTCCACGGCATCCATCACCTCGTTATCGTTTTCGTACCTTTTTCCCCTTAAGTATTCTTTCAATTTGGGGAACAGATAAAAATCGCTAGGCGCCAGATCTGGTGAATAAGGGGGGTGGTCAACCAATTCGAAGCCAGCTTGCTGAATGGCAGCCATCGCAACTGCCGACCTGTGCGCGGGTGCGTTGTCGTGATGAAACAGCACGCCCCTTCGATGTTTCCCTCTCCTTTTCTCTTTGATGGCATTCCTCAACTTGGGAATTAAAGCTGCATAATATTGGCCTGTAATAGTGATTCCACGCTCCAGGTAATCATCAATCAACAATATCCTTTCTGAGTCCCAAAATATTGAGGCCATAACCTTCCCAGCCGATGCCACGGCACGAAACTTCTTCGGGGTCGGTGATGATGACCTTTTCCATTGCGAAGATTGCTGTTTTGTATCGGGATCAAAATAGTGGACCCATGTTTCGTCCATTGTTACGAAACGAGACAAAAGGTTTTCAGATTTTACTTGAAACTTGTCCAATAATATCTTCGAAATGTCAAGTCGATTTTGTGCCTGACTGTCGGTATACATTCTCGGCATCCATCTTGCGGAGACTTTTCTCATATTCAAAGATTGTTTCAATATGGATTGAATACCTCCGTATGAAATGCCCGTTTCTTGAATTAAGTATCGGATGGTAAATTTTCGATCGCTCAATACAATTTTCTCGACTTTCGCAACATTTTCTTGGGTGATTAACGTCGATGGACGGCCGCAACGATGTTCTTCCGTGCTCGTTCTCCCTACTCGAAATTGAGAAGCCCACCTTGCGACAGTGGAATACGGCGGAGCAGACTCTCCTAATGTTGCCTCCAAATCGCAATGAATCTCTTGCGTCCTTAACTTTTTTAAACAGAGGTATTTAAGTACGGCTCGCACTTAATATTTCTCCATTTTTGAGCCAGTATTTTTTTTTCTTACCACGGAGTATGTCGTTCTCATTACTTTTTGATCCCTCCTCGTAAGTTTTCGTTCTTTGCTTCATTTCTATCGACGATCGTACGCGCGGCACTCGCGCTCGAATTGTTTTGACGGCATTTGAGATTCCATGTCCGTGAGCGATGTCTATGTGTGCGTTGCTGGAGCGCACGTAAAGCTTTCCTTCTCTACCCTCTCTATTTTGTGACGTAGGTCTTCTACATTGGAATCTACTTGGGAATTTCAATAAAAGGTTAATGACATATAAATGATGTACTGCCAAACTCAGACACGTTTAATGGTAACTTAAGTTACTCCTTAGCATTAATTTAATGTACATAATCAATATTATCAATTTAAGTCATTTTCATAGCGTATTGCTATGGGGAAATGCGACTGACGCAGAAGTGATTTTTGTTATGCAAAAGAGGGCCGTAACAGCTATGATATATCTTACTGGTGGTAGTATTCCTTTGCAGGAATCCGTCTAGGTAGAAACAACCCCAGGGCCAGTTATTCTGCCGTGAAGCAGTAGTGTGCAAACATCACTGTGTTTTGGTTTGAAGGGCACTGTGAGCTAGCGTAATCACCGGGAATTTGAGACTTAAGAACTGATGTCTCAGGATGATGGGCCTAGTGTGGTGTCACGCAGAAATTTTGTGGATGACAAAGCATTTGTTATGGGCAGACGTTGCACTTACCATCAGGTTAACGTCTTGCTCGTTTCATCATTTTATCCAATAAAAAAAATATTATAATCTTGGATAAAGTTATATTTTAGAGATAAATTTAAAGAAATTAATATCTTAACCTTGGCCTCTCCCTATATATGAAAACGTTTTGTATATGTCACATACATACAAAACGTTTTCATATATAGGGAGTTTCATACACAAGGACCTAAAACAGTTTACTATAAAAAGTGAAGTTCATAATGTAAATACCAGAAACAAACACAAATTAATAATGCAAGTTACGCGACTTCACAGGGTCGGTAACTCTTTTATGGGGTACAATGTATACGTTTTAAAACAAAATCCCAGAAAGTGCACGAAGTATTACCATCAAAATTTTTTACTAAACAAGGTCTTCATAAAAAGGGTTATTATAATATTATAGAATACATGGACGATGATATCCCCTGGATATCCCATGAATGTGGTGACCGCTGCCAAGCTATTTCTACATCTTTATAATCTTGTAATTGTACGTTATTTTTAAACTAACTAAAAAAAAAAATGCCCGTTGGGCCATTTTTATTTTCCCAGGCCAGAGACATTTTTTGCGAACCAGTATAGTTAAAAAAATGTCTTTCAATAAGTATTATCTAAATACTCTGTTGATTAAAAAATATTCTATTCTATTCTATTACGGAGTTGCTTGAGTAATAGTTAAGCGTCTCTGAGTGGCAGTAAGTGCTAGTTAGTTGATGCTGGTGATAAATGATCTTTACAACCAGAATGAGAGGCAATTATTTACTGTTATATTGTTTATAATTCAGTTCCTATTATATTTTCATGAGTATCGTAGTATATATATTTTCGGTGATGTAATTGCTTCCTGCCTTCTCGGCTTTTACAGCTTCATCGGATACTGTGCTCGCGGGCCAGGGGCCCGCGTGTCAGGTTTGTTTTGACCCAAACATAAATATTTAAATAAACTCCTACAAAAACCTCGAAATTCGGAGGGTCTCGCGTTCGCTGCGTGCTTGCGCGATTTCGAATATCTCTAATGATTTTAAGTCGTCTAATGACCGTCCGAGGGAGGCTGCGGGCGTCCATTCGGACTGTCGACTTGTGTGTCGGTAACTCTGGGCGGTGAGAACCGCCCTGGAACACGGGTGTATCGTGTCTACGCGGTGTGATTAATGACTTTGCGCGCCGCTCTCTACGGCGGTCGCGCGTCGTGGTGCGGTTTATATTAAAGCTATTGACTATGTGTAAAGTGTGGCCTGGATCGTGACTGACCGTATCGTGGTCAGGAAGAGCTGAGACGTCCGTGTCGTCTAGCACGTTTCGCGGGCGATGTTTGCGTTCGGCCGCGTTTCTGTTTGGTCGGTAATTTGCTGCTTTAACCACCAGCGGGTTTGAATGAACCGCGGCTTTTTCGAAAAACCCTCCGTGATAATTCTCTGAAGTGTTCAGAGATTAAGGGCATTTCACAGTCGCTGTGAAGATCTACATTGCGTTGATACCTACTGGCTCCGCAAGAATCGATTTTGAACGCTCTGTAACTTCTTTAATTGATTGCCCGTTGCGTGAGCGGTATCGTAGTGTTAATACGCGGCAGCCGCGCTGTAGATCATTAGGCGTCGCTCGAAATTTGATCTGGAAAGTTCTGTTTCAGTACCCGGGCGACAGAGTATCGCTCGGATTCCGGGCTTGCTTGTCTTCCATTCCAATTAAAGATATTTATATAATACGCAAAATTTCATCAGAATCGTTAAAGACGTTTCTGTGAAACTAATTAGATGATGTAATTATTCTACGAGTTGCTTGTTTAATAGTATATTGACTGTTTACACCGTTCAGTGACGCTACCCGCTGTCATGTATCGCCATCTGTTGTTGAGTAGCCAATATCAATGCAGAGTATTTCAGCCTCGTATTATAATCACACTAAAAATGTAGCGCTACTATTGAGTAGCAAATATATACACGCATGAGCTCATAAATTAATTGGGCGTTTTTCCATTGAGCTGCCATCGAAAGAACCCGCACGTACTAGGATAACATGAAGCTTCAAAGAAATCTGTTGCGAAGTAAATCTGTTAGTATGACGCCGTAGTAGGGTAACATAAATTAAATGGAGAAGAAAACATATTTTTAATTTGTCTTATTCGGGGCAAAGACTTTCTGAGTTAGGGTAGCGTGAAGTTTTAATAAACAATTAATTTTAAAGTTTTGTATTTACATTTTTAGTATTCAATTCTGTCATTAAAGCTTCGCCGTTGTGTTTATCAGATCAGGGTAGCGTGGGTAGTTGCCGGGATGTTATACCAATTATGAATAACTTTGTATATAGGTTAAACATTAACTATAATTATGATATATTAGTTAATAACGAATGCTGTATGTCACTCGCGACTTTTCTGCGTGACACCACATTGCGATCACCCTGCGACATTAGTTCTCAAGTCTCATATAACACAAAATCTCAGTGTCCTTCAGACCGAAATACAGTAATGTTCGCATGCTACTGTGTAATAGTGTCATCACTGGGCATATGAGATTTAATATGGGCATATGCAATGTTAGCAAGCTGAAGTGGCAATGGGCCGGTGACCGTTGGGGAATAAAGGTTCTCGAGTGGCAGAGTTACCGGTAAACGCAGTGTAGGGCGCCCTCTAGATTGAGCGACGACCTGCACGGTTTTGCGGAAAGTCGATGGGTGCAGGTGGCTTAGGACAGTGTTAGTGGCAATCTTTGGAGAGGCCCATGTTCAATAGTGGGCTAAAATAGGACTAGTGGAGGACTGAAATGATGATGATGATGCAATGCTGTCACTTTACGCTCGCGGGAATGCAATGGGAAGTTACAATTTTTTGACTTGAACCAAAATGGCGGCGACGTAGTTCGCCACCCGTCACGATTTCCGCGAGAGCAAAAAATAGGCTACGTGAGCGGCTTCTACCTATCCCTCCACTTACATGGGAAAAAGGCGTGAATATCGTAGGAGATTTAAGAACTGATGTTTAAGGGGATCAGGCCACACAGATGTATTATGTGCAGCAGCATTATTATGGGCAGACGTTACACTTACCATCAGGTGAACGTTTTGCTCGTCCCGTCACTTTATCCAATAGAAAAAACCAGTCGGCTCTCTTTCCGCAAGTTAAATCGCGGGGCGCACCTAGTTGTATTATAGAAAGCTCATAAAGGCTACTATCGTAATTATTTTTTAAGTAAATGTCCCTCACAAGTGATCAGGGTTCCCGCCGTTGAAATGTTATTTGCAACTTTAAATGCTGGCTTATCACGTGATTGGCGATCGCGTGGCTTAGCGGTCAGAGTACCTGACTTCTGAGCCGCGGGTCCTGGGTTCGAACCCCAGCCGGAGCCAACATTTGTGCTAAAACATAAATTGTTGGTTTTCGGGTCTGGTTTTGTTGTGATTGTCCCCGTGTTTCTGACACTGCGTCCTAGCCTACCTCTGATCTTATCGCAGGCAGCGTTACATCGGGCGCGGGTAGGTTGGGACGAGTGAGTGCCTCTGTGTTTGCGCGCACACTTGTGGCGCTATAATATCTCCTGCGCAGTTGATGGCTCTCGACAGTAGTCGGCAGTTGTCGCCGTGGTCGAAATCGGCTAGGAGAACATCACATCTTATCATCATCACGTGATAAGAATATCTGTCTTTGAAATTTCAAGGAGGTCCAACCCGCAATGTAGTAACGTCGCGAATTCTCCTCGGCTACTAATACTTCCCAAAAATTAGGGCTAGTCCAGCAGTTACCTTTTTTTAACTTAGTTGTAATTAAAGATTATTGTAAATTCATGATAAGTGATACTAAATGAAACGTACAAAATTATGTATTGTTAACAGGATGGATGATTGTAATATACTAATAAAATATATATTTTTTCATAACATTTCGGTCTTTCTATTCAATGCCCTGATCCACCATCCTGTTACCAGTTACAAATAGAATTTTGTACAGCATTAAGTAGTTGTAAAAGTGCATTATGCAGCATTTATAGTCTTTTGTCTGTTTAGAAAGAGAGAAAATACATTTATTTGTAACGACAACTTGTGTTGTGTGTTACAAATGTGACAAAACATACGATTTACATGACACTCAAAAATGTCGCTGCAACAAATCGTCACAAGTCGGCCCCAGTTCTGTTGTCGGCTGTAAGCAACCAGCGCTGGTCTTCCGTTGAGAATTTTTTTTGTCGTGTAACTGAATTACTTGACTGACTGAGGTTATATTTACACAATATATTTGTTTTAGCGAGACGATTAGTGAGACGACGGTTCATAGCTATACCAGGATCCGATAAGAAGTCATTTAGTCAAATTATTAAAAATTAGCTGTATTATATAGTTAAGTTATTATCAAATATTAATACACAAAAATACCTCATTACTCCAATATACAGTTGATGAAGAAAAGTAAGTTACTTTGCTAAGATCCGATCTTAGCAAAGTAACTTACTTTTCTTCATTATAATGGATTTCCGCAAAGTAACGCCTGATTCTATTAACAATATACAGTTGTACAATCTGGATCCTATAGGTAGCGGTGTGGTCGACTCCGTCACTGAGGGTGATCGATCATTAACCAACATTTTTTTCATTAAAATGTACTGAAAGTTTGATACTTAAATGTGTAATGTGCGATGTCTATAGACAGTCTACATATAGATGCACCAAAATACCTCATTTCTACAATACAGTTGTACAATCTGTGTGTCGAACGACATGACTGCGACTGCGAGCCGGACATTTACAAACAAAAGACCAAATTAAAGGAACAATTCTGAATAAGTAGTGTGCAAAAATAATACAAATGAAAAACATATGAAGACAAATCCTCTTCTCTGCAGTAAAACAGAAATAGAAAAGTGGTAACGTGGTAACGCGGTAAGAATCTAGCTGTCACAAAAATGAGTCGGCGCAACAGGTGAAGAACCAACCTCAAAAAAAAAAGTTTATTAATTGCATAAAGTGACGAAACGAGCAAAACGTTAAACTGATGGCAAGTGCAACGTCTGCCCTGAAATGCTGTGTCACCCAGAACATTTCTTTGTGATACCACACTGCGGCCGTCCCCCTGAGACATCAGTTCTTAAGTCTCTATGCTCAGTGATTACGCTAGCTCTCAGTGCCCTTCAAACCGAAACACAGAAATGTTTGCACGCTACTGCTTCACATCAAAAACTGGCTCTTCGGTACCACCGCAAATCACCTAGACGGATTCCTGCATAGGAATTCTATCACCTGTAAAGATAGTTATAGATAGTTACCGCAGCAGTGCCAGTTATTCTGTCGCTAAGGAGTAGTGAGCAAACGCAAAAAAAAAGTATACGCGACGTAAGAACGGACGTCTCATGGTGACCACTAGATCACGTGGTTTTGGTCATGTATGACCTACGGCTTGGCAACTGTTGCGTAGAGATTCGTACAAAAGACGCTTTAAGCCATCCCTTGGCTGGTTTGTTTATTGCTTTACATACCTTATGACACTTATGGGAGAGAGGGGTAAAGGTAGGAAATCATCTTAAACTGTCATTATACAATAATAGATATTCGTGCGATAGATATTTGACTGTGTGGTCTCATCAGTGTATCTCATCCCGTGGGTGTCGTAAAAGTCGTCAAAGAGAAAATTAAAACCAGAGGATTGGCAACAGCATCATACATAAACTGCGGTTGCGAACCCGCCTGCCAATATATGCGACTATGGCAAAATCCCCCCGAAATGAGAGCTACAAGCTTTTGTGGCAATGTATGAGGGAGGTCTATGTTCAGCAGTGGACTAGGGATAGGCTGAAATGATGATGATGATGAGATATTTGTGACGTTTTTATAATAAGTACATTATACTACAGCTTAGATAGTTGGAAGTGTCACTTAAATTAGTTACCCGTGTGGTGACAGTTTAAGAGAATCTAGCACTGTATCTGTCTACTATCTTATTTTACAACCCATGTCCGTCCCACCGCTGGGCACTATCCTGATCTCAATTCAAATCAAAAATTATTGTTAATATTTAGCTGATGATCCTGGTAAGAATTCTATCAATCCCGTTATTTTTACTGGTGTTGGAATTCCTATGCAGGTCTGAAAGGCACTGAGAGCTAGAGTAATTACCGAGAATATGAGACTTAAGTACTGATATCTAAGGGTAACGGGCGCAGTGTGGTGCCACCCTGAAATGTTCTGAGTGACATAGCATTTGTTATAGGCGGACATTGCAGTAACCACCAAGTGAAAGATTTGCTCGTTTCGTCGACTCCAATAAAAAAAAACCTACACATATCTCACCGGATTTGCAGTTTACTGGTGTTAGGTTTCCTATGCAGGAATCCATCTAGGTAGGTACCACCCCAGGGTCGGTTATTCCGTCGTGAAGCATTAGTGTGAACATTACTGCTTAAATGAAACTAATTTTACGGATTTTATCGCGTTTAATTTTATTATTTATAACCCGACGTTTCGAGTGCTTTACAGCATCCATGGTCACGGGCTCTAGGCTTCTGCGCCGCGGGTCGCGGGTTCGATTCCCGCACGGGACAAATATTTTTATAGCCTACATATAGTTGTTCCGGGTCTGGGTGTTTGTGCATGTGGAATTTATGTCTGTAAAACGCTTCCACGACACAGGAGAAATCCTACTGTGGGGCTTCGTTTTATATTAAAAAAAAAAGAGCAGAGCTAGCGTAATAACTGGGCATATGTGACTCAGAACTGATGTATAGGGGTAACTAGCGCAGTGAGGTGTCACATAAAAATGTTCCGGGTGGAATAGCATTTGTTATGAACAAACGTTGCACTTCCGTTTCATCACTCTATCCACCGCTAATAATTGCCCGCATTCAGAACACAAAACTGCGATTAAGAATTTTGTCAACGTCGGTCGTGCGGTTCGAATCCTGTTCCACCACTAAGTATTGGCTCATGTGCAACGAGTAATTTCGTTATGTTTCTTGCAGAATGCGGCAGGATCACTCCAGAGGGAGAGTTTCTTATCATTGACGGACGTAATGCCAAGCGAGGGGAACTGCCGTGGCATGCGGGCATCTACACTAAAGTCACCATGCCATACATGCAGATATGTGGCGGTTCTCTAGTCAGCACCAACGTTATTATATCAGGTGAATACGGGAATTTATTTATCTATATTCTTTATTACAAACCTTATATGTAAAAGAAATGACAAAAAAGGAAAAGAAAATACAATAAGAGCGAGCAATAGGCGGTCTTATTGCTGACAGCTTTACCTTCCAGAGAACTGCTGGACGGACATGATATAAAGAACAATGAAAAAGTCGAGAGCGTCGGCGTGTAACAAATAAATAAAATAGATTGCCTAAAGAACAAAATACATTCCTATTATATACGCATACACATATACTACACATATATGTGTATACTTATACGTTCATACATACAAATGTAAGTTTTATATATACATAGTAATATATAAATAAGAATTGAATAGAGGCTAGAGCGAAAACTAAATTACATTTTAAAGCGACAGATAATGACTTAATACAAGTTTCGTAAAGACTGGAAGGGATTATATGGATTTTACTGGTGGTAGGATCCCTATTCAGGAATCCGTCTAGGTACGTACCACCCCAGGGCCGGTTATTCTGCCGTGAAGCAGTAGTGTGCAAACATTACTGTGTTTCGGTTTGAAGGGCACTGAGAGCTAGTGTAATCACTGGTCATATGAGACTTAAGAATTCATGTCGACGGGCGGAGTGTGGTGTCACACATAAATGTTCTAGGTGACACAGCATTCGTTATGGGCAGACGTTGCACTTACCAACAGGTGAATATTTTGCTCGTTGCGCCACTTTCATCAAATTAAAAAAAAAAACGTGCACGTTTCACTGTCAAAGACAGCGCGTTCCACAGGCGTACAGCCTGTGCAGTAAATGACGCGTCCATAAATTTGCTACTATGAAGCGACATCTTCAACTTCAAACTCCCTGCTGATCTTAAGTTCCGCGAATGGGAATCACGAAGGAATTCATAACGTTTTTTGAGTTAAGAAGAGTAGAGAGGATTAAGAGAACACCGTGAAGGAGATGAAGTATGTGAGCATACCAATGAAGGCGAACTGCTTCACGGCAGAGAAGCTGGCCGGACGGATTCCTTTATAGAAATCTCTAGCACCAGTAAAATTACGACAAATAACTCTCTTTTTCCTTCTTCATCATTTCTCTGCATCAGTTCTCTACGCTAATGTTGTCTATAATTTTTTTTTTAGTGGTTAAGACTGCCTTTTGTGCCTTCACTTATAATATACTTATACTTAACTTATTGTATTTTTGTTGATTTCTGAATTGGGGTACAATCTACACAAATAAATAAAATTGAAGTGTCTGTTTGTAATACCAAAATAAAAACTTTTTACTCAATGACCGATTATTCTGAACTTTCACTTTAGATAGGCTTTATAAAAATAATTAGGATAACGCGCAAAAAAAAAAAATTAAAACCCCAAAATCCAATTCAAATAGGGTAAAGTGTACGAGGGCGACACTGATAGTTTTTAGAACTGGCCACTTTTAATAAAAAAATAAGTTTTTGCTAATATTATTAAGTACTAATTTCATTCATTTGTCATTTGTTTTACGATTTGGCGGCAAATTGAAATTTGTCTGTGTCACGCCAGTATGAATTTAACGCGAGAAAATTTTCGTACTATGATTTTTTATGACTTTAAGTGTCATTTAAGTCAACAAGAATGTTATGACAGACTTCGATTGGCCTTTCACGATGAAGCCCCTTCTCGGGCCACTGTTTATAACTGGTTTAATGAGTTTAAACGTGGTCGCACCAATCTCAACGACGCTCTGCGTGAGGGACGGCCTTCTACGGCGACGACTGAAGATAACATCAGTGGTGTGCGGTGTACGAGTATGATAGAGATTGATCCAAGAGTAACCTATCAACAGATTTGGACAAGATTAGGCATCGGTATGAGTCAAGTGCACAAAATCCTCCACAAACATTTAGCCGTTAGGAAGCTTTGTGCCCGGTGGATATCTCATTATTTGACCGAGGCCCAAAAACTCCGACATGTTGATTGGTGCCGTGAAATCATACAAAGATTTAACGGAGGTGACTCAAAGGCTGTCGACATATTTACGGGTGATTAAAGCTTGATTTATTGCTATGATCCGGAAACCAAAAGACAATCTGCTCTGTGGGTGTTTCCTTCCGAGAAGTTGCCAACTAAATTGAAGAGAGGTCGAAGTGTAGGAAAAAAGATGGTGGCCTCATTTTTCGGAATGACCGGTCATTATGCGACAATTGTTTTAGAAGATCAAAAGTCAGTTACTGCAGAGTGGTATACTAACAAATGTTTGCCACTTGTCTTGGAAAAAGTTCAAGAGAAACGACCTCGCAGTAGGATCCTCCTTCACCACCAGAACGCCTCCTCTCACACCGCCGGGCGAACGATCGACTATTTGGCGTCGTCAGACGTGGGATTGCTGGGTCACCCGCCATATAGCTCAAACCTCGCACCTTGCGATTTTTATTTATTCCCGAAAATAAAAGAAAAACTTCTAGGAAAACATTTTAGGGACGCCAAGGAAGCAGTGGCTGCGTTCCAGAAGGCCATCGAAGAGACGAGTGGGCAAAGTGATTTTCTCGGTGGTTCTATCGAATACAGCGATGTATTGATGTGAACGGAAACTATTTTGAATAATACAATAAAAATAATAACTTGCTAGTTTGCTCAGTTTTTGATTTTCTAAGAAATTGCAGTGTCACCCCCGTATATGTATATCATCGATCGGGGTTGGTTTTTTACGCGGGTTATACCGCGGGATACAGCTAGTAAAGAATATATTAATTGACTGATGGATTAGTGGATCTTCCCTTCTTGGGAGTTTAGGTGGCGAAATAAAAAATGCTTTTGGCATATCCTTTTTGTAGGACTCTTAAGCCCAGCAGTTGACCATTAGCAGGCTAATGATCTAAAATTTTTCGCTTGTAACTGAAGCAACTGTACCTTCTAGCCGCCCACTGCTTCTGGAGTGATGTGCAAAAGCAGCTCCCAGCAACAAATTACGCTGTAGCCGTCGGAAAACTGTATCGTCCATGGAACAATCCACAAGACGCCGATGCGCAGAGAAGTGATGTAAGCCTATTTTTCTTTTCCCTCTCACGTTCTTTAATGTATCCATGTCTGCGTTGTAAAGTCCTCTTTTTATTATTAGATAAAGTAACAGAACGAGCATAACGTTCACCTGTGTGACACCACACTGCGCCCGTCACCCTGAGACATCAGCTCTTAAGTCTCATATGCCCAGCGACTACGCTAGCTCTCAGTGCTCTTCAGACCGAAAGACGGTAATGTTTGCACACTACTGCTTCACTGGGGAATAACTGGCCTGGGGTGGTACCTACCTAGACGGATTCCTGCATAGGAATCCTACCACCAGCCTACCATCATTTTATTTATTTGTATAGATAACGCCTTGTTTAAGGCTCTTAAGATGAGACTTATGAACTGAAGTCTCAGGGTGACGGGCGCGGTGTGGTGTCACACAGTAATTTTCTGGGTGACACAGCATTTGTTATGGGCAGACGTTACACTTACCATCAAGTGAACGTTTTGCTCGTTCCGTCACTTTTCGGAAATAAAAAAAAAATGAGAGTTCCGCGCAAAAAAAATTAAAACCCCAAAATTCGATTCAAATATGGAAGTATATATGAAAACGCGGGAAGAATATATAATATAATCACTGTTCATACGAGACTAAATAAGTGGCGTCCTGATGGCAAGTGCAACGTCTGCTCATAACAAATGCTGCGTCAGTCAAAAACTCTTACAAAGTGAAACACAGTAATGTTTGCACAGTACTCCTTGACGACAGAACCATTTGCACTGCGGTGGATACCACGAGGCGAGATGCCTGCGTAGAGGGTAACACTGGTGGTAGGATTCCTATGCAGGAGTCCGTCTAGATAGGTACCACCCCAGGCCAGATATTCTACCGTGACTATTGCTTCACGTACGTGTGCAAACATTACCGTGTTTCGGTTTGAAGGACACTGAGAGCTAGCGTAGTCGCTGGGCATATGAGACATAAGAACTGATATCTCACGGTGACGGGCGCAGTGTGTGCAAGGTTTGCTGCGTTTCGATCTGAAGGGCACTAAGAGGCACATCATCATCATCCTCATTTCAGTCTATAGCTGGTCCACTGCTGAACATAGGCCTCCCCCATAGATTGCCACACAAGGTTGTAGCTCTCACCTTGGGGGGATTGTGCCATTGTTGCCGCGCTTGGCAGGCGTGTTGGCAACCGCAGTTTATTTATTCAGGTGTGCCAGGAAGATGCTGCTGCCCATCTCCTTTTTTTAATTTCCCCTCTGTCGACTTTTACGACACCCATGGGATGAGATGGGGCTATATGTTTGCTCAAGGATCAGGCAGTGTGGTGCCGCACAGTAATATTCTGGGTGACACAGCATTGCTATGGGCGTCTCGTGCATTACTCCGCAAAAAAAAAATAACTTTCTTTGCAGGTGAGCGACATAAGGATACCACCTCGTTTCAGGGGCGCGGAGAGTAACTTCCAAGACGACATTGCCCTGGTAATCCTGGTGAAGGCGTTCGAATATAAGACGTACGTGAGGCCTGTGTGCTTGGACTTCGACATCAATTTCGATAGGAGACAGCTGCAAGAGGGGCACATAGGCAAGGTAAGCGAGAAGAAGCAATCAGACCTGGATGTCTCGGCATCCTCAGACTTCGATGCAGTCAACAGTGACATCACCATCATCATTTCAGTCTATCACTAGCCCACTGCTGAACGTAGGCCTCCCTCACAGATTGTTACAAAAGTTTGTCACTCTCATTTTGAGGGGTTTCGCCATAGTTGCCACGCTCGTCAGGCGGGTTGCCATTCGCAGTTTATTTATTCAGTTGTTCCAGGAAGATGCTGCCGCCCATCTCCTGGTTTTCATTTTCCCTCTGCCGACTTTTACAACATCCATATGATGAGATGGCGGACTCAGAGAGTCTACCTTATCTGAAGTTAAGCCAGTATTCCATTAAGCATGCGAAAATTTTCTTAAAAGTCCGTTGTCCGTTGGTCAATCGAAACGACTTCCAGGTGGCAGGCTGGGGACTGACGGCCGAGGACGGAGCCGCTTCCCAGGTGCTGCAAGTTCTGGATCTGCCGTACGTTAAGATCGAGAAGTGCATCACACAGTCACCGCCGGGGTTCCGGGAGTACATCACGAGCGATAAAATCTGCGCTGGATATGGAAATGGTATTTTAGACATATCTTTGTATAGGTAGGATTCCTATGCAGGCCCCCAAAGGGAGGTCGTGCTGGAAGGCGCGTCGCGTGTACCGGCGCGCCTTACTAGAAAGGAGAGAGGAGAGGAGTTGTCCTCTCCCGAGGAGGGGCCACCGGTGGGGTCGCGGATGTGTGCGCGAGCATTCCCGTGGCCCTGCCAATATGCG
This sequence comes from Luehdorfia chinensis, assembly GCA_019845155.1. NCBI lineage: Eukaryota > Metazoa > Arthropoda > Insecta > Lepidoptera > Papilionidae > Luehdorfia > Luehdorfia chinensis. The sequence goes on from JAHVAK010000533.1 coordinate 1,795,394, forward strand.
GCGACGGTGGAACACCATGGGATTTTAGTCGGTGCAAGTCCGACATAACCCGCCCTTCCCCGTAAAGGCGGGTATGCGTTAGGTGTTTCACCCACCGCCACGAATCCGTCTAGGTAGGCACCACCCCAGAGCCAGTTATTCTACCGTGACGCAGTAGCGTGCAAACGTTACTGTGTTTCGGTTTGAACGGCACTGAGAGCTCATGCTATCACTGGGCATTTCTATACAAATAAATAAAATTGAAGTGTCTGTTTGTAATACCCGTAACAAAATAACAACTTTTTACTCATTGCTTATGAAAGTATATACGGTACTTATAAGAAAAGAACAATTTTGTAAATTTTTGTTTGTCTGTCTGTCTGTCTGTCTGTTACGGCAAATTTCCGCAACGGCTGGACCGATTTTGGCGGAACTTTCACTTACAGCTGATATACGAGTAACATAGGCTACTTTAATTTTAGAAAAATGACCGCTGGTTCCGCGCAGAAAAATTAAACCCCAAAATCCCATACAAATAGGGAAGTATGTATGTATATCATCGATCGGAGTCGGCTTCCTTACGCGGGTGAAATCGCGGGGCGCATCTAGCGATACTTAAGAACTGATGTCTCGCCTCGTCACCTAATAGAAGTATTTTCCAGGGTCAGCACTCTGTAAAGGGGATAGTGGGGGGGGCCTCGCCTACCCGGAGTCGGACAGGGGGACGGAGCGCTTCTACCTGCGCGGAATCGTGTCCACTGCGCCCAGCAACGACCACCTCTGCAACGCTTACACCCTCACGAGCTTCACACAAGTGACCAAACACGAGCATTTCATAAAGGAATCTCTCCTGCTGGAATGATGGAGACCATATCATCGTAATCCAGCTCAATCAGTGTTATTGTCCAGTAATTAACCTTTGGATTGGTTGACAGAATCAGGCGTGATTATGAAAGGCGGCTTAAGAGCCTCTACCACCCCATCTCAGCCCTTGGGTGTCGTAAAAGTCGACAGGGGGAAAATTAAAAACCAGATGATGGGCAGCAGCATCTTACTGGAACAGCTGAATGAATAAACTGCCGTTGGCAACCCGCTTGCCAAGTGTGGCAACTATGGCAAAATCCCCCAAAAAACTTTTGTGGCGATCTATGGGAGTGGCCTATGCTTTATATTTATGGAGAATGGTGAACAGAATGAAGAAGATTAATTAAATAAATTTACACGTTAGTTAGAGCCGTGGTAGCTCAGGGGCTAGGCGCTCGCTTTAAATTTCATAGTACGCGAGTGACCTGGGTTCGATTCCCGGTGCCGGCAACACTAAAATTGTTAATTGCAATTTTAAGTGCTGATTTACAACGTGCTCGGTTCTATTTTCGCGTATGGAAGCTCATTCATTGGTAAATAAGGATCAAATAAAGCCGATCGCGAAACCAACCAGATCTACTCAATAGACCCCCTTCTGGTTTAGTTTGTAAGTATGGTCGGTTTCGTGATCGGTTCTATTTTCGCGTATGAAGCTCATTCATTGGTAAATGGGATCAAATGAAATCGATCGCGAAACCAACCAGAGCTACTCAATAGACCCCCTTCTGGTTTATTTTGTAACTCTGGTCGGTTTCGTGATCGGTTCTATTTTCGCGTATGAAGCTCATTCATTGGTAAATGGAACCAGAGTTACACAGTAGACCTACTGATATTAAACTGTGCTGCTATCAGACCCTTCCGACATTATCGCATAAGCGTAACATCATTCATTACTGATGGTAGGATTCCTATGCAGGAATTCCGTCTAGGTAGTAACCACCCCTGGGCTATACTGCCGTGAAGCAGTAGTGTGTAGACATTACTACGTTTCGGTCTGAAGGGCACTGTGAGCTAGCGTAATCACTGTGCATTAGGAACTGATGATGGAAGAAGGGTGACGGATGCGGTGCTGAACCATGCACACATGTTCCCGAGTGATACAGCATTTGTTGTGGGCGGACGTTGCACTTACCATCAGGTGATCGTTTTGCTCGTTTCGTCACTTTCTTCAATAAAAAAAAAACTCTATTGTCATATAATTTTTTTGATTATTTAGAAGTCGGGTTTTACTCTTACCATAAAACTAACGATAGTTAAATATTCTTGTCGAACTTGAACATTGCCTGTAAAACGATAAAGTAAAGTAAACTTTCAGCCTATAAATGTCCCACTGCTGAGCGCAGGCCTCCTCTCATCTCTGAGAGGTTTTTGGAGCTAGGAAGGATCCGCCACGCTGCTCCAATGCGGGTTAGCGGACTGCACGTGTCTTTGAAATATTTTTTATTTCTCAGACATGCAGGTTTCCTCACGATGTTTTCCTTCACCGCCGAGCGCGTTTTAAATCAGCACTTAAAATTGCAATTAACAACTTTAGTGGTTCCGGCACCGGGAATCGAACCCAGGTCACTCGCGCACTTCGAAATTTACTAGCCCCAGCCCCTGAGCTACCACGGCTAAACGATAAACCTTGCAATAATAGACAAGATTGCTTCTTCTTATTTTTTGATTCTGGCAGCTACCAAATCGGGGCATTTTCGCCAATGTCGAGTCCATACTAATATTAAATATTGGAAAATAACTCTCTCTGTGCCTCTGTCTGTTTGTTACCATTTCGCAATTAACCCGCTCAACTGATCTTCGCGAAATTCGGCACAGAGATACCTTGCATCCTGGGCACTGACATGGGATACTTTTAAAAAACTTACATCCACGCGGTTGAAGTCGCAGGCATCAGCTAGTTTAATTATAACGGAGACTTCATTTGGTCGACAGTGGAATGATAGTTGACTTTTATTGAAGCTCTGTTGGACTGATGGAGACCAAACGAAAAGTGCATATTTGGTCTTGAATTGAATTTTCCTAACACCGTAACACCGTAACCGAAAATCACAAAAAATAAAAAAAAATCCCGCCACTTTTCGAATTGGCGCCAAAAGTCCAACATTAGAAGGTCTATTTCCGTAGGTACTACACACACTTTTCCGACACAGATTATACTCGTATATTTTTGTAATGTTTTATTTTTCGCTTTATAGAGTAAGCAATTAATTGCTTTAAAATATGCAAACTACCTCAATGACACTGATTGTTTTTGACATTTGATATTAAATGTTGTTTACTGTTAACGACTGACTGGTTTTTTTTCACCACTTTCTACCCTGTAATTTAATAAACCATCATCATCATCATTTCAGCACATCACTAGTCCGCTGCAGAACATAGGCCTCCCCCAGAGATTACTTCAAAAGTGCGTAGCTCTCATTTTGAGGGGAACTTTGCCATAGTTGCCACGCTTGGCAGGCGGGTTGGCAACCGCAGTATTTATTCGGATGTTTTTTTTTTTGCATAAAGAGATGAAACGAGCAAAACGTTCACCTGATGGTAAGTGCAACGACTGCCCATAACAAATGCGTCACCCAGAAAATTTGTGTGTGACACCACACTGTGCCCATCACCCTGAGACATAGGTTCTTAAGTCTCTTATACCCAGTGATTACGCTAGCTCACAGTGCCCTTCAAACCGAAACACAGTAATGTTTGCACACTACTGCTTCATGGCAGAATAACTGACCCTGGGGTGGTACCTACCTAGACGGACTCCTGCCGGTGCCCATCATTTGTTTTACGTTACCCCGTGTGGTAGCGGCGTAAGAGAATCTATGGTAGATTCCCATTTCATCCCGTGGGTGTCGTAAAAGTCAATAGAGGGAAAATGAAAAAAATCTTATGTTAATAAGTAAACATTTACAGTGAATTTTAGTACATTTTTAGATTTTTTTATTGTTTTTTATAAAGGGAGAGGAATGAAACTAATATTAATCGAAAGGTATCATAGATGCGGGTCGCATCGAGAGCAATCTAGGAAAGTAGTAGAAAAAAGAATACTACCACTCCATCTCATCCAATGGATCTCGTAAAAGGCGAGTAAGGAATTAAACTGCACTGTGCACCCAACAGCGCATGGTGGCGATGGGCTCACCACCTATCACACCAAGTGCATTATATTGTTTTGGTGAAACGTGGATTGTGGCAGTCATCTGATTTTGCAGTAAGTGCACAGTCTCTGACTACCCCTTATGGGATACATTCGTGATCTTATGTATGTAAGTAATAACGTGGGTGAGAGTCATTATTCAGTTTTTTCGTTATATAGCCTTTGTTTTGTGCGCTTCAAATTTCATTTCGTGTGCTTCTCCCCAGCTTTCTATGATCTTTCAGCGCCGTGTTTGCCTTCTGCTCTAGTGGGTGGGTTGAGTCAGCGGTTCCTATTATCAAAATATCGTCAGCGAAAGCCTGAATATGTGTTTGCAGGTTTTCAGCATCATCGAAAAGGGGGTCGAGTTGAACATTTTTTTTTTTATTGTATAAAGTGATGAAACGAGCAAAACGTTCACCTGATGGTAAGTGCAACGTCTGCCCGTAACATATGCTGTGTCACCCAGAACATTTCTGTGTGACACCTCACTGTGCCCGTCACCGTGAGACATCAGTTCTTAAGTCTCATATGCCCTTTGATTACGCTAGCTCACAGCGCCCTTCAAACCGAAACACAGTAATGTTTGCACACTTCTGCTTCACGGCAGAATAACTGGCCCTGGGGTGGT